>CM060446.1:43541522-44760522 GCA_030545235.1 Helianthus tuberosus | reverse complement strand
TCACTACTTAGGTTCATTGACCTAAATAGTGGTATGACCATCGTCACCATTGTGACATGTCACCATTGTGACATGTCACCATTGTGACATTTCGCCAGATAAAAATAAGATAGAAGCCATTGTAATAGCTCTTATGTTGTAATTAATAACTATGCATCATTATGCAAAATGAATGATTCACTCAGTATTTCCCGCTGACAAAACCCTTTTCAAACATGTTTCAGGTGACCTGTTATGAACCAGGAAAAGTGCCATATAGCACTACAAGCTTAAAGGAGGTGGCTCAGTATAAAATAAAGAAACATGTTTTGTGAAATAAAAGATTTCTTCGTGAAATCAAATGATTGTAAATTACCGGGATTTTATCCCGCGTTGTGAAATAAAATAATCGGGAAATATTTCAGGTTTAAAAAGATCCTGATGTTAAACTTCCGCTGTTAAACTCAATTAATTAAATACCACGTGATTTCTGTCCCGCGGCTTCTGATACGGGTCAAACCGGGTCGGGGGCCATGACAGGTTTGGCCCTTGTTCCTGTAACTCGAATCCTAGCCCGGTATATCCCATTTTAGTTTTACACCATTGTGAACCTTATGCCTTTTTTACTCTCTGATCGAGGTTCTCGGCTTTGAAAAATTTTCGTAAACTAAATCACACGTGTATATGTTGACATTTAAGAGATATACAGTCAAGAAAATCAGGGGCAAGGGTGATATATATATGCGGATTAGACACCAAAAAATAAACACTAAAAAATGGCTACAATTTAAAGAATGTGTTTAGTGACGGCATCAGATTCCTAATAGATGGAGAAAGGTCTAGTGGCAAAAAAAGCTTCTTCTAGGAGGTTGTCAAGTGTTTTTGCTCGACGATTCCATTCTTAGGTGGTGGGTTTGGCCCTTGTTCCTGTAACTCGAATCCTAGCCCAGTATATCCCATTTTAGTTTTACATCATTGTGAACCTTACACCTTTTTTACTCTCTGATCGAGCTTCTCGGCATTGAAAAATCTTCGCAAACTAAATCACACTTGTATATGTTGACATTTAAGAGATATATAGTCAAGAAAATCAAGAGCAATGGTGATATATATGTGGATTAGACACCAAAAAATAAACACTAAAAAATGGCAACAATTTAAGGAATGTGTTTAGTGACTGCATCAGATTCCTAATTGATGGAGAAAGGTCTTGTGGCAAGAAAAGCTGTTTCCAGGAGGTTGTCAAGTGTTTTTGCTCGACGATTCCATTCTTGGGTGGTTGGTTTGCCCTTGTTCCTGTAACTCGAATCCTAGCCCGGTATATCTCATTTTAGTTTTACACCATTGTGAACCTGACGCCTTTTTACTCTCTGATCGAGGTTCTCGGCATTGAAAAATCTTTGTAATCTAAATCACACGTGTATATGTTGACATTTAAGAGATATACAGTCAAGAAAATCATGAGCAATAGTGATATATATGCGGATTAGACACTAAAAAATAAACACTAAAAAATGGCTACAATTTAAGGAATGTGTTTAGTGACGGCATCAAATTCATAATTGATGGTGAAAGGTCTGGCGTCAAGAAAAGCTGCTTCCAGGAGGTTGTCAAGTGTTTTCTCTTAACGATTCCATTCTTGGTTGGTTGGTTTGGCCCTTGTTCCTGTAACTCGAATCCTAGCCCGGTATATCTCATTTTAGTTTTACACCATTGTGAACCTTACGCCTTTTTTACTCTCTGATCAAGGTTCCCGGCATTGAAAAATCTTCGTAAACTAAATCACACATGTATATGTTGACATTTAAGTGATATACAGTCAAGATAATCAAGAGCAATGGTGATATATATGCGGATTAGACACCAAAAAATCAACACTCAAAAAATGGCTACAATTTAAGGAATGTGTTTAGTGAGGACATCAGATTCCTAATTGATGGAGAAATGTCTGGTGGCAAGAAAAGGTTCTTCCAAGAGGTTGTCAAGTGTTTTCGCTCGATGATTCCATTCTTGGGTGGTTAAGTTGGCCCTTGTTCCTGTAAATCAAATCCTAGCCCGGTATATCCCATTTTAGTTTTACACCATTGTGAAATTTACGCCTTTTTTACTCTCTGATCGAGGTTCTCGGCATTGAAAAATCTTCGAAAACTAAATCACACGTGAATATGTTGACATTTAAGATATATATGGTCAAGAAAATCAAGAGCGATGGTGATATATACGCGGATTAGACACCAAAAAATAAACATTCAAAAAATGGCTACAATTTAAGAAATGTGTTTAGTGACGTCAATAGATTCCTAATTGATGGAGAAAGGTCTGGTGGCAAGAAAAGCTGCTTCCAGGAGTTTGTCAAGTGTTTTCGCTCGACGATTCCATTATTGGGTGGTTGGTTTGGCCCTTGTTCATGTAACACGAATCTTAGCCCGGTATATCCCATTTTTGTTTTACACCATTGTGAACCTTACGCCTCTTTTACTCTCTGATCGAGGTTCTCGGCATTGAAAAATCTTCGTAAACTAATCACACGTGTATATGTTGACATTTAAGAGATATACTGTCAAGAAAATCAAGAGCAATGTTGATATATATGCGGATTATACACCAAAAAATAAACACTTAAAAAATGTCTACAATATAAAAATGTGTTTAGTGACGGCATCAGATTCCTAATTATGGAGAAAAGTCTGCTGGCAAGAAAAGCTGCTTCTAGGAGGTTGTCAAGTGTTTTCGTTCGACGATTCCTTTCTTGGGTGGTTGGTAGGCCCTTGTCTTGTAACTCGAATCCTAGCCCGGTATATCCCATTTTAGTTTTACACCATTGTAAACCTTACGCCTTTTTTAAATCTTTGATCAAGGTTCTCGGCATTGAAAAATCTTCGTAAACTAAAACACACGTGTATATGTTGACATTTAAGAGATATACAGTCAAGAAAACAAAGAGCAATGGTGATATATATGCGGATTAGTCACCAAAAAATAAACACACAAAAAATGGCTACAATTAAAGGAATGTGTTTAGTGACGGCATCAGATTCCTAATTGATGGAGAAAGTCTGGTGGCAAGAAAAGCTGCTTCCAGGAGGTTGTCAAGTGTTTTCGCTCGACGATTCCATTCATGGGTGGTCGGTTTGGCCCTTGTTTGTGTAACTTGAATCCTAGCTCGGTATATCCCATTTTAGTTTTACACCATTGTGAACCTTACGCTTTTTTTACTCTCTGATCGAGTATCTCGACATTGAAAAATCTTCGTAAACTAAATCACACGTGTATGTGTTGACATTTAAAAGATATACAGTCAAGAAAATGAAGAACAATGGTGATACATACGCGAATTAGACACCAAAAATAAACATTCAAAAAATGGCTACAATTTAAGGAATGTGTTTAGTGACGGCATCAGATTCGTAATTGATGGAGAAATGTCTGGTAGTAAGAAAAGCTGCTTACAGGAGTTTGTCAAGTGTTTTCGCTCGATGATTCCATTATTGGGTGGTTGGTTTGGCCCTTGTTCATGTAACTCGAATCCTAGCCCGGTATATCCCATTTTAGGTTTACACCATTGTGAACCTAGCGCCTCTTTTACTCTCTGATCAAAGTTCTCGGCATTAAAAAATCTTTGTAAACGAAATCACAGGTGTATATGTTGACATTTAAGAGTTATACAGTCAAGAAAATCAATTGCTATGGTGATATATATGCGGAATAGACACCAAAAAATAAACACTCAAACAATGGCTACAATGTAAGGAATGTGTTCAGTGACGGCATCAGATTCCTAATTGATGGAGAAAGGTCTGGTGGCAAGAAAAACTTTTTCCATGAGGTTGTCAATTGTTTTCACTCGACGATTCCATCCTTGGGTGGCTGGTTTGGCCATTGTTCCTGTAACTCGAATCCTAGCCCGGTATATCCCATTTTAGTTTTACACCATTGTGAACCATACGCCTTTTTTACTCTCTGATGGAGGTTCTTGGCATTGAAAAATCTTCGTAAACTAAAACACACGTGTATATGTTGACATTTTAGAGATATACACTCAAGAAAACCAAGAGCAATGGTGATATATATGCGGATTATATACCAAAAAATAAACACTCAAAAATTGGTTACAATTAAAGGAATGTGTTTAGTGACGGCATCAGATTCCTAATTGATGGAGAAAGGTCTGGTGGCAAGAAAAGCTGCTTCCAGGAGTTTATCAAGTGTTTTTGCTCGACGATTGCATTATTGGGTGGTTGGTTTGGCCCTTGTTCATGTGACTCGAATCCTAGCCAGGTAAATCCCATTTTAGTTCTACACCAGTGTGAACCTAACGCCTCTTTTACTCTCTGATCGAGGTTCTCGGCATTGAAAAATCTTGGTAAACTAAATCACATGTGTATATGTTGACATTTAAGAGATATATAGTCAAGAAAATCAATAGCAATGGTGATATATATGCGGATTAGACACCAAAAAATAAAAAATCAAAAAATGGCTACAATTTAAGGAATGTGTTTAGTGACGGCATCAGATTCCTAATTGATGGAGAAAGGTCTGGTGGCAAGAAAAGCTGCTTCTAGGAGGTTGTCAAGTGTTTTCGCTTGACGATTCCATTCTTAGGTGGTCGGTTTGGCCCTTGTTTCTGTAACTTGAATCCTAGCTCGTTATATCCCATTTTAGTTTTACACCATTGTGAACCTTACGCTTTTTTTACTCTCTGATCGAGATCTCGACATTGAAAAAATCTTCGTAAACTAAATCACACATGTATGTGTTGACATTTAAAAGATATACAGTCAAGAAAATGAAGAGCAATGGTGTTATATACGCGGATTAGACACCAAAAAATAAACACTCAAAAAATGGCTACAATTTAAGGAATGTGTTTAGTGACGGCATCAGATTCCTAATTGATGGAGAAAGGTCTGGTGGTAAGAAAAGCTGCTTCTAGGAGTTTGTCAAGTGTTTTCGCTCGACGATTCGATTATTGGGTGGTTGGTTTGGCCCTTGTTCATGTAACTCGAATCCTAGCCCGGTATATCCCATTTTAGGTTTACACCATTGTGAACCAGGCGCCTCTTTTACTCTCTGATCAAGGTTCTCGGCATTGAAAAATCTTTGTAAACTAAATCACACGTGTATATGTTGACATTTAAGAAATATACAGTCAAGAAAATCAATAGCAATGGTGATATATATGCGGATTAGACACCAAAAAATAAACACTCAAAAAATGGCTTCAATGTAAGGAATGTGTTCAGTGACGGCATCAGATTTCTAATTGATGGAGAAAGGTCTGGTGGCAAGAAAAGCTTTTTTCATGAGGTTGTCAAGTGTTTTCACTCGACGATTCCATCCTTGGGTGGTTGGTTAGGCCCTTGTTCCTGTAACTCGAATCCTAGCCCGGTATATCCCATTTTAGTTTTACACCATTGTGAACCTTACGCCTTTTTTACTCTCTGATCGAGGTTCTTGGCATTGAAAAATCTTCGTAAACTAAAACACACGTGTATATGTTGACATTTTAGAGATATACAATCAAGAAAACCAAGAGCAATGGTGATATGTATGCGGATTAGATACCAAAAAATAAACACTCAAAAAATGGGTACAATTAAAGGAATGTGTTTAGTGACGGCATCAGATTCCTAATTGATGGAGAAAGGTCTGGTGGCAAGAAAAGTTGCTTCCAGGAGTTTATCAAGTGTATTCGCTCGACGATTCCATTGTTGGGTGGTTGGTTTGGCCCTTGTTCATGTGACTCGAATCCTAGCCAGGTATATCCCATTTAACTTTTACACCATTGTGAACCTGACGCCTCTTTTACTCTCTGATCGAGGTTCTCGGCATTGAAAAATCTTGGTAAACTAAATCACATGTGTATATGTTGACATTTAAGAGATATACCGTCAAGAAAATCAATAGCAATGGTGATCTATATGCGGATTAGACACCAAAATATAAACACTCAAAAAATGGCTACAATTTAAGGAATGTGTTTAGTGACGGCATCAGATTCCTAATTCATGGAGAAAGGTCAGGTGTCAAGAGAAGCTGCTTCCAGGAGGTTGTCAAGTGTTTTCGCTCGACGCTTCCATTCTTGGGTGGTTGGTTTGGCCCTTGTTTCTGTAACTCGAATCCTAGCCTAGTATATCCCATTTAAGTTTTACACCGTTGTGAACCTTAAGCCTATTTTTCTCTCTGATCAAGGATCTCGGCATTGAAAAATCTTCGTAAACGAAATCACACGTGTATATGGTGATATTTAAGAGATACACAGTCAAGAAAATTAAGAGCAATGGTGATATATACGCGGATTAGACACCCAAAAATAAACACTAAAAAATGGCTACAATTTAAAGAATGTGTTTAGTGACCGCATTAGACTCCTAATAGATGGAGAAAGGTCTAGTGGCAAGAAAAGCCGCTTCTAGGAGTTTATCAAGTGGTTGGTTTGGCCCTTGTTCATGTAACTCAAATCATAGCCCGGTATATCCGATTTTAGTTTTACACCATTGTGAACCGACGCCTCTTTTACTCTCTAATTGAGGTTCTTGGCATTGAAAAATCTTCGTAAACTAAATCACACGTGTATATTTGATATTTAAGAGATATACAATCAAGAAAATCAATAGCAATGGTGATATATATGCAGATTAGACACCAAAAAATAAACACTCAAAAAATGGCTACAATTTAAGGAATGTGTTTAGTGACGGCATCAGATTCCTAATTGATGGAGAAAGGTCTGGTGGCAAGAAAAGCTGCTTCCAGGAGGTTGTCAAGTGTTTTCGCTCGACGATTCCATTCTTGGGTGGTTGGTTTGGCCCTTGTTCCTGTAACTCGAATCCTAACCTGGTATATCACATTTTAGTTTTACACAATTGTGAACCTTACGCCTTTTTTACTCTCTGATCGAGCTTCTTGGCATTGAAAATCTTCGTAAACTAAATCACACGTGTATATGTTGACATTTAAGAGATATACTGTTAAGAAAAGCAAGAGCAATGGTGATATATATGCGGATTAGACACTAAAAAATAAACACTCAAAAAATGGCTACAATTTAAGGAATGTGTTTAGTGACGGCATCAGATTCCTAATTGATGGAGAAAGGTCTGGTGGCAAGAAAAGCTGCTTCCAGGTGGTTGTCAAGTGTTTTCGCTCGATGATTCCATTCTTGCGTGGTTGGTTTGGCCCTTGTTCCTGTAACTCGAATGCAAACCCGGTATATCCCATTTTAGTTTTACAGCATTGTGAACCTTACGCACTTTTTACACTCTGATCGAGGTTCTCGGCATTGAAAAATCTTCGTAAACTAAATCATACGTGTATATGTTGACATTTAAGAGATATACAGTCAAGAAAATCAAGAGCAATGGTGATATATATGCGGATTAGACACCAAAAAATAAAGACTCAAAAAATGGCTACAATTTAAGGAATGTGTTTAGTGACGACATCAGAATCCTAATTCCTAATTGATGGAGAATGGTCTGGTGGCAAGAAAAGCTGCTTCCAGGAGGTTGTCAAGTGTTTTCGCTCGACGATTCCATTCTTGGGTGGTTGGTTTGCCGCTTCTTCTTGTAACTTGTATCCTAGCCCGGTATGTCCCATTTTAGTTTTACACCATTGTGAACCTTACGCCTTTTTTACTCTCTGATCGAGGTTCTCTGTGACAACTGTGTTCTGTAATCGATGTACAATGTAAAACAATGTTGGTTATCAATAAAACAATGTGCTTTGGTGTTATTATATGTGTTTTGGTGTTATTATATGTGTAATTGTGTTTGATGATTGTTGGACCCAGTATGGCCTAAACAACTTCTTTTCACGTAATATGGCAAGTGATTTCAGTAGATGTGAAAAAGATGTGCGGAAATGGAAATAAGACTTTCAAGAAACAAGACCTACAGAATTATCAAGTTTATGTCACTTTGAAACAAAATGGTTTACAAGGTGATTGTAAGATTATTATCTAATACAAATGAATCTTGAATTCTGTGGGTGAGAGGGCAATGGAGTTTTGATGTATGTGTGAATGCTAAGCTTCAAACTCACTTTGCTTCTTCTGGTTGAGCCTTCTATTTATAGAAGGCTGGGTGCATGAATAAACAATAGTTTATTCATGCAATAATCCTGCAAAAAGTGGCCAAGTGACATATTCATTGAATCCAACGTTCAAGTTGCCTTTTTCATCATGATATCCAATAATGTCAACTTGCTTCGGTAAGTGTGGCAGGATAGAGACAATTTCAGACAAGTGGGGTTCTTCATCAGAATTTCTGATAAACCACTTCATCAGAAATTCTGGTGAACAAATCATCAGAAAATTCTGATGATCAGAATCGTCAGAAACTGATGATATTTCATCAGAAATATCATCAGATCCATCAGAAATGACCTTCTCTGATAATCCAATTCAGCTCTTGATCAACTTGTGATTCTTTGAAGTAGATGTTGTGCATTCCAGTTGTCCCATCTGATCTTCTTTTTCTTGTTTGTGATCTTCATGACTCTGATCTCTTCATAGATCCAGTTGATTGGGATTTTCTTCAGTACTTACAAATAAAGTTTCCTAACAGTTTCCCCCTAAGTATTGTAAGAAAATGAACTATCTCTATATCTAACATAAATAACTTTCTTGAAAGAGAAATTTAAAAACAACTAAGTTCAGAAACAAAATATTGTTCAAAAACAAGAATTTAATCTCATCAATTCATTAATTGATCTTTACTCCACTTCTGTATTTGTCTCCTGGTTTCAGCCCTTTCTTGTGATCAATTGCCTTTTGAGTTTCCTTGTACATCTCTTTGTACCATCCTCTTGACTCCATCCAGTTTTCAATACATTCTTCAATTGTTTTTCTCAGCTGTTCATTGTTCTTTCCCTTCTTCTTGAGCTGCTCTTGTTTTTCATTCATGTAGTTTCTTATATATTTCAGAGTTTGATTTGAATACCTGCATATTTCACTGATTCTGAACAGAGCTTTCTCATTATTAGCATCTTTGAAGACTACACACATTTCTGGTTTGTCAAAGATTGCTTCAGTTCTCACAAGTTTAGAAGGAATCTCAGCAGGAATACTGGTGTTGGGAGGAGGTATTAGCACCTTGTTGCTGTATTCAAAATTGATGCATAGATCAAAGTCTGCCAGTGCAGCTCTTTTGTATAGCTTTGCTCCTACACTTTTGAGGCTGCCAAGGGCTCTTCTGATCACAACTGAATTACCTTTCTCTTCATCAATGATATTCTTTATTTTGACTATTCCCATTGGGTGAATATCATCAGCCAGATTTGCATCAGTAACCTTTTGTTCACTGTTATCTTTTCTGATCAGGGTATACTTGTTTTGTGCTTCATAACCTAAGACACCTCCTCTAGTGGTCAAAGTATCAATTCTTTCAATAGATACTATTGGATTGGTCATGTGCTTGTGTAGAATTACCCAACCTCCATTGTTTCTGTTTTCAACAATACCTTTACTCAATGGAGAGAGTGGTCTCTTTGGGTTGTCTTCTGGACCTTTCCAGTAGAAATGCTTTAGATGTTCTTCAGGGTACATAATAGTGTGTAAATCACCTTTTAGCACATCCATTTCTCTGATGTTCCCTTCTGAATCATCTATCATTTCTTTTCTTGGCCTTTTTGAGGAAGTCACTTCATGTTCCATTCTTCTCTTCTCTTTTGTATCCATCTTTATGCTGAACTCTGTTTCTCCTGTGATGGCTGTAGAAGATGACTGAACTAGAACATGGTCTTTCTGCTGGACCCTTGATGTGTCTGGCTTTGGGACATTTGGAGGAGGACCCATGAGTAACTTTTGTTTATCTGGCGGTGGACCCATGGGTTGCTTCTGTTTTTTAGCTGTTGAAGTTTCTGTTTGTTTGGTTTGAACTTGTTGAATGGTTACTGGTTGTTGTTGAGGAGTTTCTGATCTCCTTGCTTGTCTTTCTTGTGGAATTGGGGCTTTTAGTTCATGAAGATCGACTTTTGCTAATCTAGCAACATTATACTGCAATCTCTCTACTAACAAATGAACATTAGTGAGAAGTTAAGTATTTGTTTCTTCTTGTTTCTTCATTTTCTGAAACTCCTGGTTTTCTTGATTTCTGTGTGCAGTCAATTCCATCAACAGTTTCTCAAAAGCCTCAGCCATGCTGCTTTTATTGGCTCCGAGGAACTATATTTCTTCAAGAATCTTCCCTAAACTTGAGCTTTCTCCCGCAGTTGCAACCTCAGCCATCTTTTTCTTGATATCATACATTTCTTTGAGAGCTTTCTCAAATTCTGATGAGCTTTCTCTGTTTTCTGATGACTCTTGCAGTTTCTTGAGGGCTGCATTGTCTTCTGTTTGCTCCTGCACAGCTTTGATATTTTCTGACAAAACCTTGATATCTGACTTTTGATTTCAGATTTCTTCTAGTATCAGATCAAGTTTTCCTTCTGTGGCTGTTTTTACAATAGCAGTTGTGTCTTCAAGTTCCTTGTGAAGTTGTTTAGGGGACATAGATTGATGTCCTTGGGAAATAGGAGAAACAACTGATGTTCCCCTTCTAACACCAGCAGAAAACACCTTCTCTGCTGTTCTGAGGTTAAGAGGATTTGAAGATTCCAAATTCTCTATGTCCTCACCAGAAAATTAAAACACATTCAAGTTCTAGTTTTCCTCATATCCTTGAAACTTTTCAGGTTCTCCATGAGTTGTGGAGAAACTCTTAGTTTTCTCATCCAGGTTTCCTTGATCAGCAGACTGATCTCCACCTGTTGCCACCACATTTTCCTCCTCAGAATCTGATTCAGAAAATGGGTCTTTGGTTTTACTCACATTTTGTTTTGTAAAAATGGTGCTTCTATTTAAAATTTCATATTTTCCTTGAATTGATTCATCAGAATCACTCTCAGAGAAATGACATAAGTTAAGTTCGGAGTGTTGTGCACTTGTTTCTTCCATATGTGAGATTTCAACATGATGTTATTCTGCCACAGGACTCATATTCACATCTTCATCAGCTGGATGAGGATCAGATTCGCCCTGCTGTTCCATTCTTGGTGTGCTTGACTCTTGTGCATCATGCTCCACGGGGGACACTTTTTCAAAAACTCCTTGTTTTCTGGCCTTTTGTTCAACATTTTCAAGTACTCTGCTCTGTATGGTGAATCTTCTGGTATCAGATTCATCATCTTTTCTGACAGAACAGGCACATCATAATCTGACTTCCAAGACCCTACAGCAGTCCAAGGTCTCATAATTTTTGTCTTCCACATATTTTCTGATGCTGGAATTTCTATGTTCCTTTTAGAAAAAGCATCAGAAATTATGATTGACAGAAATCTTGGAAAGGGTAGATGTGAATCTATCCTTCCAACATTAGTCAGAATTGATCTTCTGATCAGAATAAATATTTATGCTCCAAAATCAATGTTCAACCAATTCATGAGACTGAACATGATTGTTAGAATGTTCATATTTATCTAATCTGTACCTCCAATCTTTGATGATAGACACTTGTTCAGAATTTCCATTAAAACTTGCCAGAAGGCAGGTAGCTTGTTTCTCTTGAATTCATTGATTTTTGAAATCTTTGTTTTGTAACCCATTACAGCATTAAGTTGTGAGAACATATCTTCTTTTTCTGGTGCTTCTTCATAGCTATGATTTAAGGGTAGTTCCAAACATTCCCTTATCTTCTCCGGTGAAATTGTAATAAAGATATTTCCCCATACATGTGTTGTTAGCTCGGTTTGACTTGATATTTTGAGAGTTTTTACAACTTGTTGTATGAGTTCTTGCGGTACCTCTCAAGTCTTTGTAAGAGCTTGAGCTATTGGGCATCTGGTTAGAAATTCAATGAGAATTTGACACTTCATATCATACTCTTCGATGTTATCATTCATTGCTTCATTGGTGCTCTTTAATGGAAGAAATTCGGCTTCAGTGATGAAGGGAACAGTGTGTTCAACTGGTGGTATGTTGATGTTGATAGCTGCCATTGAGAATTTGGGTTTTGGTTTCGGAAAAGGGGTTTAGGGTTTTGAATTTGAAGACTGAAGATGGAAGTCTCTGTTTTTGAATGAGGTATTTATAGTGTACACAGACTGAGATTTTTGAGTGTTTATCATGGGTTGTTTGTGTTCAAGGTGGTTAATGACACCTTAATGATGTTTTAATCCTTTTAAGGAAACAACCGTTTTTGAAAAACCTTTGGTTTATCTCTAATTTAATGTAAATCATTTAAAGAGATTTAGAGATTCCAATGATTTTGCGGATAAATACTAATGTCCAACTTGCACCTTTTCTCCATGTGGGACCCTTTTTGTTTCAAAAAGGTCCAATAGAAACCTTTTCTCAGTTTGTGTGTCTTCCCAGGTTTTTCTCATGATGATATATATCAGAAAAATTTTGAATAAAACTTTTGAGAGTTGTATTTTCTTCATATATCATTAGAATGCATTTGATTCATTTATAGAGGATGAATCATCAGAATAATTTTTTTTTTTTGTGAGATGAGATGGAATGAGTAAAGTTATGAGATTTTTACTTACATTGCTGTTCTGCAGTTCTGAACTGCACACCTTTGTTCTGACATTCAGGAAGTATTTTTCATACAGCTTGTTCCAGTCCTCAGAAAAAAATATTTTGAAAGAAACTTATTTCAAAAGTTTAAATGGTCATAAGTTTTTTAAATTTGGTTAAAGACAGCGTTTTTTCTGATGATATGTCAAACTTCCCGGTTTTCAAGAGATTTTTCTGATAAAAATTTGATTTTCTGATTTATTGTCAGATTTTCTGGTTAGTTTGAAAAGTTTCTGGTGAATGATCAGATTTGTGTGACTAGTTGAGTTTTCTGAATAAATACTAGATTTTCTGATTGATTATCAATTTTTCTGAGTTCCACTAAATCATGTCAGGTCTCATTTGAATTTCACCAGATTTTTCCTTGTTTTTATCAGACATGTTTTGTTAGTTCCCCCTAGATCTATTGACACAAAAAATGAAAGGAAATTAAAGCAAATATGATATATATAAAAAAAATAAACCACAGAACAAGGAAAAACAAACAACACTACTCAGGAAAAGCAAACAACAACTACTCCTCCTCCTCCTCCAACACGTTGTACATGCACTTCACATATAACCAAAGACTGGTTATTCGACCGGTGTGATTCGTTGATGGCGTCAGGGTGGCTTCACTAATGTTTTCTTGAAGTACCAGCTCGGCCGTTGGATAGCAGCTTATCACTCCTCCGAAGTCCAGCTGACTTGTGATCACCTTGGTTACGAATCGAGGGTAGATCATAAAGGGTTGACGGTCGTGGATGTTTGCTTCTAGGTCTCTCATGAGAAACTTAGCATAGTTGTAAGGTTTTTCCTGTACAACAGCAAGAACCACTTCCAACATCTTATGAGACAGCACGTTGAAGTGTCCAATCTTCTTGGAGAAGCAGATACTTAGCTGTGTTACCAAAAACTGGAAAGGTATAAAACCAGATTTGCTAACAGCCCTTGGCGAGTTGTTTGTATGATAGCCCATTTCAGTCAAGGTCTGTTGCACATTTGCCTTATCGAGAAATTTGATTTCATGATCATTACCCAGTTTGAGGACATTTCTGATTGTTTCCTCTTTTAGGGTAATTTTTATCTGACAGTTCCTCATGAATGATATTAACAGCCAACCTTTTTTTTAATTTTCATCTCTTCAATTAAGAAGATATCTGTTGCAATGAGTATAACAGTGAATGTGACAGTCTACTAAGCCCCATGTGTGAGTAAGCATTTAATGACTAGGCGGCTACTTTCATAGCTCCTAATGATTCTAGTGCCTACGTGTCACTTAAGTTCCTTATGAAAAAATGACGTTGCATGCATTGATAGTAAAAGTAAAATTCAATAATCTGAAAAAATTTCTAGAGACGGTTGATTTTGTCAGCTATATAGAAATTTATCAGTATGCATGTTACTTTTCCCCCTTTTTTGTTTTTTTTAATTAAATAAAAAAATACAAAAACAAAATATACACGAAAGTGAATAAATACAATGTGTGGGATATGCATGAAGATTGAAAAATTATGATGATTACAAATTATTCTGATGTTTCAACCTGGTTTCTGATTTTATATCAGAACTTCTGGTGATTTCACCAGATATTCTGATATTTCTTCAGATTATCTGATAAATTATCATTTATTGATGATTCATCAGATTTTCTGATGTTCCATCAGATTGATGGATAGTTTTATCAAGCCAGTTGATTTGTTCTATGATTATCAGAACTTTGATGTTCAACAAGTTGGTTTTCAATTTGTGTCTTTGTGTTTTCTAAAAAATCTTCATCATTTAAATTAACCATGCCAAGTTTGCTGATCAAAAAATTGTGTCTCTTTTCATCAAGAGGCTTTGTAAAGATATCAGCAATTTGGTTTTCAGTTGGAACAAAGTACATTTCAATGTTACCTTTCTCTACATGATCTTTTATGAAGTGGTATCTGACGTCTATGTGTTTGGTTCTTGAGTGATGAACTGGATTTTCTGTTATTGCAATAGCACTCTTTGAGTCACATAGAATTGGAATTCTTGTCAGAGTTACTCCATAATCTTTCAGTTGAGTTTGCATACACAGCACTTGTGAACAACAACTTGCTGCTGCTACATATTCTGATTCTGCTGTTGATGTGGCAACACAGTTTTGTTTCTTGCTTGCCCAACATACCAATTTTTCTCCCAAGAGTTGAAAGGCACCAGATGTGCTTTTCCTGTCAGTTTTGCATCCTGCATAATCTGCATCTGTGTATGCAATTAATTCAAGGTTTGTATCCTTAGGATACCAGAGACCAAGTTCTGAATTGCCTTTGAGATATTTGAAAACCCTTTTTACAACTTTTAGATGGGATTCTTTGGGATCACATTGATATCTGGCCAGAAAGCATGTTGCAAACATAATATCTGGTCTGCTTGCAGTTAAATATAGCAATGATCCTATCATCCCTCTGTAGGTTTTAATATCTACACTTATTCCATCTTTATCACAATCTAACTTGTTCCCTGTTGCCATGGGAGTTTTTGAAACAGAGCAATTTTCAAGTGAGTATTTTTGTAGAATTGTTTTCACATATTTTGATTGACTCAAAAATATTCCATCAATTCTTTGTTTAACTTGTAACCCTAAGAAAAAGATTAACTCACCCATCATACTCATTTCAAAGTGGCTGGTCATCAATTTTTGAAATTTGTCACAAAATTTGTTGACCCAAATATAATGTCATCAACATATATTTGGACCAGTAAAGTATGACCTTTGTGTGTTTTGAGGAAAAGTGTGGTGTCAATAGTACCTTTGGTAAACCCAGAATTGAGTAAGAAGTTTGATAAAGTTTCATACCATGCTCTAGGAGCTTGCTTCAACCCATACAAGGCTTTTTTTAATCTGTAAACATGATTTTGAAATTTTGGATCAACAAAGCCTTCTGGTTGTTGCACATAAACTTCTTCCTCAATTTTACCATTCAGAAAAGCTGATTTTACATCCATTTGATAAACTTTGAAATCCTTGGATGCAGCATAAGCAAGAAAAATTCTTACAGCTTCTAATCTAGCTACTGGGGCAAAAGTTTCATCATAATCAATACCTTCTTATTGACAATAACCTTTGACCACTAACCTTGCTTTGTTCCTGGTGATTATGGCCTTCTCATCAGATTTATTCCTGAATACCCATTTTGAGCCTATAACAGACTTGTCTTTTGGCTTGGGTACCAGATCCCATACCTTGCTCCTTTCAAATTGATCAAGCTCTTCTTGGATAGCTTGAATCCAGTCTGGGTCATTTAGAGCTTCTTTGACAGATTTTGGTTCTACTTTGCTTAAGAACCCAGAAAATGCACACTCATGTGCAGTAGCAGATCTTGTTCTGACACCATCTGCAGGATTGCCAATGATGTCAGAATGAACATGTCCTTTGATCCATCTTAACTTGTTGTGAAAAGTTGTTGGTTCTGATGGATTTGAAGTTCCCTCCTGAACAGGTGCTTCAATTGTGTGTAAGATATCAGAATTCTAAGGTTCTGAGGTACTACACCTTTGTTCTGCATAGTTAGTACACGAAGAATCTTTTGATTTGTTTTTGAAAGCATTATCATGTTCTAGGAAATCTTCAGTTATCATTTCAAAGAGATGTTCATAATTTTCTTGTTTGTCAGAAAAGTTTATTTCTTTCATGTATGCATCAGAAACCTCTGTTTCTGATGAGTCATCAAATGAGACATACAAACTTTCTCTGATTGTCCTGGTGTTGAGAATAAAAACTCTATATGCTTTTGAGGACAAAGAGTAACCAAGAAAAATACCTTTTTTTGCTTTTCTCTCAAATTTTTCAAGGCTTTCAAAATCATTGAAAACAAAACATCTACAACCAAATGTATGCAAAAATTTTACACTTGGAATTCTTCCATTGATAATGTTGTAAGGTGTTTTGTTGTGCCTTTTGTTGATTATGGTTCTGTTTTGGGTAAAACATGCATTAGCTATAGCCTCTGCCCAAAAATGAGATGGTTCTGGCAGCTTCTACCAAGGTCCTATTTCTTCTTTCAACCACCCCATTCTGTTGAGGTGTTCTTGGGGCAAAAAAATCATGAGAAATTCCTTTACTTACAAGAAAATTCTCAATTTTTGAATTCTTAAACTCTGTTCCATTGTCTGATCTGATCCTTCTGACTGTTAATTTTAACAGATTTTCAATTTTCTTGATAAAATTTATGATCAGAACAGGAGTTTCACTTTTCTTTCTAAAAAATTCTACCCATGTGTACCTGGAAAAGTCATCTACTATTACTAGTATGTATTTATTTCCAGAAAAACTTTCTGTACTTATGGGTCCACACAAATCCATGTGTAACAGTTCCAAATTTTGTGAAATAGAAGACTCAGAAATTGATTTATGTGAGTTTCTCTTGGATTTACCCATCTCACATGCTTCACAAATTTTATCCTTCTTTGAGGATATGAAAGGTAATCCTTTTACCAGACCTTTGCTTTCTAGTTTGCTTTGGTTTTTGAAATTTAAGTGGGCTAGCCTTTTGTGCCATAACCAACTACTACCTTTGTTAATTTTTGAAAATAAACATAGTTTTGAATGTTCACTTTCTTCTTTGAAGTCAAAATAGTAAATTGATTTTCTTATCCTTTTCCCACTTAAATAGATTTTATTATCATCTATACCTATTAACAAGCACTTTTCTGGTAACAAGGTTACCTGAAAACCTTTGTCACAGAATTGACCACAACTCAGCAAATTATACTTTAAGCCTTCAACATAGGCTACTTTCTCTATGGTCAAACATCCATACCTTTTGCATCCATATCCCATTATCCTCCCTTTCACTCTATTTCCAAAATTTACCATTCTACCCAGCTTTGAATGAAAGTTGCTGAGTAAGCTCCTGTCCCCAGTCATGTGCTTGGAACTTCCTGAGTCGCAGTACCAGATCTGCTGCACATGATGGTCCTGAAATGAAATGATTAGAGGGTTTTTGGTACCCAGGCATGCTTGGGTACTGTTTCTGATGGAATTTTAATCAACTTATTTCTTCTTCTTCTTCTTGGTTTTGCATCAGAAACTATGTTATAGGCTGAGCCATTAACAGATTTTTCATTTTTCTTTTGAAGATGGTGTTGAACAAGCTTTAGTATGTCAACACACATACAAGAGTTATCAGAATTTTCTGATATTTCTTCTTGTGATGGAATGATAGGATAATTTTGAAAAGATGAGTGAACTGCTTCTGGAGTCTTTACAGATTCTTGACTGCATTCACTTATGTTTGTTTTGAAGTTTGGTTTATTAAAAGAATATTCAGAACATGTTGTTTTGCAAGATTTAGATTCAGATTCTGATGAAAATTTATCAGAAATCTGATGAGTTGCTTTTACAAAGACAGTGGGTTTATTACCATTTGATCTTGTATAACCTAAACCCTCTCCTTTGTTCTTTGGTGTGGACTCAATAAAATTTATGAATTCTTTTGCTTGTTGAAAACCTCTTACATTGATTTCTTTGTCATTGATTTTCTTGTAAAGATCTTTTCTTTCATTTTCATAAAACTCAATTTTTGCTCTTTGATCTAAACTTTCCTCTATAAGTAGTTGGTTTTCAAGAATGATTTTATTGAAGGTCCTTTGCAACTCATCAGATTTTCTAATATCTGATTGATGTTTTTCTTGCAGATTTAGAAAATCTGACATGAGTTTGTTTAGCTTGTGTTCAAGATCAAGATTGTCTAAATTTGCCTTTTGTTCTGAAGTTTCTGGTAGTCCTTCAGAGAGTGCCATAAGGCAGAAATTTGCCAATTCTTCTTCTTCATCATCAGAAGAATCATCAGATAACCATGTATCTGTTCCAGCAATTAAGCTTACTTGTTGCTGCTTCTTTGCTTCTTCAAGCTTTTTCTCATAATAAGCAACATCCTTCAGCTTTTTGGTCTTGCATTCTGATGCATAGTGACCTCTCTGCTTGCACTTGTAACACACAACTTCAGCCTTCCCTTTATCCTTAGATCTAAATTCCTCTTTAGATCTCCCATCCATCCTTCCTCTGTCACTTTTCTGGTACCTCTGGCTTCCTCCCCTCAACCTCTGCTCAAATGTTTTGGTGAGCAGTGCTATTGCTTCAGCAAAAGCTAAAAGTCTGATGATGTATCAGAAATTTCAAGATTTTGGCTGTTTGATGGTTGTGGATCACTGGAAGTTGTTGATCTTTGTGAGTTTGAGATAAGAGCTGAAGATCCCCCTCTTTGAATGGTTTCTTCAAATATTTCTTTCTCTCTGGGGATCAAGATGCTGTATAAGTCATGGAGACTCATGTTTCCTAGTTCTAAAGTTGAGGATAAAGTCATTGTAACACTTCTCCATTCTCTAGGAAGGGAATCAAGAAATTTTATGTTTCTTTCATCATTTGACTTAGTTATTCCAAATTTCTTTAGCTCGTTTAAAAGTTTTGTGAACCTTAGATATGTATCATTTAACCTTTCATTTGGCAAACTTTTAAACCTTTCATAAGATGAGACATTATTTGTTCTCTTGTTTCTTCTCATCCTTTCTCCTCCTTCACAAAGATTTTCCAACTGATCCCATATTTCCTTGGCTGATGCACATGCATCAACTTGTGAAAATATGTCATTGGGGATGACCATTATTAAAGTTGACTTTGCCCTTTCATCCCCAGCCACCTTTTCCTTGTCTTCCTCACTCCAAAGTATTTCACTTTTGGGAGCTTGGGAGGCAGGGATAGCAGGTGATTGGTCAGTTGCTGGAATAGCTGGTATTATAGTCATTGGTATATGTGGACCCCTTTCAATGGAATGAAACAGAGCTCGGTCATGACCATTAAGGAAATTGACCATCCTGATTTTCCATTGGGGATATTCTTCTCTGACCAGAGTCAGAGGTTTGGACATAGAACCAATGTTAAAAGCATTATTCCAGGATTGAAAGCTGGCCATATTTAGAGAAAAGAAGATGAGTGATTGATCGTTTGAAAATAATTTATTCAATCTGCTCTGATACCAATAGTTGGACCCAGTATGGCCTGAACAACTTCTTTTCATGTAATATGGCAAGTGATTTCAGTAGATGTGAAAAAGATGTGCGGAAATGGAAATCAGACTTTCAAGAAACAAGACCTACAGAATTATCAAGTTTATATCACTTTGAAACAAAATGGTTTACAAGGTGATTGTAAGATTATTATCTAATACAAATGAATCTTGAATTCTGTGGGTGAGAGGGCAATGGAGTTTTGATGTATGTGTGAATGCTAAGCTTCAAACTCACTTTGCTTCTCCTGGTTGAGCCTTCTATTTATAGAGGGCTGGGTGCATGAATAAACAATAGTTTATTCATGCAATAAGTCCTGCAAAAAGTGGCAATTGACATATTCATTGAATCCAACGTTCAAGTTGCCTTTTTTCATCATGATATCCAATAATGTCAACTTGCTTCGGTAAGTTTCGCAGGATAGAGCCAATTTCAGACAAGTGGGGTTCTTCATCAAAATTTCTAATAAACCACTTCATCAGAAATTCTGGTGAACAAATCATCAGAAAATTTTGATGATCAGAATCGTCATAAACTGATGATATTTCATCAGAAATATCATCAGATCCATCAGAAATGACTTTCTCTGATAATCCAATTCAGCTCTTGATCAACTTGTGATTCTTTGAAGTAGATGTTGTGCATTCCAGTTGTCCCATCTGATCTTCTTTTTCTTGTTTGTGATCTTCAGGACTCTGATCTCTTCATAGATCCAGTTGATTGGGATTTTCTTCAATACTTACAAATAAAGTTTCCTAACAATGATTTTACAATTTAATTCGATTCCAATTTCAAGCTTTAAATCACTTTCTGGAATGTTATACACAAACTGGTGCGTAAACGCAGTCAGTATAATGTGACAAACACTCCAGAATAGTGACATGGGCTTAACATACCTTAAATAACCTCCACATAACTTAGAAATAAGCTTTGGATGGTTTGTTGTGTTGAAATCAAGTTTGTTCGATCACAGGGACTAATCGTGTCAAACTGTGAAACTATACCGATTTGTATAGTAACGAACATTCCGGAACTTGATCATAAGTTAAACATACCCTAAATATCCTTTACATAGCTTAGAAATAGGCTTTGAGGGGTTCGGTATGCTAAAATAAACTTATTTGATCAATAGGGACTAAAAGCGTCAAAAAGTGCACAAGTTTGCATTTTCGCGCATATTTAACGTTCTGAATATATCCGGACATCCAAAAATTTATGTAATCAATAAAATATTTTATTTTTAGTGATTGGCTTGATAATATTCCATTCGTCGCTTAATTTGGATCGTTTTTGCGTTCGTTACGACTTCCGTCGTAATTAACCGAACAACGCAACCGTACGACCAAACGAGCCGACATCCGAGATATTTTTGAGCATGTTTTGAGTTCCCTATACTTTAACTTCATTTTAGAGCCTTGAAATGAGGTTAACGGGGCTTAAATGTGTCAAAAAATGAGCCGAAATGCAAGTTTCTGATGTGCAGGGACCTGTTTTGACATTCTGTGAAACTTCCTTACACGGGCCGCGTAAGGATTGATGTACATTTACGCGGTCCGCGAGGCTATGTTAGACAGAAACTTCATAATCAGCAATCTGGTCCAAATTCAGTGGTTTTAGTGTAATATTGGCAATACCTGGAGCTGGTTTTCGACCCCTATTGTATTCTAATATCATGTACCCACATGTATGGCCAAGATTACACCCTCAAAACACTTGGAATCATCCTATTGATCCTAACTTCCTATAAATAGCAAGCTTCCTCATTTGGGTTTTTCACACCTTGATTCAATCTCTGCTCTAAGTTGAGGTTTTAACACCTCATACCTGAGTAATTTTGAATCAAAATACCTTCTTGGACCCTTTGTAAGTCCTCTTCTTGCTTGTTCTTGTATTTCAAGCATGAAAGTCAAACAAAGTTTGACTTTCAGCTTTGACCAGTCAATGGTCAACACAAAGTTCCGTTGAACTTTGTAACGTGAGCGTAATCACGATGGTTATAGTCCCTTGTGACTATACCTACTGATTACCACGTTGTCTAGGCGTAGTGACGAGTTGTAGTTTCAGCCAAAATGCGTATTTATGCGTATTTTGTAACCAAACTACTCTTGGGTATCAAAACCGTTTGTTTTGATACCAAAACCTGTTTTCTAACTTAACTAAACATGTCTTAACATGTTTAGCTCGTCACTTTTAGTTTAGTGCTTGTGTAGAGTCGTAAGTCAAGCAGACTAAACACCCGCTTAGACTTTCGAACTTGACCCGTTTGGTCGATCATTAGGATCCAACCAAACATGATTAGTGACCATAGTTGCATAGGGAATAACCTTCCGAGGTTATACCTTATGGTCAATTAGGTTTAATTAGTTGTATGATAGGTAGTTTATATGCGTTAGGTAAATGACCAAAATGCCCTTTTCATGCATTATTGGTAATTAAGCATATGTAACATAAACTTTTGTCACGTAACTGATTATGCAACATATTTAAACATGTTTAGGCATATAATACTTGTCATAGGACTAGTTAGACGTCTCGAACGCGCTTATGCGCACACGACGCATTAAAGTAGCATAAGCTACCTTAATGGGTCATAACGGGTCGAAAGCACTTAGGTTAGGTTCCGATCTTGAGTGTAGACTTTGTTAAACCATATCACATGAGTTCCAACACTCATTTGGTTTACAAGATCTCATTCTATCCGATCTTCCGAGTGAGGTGTCGATTGTTTGACTAGTGGTTCGATTACTAGGTGTTGCTTGATTTCTCTGGTTTACTTGAGTTTGTTGAAGTTCTATTGATTGAGGATACTTTGCACTTCATGTGAGTACATAGTTCCCCTATTTTACTGTTTTCAATTGTTTTGGGGTGATTCATATGTATCAAAACAATTTTCGATATTTTAACAATGGTTTCAAAAACGATTAAGATGGTTTATACTAAACTAATAACGATTTCAATAATGTGAACGAACTTATTGGTTGTAGTTACATAACGAATGACATTCATTAATTTTGGCCGAACCGACCAGTATTAGGTTATGGTACCATAGGATCTGACAAATCCCGTTATCAAACTGCACCCATGGTTATGTGTGGGTTAGGTGGGTAACGACTAAATCTGTGATTATTAATTTACCCTTTAGTGGATTGTTAATGCGAGAAGCGAGATAGTCGAGTCACGAAGGTTTGAATGTTATTAGCGAGACGACCATAAATAGTTTTCACAATTAAAACGAGGATGAGTTAAACGATTTAAACGAGTTAACGATTTAGAAACGATTTGAACAAGATTAAATGAGTTGGATAAACGATTGGTTTTTGGTTAAGTGTTTAGATAACGAGACGGGTGTAATATGGTGAAAACATGGTAGATACGCCGCTGGTACTTCTTATATATAAGTGTTTTCAACATATTACATACCGTGGCGTTATTTAGTTCACTTGGGTAAATGATTTTAAAATGATGTCACATAACAACGTTTTAAAAAGGATATAAACCTTATTAAACGAGTTAATACGAAATGTTTTACAATTTGGTTTACTAAAAAAAATGTTTTTGGGTTAAGAATCATGGCTACGAGGTTTTATAAATTATAACCCGCTTGATTTGAGTTGGTTAATTTCGTTGCAATATTATACTCTTTTCAAAACAAGGCTTTTAATAAAGTATTGCAACATGTAAACTAGCCATGAATCCGACACTCTTATAAAACCTATGTGCTCGCTAGCATTTCTTTGCTGACTTTGTTTTTACATATGTTTTCAGGTGTTGATGCTTGATGTTGATTGCTAGGATGCATGAGTCACATAGGATCTGGACGAGGCCTTAGTGATATAATAATAGTGATAGTCAATATGTAACTTGTTGTTTCGTGTTAAAACAATGTAAATTACTTAATGAATCAATAAAACGAAACTTTTTGTATCCATGGTTGTGAAACAATAATTCTGCCACGACACTCCCCGACGTTTCCGCCACGGTTTGTTGTTTTAACGTGGTCGGGGTGTGACAGAAGAGTTGTTATCAGAGCCAATGGTTATAGGGAATTAGGTTATTAGTAATGCATTGACCTAGACTATAACTTTCAGGACCCTAACGCAAGGAAATTTGCGTTTAGATTTTTAAAACAAAACGTCTCCTACCCTTAGGTGATAACCCCAATGAGAACACAAATTCGAATCCGCTTCGAAGATTAATCATCCGTTTTAGGATGATTGATTACTAGGTTTTGAACCCTTCCAGTTTGATTCATATTTGGCTTAGTGCCTTTTGAGTTTTTAAAATCTCGTCAAAGTTTGGGTCTAAATATTGTGAACACGTGCAAACTGGAAGAGTGAATGCCTGTACCCTGAGTTTTATGTCTAAGGCTAGAGTGTTCGTACAAATCCACATAATCGGACCAGTCACTCTTACCTGGGAACTCTTGGGGTGAGTGTTCACTTATAGGCGAGCATGTCTTCGCAATACATTATTTTGATTCATTTACTTTGATTAGTCACTGCGTGTCGTTTGTTTGTTCGAGGTAACGAACAAATGATCGCCTTCCTTGTGTTTTGTCGATACCTCTTTTGTTTTTCCTAATTATCAACCTCACTCGTTTCTCATATTTCCTTGTTAGACCATGCCTCCTCGACGTGATGCACAATCTTTTACTGCTAAAGAAGTCGCAGCCCTTGTCTCTCAGCAAATGGCTGCTGTGCGTCCAGGCGTTGTGACCCAAATCCACGAGTTATACAACAATAACAACAATAATGCACAGTGTAATTTCAAGAATTTCAATTCTGCTAAGCCACTAAAGTTTTCTGGGTCGCAAGGAGCAACTGCGCTCCTGCAGTGGTTCGAGAGTATCGAGAGCACATTCAGACATGTGCAATGTCCGAATGGGCGTAAGGTTGAATTTGCATCAAGTGTGTTTGAGAAGCGTGTTCTTACCTGGTGGAACGAAGTGATGCGTGATAGGGGTGCCGAAGTGGCATTGGCACAGACATGGGAAGAGCTTCGAGCTCTCATGATGAAAGAGTTTTGTCCCCGTCACGAAATTCGAGCTTTGGAACGAGAGTTTGACGATCTAAAGCAAGATGGGGGAGAACACCGTGCGTATACGAATCATTTTAAGGAACTCAGTGTTTTGTGTCCTACTATGGTTACCCCGTTGGAGAAAGCGATAGAGAGGTATATCGATGGTTTACCCGATTCCATACAGGATATTGTGACTGGCATTAATCCTACTATTGTTCGTCACGCGATCGAGTTGTCTGCTACCCTGACTGAGTCTCAAGTCAGGAAGGGTAAACTTACCCGCAAGGGTGATAAGAAGAAGTCGACCGATTCTGTCAAGGAAAAGGGTAAGAGTAACAAAGGTGAGTCGTCGAAGAAGTTGAGAAAGCGAAAGGGTGCTCAGAATTTTGCAGTAATAGCTCAGAACCCACCAGCTCAACCTCCTATGAAGAAAGCGTATGCTGGTACCGCACCTCATTGTGCTCGCTGCAACGGTCATCATGTTGCACAACAAGCTTGCAAGCAGTGTACTACGTGTGGTAACCTTGGGCATCTGGCCAACATCTGTCGTTTGGGTTAAAATCAGGTTGTTCAGAATCAGGCTCCAGTTCAGGGGAATGCTGCTAGATTCCCACAGGGTTCATGTTTCAATTGTGGAGAGTTTGGTCATTTCCGCAACAACTGCCCGAGGTTGGTGAACGCAAATGCAAATGCCAATGCAAACGCGAATGTGAATCCTGCTCGTGGATGAGCATTCAATCTGAACGCTAACGAGGCTCGAGCTGACAACCTCGTTGTCAATGGTACGTTTCTTGTTAACAATCAACCTGCATCTATTCTTTTTGATTCTGGTGCCGATAGGAGTTTTGTTTCGTTATCTTTTGAACCTTTGCTTATGATACCTAGAACTAAACTGAGGAAACCCTTATCTGTCGAAGTTGCTACTGGTAAACCTCTTGTTCTCGATTATGTTATTCGTGATTGTCAGTTGAACCTTGATAGCCACCTTTTTCCCATTGACCTCACACCGATGCAACTTGGGAGCTTCGATATTATCATGGGGATGGATTGGTTAACCAAACATCATGCTGAGGTAGTTTGTTTCGAAAAGATTGTTCGTATTCCTCTTCCGTCTGGCGATGTTCTGGAAGTTCGTGGCGAGAAACCTTCAGGTGGATTGAAGCTTATGTCGTGTACAAAAGCCCAAAGTTATTTGAGAAAAGGATATGTTGCTTTTCTGGCACATGTCACCGAGGAGAAAAACAAGAGCAAGAGTATTCAGGATATTCCGATTGTTTGGGATTATCCAGAGGTGTTTCCCGATGAACTGCCTGGTTTGCCTCCAGTTCGTCATGTCAAGTTTCATATTGACCTTGTGCCCAATGCCAACCCGATTGCGAAAGCACCTTATCGTCTTGCACCGTCGGAGATGCAAGAGTTATCGAAACAACTTCAAGAGTTATCTGATAAAGGATTCATCCGTCCGAGCTTTTCACCATGGGGCGCTCCTGTCCTCTTTGTGAAAAAGAAAATGGATCTTTTAGAATGTGTATCGATTATCGTGAGCTTAATAAGCTTACCATCAAGAATCGATATCCCCTACCTCGAATTGATGATCTCTTCGACCAGCTGCAAGGTGCTTCATGCTTTTCCAAGATCGACATGTGTTCTGGGTATCATCAACTTCGTGTTCTTGAAGAAGATATTCCCAAAACTGCTTTCCGCACAAGATATGGGCATTACGAGTTCACTGTCATGCCTTTTGGTTTGACGAATGCCCCAGCTATCTTCATGGACTTAATGAATAGGGTCTGTAAACCTTATTTAGACAAGTTCATCATTGTGTTCATTGATGATATTCTCATTTATTCGAAGTCTCGAGCCGATCACGAGCAACACCTTCGTTTAACATTGGAACTCCTTAAGAAGGAACAACTTTCTGCTAAATTCTCCAAGTGTGAGTTTTGGCTTGGGTCATATAGTCAACGAGCAGGGTATTCATGTGGATCCATCCAAGATTGTTGCTATTAAAGATTGGAATACGCCGACGACACCTACAGAGATTCGATCTTTTCTTGGTCTTGCTGGTTATTATCGTCGATTCATTTCTAATTTCTCGAAGATTGCGGTTCCACTCACTGCTTTGACTCAGAAGAATAAGCCTTTTGAGTGGGGACCCAAACAAGAAGAAGCGTTCCAAACGCTAAAACAGAAGCTTTGTGATGCTCCTGTTTTGTCTTTGCCCGAAGGAAACGATGATTTTGTTGTCTATTGCGACGCGTCGAATCTAGGACTTGGTTGCGTTCTTATGCAACGAGGTAAAGTCATAGCTTATGCGTCTAGACAATTGAAAGTTCACGAGAAGAACTATACGACTCATGATCTTGAGTTAGGAGCTGTGGTTTTCGCGCTTAAAATCTGGAGACACTACCTCTATGGAATGAAGTGTGTGGTTTTCACAGACCACAAAAGTCTCCAGCATATTCTTAATCAGAAAGCACTGAACATGAGGCAATGACGTTGGGTTGAACTCTTAAACGATTATGATTGTGAGATTCGCTACCATCCTGGTAAGGCGAATGTCGTAGCCGATGCGCTTAGTCGAAAGGAACGAGTCAAGCTTCATTTTGTTCGAACTCTATCTGATATTCATTCTCGTGTTCTTCAAGCTCAACGGTCTTGTGTGATCAAAGGATTATTGAAAAATGAGCTACCGCTTCAACTCGAGCTTAAACTCGAAAGGAAAGACGATGGTTTGCTCTACTTCAAGGATCGTTCGTGGATTCCGAAACAAGACGATCTCCGCACTTTAGTGATGGACGAATCTCACAAGTCTCGATATTCTATCCATCCTGGTGCTGATAAAATGTACAAGGATCTTCGTACTCAGTATTGGTGGCCTGGTATGAAGAAGGATGTTGCCTTGTATGTATCGAAATGCCTAACTTATCTCAAAGTCAAGGCTGAACATCAACGACCTTCTGGTTTGCTTGTACAACCAGAGATACCGATTTGGAAGTGGGAGAACATTGCAATGGATCTCATCACTAAGTTACCGCGTACATCTAAAGGTCATGATGCTATTTGGGTTGTTATCGATCGATTAACGAAGTCAGCTCATTTTATTCTGATTCACGAGGATCTATCTGCTGATAAACTTGCAAAGATTTATGTTGATGAGATTGTATCACGACATGGTGTTCCTTTGGATATCATATCCGATCGTGATGCTCTGTTTTCATCTCATTTCTGGAAGACCATGCAATCTGCTTTGGGAACCCAGCTAAATCTAAGCACTGCTTATCATCCCCAAACAGATGGATAATCTGAGAGGACGATTCAAACTTTGGAGGATATGCTTAGAGCGTGCGTGATAGACTTTGGCGGTAATTGGGATTCTCATCTGCCATTGATCGAGTTTTCATACAATAATAGTTATCATGCTAGTATTAATATGGCACCATTCGAAGCACTCTACGGTCGAAAATGTCGTTCACCTTTCTGTTGGAATGAGATCGGTGAAGCTCAGCTTACTGGACCTGAGCTCATTCTGGAAACAACAGACAAAATCAAGAAAATCCACGATAATCTTGTGACTGCTCGAAGCCGTCAAAAGAGTTATGCGGATATGCGACGCAAGCCCTTAGAATTTCAAGTCGGAGACCGTGTCCTACTCAAGGTGTCACCTTGGAAGGGAGTGGTGAGATTTGGAAAGAAAGGAAAACTTGCACCACGATATGTTGGACCATTTAAGATTGTGGAAAGGATTGGGAAGGTTGCCTATCGACTAGAGCTACCTCCAGAGCTTGGAAATATTCATTTGACTTTTCACGTGTCCAATTTGCAAAAGTGTTTAGCTGATGCATATCTTCACATCCCTCTCGACGAAATCCAAATCGATGAAACGATGCACTTTGTCGAGAAACCTGTGGAGATAACGGACCGTGCATTCAAACAGTTGAAGAACAAACGGATTCGATTGGTCAAAGTTCGCTGGGAATCCAAACGTGGCCCAGAGTTTACTTGGGAACGTGAGGACCAAATGAAGGCGAAATATCCGCAATTGTTTTCACAAGTTTCCTCTAAATAAAATTTCGGGACGAAATTTCCTAAAGTAGGGGAGACTGTGACAATGTGTTCTGTAATCGATGTACAATGTAAAACAATGTTGGTTATCAATAAAACAATGTGCGTTGGTGTTATTATATGTGTTTTGGTGTTATTATATGTGTAATTGTGTTTGATGATTTTACAATTTAATTCGATTCCAATTTCAAGCTTTAAATCACTTTCTGGAAGGTTATTCGCAAACTGGTGCATAAACACAGTTAGTATAACGCGAAAAACACTCCGGAATAGTGACATAGGCTTAACATACCTTAAATAACCTCCACATAAATTAGAAATAAGCTTTGGATGGTTTGGTGTGTTGAAATCAAGTTTGTTCGATCACAGGGACTAATCGTGTCAAACTGTGAAACTATACCGATTTGTATAGTAACGAACATTCCGAAACTTGATCATAAGTTAACCATACCCTAAATATCCTATACATAGCTTAGAAATAGGCTTTGAGGGGTTCGGTATGCTAAAATAAACTTATTTGATCAATAGGGACTAAAAGCGTCAAAAAGTGCACAAGTTTGCATTTTCGCGCATATCTTACGTTCTGAATATATCCGGACATCCAAAATTTTATGTAATTATTAAAATATTTTATTTTAGTGATTGGCTTGTTAAAATTCCATTCGTCGATTAATTTGGATCGTTTTTGCGTTCGTTACGACTTCCGTCGTAATTAACCGAACAACGCAACCGTACGACCAAACGAGCCGACATCCGAGATATTTTTGAGCATGTTTTGAGTTCCCTATACTTTAACTTCATATTAGAGCCCTGAAATGAGGTTAACGGGGCTTAAACGTGTCAGAAATGAGCCGAAATGCAAGTTTCTGATGTGCAGGGTTCTGTTTTGACATTCGGTGAAACTTCCTTACACGGGTCCCGTAAGGATTGATGTACATTTACGCGGGCCACGAGGCCATGTCAGACAGAAACTTCAGAATCAGCATCTGGTCCAAATTTAGGGGTTTTAATGTAATATTTGCAATGCCTGGAGCTCGTTTTCGACCCCCATTGTATTCTAATACCATGTACCCACATGTATGGCCAAGATTACACCCTCAAAACACTTGGAATCATCCTATTGATCCTAACTTCCTATAAATAGCAAGCTTCCTCATTTGGGTTTTTCATACCTTGATTCAATCTCTACTCTAAGTTGAGGTTTTAACACCCCATAACTGAGTAAATTTGAATCAAAACACCTTCTTGGACCCTTTGTAAGTCCTCTTCTTGCTTGTTCTTGTATTTCAAGCATGAAAGTCAAACAAAGTTTGACTTTTAGCTTTGACTAGTCAATGGTCAAAACAAAGTTCCGTTGAACTTTGTAACCTGAGCGTAATCACGATGGTTATAGTCCCTTGTGACTATACCTACTGATTACCACGTTGTCTTGGCGTAGTGACGAGTCGTAGTTTCAGAAAAAATGCGTATTTATGCGTATTTTGTAAGCAAACTACTCTTGGGGTATCAAAACCGTTTGTTTTGATACCAAAACCTGTTTTCTAACTTAACTAAACATGTCTTAACATGTTTAGCTCGTCACTTTTAGTTTAGTGCTTGTGTAGAGTCGTAAGTCAAGCGGACTAAATACCCGCTTAGACTTTCGAACTCGACCCGTTTGGTCGATCATTAGGATCTGACCAAACATGATTAGTGACCATAGTTGCATAGGGAATAACCTTCCGAGGTTATACCTTATGGTCACTTAGGTTTAATTAGTTGTATGATAAGTAGTTTATACGCCTTAGGTAAATGACCAAAATGCCCTTTTCATGCATAATTGGTAATTAAGCATATGTAACATAAACTTTTGTCACGTAACTGATTATGCAACATATTTAAACATGTTTAGGCATATAATACTTGTCATAGGACTAGTTAGACATCTCGAACGCGCTTATGCACGCACGACGTATTAAAGTAGCATAAGCTACCTTAATGGGTCAAAAGTACTTAGGTTAGGTTCCGATCTTGAGTGTAGACTTTGTTAAACCATAACACATGAGTTCCAACACTCATTTGGTTTACAAGATCTCATTCTTTCTTATCTTTCGATTGAGGTGTCGATTGTTTGACTAGTGGTTCGATTACTAGGTGCTGCTTGATTTCTCTGGTTTACTTGAGTTTGTTGAAGTTCTATTGATTGAGGATACTTTGCACTTCATGTGAGTACATAGTTCCCCTATTTTACTGTTTTCAATTGTTTTGGGGTGATTCATATGTATCAAAACGATTTTCGATAGTTTAACAATGGTTTCAAAAACGATTAAGATGGTTTATACTAAACTAATAACGATTTGAATAATGTGAATGAACTTGTTGGTTGTAGTTACATAACGAATGACATTCATTAATTTTGGCCGAACCGACCAGTATTAGGTTATGGTACCATAGGATCTGACAAATCCCGTTATCAAACTACACCCATGGTTATGTGTGGGTTAGGTGGGTAACGACTGAATCTGTGATTATTAATTTACCCTTTGGTGGTTTGTTAATGCGAGAAGTGAGATAGTCGAGTCACGAAGGTTTGAAAGTTATTAGCGAGACGACCATAAATAGTTTTCACAATTAAAACGAGGATGATTTAAACAATTTAAACGAGTTAACTATTTGGAAACGATTTGAACAAGATTAAACGAGTTGGATAAACGATTGGTTTTTGGTTAAGTGTTTAGATAACGAGACGGGTGTAATATGGTGAAAACATGGTAGATGCGCCGCTGGTACTTCTTATGTATAAGTGTTTTCAACATATTACATACCGTGGCGTTATTTAGTTCACTTGGGTAAACGATTTTGAAATGATGTCACATAACTATGTTTTAAAAAGGATATAAACCATACGAGATTTATTAAACGAGTTAATACGAAATGTTTTACAATTTGGTTTACTAAAATAAATGTTTTTGGGTTAAGAATCATGGCTATGAGAATTATAACCCGCTTGATTTGAGTTGGTTAATTTCGTTGCAATATTATACTTTTTTCAAAACAAGGTTTTTAATAAAGTATTGCAACATGTAAACTAGCCATGAATCCGACACTCTTATAAAACCTATGTGCTCGCCAACATTTCTTTGCTGACTTTGTTTTCACATATGTTTCAGGTGTTGATGCTTGATGTTGATTGCTAGGATGCATGAGTCACATAGGATCCGAACGAGGCCTTAGTGACATAATAATAGTGATAGTCAATATGTAACTTGTTGTTTCGTGTTAAAACAATGTAAATTACTTAATGAATCAATGAAACAAAACTTTTTGTATCCATGGTTGTGAAACCATAATTCTGCCACGACACTCCCCGACGTTTCCGCCATGGTTTGTTGTTTTAACGTGGTCGGGGTGTGACAATCTCGACATTAAAAAATCTTTGTAAACTAAATCACACGTGTATATATTGACATTTAAGAGGTATACAATCAAGAAACCAAGAGCAATGGTGATATATATGCAGACTAGACACCAAAAATTTAAACACTCTAAAAATGGCTACAATTTAAGGAATGTGTTTAGTGACGGCATCAGATTCCTAATTGATGGAGAAAGGTATGGTGGTAAGAAAAGCTGCTTCCAGGAGGTTTTCAAGTGTTTTCGCTCGACGATTCCATTCTTGGGTGGTTGGTTTGGCCCTTGTTCCTCTGACTAGAATCCTAGCCCGGTATATCACATTTTAGTTTTACACCATTATGAACCTTACGCCCTTTACTCTCTGACCGAGGTTCTCGGCATTGAAAAATCTTCTTAAACTAAATCACATGTGTTTATGTTGACATTTAAGAGATATACAGTCAAGAAAATCAAGAGCAATGGTGATATATATGCGGATTAGACACAGGAAAATAAACACTCAAGAAATGGCTACAATTTAAGGAATGTGTTTAGTGACAGAATCAGATTCCTAATTCCTAATTGATGGAGAATGGTCTGGTGGCAAGAAAAGCTGCTTCCAGGAGGTTGTCAAGTGTTTTCGCTCGACGATTACATTCTTGGGTGGTTGGTTTGGTTCTTGTTCCTGTAGCTCGAATCCTAGCCCGGTATATCCCATTTTAGATTTACAGCATTGTGAACCTTACGTATTTTTTACTCTCTAATCGAGCTTCTTGGCATTGAAAAATCTTCATAAACTAAATCACACATGTATATGTTGACATTTAAGAGATATACAGTCAAGAAAATCAAGAGCAATGGTGATATATGCGGATTAGACACCAAAAAATAAACACTCAAAAAATGGATACAATTTTAGGAATGTGTTTAGTGACCACATCAGATTCCTAATTGATGGTGAAAGGTCTGGTGGCAAGAAAAGCCGCTTTCAGGAGGTTGTCAAGTGTTTTCGCTCGACGATTCCTTTCTTGGGTGGTTGGTTTGGCCCTTGTTCCTGTAACTCGAATCCTAGCCCGATATATCCCATTTTAGCTTTACACCATTGTGAACCTTACGCCTCTTTTACTCTTTGATCGAGGTTCTCGGCATTGAAAACTCTTGGTAAACTAAATCACACGTGTATATGTTGACATTTAAGAGATATACAGTCCTGAAAATCAAGAGCAATGGTGATATATATGCGGATTAGACAGCAAAAATTAAACACTCAAAAAATGACTACAATTTAAGGAATGTGTTTAGTGATGGTATCAGATTCCATTTTATGGAGAAACGGCTGGTGGCAAGAAAAGCTGATTCAAGGAGGTTGTCAAGTGTTTTCGCTCGACGATTCCATTCTTGGGTGGTTGGTTTGGCCCTTGTTCTTGTAACTTGAATCCTAGCCCAGTATATCCCATTTTATTTTTACACCATTATGAGCCTTACACCTTTTTTACTCTCTTATCGAGGTTCTCGGCATTGAAAAATCTTCGTAAACTAAATCAAACGTGTATATGTTGACATTTAAGAGATACACAATCATGAAAATCAAGAGCAATGGTGATATATATGCGGATTAGACACTAAAAAATAAACACTAAAAAAATGGCTACAGTTTAAGGAATGTGTTTAGTGACGAAATCAGATTCCTAATTGATGGTGAAAGGTCTGGTGGCAAGAAAAGCTGCATACATGAGGTTATCAAGTGTTTTCGCTCGACGATTCCATTCTTGGGTGGTTGGTTTGGCCCTTGTTCCTGTAACTCGAATCCTAGCCCGATATATCCTATTTTAGTTTTACACCGTTGTGAACCTTACGTCCCTTTTACTCTCTGATCGAGGTTCTCGGCATTGAAAAATCTTCATAAACTAAATCACACGTGTATATGTTGACATTTAAGAGGTATACAGTCAAGAAACCCAAGAGCAATGGTGATATATATGCGGATTAGACACCAAAAAATAAGCACTACAAAAATGGCTATAATTTAAGGAATGTGTTTATTGACGGCATCAGATTCCTAATTAATGGAGAAATGTCTGGGGGCAAGAAAAGCTGCTTCCAGGAGGTTGTCAATTGTTTTTGCTCGTCGATTTCATTCTTGGCTGGTTGGTTTGGCCCTTGTTCCTGAAACTCGAATCCTAGCCCGGAATATCCCATTTTAGTTTAACACCATTGTGAACCTTACGCCTTTTTTACTCTCTGATCGAGGTTCTCGTCATTGAAAAATCTTCGTAAACTAAATTACACGTGTATATGTTGACATTTAAGAGATATACAGTTAAGAAAATCAAGAGCAATGGTGATAGATATGCGGATTAGACACCAAAAAATAAACACTCAAAAAATGGCAACGATTTAAGGAATGTGTTTAGTGATTGCATCAGATTCCTAATTGATGGAGAAAGATCTTGTAGGATCGATATTGACGATCTAGTGAGTCAATCAGAGTCAGAATACCACTGTTTATGTGGCGGAATCACACAAACAGGTTGAATCAGAAAGAAATGAGTAGATATCAGAATAGTATCACTTTTAACACTTGTTTCTCATTAAAATTCACATGGAAAACTGGCAAGAGTTCGGCTACAACATTCAGATTCCGTGCCAAATGAGATACACAAACTATCTATATATAGGCCCTTTGATTTCGCTTGAAATGACACCTTGTCATTTCAAGCGGAATCACCACTTCTGATTTCCCTTGAAATGACACAATGTCATTTCGAGCGGAATCACTAACTTCAGATTTCCCTTGAAATGACACATGTCATTTCAAGCGGAATCACATCAAAATAACATAAATTTACATTTAGACCCCTATACAAGCTACCGACATGATCTAAGACGAAGTCAACAGACATATGCACCAACAGTCTCCCCCTTGGATGTTGACGGAGTCTTCAGTACGAGACTTTAGTACGTCAAAACTTCAGTCTTAATCAGTCTTCACGCTTTCTAAAATATTTGACGCTAAGCTTCCTTCAAACTCTCTCTTTCTCTTCAATCACCATCATCAGCTAATCTTCAGACTCTGAGTCTATCTCTTTCATTCTTCAAACTCCCCTTTGCTAACAGACTCCCCCTTAAGTTATTCCGGGATCGTAATCTGATATAGCACTCTCTATCTTCTCAGCATTAGCAGCTTTCACAGATTCAGGACCATCTCTTGGCTTTCCGTAGCAACAAGATCAGGAACCTGGCTTTTACGTCTACAGACTCCCCCTTTCGACAAGCTGGGATCGCAGTCTGGAATTTACTAGCTGCATACCTGCATACACTCTAACCAACAGTAAGATTTGACTTTATGCTTACTACTTGAATTTAAAATGATTAAATTGGTTTCAAATTAATGAAGCATTTATCCATTTCAAAAACCTTTCTCAACTCAAATAAACTTTCCCAATCCAATGTCATTCATCATGTTTAGCACTTGGGATTTTGAAAATCAACTTTTCAACATCAGTTGTCGAAAATAATATGAAATAAAATTTTTTTGGATTTTTGATTTTAATGAAAAACAATAAAGAAATATTTACAGACAATATTTTTTGTGAGTTTGCGAAAGAGGATCATATCAGTTTTTGAGATAAATCACTAGCACCGTTAAGCTTTAAACATATTAAGTTCTAAACAATTCACGTTGATTGACGATATATTTTTCCTCTTAAGCTCAATCTAAAAACTTTCGAAAATGCTTACCGATACGTTAAGATATATTAATTTTGCACTAAATACTTATGGACCCCACGATCTCAGCATATCCCCTCATCATGCAGTACACTAACTCAAGTAATGCCTTTAAACTTTCATCAACTGTGATTTGTGCAAAAACAACGCAGAATGTTTAAACATTAACAATCAGGTCGATACTTCCGTATACGCAGAGAAAGTCCAATGTTTAAACAAAATAAGAAAATAAAAATAAGTTGAAATTGTTTAGGCTTTAACGACCAGGTCGATACTTCCGTATACGCAGAGGTGATCCAAAGTTTAAACGAAACACCAAAGAAAATAAAGCAGAACGTTTAGGTAATAACATCCAGGTCGATACTCACGTATACGCAGAGGATGTCCAATGCTTAAACAAAATAAAGAAATAAAACAAGTTTAAATTTTTTCAAAATGAAATGCACAATCACAGCGATTTTTTAGCAAAGTTGTGAAAGTTCACAGACTTAACCAGTTTTATGTCTTTTGACAATCAGCAATTACTGAGTAGGCACACAATCAAGAAGGACAAAACTAAGTACTATGCTTTCAACCATGTTTCCCACTAGAACTAGGCTTTTTCATTTAAGTTTGTATCGTTATCGCAAATCTACTAGTCTAGCTGAGCCTATCGTCACATCTTTAGTGAGACCGTTTATCACATTTTATCTTTCCATTTCTTTAGCATGCTGTGACAGTCCAACTGATCTACTATCATTTCCTCTTTTTCAAAACAAAACTCATTTTGAATTTTTCAATGTTTTTGGCATTTTCAAATTTTCTAATTTTTTTAAAATTTTTCTCCCCCTAAAATCAAAATATGTTTCAATTTTGATTTTCTGAGAAAATTTGAAAACAAACTATACAGATAAAGTGACAACATAATATTGAATCGCTTCAATTCGCCATCCACTTGGCATAAACAATCAGAACTCCCCTTGACAACAAACTATCTTCCCATAATGATTTCAAAACACTTAAGTTTGTTTTAATCAAAATGGTTTTTCCGGAAAGTTAGTTTTGTTTGCCATTTCACAAACATGGGGTTTTCATCACATTGTCCTTTCACACTCCACTTGTAGGTTTATCACAAAAACAATTTCCAATAATCTTACCAATTGTAAGATAGTTAATTCAAGTACAACTTAATGTCCTTGATTAACCACTTGTAAGTCGAAATATCACAGTTACCAACCTGTGAATTTCTCAAGAAAGATGCCGATTCCTACTCCCCAATTACCAACCTGGGAGTTCCGGCAAGTCTGGTTTTTCAGTTAAAGAGATTCACCCAAGCCTTTTTTATTCATAAAATTCTTTAACCCCCTTGACTTTCCCGTCACCCATTTTTCCAAAAATATGTTTTACTTTGGGTTAAAGACTTTCTCAACATTTTGTTTAAAATTTTCAGTTCGCAATGGTGGAAAATTGATGTCATTCATTGGCGGAACTGAATTTTCACTTTTGAGCTCAACTTGTGGCTCCTCTGATTTTGACGAATCAGAATCATCGCCAGAACGTGGATCTTCTGACTTTGACAAGTCAGATTCATTGCCAAAATGTGGCTCTTTTGCTTCCGAAGAAACAAATTCATTGCCAGGAACTTTTTCTTTCTTCACACACCATTCTATCCTCAGATTTGTATATGATGAATTCGTTTTGCTTGATTTGTCATTCTTTGGAGAGCAAGATGATTTATCAGAAATTTTATCTGATTTTCTTGTTGAATCCGAGGACAAAATCCTTTCAAGATATTCTCGAGGTTTCTTTCTTTTCTTTCTCAGTCGGTCTTTTTGCCCTTGTGAAAGCTTCACTTTCTGTTCTTTCACCTTCTGTTCTTTGTGCTTTTCTTCGACCACGACTGATTTCTTCATCTTTTTCTGAGATTCAGCCCTCGATCTTTCATTTGATCTCATTGGACAATCTATTGCAATATGTCCTTTGATTTGGCAGTTATAGCATCTCCTCGTCTCAAACCACTGATTCTGGCAGTTAACAGCAATGTGTCCTTGAACATCACAAGTGTAGCACACTCTGTTATCGTACCATTCACCACTTTCACACCAAACACTCAGATCATAACATTGTCTGGCTTAGTGGTAATCATCACTCCTCATGAAAGCTGAATTTGGCTTTGAAGCACTCCTCATTGAACTGATGAGCTTTTATTGTTGTTTTGAAAATTTTCGAATTTTTAACTTTTTGTTCTACATTCTTCTTAACAGGTTTTTGCTTTGAGCATTCACCTATTTCAGTCGAATGTAAAACAGTTTCTTTAAATTTTTCTTTTAATTCCAAAAATAGTTTCTTTTTCTCTTTTTCATCATCAGCTTTATCATCACAATCTTTAATTATGACTTTGTCATAATTTGTGACATTGTCACTTATTGGAACAGAATTGATCGGTTTTGGACAGATATAATCTGGTACTGATGAATTCACAAAACCTTTCAATTTCTTTTCAAGCTCATCAATTTTATTCCGAGCAATTTCAGCTTCATTTTCAAGCCGAATGATTTTCTGAAGATGAGAATTTATTTCAATCTGTTTTTCAAGATTATTTTTAAAAATAACAGACTTTTCATCTTCTAAAATCTTCATTTGGCTTTGAAAATCTTTTTCAATTTTCAATTTTTTATTTTCAAAATCTTTTTCCTTTTCTTTCAAAATTTTGTTTTCCAATGTCAAACTCTCCATTTTTCCAAGAGTTTGACATTGTCTGCTTCAGATTTATCACAATTTAAACACTTCTCAGACATCTTCTCAGCTTCAGCTTTCTTCTCAACTTTGATAGCTAAAATTTCGTCAACTTGCTTCTCTACCATTTGAACATTTTCCTCAGATTTGACTTTTACTTCAACAATTGCTGCTTTATGATTCTTTTCATCTGAACCAGACATCAATTTTCTAATCTTTTGGAACTCAAGTTCTTGAGCTTGAATCTTTTCTATGAAACCACTAAGATTCAAATAAGCAAAATTTGTATTGTTCTTTAACACCAACAGATATGTAGCCCATTCATCGTATGGCAATGCTTCTGCCAATTTATCGATCCACTCTTCATTAGACTTTTTTTTCTCCCATCTCCACAACTAGATGGCAATATCGTTCAATCAATTCTTTTGTAGACTCTCCCTTGATACCCGTAAAACTATCAAATTTCTTCTGTGCAATATCTGATGGATTCTGAACACGCATACCATATCCGAAAGATGAGTTATACGACTCACAATCCATGTTTCATTATTGAAAGATTTTCAAAGACAGATTTTCAAACAATACAAAAATTCACACAATCTAAGATCAGTTCAATCACTTTATCAAACAACTGAATCAGATGAATATCCGATTTAGTGGCAAAAATCAGACGACAACGGATTAGGTGGGAATTCGCTCGGGCAAGTATCCGATGCTTGACAAATCACATCAATACATGGGCCTGACACAATCAGTTATGATTTCACACAATGTATGTCTGCTCAAGCGAAATCACGACGTTCAAGAGGAATCTGATTTTAAGATTTCAAGCGAAATCAACTTTGTAACTTTCAAGCGGAATGGTAAGTCTCGAGCAGAATCAGGATGATTCATTCAAGCGGAATCAAAATCCAAACTGATTCAAGCGGAATAAGTTAACTTCCTCAAGCGGAATCTCCAAAACAAGCTAAAACTCTGATTTCGCTCCAAATGCTCGAGCGGAATAAGAACTTTTCAAGTGATATACCTGATTTCGCTCGAAATGTCAAGCGGAATCACAACTTCCTCGTTCAAGCAGAATCAGGTTTTAGGCCATTTTTACCACTTTTAAGCCGAATTTTAAGCTGATACTTTCAAGGGTTTGTTAAATGTCACTTTTACACAATATGTCAAAAACTCAGTCCATTTTGCCTGTGGAAATGTCCAGAAATCCAAAAAATGTAGGTAAAAAGCTTTGATTCAGGTATTTTAGCTCATAACTGGCTCTGATACCAATTGTAGGATCGAAATTGACGATCTAGGGAGTCAATTAGAGTCAAAATACCACTGTTTATGTGGGGGAATCACACAAACAGGTTGAATTAGAAAGAAATGAGTAGAAATCAGAATAGTATCACTTTTAACACTTGTTTCTCATTAAAATTCACGTGGAAAACTGGCAAGAGTTCGGCTACAACATTCAGATTCCGTGCCAAATGAGAAACACAAACTATCTATACATAGGCCCTTTGATTTCGCTTGAAATGACACCTTGTCATTTCAAGCGGAATCACCACTTTTGATTTCCCTTGAAATGACACAATGTCATTTCGAGCGGAATCACTAACTTCTGATTTCCCTTGATATATATGCGTATTAGACACAAAAAAAACACTCAAAAAATGGCTACAATTTAAGGAAAGTGTTTATTGACGGCATTCCTTTTCTTGCCACCATTCCTAATTGATGGCGAAAGGTCTGGTGGCAAGAAAAGCTACTTGCAGGAGGTTGTCAAGTGTTTTCACTCGACGATTCCTTTCTTGGGTTGTTAGTTTGGCCCTTGTTCCTGTAACTAGAATCCTAGCCCGGTATAACCCATTTTAGTTTTACACCATTCTGAACCTTACGCCTTTTTTACTCTCTGATCGAGGTTCTCGGCATTGAAAAATCTTCGTAAACTAAATCACACGTGTATATGTTGACATTTAAGAGATATACAGTCAAGAAAATCAAGAGCAATGGTGATATATATGCGGATTAGACACCAAAAAATAAACACTCAAAAAATGGCTACAGTTTAAGGAATGTGTTTAGTGACGGTATAAGATTCCTAATTGATGGAGAAAGGTCTGGTGGCAAGAAAAGCTGCTTACAGAAGGTTGTCAAGTGTTTTCGCTCGACGATTCCATTCCTGGGTGGTTGGTTTGGCCCTTGTTCCTGTAACTCGAATCCTAGCCCGGTATATCCCATTTTAGTTTTACACCCTGGTGAACCTTACGCCCTTTTTACACTCTGATCGAGGTTCTCGGCGTTGAAAAATATTCGTAAACTAAATCACACATGTATATGTTGACATTTAAGATATATATAGTCAAGAAAATCAAGAGCAATGGCGATATATATGCGGATTAGACACCAAAAAATAAACACTCAAAAAATGGCTACAATTTAAGGAATGTGTTTAGTGACGGCATCAGATTCCTAATTCCTAATTAATGGAGAATGGTCTGGTGGCAAGAAAAGCTACTTCCAGGAGGTTGTCAAGTGTTTTCGCTCGATGATTCCATTATTGGGTGCTTGGTTTGGCTCTTGTTCCTGTAACTCGAAACCTAGCCCGGTATATCCCTTTTTAGTTTTACACCATTGTGAACCTTACGCCTTTTTTACTCTCTAATCGAGGTTCTTGGCATTGAAAATTCTTCATAAACTAAATCACACGTGTATATGTTGACATTTAAGAGATATACAGTCAAGAAAATCAAGAGCAATGGTGATATATTTGCGGATTAGACGCCAAAAAATAAACACTAAAAAATGGATACAATTTAAGGAATGTGTTCAGTGACGCCATCAGATTCCTAATTGATGGAGAAACGTCTGGTGGCAAGAAAAGCTGCTTCCAGGAGGTTGTCAAGTGTTTTCACTTGACGATTCCATTCTTGGGTGGTTGGTTTGGCCCGTGTTCCTGTAACTTGTAACCTTGCCCGGTATTTCCCATTTTAGTTTTACACCATTCTGAATCTTACGCCATTTTTACCCTCTGATCGAGGTTCTCGACATTGAAAAATCTTCGTAAACTGAATCACACATTTATATTTTGACATTTAAGAGATATACAGTCAAGAAAATAAAGAGCAATGGTGATATATATGCGGATTAAACACCAAAAAATAAACACTCAAAAAGTGGCTACAGTTTAAGGAATGTGTTTAGTGACGGCATCAGATTCCTAATTGATGGTGAAAGGTCTGGTGGCAAGAAAAGCTGCTTATAGGAGGTTGTTAAGTGTTTTCGCTCAGGGATTTCATTCTTGGGTGGTTGGTTTAGCCCTTGTTCCTGTAACTCGAATCCTACCCCGTTATATCCCATTGTAGTTTTACACCATTGTGAACCTTACGCCCTTTTTACTCTCTGATCGATGTTCTCGGCATTGAAAAATCTTCGTAAACTAAATCGCACGTGTATATGTTGACATTTATGTGATATACAGTCAATAAAATCAAGAGCAATGGTGATCTATGCGGATTAGACACCAAAAAATAAACACTCAAAAATTGGCTACAATTTAAGGAATGTGTTTAGTGACGGTATCAGATTCCTAATTGATGGCAAATGGTCTGGTGGCAAGAAAAGCTGCTTCCAGGAGGTTGTTTAGTGTTTTCGCTCGGCGATTCCATTCTTGGGTGGTTGGTTTGGCCCTTGTTCCTGTAACTCGAATCCTAGCACGGTATATCCCATTTTAGTTTTACACCATTGTGAACCTTACGCCTCTTTTTCTCTCTGATCGAGATTCTCGGCATTGAAAAATCTTGGAAAACTAAATCACACATGTATATGTTGACATTTAAGAGATATACAATCAAGAAAATCAAGAGCAATGGTGACATATATGCGGATTGGACACCAAAAAATAAACACTCAAAAAATGCCTACAACTTAAGGATTGTGTTTAGTGACGGCATCAGATTCCTAATTGATGGAGAAAGGTCTGGTTGTAAGAAAAGCTGCTTCCAGGAGGTTGTCAAGTGTTTTCGCTCGACGATTCCATTCTTGGGTGGTTGGTTTGGCCCGTATTCCTGTAACTCGAATCGTAGCCCGGTATATCCCATTTTTGTTTTACACCATTGTAAACCTTACGCCTTTTTTACTCTCTGATCGAGGTTCTCGGCATTGAAAAATCTTCGTCAACTAAATCACATGTGTATATGTTGACATTTAAGAGATATACAATCAAGAAAATCAAGAGCAATGGTGATATATAAGCGGATTAGAGACCAAAAAATAAACATTCAAGAAATGGCAACAATTTAGGGAATGGGTTTAGTGATGGCATCAGATACCTAATCGATGGAGAAAGGTCTGGTGGCAAGAAAATCTGCTTCTAGTTGGTTGTCTAGTGTTTTCGCTCGACGATTCGATTCTTGGGTGGTTGGTTTGACCCCTGTTCCTGTAACTCGAATCCTGGCCCGGTATATCCCATTCTAGTTTTACACCATTTTGAGCCTTACGCCTTTTTTACTTTCTTATCAAGGTTCTCGACATTGAAAAATCTCTATCAACTAAATCACACCTGTATATGTTCCTAGCCTGGTATATCCCATTTTAGTTTTACACCATTGTGAACCTTACGCCCTTTTTACTCTCTGATCGAGGTTCTCGGCATTGAAAAATCTTCGTAAACTAAATCACACGTGTATATGTTGAAATTTAAGACATATACAGTCAAGAAAATCAAGGGCAATGGTGATATATATGCGGATTAGACACAAAAAAAAACACTCATCAAATGTCTACAATTTAAGGAATGTGTTTAGTGACGGTATCAGATTCCTAATTGATGGAGAAAGGTTTGGTGGCAAGAAAACCTTCTTCTAGGAGGTTGTCAAGTGTTTTCGCTCGACGATTCCATTCTTGGATGGTTAGTCTAGCCCTTGTTCCTGTAACTCGAATCCTAGGCCGGTATATCCCATTTTACTTTTACACCATTGTGAACCTTACGCCTTTTTTACTCTCTGATCGAGGTTCTCGGCCTTGAAAAATCTTCGTAAACTAAATCACACGTGTATATGTTGACATTTAAGAGATATACAGTCAAGAAAATCAAGGGCAATGGTAATATATATGCGGATTAGACACGAAAAAAAACACTCAACAAATGGCTACAATTTAAGGAATGTGTTTAGTGACGGCATCAGATTCCTAATTGATGGAGAAAGGTCTGGTGGCAAGAAAAGCTGCTTCTAGGTGGTTGTCAAGTGTTTTCGCTCAACGATTCCATTCTTGGGTGGTTGGTTTGGGCCTTGTTCCTGTAACTTAAATCTTAGCCCGGTATCCCATTTTAATTTTACACCATTGTGAACCTTCCGCCTTTTTTACTCTCTGATCGAGGTTCTCGGCATTGAAAAATCTTCGTAAACTAAATCACACGTCTATATGTTGCCATTTAAGAGATATACAGTCAAGAAAATCAATGGTAATGGTGATATATATGCGGATTAGACACCAAAAAAACACTTAACAAATGGCTACAATTTAAGGAATGTGTTTAGTTATGGCATCAGATTCCTAATTGATGGAGAAAGGTCTGGTGGCAAGAAAAGCAACTTCTAGGAGGTTGTCAAGTGTTTTCGCTCAACGATTCCATTCTTGGGTGGTTGGTTTGGTGCTTGTTCCTGTAACTTGAATCCTAGCCCGGAATATCCAATTTTAGTTTTACACCATTGTGAACCTTACGCCTTTTTTACTCTCTGATCGAGGTTCTCGGTATTGAAAAATCTTCGTAAACTAAATCACACGTGTATATGTTGCCATTTAAGAGATATACAGTCAAGAAAATCAAGGGTAATAGTGATATATATGCGGATTAGACACCAAAAAAAACACTCAACAAATGGCTACAATTTAAGGAATGTGTTTAGTGAGGGCGTCAGATTCCTAATTGATGGAGAAAGGTCTGGTGGCAAGAAAAGCTGATTCTAGGAGGTTGTCAAGTGTTTTCGCTCGACACTTCCATTCTTGGGTGGTTGGTTTGGCCCTTGTTCCTGTAACTCGAATCCTCGCCCGATATATCCCATTTTAATTTTACACCATTGTGAACCTTATGCCTTTTTTACTGTCTGATTGAGGTTCTCGGCATTGAAAAATCTTCGTAAACTAAGTCACACGTGTATATGTTGAAATTTAAGAGATATACAGTCAAGAAAATCAAGGACAATGATGATATATATGCGGATTAGACACAAAAAAAACACTCAACAAATGGCTACAATTTAAGGAATGTGTTTAGTAACGGTATCAGATTCCAAATTGATGGAGAAAGGTCTGGTGGCAAGAAAAGTTGCTTCTAGGAGGTTGTCAGGTGTTTTCGCTCGACGATTACATTCTTGGGTGGTTGGTTTGGCCCTTGTTCCTGTAACTCGAATCCTAGCCCGGTATATCCCATTTTAATATTACACCATTGTGAACCTTACGCCTTTTTTACTCTCTGATCGAGGTTCTCGGCATTGAAAAATCTTCGTAAACTAAATCACACGTGTATATGTTGACATTTAAAAGATATACAGTCAAGAAAATCAAGGGCAATGGTGATATATGTTGATGCACGAATGTCTAAAGCCTACGTCTTAGTCTTAGTCAAGCTTGTATAGGGTCTAGGGGTCAAATATGTCAAGTATGTAATGTATAGGGGCTGAAATGTAAATGTTATGTTATTATGTAGTGATTCCGCTCCTAATGACACTTTGTCATTTGGGGCGAAATCAGAAGTGGTGATTCCGCCCGAAATGACAAGGTGTCATTAGGAGCAGAATCAAGCCCCCTATATATAGTGTAGTTTGTTCCTCATTTGGTAACCGATCCTTCAAGTTGTAACCGAAGTGCTGCCAGATTTTTCTGTGATTAATTAATGAGAAACTGTGTTTAAAGTGATATTCAGTCTACTTCTACTCATTTCTCTTTGATTCAAACTGTTTGCGTGTTTCCGCCACATAAACAGTGGTATTTTGGCTCTGATTGACTCACTAGATCGTCAAAATCGATCCTACAATTGGTATCAGAGCCAGTTATGAACTAAAATACCTGAATCTAAGCCTTTTTACTACATTTTTTGGATTTCTGGACATTGCCACGGGCAAAATGGACTGAGTTTTTGACATATTGTGTAAAAGTGACAATTAACAAACCCTTGAGAGTATCAGCTTAAAATTCGACTTAAAATTGGTAAAAATGGCTCGAAACCTGATTCCGCTCGAATCAGCATTTGGTTGATTCCGCTCGTATTCTGAGCGAAATCAGGTTCTTCACCTGAAAAAGTTTAATTCCGCTCGAGCATTTGGTGCGAAATCAAAGTTTTAGACTGAATTTCTGATTCTGCTCGAGAGAATCTTCTGATTCCGCTCCTGAGATTGCTAACATTCTGATTCCGCTCCTAAGAATCACTAAAGTTGTGATTCCGCTCCAAAGTTTCACTGATTTCGCTCTTAGTGTTAAACTGTGATTTCGCTCGTACAATAAAATTCTGATTTCGCTCGAAAAACATTTTCAGCATTAAAAATCATGGTTTGAGGGATAAAGTCCATTTCGTTCGTGATATTTCGTCCTAAGTTCAGTTGTGTAGAACGTGTTTTCAGTAAAGTCACATGTTTTCAAAAGTTAAACAGTTTTCGGTAATCAAATATCTAAAAATGGAGAACCAAGATTTCTACAACTTCTTCGCCGGCAGTGGTATTTTGGTTCTGATTGACTCCCTAGATCGTCAAAATCGATCATACAATTGGTATGGCAGCAGGACAAACCTCGGGTAGTCTTATGCAAAACGTCAACATGGAGAATGAATTGGGAACGATGCAAAAGCCTCCCAAACTTATGAACATAGATGAATACTCGGGTTGGGCAGGAAGATTTAAGACATGGGTTCAAGCAAACCACTTTGAGTCATGGTTGAAGATTGATACGAAATATGTACCTCCATTAGATGCTATGGGTCATGCGAAAGTGATTGGGAGTTTGACTCAAGCTGAACAAGCAGATTTCAAAGCTGAAAAGAAGATGATGAGTATTCTTCAACATGCAATTAAAGAGGATATCTTGGTGTTGTTACAGCATGAGGACAATTCACAATCTATTTGTGATAAACTGAAAGTAAAGCTTGAAGGTAGTGGAGAGATGATGAAAAGCAAGAAGGCTTTGATAAATAAACAATTTGACATCTTCACGGGCATGAAAGGTGAATCTTCAAAACAATTAATTGAAAGATACTGCCATTTAGTTTTGGAGATGGGAAGATTGAAGATAACTAAGATGAATGAAGAGTGGATTGATAAATTGGCAGACGCATTACTATATGATGAGTGGGGTACGTATCTAATGGTGCTAAAGAACAATACAAGTTTTGCAAACATGAATCTCAGTGGGTTCATAGAGAAGATCGAAGCACACGAGTTAGAATTAACAAAGATTAAACAGATGAATCCTGCAAATATTCAACAGGATGTTTCACTGTATTACAAAGGCAGCACACCAACAATTACAACAAACCAGAGCCCAAAGATACAAACTGGTTTCAGTGCTGACACATCATCAAGTGCTTCATCAAATATTCCACAAACAAACAAGCCTTCGCCATTTGCCAGCTACGAGCCAAACATCAAAGCTAATGAACAGACTTCACCTCAAAGTTCATTTAATTCAAATAATCAGGCGTATGTTTCTGGGATCCAATGAAACATCGCAGTCAATATTAAGAATGGGAATGAGTTCACTGAATCAGCTGCGAAGCAACACATTGCATTGTTGGCTTCCATGTTAGAGTCGTATGAGTCTCTGGTAGCGGGTAAGATCGGGAATCCGGACATGACCAAAGAGGATTATGATCAGATAGACCCGAAGGAGCTTGAGTTGATAGATATTAAGTGGGGAATGGCTAGTCTGGTAAGGAGAGCACAGCGTTTTATGGAAATTACAGGCGGAAATAGTCTTTCTGGACCTGATCATAAGTTAGGATTTGACAAGTCCAAGGTAACCTGTTTCAAGTGCAAAGAAAGAGGCCATTTCAAAAGATAGTGTCCGAACCGAGAAGTGAATAATCATCAAAATCCGTTCAGGAATGATTATTACAAGCAGGCAATTTATCACCGACCGAATCAACAACTTGTAGTTCAAAGACCACAAATCGAGAACAAACCAGAGAAAGCTCTCATTGTGAACCAGGATGACGAGAAAGTTGCTGAGGGATTCAGCTGGGATAAATACATTCCTGGAAGTGATGGACAAGCTATGATGGCTGAGATAGTTGAAGTGACCGAAAATGTTGTTGAACCTGAAGTGGTTGTTGAAGATGTTTCTGTGGAAAATGTGGCTGACATTGAAGAGTTAGATGCAGAAGTTCATTACTATCAATTTGAGCAGGAGATATTAGCCAGTTCTTTGAGATCTATCATGTCTCCTAAAGTTTTTGAATCTTTTGCAGGTTTCTTTGAAGAACCGAAGACTGGATTGTGTCCAAGATATGAAGAAAAGAAAGAGGCTGTCGAGGAGATGATCGATGTCACAAAGGAAATGACAGAAGACACTTTGAAAGAAATTGCTGACAAGGCTCTCATGGCGAAACTGAAAGAGGTAGACACAGAACTTGTGAAACACGAGTCTGTCGGTACTGAGTCAGTTCAAAAGGAGTCGAATCAGGAGTCAGGAATTGAGGAGGTCAAATCTGAGAAAGTGTCTGAGTCAGAGTTGAAAAATGTCGGTAAACAGGAAGTGAAAACTGCTCATGAAGCAGAGGTTGTTGAGAAATTGGATTCAATTTCTGAAATCCCATGCCAAAAGTGTTTAAAACCGTGCATGGAGTGTCTTGAAAAAGACATTAAGTTTCAGGAATTGAAACAACATGCTGACATGTTAAAATTTGATCTAGGACAAGTTAAAGAAGCATATGATACACTAACCAGATCAATTAAAATGATTCAAAATGAAAGTGTTGAAAATGATAAGGCAACAAAACTAGCAAAAGCAACACTTTTTGATAAACAAATGGAAGTTAATTTTCATCTTGACACAATCGCATCATTAAAAAAAGAGTTAGAATTACCTAAAATTGAAAATGAGCGAATTGATAAAAAATTAATGAGTTATGTTGCATCATCCTATGTTCTTGAGCAGATTGTACCACAACAGCCCAGTGCAACACCGGTCTTTAACAGTGTTCCACCCCCAATGTGGAATCATTATACTCAAAAATATCCAGATGGGGTGGAAGCTGCATTGAACCTCAAATTGAAAACAATTGAGGATGAGTTGCCAGAGAGCATTGATGTTGCATTCTCTGCATCCGACACAGACAACGAGTCACAAGTCATCAAGACTGTTGTCGATCAGGTGTTAGATGAAGAAAGTGATAACTCTGAGGTTGAAGTTATGAAATCTCATTCTGAAAAGTTTGTTACTGATTCTGAAGACGAGGGTAATTTTTTAGATCGTTTCATACCAAAATCAGACAAGAGTGCGAATGATGATTCGATCATGGTGGTTTACACTATGATTGGAACTGACAAGCTTTATTCTGATTTTGAGTATCCGCTTCAGAACGTTAAGATTGAAAATGTTGAAAAGGTTTTCAAATTGGTTGAAATTGACATTGATGTGGTAAACAACAAAGAATTCTTTTCGAAACCTAAAAAATCATTTGTTATGTAACACCTGTGCCTTCACGGCCATCAAAAAAATGCCAAACCAATGAAATATTATATTTCATACTTGGGATTTGTAAAAATATGTGTATCATTTTGCACATATCAATTCTCGTTCAAATCCAAACTCTAAATTCACTTTCTAGAAGGTTATACGCGCACCGATGCGTAGATATAACCAGTTTAATGCAACAAACACTCCGGAATAGTGGAATAGGCTTAACATACCTTAAATAACCTTTACATAACTTAGAAATAAGTTTTGAAGGCTTTGGTATGGCAAAACCAAGTTAATTCGCTTACAGGGACTAAAGTTGACAAACTGCGAAAGTATGCCAATTTGAACTGTAACAGACATTCCGGAACATGACCATAAGTTAAACATACCATAAATATCCTTCACATAGCTTAGAAATAGGCTTTGAGGTGTTCGGTATGCTAAAATAAACTTTTGTGTCATTCAGGGACTAAAAGTGTCAAAAAGTGCACAAGTTTGCATTTTCGCGCATAACTTACGTTCTGAATACATCTGGACATCCAAAAATTTATGTAAGCATGACTACATTATATTTTAGTGTTCGCCTTAAGAAAAATCCATTCGTCGCGTCATTTGGATCGTTTTTCGCGCTTATGCGCATTCCGTCGTAATTAAGCGAACATCGCGTTCGTACGGCCAAACGAACCAACCTCCGGCATATTTTTGAGCATGTTTTGAGTTCCCTATACTTTAACTTCATTTTAGAGCCTTGAAATGAGGTTAACGGGGTTCAAACGCATCGAAAAAGGGCTTAAAACACAACAGGGACCATTTCTGCCAATTTAGAAACATTTCTGAATCAGATGGGTCAGTGGCGTAGCGCGACGCCTAAAGCCTTATCAGTCGCGCTACGCGACTGCATGATCTGGACCAGATTCAATGTTTTAAATACAAGTTGCAACTAATTGATCCTTAACCACATGTTTTAAGTTGCTTAGTCACTAAGATAAGGACCAATTTAAGCCACCACAACTTTCCGACACTTGTACGGATGGGATCATGGCACGTTTTCCATGAAACGATCTTAACGGTTACCCGAAAACTATATATAACCATCCACCCCCATTGCATTTCTCACTAGAATTCTGATTTTGAGAGCTCTAAGTTGAAACCATTGTTTCATACCTGAGTTCTTGGATCGGGATTAGCATTCGGGGACCCTTCGTAAGTATTCTTTCGTTCTTTTATTGCTTTTCGAGTCTTTCGAGTCTGAAAGTCAAACTTTGTTTGACTTTCTACATTGACCAGTTATGGTCAATGCGAAGTTCGTTTGAACTTCGCAACGTGATTGTAATCACGATGGTCATAGTCCCTTGGGACTATGCCTACTGATTACCACGTTGTCTAGGGTCGTAGGGTAAGCGATCTAATAAATCGCTTATACCTCGAACCCGACCCAGTTTGGTCGATCATTAGGATCCGACCAAATACATTAGGTGACCATAGTAGGTAGGGAATAACCTTCCGAGGTTATACCCTATGGTCACATCGTTTAAGTAGTTGTATGATAGGTAGTTTATATGCCTTAGGTAAATTACCAGAATACCCTTTTCATGTATAATTGGTAATTAAGCATATGTAACCTAAACTTTTGTCACATAACGGATTATGTAACATGTTTAGGCATATAACACTTGTCATAGGGCTAGTTAGGCGGTCCGAACGCGTTTCACGCGAACGACGCGTTAAAGTAGCATAAGCTACCTAAACGGGTCATACTGAGTCGTAGGCAGTTATGTTAGGTTTCATTTAGTATGTAGGCTTTGTTAAACCATATCACACGAGTCTCCACACTCGTTTGGTTTACAAACCCTAATGCTACCCGATCTTCCGATCTAGGTCCGGTTAATTAACATAGTTACCTATATTAGGTGCCGTTTGATTTCCGTGATCTCTAGCGTTGCTTGGTGGTTATCCTAGGACTCCTGAGCAATCTCAAGTGAGTACATAGACCCCTCTTTTACTGTTTTCCAAACTGTTTTGGGGTGGAACACATGTGCCTACTTGTTACTTTCATGCTTTCCTGTTTTAACATCATATACTGCTATGTTCGTTAGTACATTATAGTACATGATTTTATGACATTTCATGCTAGGTGTGCCCATTGTGTGCATTACTTAGTACATTGTTTTACATGACATTTCATGCTAGGTGTGCCCATTGTGTGCATTACTTAGTACATTGTTTTACATTACATTTCATGCTAGGTGTGCCCATTGTGTGCATTACTTAGTACATTGTTTTACATTACATTTCATGCTAGGTGTGCCCATTGTGTGCATTACTTAGTACATTGTTTTACATTACATTTCATGCTAGGTGTGCCCATTGTGTGCATTACTTAGTACATCGTTTTACATGACTTTTCACGCTACGTATGTTCATTTGATTACATACTTAGTGCATCGTTTTCACATGCTTACATTTTGGTATAACATTTGGTTTGTTTACATGGGACAATACATTCATTAACACCGATCATGCCGTTCGTTAGTAGGTAGTGGTACCATAGGAATTGACAACTCCCGTTCCGGACATCCCAGGGAAAGGGGACAGAAAGGAATGACCGAATTCGTTGATATAAGACAGATAGACCTTTAATTTGTTTAAAGGGTTTATCACCACAGTCGCAAGGCTTGGATGTATGCATATTCACAATACCGCATAAATGTTCATATTAAATATTTGCATGCATTTACACAAAACATAGCTTTGATTTAAACCAAGTTTTACTTCAATACTTTGTTTTTGTGCATATGGTTTAGTTGAGACCTTTCACTTGCCATACATGACATTTTGACATAGACATTGGACATGGATATTTGACATAGACATTTGACATGGATATTTGACATAGACATTTGACATGGATATTTGACATAGACATTTGACATGGATATTTGACATAGATATTTTGACATGATTTACATCTTGACATGAACATTTTACATTGTTTGGTTTGGTTTGATTAAGTGATTAAGTAACGATGCATGTGTAATATGATACAAGCATGGTGGATACGCCGCTGGTACTTCCTATATATAAGTGTTTGTATGGTATTACATGTCGTAACGTTATTTGAATCATTTCAGTTTGAGACATAGAACATTTCATACAAATAACATACTTTTCACAAGACATTGATTTATAAACAACTTATCTTATACAAACACATTTTACTATGGTTATTCATTTAACCATACATTATTCATTTATTTATACTTATCATCTGATCTTATCGTTTTTCAAATGATTTACAAGACAAAGCAAATAACAAGGTTCATGACTAAACATTTTCTCAAACATAAGTCATGAATCTTATTTTCACAAAACCTATGTATCTCACAGGCATTTTTATGCTGACGTACCTATTTTCACATGTGTTTTTCAGGAGCTGTTGCATAAGATGATCAAGATACACATAGGCAGACTTGGGCTTTAGTGACAATAAAAGATGCAAGACTAGTTAATTATGTTGTATTTCTTTATTTGTTAAGACATTGTAACACTTTTAGTCAATAAAACAAAACTTCAATTGCCATGGATTTGAGACAATTAATTCTGTTACAACACTCCCCGATGTTTCCGCCGCGATTGGTTGTTCTACGCGGTCGGGGTGTGACATGTTACGACACGTTCCAACAACTCAGGCAAAAAGGAGTGGGAAGGGAATGGTAACAAGAAAAATGGTAACAACTTTAAAAACAAAGGAATTGGTTTTGAGAAAAAGATGGCTAAGAAGGTTGTCAAGCCAAAGGATAAAATGAATGATATCTTTGTTGTTGGACCAAGTGTGGATGATGAAAAAGAGTACATTTTTAGTGAGAAAGCCATTGACGATTTTAATGCGGCAAAGAAACTGAAAGAAGAGTCGTTCAAGTCAACTTTTGTCGAGTATGTCAAAAGAGTTTGCTATCGCTGCAATGAGATCGGACACATGGCAAAACAATGCAAGAAAGTTTTTGAGAAACCTGTTGTAAAAAATATTGTTCAAAAACCTCGAATTAAGTCACCAGTTGACAAAAAGGGTAAAAAACCAATGGTTTCACCAATCCGCATTTTGAAGAGGGGTGAATCGTTGAAGGCGGAAGATAAGCCGAAATCGATATTCGAGATTGGCGAATCTTCAAAGTCTCAAAAGACATCAAAGATTTATCCAAAAACAAATTTTTTGGAAAATCAGTCATGGGTTGTGAAATCAAAAACAACGGTCGAGGAGAAAAAGATGGAAAACATTTTGAAAAATGAAACAAAAGGTTTGAAAATGATGTAGTTGAGTTTGAGTTTGAGCTTGATAAGTTTCTTGCAGAGTTTCCCCCGATCAAAAATGAATTAAAATCAAAAGCTAAAACTGATGTTCCGAATGTCACGTTTAATTTTCCTAAGATTGATGAGAAATGTGATGTAGTGTTTGGTAGTGTTTCACAAGTTAAGATGTCATGGACTTTATTGTTTGAATGAATTGCTATAATTAGTGCAGGGGCTGCCCAAGTCAATCATTTCAAAATGGATCATGGACAGTGGGGCCTCTAGACATATGACGGGGATGCTGGCATTGCTTTACGATGTAAAATCAATCAACGGAGGTTACGTGGGATTTGCAGGAAACCAGGGTGGCAAGATTGTGGGCCAAGGAAACCTAACAAATGGGGTCATTTCGTTTGAGAAAGTGAATTACATCATAGAATTGGAAAATAACTTGCTTAGTATTTCTCAAATCTGTGATAAACCGTTTACTGTTTATTTCACGAAAAACGAATGTCTGGTTTTAAAACCTGGGTTTAAAATCCCTGATGATATGGTGTTGTTGCGCGCTCCACGGGAAAATGACTTGTATATTCTTGATATGAGTGTCGCAACGCCAACAAATCATAAAAAAACAGTGTTTTGTGTCGAAAACAAAAGTAACAGAAAAAGAGTCTATTATGTGGCATCGAAAAATAGGCCACATACATGTTAGAAAAATGAATTTTCTGGTGCATAATGATTTAGTAGAAGGTGTGAATTTAAAGAATTTTCATTTGTCTGATGATTGTGTAGCCTGTAAGAAAGGAAAGCAGACTCGGAAGTCACACCCACAGAAGTTGCTAAACTCGATCAGAGTACCGCTTGAGAGACTCCACATGGATCTCTTCGGGCCGGTCAATGTAAAAAGCATCCGTGGTGATGTGTATTGCTTGGTAGTTACTGATGATTATACAAGATTTTCGTGGGTTGTGTGCTTGGAAAGAAAAGATCAGACGTTTGAATCGCTGATGGTTCTGTTCAAAAAGATGGAGACGCTGTATAAGATGCCTATCCGAAGAATACGTAGTGATAACGGAACGGAATTCAAGAATAACAAAATGCTCGAGTTCTGCAATGAAAAGGGGATTCTTCATGAATTCAGCGCGCCATATACTCCACAGCAGAACGGCGTTGCTGAAAGAAAGAATCGGACCTTAATAGAAACTGCTCGAACAATGTTAGCCGATTCCAAGTTACCAATCTTCTTCTGGAGCGAAGCAGTAGCTGCAGCTTGTTACACTTTGAACCGTGTGCTCACCGTCAAGAAGTACAAGAAAACAAGTTTTGAGTTGCTACGCCGTTACAAGACAAATCTAGAGTTTCTGGAGCCATTTGGGTCTCCGTGTACTTTTATTGATGAAAATGGTAAATTTGGTGCTAAGTCAAATGATGGTTTCTTTGTAGGTTACGCGAGCCCGTTGAAGAGGGTGTTCGTACCTTGCCTGGGAAAAGTAATACAAGTTCTGCATGTGGATTGTCAGAAGCACACCGCATCACCACAACTTCCCGGACAAAGATTCTTGTTTGATTATGATAAACTCTGGGAGTCGTTTCATCTTCCGACCGAGCCAACTATTGAAGAACTTATTCTGCTATATCAACAGCAACAATCTAGTTCACAAGATCAAGTGCCAAGGCCTTTGGTAGTTTCTCAACCTGAAGTGGATACAAATATTCCTACAGGTGGCACAAACGATCATGAAGCTGGTCCAAGTGGAACAGCTCACGAACCACCAGATGAACCAGCTCCAACGTTTGACAACTCTGACGACTCAGAAGAGGAATACGCTCCTACTTTTGACGAGGAACCAAATGTTACTACGACGGAAGCTGAGGATCACACCGGTGATCTAGACATAACGAGCTTGCAATTGGAAGTTGATGTGCCTGACACCGTCATGCCTCGAACCTTGTCTTATCATCCTTTAGAGCAAATCATCGGTGACCTGCAAAGTGGTGTTAAAACAAGAGATCAAATCAACCGAGCACTTACATGTTTTTATTCATCTGTTGCTCCTTTATAGGAGGAATTCTCACTGAAATGTTTTATTTCGCAAATCGAGCCCAGAACGTATAAAGAAGCATTGACTGAAGACAGCTGGGTTAATGCTATGCAGGTGGAGCTGCAACAATTCGAGAAGTTGGGAGTGTGGAGACTAGTAGACCTCCCTGAGAATCAAAAGTTGATTAAAAAAAAGTGGGTTTTCAAGTGCAAGAGAGACGATAGAGGAGTCGTGGTTCGTAACAAAGCACGATTAGTGGTACAAGGGTTTAGTCAGCAAGAAGGCATCGATTATGATGAGGTTTACGCGCCTGTTGCTCGACTTGAAGCTATTCGGATCTTCCTGGCGTTTGTGTCATGGAAAGACTTCAAAGTGTACCAGCTTGATGTTAAATCTTTCTTCCTGTACGGAAATATTAAAGAAGAGGTGTATGTGGGACAACCACCGGGGTTTACTGATCCACAACACAAGAACAAGGTCTATCTGCTGGATAAGGCGCTCTACGGTTTACACCAGGCCCCGAGAGCCTGGTACGAGACGCTTTCCCAATATCTTTTGGCCAACGGGTTCATTAGAGGGACAGTTGATAGCACATTGTTCACAAAGGAAGTTGCAGGTCATCTCCTAATTATGCAGATCTATGTTGACGATATCGTTTTTGGTTCAACCAATGACGACTTATGTAAAGAATTTGAGTTGGTAATGAAGAAGAAATTCGAAATGAGTTCAATGGGGGAGATGAAGCTCTTCCTAGGGCTGCAGGTAGAACAAATGCCCGATGGAATCTTCATTCATCAAACAAAATATGTGAAGGACGTGCTTGAAAAGTTTGACATGGATCAATGCAGTCCAGCAGCAACCCCCCTTGCACAGAATCATGGTATTTGTCCTGACGAGAGTGGCGTCAAGGTGGAAGAGACATTGTACCGGTCAATCATCGGATCCTTAATGTATCTCACTGCTTCCCGAACAGACATCATGTATCCGACATGTCTTTGCGCCAGATACCAGTCGAGCCCGAAGCAGTCACACCTAACAATTGTCAAAAGGATATTACGGTATTTGAAAGGCTGCCCAAACATCGGCTTGTGGTATCCTCGCTCGGGTGACTTTTCTCTAACAGGTTTCGCTGATTCTGATTTTGGAAGCTGCAAGCAGAACGCTAAGTCCACCACCGCTGGGTGTCAGTTCTTCGGAACTCGACTCGTTACCTGGCAGTGCAAGAAACAAACCTTTGTGGCGCTTTCTACTTGTGAGGCTGAATACGTTTCAGCCTCCAGCTGCTGTTCTCAGATCCTTTGGATCCAGCAGTAAATGCGCGACTTTGGTTTGCAATTCTTGGATACACCGATTTTCGTGGACAATGAAGCAGCCATTAATATAACTAAAAACCCGGTTCACCATTCTAAAACAAAACATATTGAGATTCGTCATCACTTCATCCGTGATTGTCACGAGAAGAAGTTGATACGTATTGAACATATACACACCGATGATTAGAAGGCTGATTTTTATACAAAACCGTTTGACAAAAAGAGATTTTATTATCTTTTAAAATTAAATGGGATGAAAAATCTGCGTTCTGGGAGGGTCGAAGAATGTGAAGCCGAGGAGGGCGGCGATCAGATGTGAACTACGTCATGTTGTCAATTTTGTTTGTACAGTTTGTTTTCAGCTTTTCGATAAAAACAAAAACACAAAAATATGTTTTTCTTTTTAGGGGGAGAAAGTTTGCAGAAAAATACAAAAACATGATAAAATTACAAAAACCAAAAACATTTGAAAAAGTAAAAATTAGTTTGTGTATAAAAAGGGAAATGATAGTACATCAGCGAGACAGTGCAGTATGCTAAAGAAATGTAAAGTATAAAGGTGTTAAGCAGTCTTGTAGATGATATGCCGATAGGTTTTTATACATTCAGTAGGTTTGTTCGGGATATAAACCTAAATTCTTACTTGCTTATTTCGTGGGGAACACTACTTGGATATATAGGTAACCCCTGAAATCTCGTTTGAAGGATTTCTTTTTCTGATATACTAGGTCTTTATACTCAGTGATATCTGGGGTATTATTCCGGGACTTCTGCTGAACGGTAGTTCTGACCTAGTCCTCGAATAATACTTTCTACAAATGCTTGAAACATAGTATCACCCTCAGCATATATGATAAGACAATAAAATTGCTTAGCAATGCTGTTGTAAAAAAGATCCTCTAAAGGGGACACACCTATAAGTTGAGTCATGATCTCTCTGCTGAACGGTAGTTCTGACCTGAGCTCTCATGATTCTTCATAATTTATTACCCCTTACAGATATCATTTGTAGTATACTCACCTGTAAGACTGAATATTGGGATCTGGATACGGGAGTATATTCAAGAGGTGGGACACACGTATATGTTTAAGTCTCTAAAATATTAAATCCGTATCCTGGACAGATTGAAGTTTGTGTGAAAATTTAAAGTGGACCAGTATATCGACAATCATTGCAAATTGTTTAATGTTTAAAATGAAATCTAAGCTTAACGGTACTTGTATCTAGTCGGCAGTTGATATGATCCCTTAACATGCTCACAAAAAGATTGTGTGTACATTTTTTTTCTACTTATCTGTTTCTAAAAACCAAAAAGATTTTAACTTTCATCTTATTTTCAACAACAGACGTTGGTGATCAGATGATCAAAGTCTTGTGCAGATCATGTCTGATTCACGAAGTTTGGGTAAGCAGGAGGTTCTGAAAAGTCATTGGAACATGTTTGAAAGATTGAAAAAGTGTTTGAAAGTATAAAAAGTTCAATAGTTCATTAATTTGAATTTTTTTCAGTTTCAAAAAGTCAGCATACTTCATAATCTGGTCAACCAAGGTCATTAAGTTGGACTTGGTAGGATAAACAGTTGACCAAGGTCATTAACTTGGACTTGGTTAACTGGGTGTGTCGGTAAACAATCTGAAAAGGTTAAAAAGTTTAAACTTTAGAAAAATTGTAACTGATTTCGCTCGTAAACACAATGTTCACACTTTAAATGGCTGATTCCGCTCATAGCCTCTTGGCTGATTCCGCTCGCATTGCTTCAAAGGTCATTTCGAGCGAAATCAGACTGGCTATGAATAGCTATCTGATTCCGATCCTAATCATTTTCCTGATTCCGCTCATTAAGTTTCTTTCATCGGCGAATTGAGCGAAACCCCCAAATCATCGATTTTCTAGTCGAAACTCTGCCCGATTTTTGTTTGATTTGTTGTTTCTAGTTGGTTAACTCATCTAGGAACATGGGAAAGGTGAGTATTGGATCTTATTTCACCCAGATCTGTTTAATTTTGAACTGTCAGCGCTGTTCTTGTTTCAGAACATAGATTTAGGGTGTGATTGTTGTTTAAAATGAAAAGAAATCATACATGTGTGGTCGGAATGCTATATATTTCATGTGTGTGAGTTTGATTGTACTAGATCTAGGGTTTGTTCATGTGTGAACAGTAGCAGTTGTTTAAACTTAGATCTAGGTTGTTTGTGATGGTTTTAAAGCATAAAAAAACACACCCACATGCTCGGAATCCTCTGATAAACAAACCCACATGATAAATTTCATCATCTGATATGTTTAGTGGAGTTGGATTTTGATTCCGCTCCTAATGGCATAAGATCTGTTTTCGCTCCTAATTACATGATGATCTGATTCCGCCTCTGAGTATGATTCCACTCAATATGACACTTTATCATTTGGAGCGAAATCAAAATCTTATTGATTCCGCTCAGAATGTTATTATATCATGTGATTTCGCTCATAAGTTGTTTGTTGCTGAAATGTTTCTAAGTATTGATTCAGTTTGTATTGTTTTGTTGTACAGGGTTCGAATGTTATTTTTGATCCACTTCACAACAGCTGTTGTGATTTTGATGTGCAAAAGAATTCAGAGTTGGCAAAATTTAGCAGTATTCTGGATTTCATGAGTCGAGTACCTATTCAGAAAGCTCTTACAGATCAATGTCCAGTATACAAGTCACACATTAAACGGTTCTGGAAGCATGCAAAATATGATGAATCAAACAAAGTAATAAATTTAGTTGTAAAGATACAAAATGAAAAGAAAACAATTGTTGTTTCTGAGGCACTGGTCCGTGAAGTTTTGAATTTTCCTGATGACGAAAACTCGCCAACAAGGTTTCCGGAAAGAATGGTAATGGTGTGTATGCTCAGGATGGGATATGTTGGTGCATTAAATGTTGGAAATTACTTGAAATCAAAGTTTCAGAAACCCTACAAGTTTATTATTCATTGTGTATTAATGTCACTTACTCATACCAAGGGAGGGTATGATACCATGCATGATTACCAGATGAACATGGTCACTGCATTGGTTTTGAACAAGAAATATAACTTCTCGCATATTGTTTTTCACTACATGGTTGAGAATATCACAACAAAGAGTAAGACTTGGACGTATCCAAGATTTGTGCAGATGCTGATTGATCATGCATATCCAGAGATTGAACGTGATTTGAATAATGATTTGTTAGTTCAGTCACACATGAGCAACGATTCTCTCAAGCAGCTTGCAAGATATCATGCAAACCATCCTGAACCGAAGAAAGTAGCTGAATTTTTTGGATTCATCAAGGATGCAAATTATGTTGATCCAGATCCAGTAAATCACCAAAACTGGAGGAACAAAGAAGAGATGAAAGAGGCTATATATGCTAACGAGTTAACAGCTCTTGCTGATTTCAAAAGTAGACGTAATGACTGGTATGTCAAAGAACCAAGGAAGAGAAGTAAAAAGGCTACCCCTAAAGTACAGGAGGGTGAGGGGTCATCATCGCAGCCAAAGAAGAAATAAAAGAAAGTGGCGAAGACGCTATTGATTGATGAGCCTGAGGTTGAAGAGCCGGTTGGAACTGCTGAAGAAAATCCGTATGCTGATATTGATGATGTGATGATTAGCATTGATGATTTAGAGTCAGATCAAGCAGCTAACATAGAAGTTGAGAAAGAGAAAGTAATTGATGATATAGAAGGTGATGACCTTGATAAGAGTTCTACAAGTTCTTCAAGTTCTTATGAAGATGAGATAGATGAATCAGAACGTTTGAAAAGAATTTAAGAAGGGACTGCTAAAGAGAAATTGTTAAGGAAGAGAAAGAGGCAGGAAAAGGAGGATGCTCCATATGTTCCATCCCCACAACATGTTTCTGAATCTCAATCGCCTTCTTCAGGTGGTAGAAAGAAAGCAGGAGCAAAGAAAAAGATTGTGTCTCCTAAGATAAAGAAAGTTACTCCAAAGATTACAAAGCCAAAGATTGTTCTGAAGAAGAAATTGTCCAAAGAACCAAGTAAACCACCAACATCATCAACTGAACGTACACCACATAAATCACCTCCTAAACAACCAACACCACCAAGAAAATCTTCACCATTACATCTCACACCACCTCATTCACCACAACAAATTCATACCATTACACCACCACAATAACAAACATTTCTTACATCCCAAGAAATCTTCAAAACACCTCCACTCACTCAAATTCAACTAACTCCTGGTTCTTCTAGTCACAAGGGTCTTCCTACTCCTCCAGATAATCTTGAAGATATTGGAGATTTTGGTTTTGCGAATGATGAACAGGTGAAAAAGTTAGAGACGAAAATGGATGATGTTTTGAATGAAAGCAAGATAGTTGCAGCTGAAAGCAAGAAAATAGCTGATCATGAAAAGATTCTTGAAATACGTGTAAAAAGATTAGAATCTGACAACAAGACATTACTGAAGAAAGTAGAATCTGATGAAGCAGAGATAGATATTATGAAAGTCCAGATTGCTGAATTGTTAGAAGAGAAAACTCGAAAAGATCAACAAAATGAATACTTCAAGCTAAAGAATAAAGAGTTGGAAGCAATCAAGGCTCGAAATGAACATGAGAATTATATGTTGAGAAAAGTATTAGAAAGTGTGGTTGGTGTGTCTCTTGAGCAAAAATTTGATGAAGTTGTACGAGAAGAGGTTAAAGTTCAACAACAAGCTGCTATCGATGCTGAAATGAAAAAGAAGGGTAAAGAGCCTGAAGGTTCTTCTGGAGAAAGGGCTATTGTGTTATCAATTGTTCCTGAACAAGTTTATGAGAAGCCTGTTCCTCTTTCTTCAGTTCCAGGTGTTTTTGTTGATGAAGTTTTGTTAGAACATGCTCATAATGTTGTTGAAAATGTTGATGATGATGAAGAGGATGATGATGAAGAAGATGATGATGATGATGATGATGATGAAGATGATGATGATGAAGGAGATGATGATGATGAAGAGGATGATGATGAAGAAGATGATGATGATGAAAAGGTATTCTCTGTAAGTAGTTCAAGTAATGATGACAATGATGATGATCAAGGCACATCAGGTGTTAAAGTTACTGAAGCGTCACAAGAAACAACAATGGATGATCTGATGAATGATGCAGTGAATGAAGAGACAGATGATGTAACTGGAAAGGGGGAGACTGTTAGTGATCAAAATGTTGAAGCTGTTGAAAAACTGATCATGCATATAGAACCTGAGTTGGAAGAAGGTGAGCACAGACATACGTATACATTGGATGAGATTAAAGAAATGACACGTATGGTGGATCCATATTTCAAGTTTGATTTTGAAGAAGAATTGAATGCTTTTGACATCAACCATCAACCTGACTATGTTTACAAGTATGTAGAGGATGCTGATATGTATGACAGGGTTGAGGTTGAAGATTGCACTGATGATGAGAGTGTAAATGAAGATACTTCTCAGTTTCCTACACTGATGGAGTTCTTTACTGAAGAAAACAGAGATGAGTTAAGAAGAAAAGTCGCTGAAATTTTGAAAGACAAGAATTTTGATGATATTCCTAAAGACTTACAGAAGGAAGAAAAGAAGAAGTGGTTTAAAGATAGTCATGAAAGAAATTTCAAAAGGCCTTTGAAGTATTATCAGAGAGATCGAAGTATTTCTCTTGGTGACATCATCAGCTGGGGTTTTCTACCTTATGTTAATGCTTACGCAATTAGAAGAGAGTTTGGTGTACCGTATTTTGAACGTCTGTATGATGTGATGTCTTTGCCATGGTGGGATGTCGAAGAATTATCTAAAGTGAGAACTTTAGGGTATCCTGTACGAAGGAATGATATAGTGATGTGGGGATACATAAAGTTTGAATCTTTGAAGAATTTCCGACACTGGAAGCCACATTACCCGAAAAGAGTTCAGAGGATAGATCCAGTAACAGGAATTGAAGAAACTATTCTCAACGTGAAAAAGCCAAAGACAATGAAGACTATACCAGTTCCAAAAATGGAGCAGGATTTCTATAAAGGCTTTCTGGGATGGGTAAACAGTTGTTGATCGACTGAGGCTGTTATTACTTATCGAGCTGGAAGTGAGATAAGAGAAATATATGTTTATGACCCAATGTGGTTAGTGAATTGCTCAGCCAAGGATATAGAATGCTTATTCATAAACAAGATTCATTTTCAGTCTGAAGATCGTGAACAAGCGATGCAGTTTCAACAAGTTGTATCTATTTGTTTTCAGAAAGGCATTAATTCTGAAAATAAATGGGATTCTAAATGGTGGTCGCTTGAAGAGAAAGAAAGAAAGAAAGCTGAAAAAGAACGCAAGAAATTAGAAGAATACAAAGGTAAATGGATGAAGATACAGGCTGAAGAGGATAAGAGAAAGAAGAAAGAGAATGACAAGCTTAGGAACTTACTGAGGAAAAAGCCTAAGCAGCGTGAAGAAAATTTCAAGTCACTCTGAAGACCCGAAGACAAGACTGAAGACTGCGGCTGTATCCAAGGGGGAGTTTGTTGATGCACGAATGTCTAAAGCCTATGTCTTAGTCTTAGTCAAGCTTGTATAGGGTCTAGGGGTCAAATATGTCAAGTATGTAATGTATAGGGGCTGAAATGTAGATGTTATGTTATTATGTAGTGATTCCGCTCCTAATGACACTTTGTCATTTGGGGCGAAATCAGAAGTGGTGATTCCGCCCGAAATGACAAGGTGTCATTAGGAGCGGAATCAAGCCCCCTATATATAGTGTAGTTTGTTTCTCATTTGGTAACCGATGTTTCAAGTTGTAACCGAAGTGCTGCCGGATTTTTCTGTGTTTAAAGTGATATTCAGTCTACTTCTACTCATTTCTCTTTGATTCAAACTGTTTGCGTGTTTCCGCCACATAAACAGTGGTATTTTGGTTCTGATTGACTCACAAGATCGTCAAAATCGATCCTACAATATATATGCGGATTAGACACCAGAAAAAAAAACACTCAACAAATGGCAACAATTTAAGGAATGGATTTAGTTAAGGCATCAGATTCCTAATTGATGGAGAAAGGTCTGTGGCAAGAAAAGCTGCTTCTAGGTGGTTGTAAAGTGTTTTCGCACGACGATTCCATTCTTGGGTCATTGGTTTGGCCCTTGTTCCTGTAACTCGAATCATAGCTCGGTATATCCCATTTTAATTTTACACCATTGTGAACCTACGCCTTTTTTACTCTCTGATCGAGGTTCTCGGCATTGAAAAATCTCCGTAAACTAAATCACACGTGTATATGTTGACATTTAATAGATATACAGTCAAGAAAATCAAGGGCAATGGTGATATATATGCGGATTAGACACCAAAAAAAAACACTCAACAAATGGCTACAATTTAAGGAATGTGTTTAGTGACGGCATCAGATTCCTAATTGATGGAGAAAGGTCTGGTGGCAAGAAAAGCTGCTTCTAGGTGGTTTTCAAGTGTTTTTGCTCGACGATTCCATTCTTGTGTCGTTGGTTTGGTCCTTGTTCCTGTAACTCGAATCCTAGCCCGGTATATCCCATTTTAATTTTACACCATTGTGAACCTACGCCTTTTTTACTCTCTGATCGAGGTTCTTGGCATTGAAAAATCTTCGTAAACTAAATCACACGTGTATATGTTGACATTTAAGAGATATACAGTCAAGAAAATCAAGGGCAATGGTGATATATATGCGGATTAGACAGCAAAAAAAAACAGTCAACAAATGGCTACAATTTAAGGAATGTGTTTAGTGACGGCATCAGATTCCTAATTGATGGAGAAAGGTCTGGTGGCAAGAAAAGCTGCTTCTAGGTGGTTGTCAAGTGTTTTCGCTCGACGATTCCATTCTTGGGTCGTTGGTTTGGCCCTTGTTCCTGTAACTCGAATCCTAGCCCGGTATATCCCATTTTAATTTTCCACCATTGTGAACCTACGCCTTTTTTACTCTCTGATCGAGGTTCTCGGCATTGAAAAATCTTCGAAAACTAAATCACACGTGTATATGTTGACATTTAAAAGATATACAGTCAAGAAAATCAAGGGCAATGGTGATATATATGCGGATTAGACACCAGAAAAAAAAAACACTCAACAAATGGCTACAATTTAAGGAATGTGTTTAGTGACGGCATCAGATTCCTAATTGATGGAGAAAGGTCTGGTGGCAAGAAAAGCTGCTTTTAGGTGGTTGGTTTGGCCCTTGTTCCTGTAACTCGAATCCTAGCCCGGTATATCCCATTTTAATATTACACCATTGTGAACCTTACGCCTTTTTTACTCTCTGATCGAGGTTCTCGGCATTGAAAAATCTTCGTAAACTAAATCACACGTGTATATGTTGACATTTAAAAGATATACAGTCAAGAAAATCAAGGGCAATGGTGATATATATGCGGGTTAGACACCAGAAAAAAAACACTCAACAAATGGCTACAATTTAAGGAATGGGTTTAGTTACGGCATCAGATTCCTAATTGATGGAGAAAGGTCTGGTGGCAAGAAAAGCTGCTTCTAGGTGGTTATCAAGTGTTTTCGCTCGACGATTTCATAACTTGCAAAACAAGAACACACACAAACCCTACCCTCCTCTCTCTCCCTCTCAAGCCCGACGGCAACAACATCCCTTTCTCTCGAAGCTTTTCGTGTTCGGATCAATCTTTACTCTCTTCTTTAATCGGTTAGTGTTTTAACTATTGATTGTGTGTTGCATGATGTTGTGATGTGTATGTTTTACACGATGGTTTAAGGATGATATTTGATTGAATGATGATGTAAACTGTTAGGGTTTGGTGTTCTTGAAATCGGCACACATGTGTAGTTTTCACGAATCAAAATAAGGGTTGATGATGTTATGTTTGAATGATGATATTCGGCTGTGATGTGCCTATATTCGAATGATTGTGGTGTTGTTAGGGTGCATGCTAGTAATCAAGACAATGATTATGATTGATTGTTATGCTTTGATTATTGTTCATATGTTATTCTTTAGGGTTCGTAGAGATTTGATGATAAAACCTTGCTTTGATCGATTAATGGATGATTAGAAACTGTTTATTTGTGTTGATTGATTTTTATGCAAATATGGAAACTGTTAAAGTGGTCAAACGAATTGATTGAATTATGTAACTGATTTGCATGATTTGTGGAGGATATAACCAATCGCACAAGTCCTCATTCGGTCGCACAAGATCAGATCACATCTGATCACACAAGACCGAATCACACAAGTGCTGATCGCACAAGTCCTTGAATCGCACAAGGGCTAGTCGCCCAAGATTCGGTACAATCACATAAAGCACCAGGTACTGATTCCTTATGCATGATCGCACAAGACCTTGTGGATCGCACAAGTTTTGTACCAGTCACACAAGTTGTCCGGATCGCACAAGACCATCCGGATCGCACAAGACCAATGTTTAATTGTTTGGGCCGTTTTCATGCTGGACTGATTATGTTATTGGGCCGGGTATCTTTGGGCTTTATTGGGTGAGTCACACAAGGCTGTTAGACTTGTGCGGGCCCCATCTTTTGAATCGTACAAGTATAAGCATGTTATGTACTTGACTGTTAATGTGTTTCCATGATCAATACGTGTTTGCAACCTGTTAGCTTGCATGTAAACATACGTGTATTACTTGAACCTAGACCTGACTTGTATGGTAACCATGCTAGGACGTGGTTGACCACATATAGCTCAAGTAACCTATCTGTGTATCTGCCGAGCAAACCAAGGTGAGTTCAAACTCCTAAGGCATGGGATTCCCGATGGGTTAGGAATGGGATTGAATGACTACTCGAACTATCATTACTATTAAACTACTTACTACTGTCCTCGGATTTAAGGGCACGTACGTAAAACCTACGTACACAACCATAAGACCATCAACTCTATCACTTGAAGTCCCTCATTTATCGACTTAATCGCCGAGGCCTATGGTGAGCGGGTCATTAGTTAATAGCGCTATTAGGTTTAACAAACCTCACACCGTGCCAGTCGGACGGGCGTGTACTAATGGACTATGGGCAAAGGGTCAATGCTGATAGACATTGACTTAGGGCACCTCTTACGTCTTCGTAGCAGTCCATACGCGTGGTCTAGTAACACATGGGAAGCCCCAACTAATCTTCGCAAACATGTCAGGGTGACCGCGATACGAATTAATACGATACTTGGTTTACAAACGAATGCTATAACTAAACAACCAACTGTGAACTCGCTCAACTTTGTTGTTGATTCGTTGCTACATGCCTTGCAGGTCGTTAGGTACTCATGGAGCTTGCACAGGGAGGCACAGTCGTTGTGGGACATTGCAGTGTGTGCCATGCTGAAAACGTTACTTTACTTCATACTTAATACTTACATTCGGTTTTATAATTATGCTTCCGCTAAACACTTAACTGTGCTTTGGTTTTTGAACACATTTCATATTGTTTGGTTGAATTATATTTACTATATACATTGTTTAATATGATTGGTGGCTTGATCCTGGTCATGTCATGCCTCCAAGCGGTGATACTTCGCGTGTGGATTTTGGGGGTGTGACAGATTGGTATCAGAGCCATTGGTTATAGTGAACTTGGTTTTATTAAGGGAAAAAGTTTCTGTTAAAACCAGACTATAACTTGTACAGTGCTCTACGATCCACAACGACGCTTCGCTCCACGTGCAAGACTCAACATTCTAGGTGATACGAATTATGTTTACATTGCCTACTCGCTAGCTACATAGAACTTTGCTCACGGTATGCTTAGATAACGTAGTAACTACTGTTTGCAACATTGCGTGCTTACTCTCTTCTGTCATCGCACTTTCGCGAACCTCTCTCACTCACGTTTCCCTTGAAACCAAGATCATGGCTGGACGCAGTAACATGACTCAAGCCCAGTTGACGGCTCTGATTAACCAACAAGTTGCTGCGGCACTTACGGCCGCCCAAGCAGGAGGCCAGCATGCTCAGCCGCCTGCGTGCACGTTCAAAACTTTCATGGACTGTCGTCCTAGTACTTTTAGTGGCACTGAAAGGGGCAGTTGGACTCCTCCACTGGTTCGAGAAGCTCGAGTCAGTCTTCGAAATGTGTGAATGCCCTGAGGCTCGTATGGTGAAGTATGCCACTGGTACCCTCGAAGGCGTTGCATTGACTTGGTGGAACGCACAGGTCCAAATGTTGGGGATGGTAGCTGCCAATGCCACCCCATGGAACGACTTTAAGGAACTGATCAAACATGAATACTGTAGTCGGGGTGACATCCACAAGCTGGAAGTGGAGTTCTTTAACCTGAAGATGACGGGGTCAGAGATAGAAGCGTACGCGAAACGATCCAATGAACTGGCAATTTTGTGTCCAACTATCGTGGATCCTCCCATCAAGCGCATCGAGCTGTTCCTCAAAGGCTTAGTACCAGAGATCCAAAGCCATGTGACTGCTGCTAACCTCGCTACTATCCAGGATGTTGCTCGTCTTGCTCATCGTCTCACAGACCAGGCAGTGGAACAGAACAAGCTGCCTAAGCGTATTGGTGCTACTACTATTACTACTCCTGCTACTTCCAGTGACAACAAGCGAAAGTGGGATGGAACCTCCAGCAAGGGTTCCACTTCAGTTCAGGGTAATCGAAGTTAGGGTGGATACAGGGGAAACCACCCTAAGTGCAATCAATGTAATTTGCACCATAGCGGGTAGTGCAACAAAGATCGTTGTCAGAGATGCAACAAGCTTGGTCATGGAGCTAAATATTGTAGAAGCTCACGTCCTGCAAACCAGAACCGATAACAGCAGCCACAAGCTCCACAGAACCATCAGCAGCAACAGCGAGGCAACAGGGGATGCTTTCAGTGTGGAGCTGAAGGCCACTTCAAGAAAGATTGTCCTCAACTGAACCAGAATCAGAACAACAACAATGGAAACAACGGGGGTAATAACGACGGCAATGGTGCCAGGGGTCGAGTGTTCGTGATTGGTCAGGGTGATGCTAGGAATGCCCCCAACGTTATGATGGTTTCGGCATCGTTATTGGTATGGATTGGTTATCCCAACAACAAGCAGAGGTTCTTTGCAACGAGAAGATCGTCCGTATTCCTCGCTCAGGAGATGAACCTCTTATGATTCGTGGTGACAAGAGTGGTGCTGTTGTGAGTATCATCTCTTTCCTCAAGGCCTAAAAGTGTTTAAGAAAGGGCCACACTGCTATTTTGGCTCTCGTTACTAATACCTCAATGAAGGAGAAGAAGTTAGAAGATATTCCTATTGTACGCGAGTATCCTGAGGTATTTCCTGAGGAACTATCTGGTCTTCCGCCTCATCGTCAAGTCGAGTTTCAAATCGAGCTGGCTCCTAGAGCGGCACCTATAGCTCGAGCACCCTATCGTCTAGCTCCATCAGAATTGGAAGAACTGTCCACGCAACTACAAGAGCTTTTGAATAAGGGTTTTATTCGTCCTAGCTCTTCACCATGGGGAGCGCCAATGCTATTTGTGAAGAAGAAAGACGGTACCTTCAGAATGTGCATCGACTACCGTGAACTCAACAAGGTGACCGTGAAGAATCGCTATCCTCTTCTACGCATTGATGACTTGTTCGATCAGTTGCAAGGGTCGAGCTACTATTCGAAGATTGACTTAAGGTCAGGCTACCATCAACTGAGGGTTCGAGACGAGGACGTCTCTAAGACATCGTTCAGAACTCGTTATGGACACTATGAGTTTTTGGTCATGCCTTTTGGGCTGACGAACGCACCTGCGGTTTTCATGGACTTGATGAACCGAGTGTGCAAGCCTTACCTAGATAAATTCGTTATAGTTTTCATCGACGACATTCTGATCTATTCTAAGAGCCAGGAGGAACACGAGCAGCATATACGACTTATTTTGGAACTCCTTCGAACAGAACAGCTGTATGCAAAGTTCTCAAAATGCGACTTCTGGCTTCATGAAATCCATTTCCTAGGCCACGTGATAAACAAGGATGGGATTCATGTTGATCCATCCAAGGTAGACTCGATCAAGAACTGGCCTGCGCCCCGTACACCAATAGAAATTCGCCAATTCTTGGGTTTGGCAGGTTACTACAGAAGGTTTATCAAGGATTTCTCCAAGATTGCGCAACCTCTCACTAACTCAGAAGGGTGTCATCTATCGTTGGGATGATGCACAGGAAACAGCGTTTCAGCACTTAAAGGATAGACTTTGTAGCGCACCTATCCTCTCATTGCCTGAAGGCACAGATGATTTTGTAGTTTATTGCGACGCATCCATTCAGGGTCTTGGATGTGTGTTGATGCAACGTGACAAGGTCATAGCCTACGCATCACGCCAACTTAAATTTCACGAAAGGAACTACACTACGCATGACTTGGAATTGGGAGCAGTGGTTTTTGCTCTTAAGATACGGAGACATTACCTGTACAGTACCAGGTGCACCATTTACACCAATCACAGGAGTCTCGAGCATATCTTCAAGCAAAAGGAGTTGAACATGCGTCAACGTTGATGGGTTGAGCTATTGAATGATTACGAATGCGCGATCAAGTACCATCCAGGCAAAGCCAATGTTGTGGCTGACGCCCTCAGTCGAAAGGACACTACGCCTAAACGCGTGCGAGAATTACAACTCACCATTCAATCTAGTCTTCCTTCCCAGATACGAGATGCTCAGGTAGAAGCATTGAAACCAGAAAACGTCAGGGCTGAAGCCCTACCTGGCTCAAGGCAACGGTTAGAACAAAAGGAAGACGGTGCTTATTATGTAACAGGACACATCTGGGTCCCACTCTATGGCAACCTACGAGAGCTTGTGATGGATGAAGCACACAAGTCTCGCTACTCAGTACATCCTGGTTCAGATAAGATGTACCACGACTTGAAAACTACGTATTGGTGGCCTAGCATGAAAGCTCACATAGCAACTTACGTTAGCAAGTGTTTGACTTGTGCGAGAGTCAAGACTGAATACCAAAAAACCATAAGGTCTACTCCAACAACCAGAGATTCCACAATGGAAATGGGAGCAAATTTCCATGGATTTTGTTACTGGCCTGTCTAGATCTCAACGTGGAAATGACACTATTTGGGTGATCGTGGATCGACTCACAAAGTCTGCACACTTCTTGGCTATCAAAGAAACTGACAAGTTCTCTACTTTAGCAGACGTTTACTTGAAGGAAGTGGTTTCGAGGCACGGGGTGCCAACCTCCATTATCTCTGATCGTGATGCACGTTTTACTTCTGAACTGTGGCAAGCAATGCACAAGTCCTTTGGCTCACGTTTAGATATGAGCACAGCGTATCACCCGCAGACGGATGGGCAGTCTGAACGCACCATCAAACACTTGAAGACATGCTTCGTGCATGTTTTATCGATTTTGGCAACGGCTAGGAAAAGCATCTCCCACTAGTGCAATTCTCGTATAACAATAGCTACCACACTAGCATCCAGGCTGTTCCGTTTGAGGCATTGTACGGGCGTAAATGCCGATCACCTCTTTGTTGGGCAGAGGTGGGGGATAGTCAGATCACTGGCCCAGAACTTGTGGTAGACACAACAGAAAGGATTGCTCAAATACGACAACGAATGGCGACAGCTCGTGACCGTCAGAAAAGCTACGCCGATAATGACAGGAAACCACTCGAGTTCCAGGTTGGGGATCGAGTGCTACTCAAAGTCTCACCCTGGAAGGGTGTTGTTCGTTTTGGAAAACGAGGCAAACTTAATCCACGATACGTTGGACCGTTTGAAATCATCGACAAAATAGGCAGGGTGGCCTACAAACTGAACCTACCAACAGAACTCAGTGCAGTTCACAACGTATTTCACGTCTCAAATCTGAAGAAGTGTCTGTCAGGCGAGACCCTCATAGTTCCTTTGAAGGAGCTCACTGTCGTTGAACAGTTGTGATTCGTCGAGGAACCAGTTGAAATCACGGACCGAGATGTTAAGGTCCTCAAGCACACTAGAATACCTCTTGTTCGAGTTCGTTGGAACTCCCGTCGTGGCCCAGAGTTCACATGGGAACGCGAAGATCGAATGAATCAAAAGTATCCCCAATTGTTTGCAAACAACACAACCACTACTGAGGCTGAAGCTACTGCGGAATTTCGGGACGAAATTCCAGATCAACGGGGGGAGGATGTGACACCCCAGGAAAACCATGCAACTTAACTAGCTTCCTCAGTGAGTACGTGCTAAATTTCGGGACGAAATTTCTTTCAACTTGGGGATAATGTGACAACTCGTATTTTAGAACCTATCTTTATGCTAAGTGTAGCATGTTTGAACACTATGTGATTATGTGAACCTTAATGATTAATGAAATGTTATGTTTGATATATGTTTATGTGTAACGAATGTATGTATATACACAACCGAACGCACAACAACCCGAACGCACAAGCCTTTGGGCTGTGGTTCCTTAACACTCTCGGCCCACACTCTTTTGTAATCGAACCAAAGGGGAACCCATGTAAAGGATTCGGCCCACTCCCTTTTATGCGCATACAAGCAACTATCATTGGGTTTTTCTTCTCATAACTTGCAAAACAAGAACACACACAAACCCTACTCTCCTCTCTCTCCCTCTCAAACCCGACGGCAACAACATCCCTTTCTCTCGAAGCTTTTGGTGTTCGGATCAATCTTTACTCTCTCCTTTAATCAGTTAGTGTTTTAAATATTGATTGTGTGTTGCATGATGTTGTGATAAGTATGTTTTACACGATGGTTTAAGGATGATATGTGATTGAATGATGATGTAAACTGTTAGGGTTTGGTGTTCTTGAAATCGGCACACATGTGTAGTTTTCAAGGATCAAAATAAGGGTTGATGATATTATGTTTGAATGATGATATTCGGCTGTGATGTGCCTATATTCGAATGATTGTGGTGTTGTTAGGGCGCATGCTAGTAATCAAGACAATGATTATGATTGATGCTTATGCTTTGATTATTGTTCATATGTCATTCTTTAGGGTTCATAGAGATTTGATGATAAAACCTTGCTTTGATCGATTAATGGATGATTAGAAACTGTTTATTTGTGTTGATTGATTTTTATGCAAATATGGAAACTGTTAAAGTGGTCAAACGAATTGATTGAATTATGTAACTGATTTGCATGATTTGTGGAGGATATAACCAATCTCACAAGTCCTCCTTCGGTCGCGCAAGATCAGATCACATCTGATCACACAAGACCGAATCACACAAATGCTGATCGCACAAGTCCTTGAATCGCACAAGGGCTAGTCTCACAAGATTCGGTACAATCACATAAAGCACCAGGTACTGATTCCTTATGAATTATCGCACAAGACCTTGTGGATCGCACAAGACAGTGCTGATCGCACAAGGCTTGGGCCACACACGAATCACTTGAACTGTTACACTGTTGGGCCTCAAAGCCCAATCCCAAACGCACAAGTTTTGTACCAGTTGCACAAGTCGTCCGGATCGCATAAGACAATCCGGATCGCACAAGACCAATGTTTAATTGTTTGGGCCGTTTTCATGCTGGACTGATTATGTTATTGGGCCGGGTATCTTTGGGCTTTATTCGGTGAGTCGCATAAGGCTGTTAGACTTGTGCGAGCCCCATCTTTTGAATCGTACAAGTATAAGCATGTTATGTACTTGACTGTTAACGTGTTGCCATGATCAATACGTGTTTGCAACCTGTTAGCTTGCGTGTAAACATACGTGTATTACTTGAACCTAGACCTGACTTGTATGGTAACCATGCTAGGATGTGGTTGACCACATATAGCTCAAGTAACCTTTCTGTGTATCTGCCGAGCAAACCAAGGTGAGTTCACACTCCTAAGGCATGGGATTCCCGGTGGGTTGGGAATGGGATTGAATGACTACTCGAACTATCATTACTATTAAACTACATACTATTGTCCTCGGATTGAAGGGCACGTACGTAAAACCTACGTACACGACCATAAGACCATCAACTCTATCACTTGAAGTCCCTCATTTATCGACTTAATCGCCGAGGCCTATGGCGAGCGGGTCATTAGTTAATAGCGCTATTAGGTTTAACAAACCTCACACTATGCCAGTCGGACGGGCGTGTACTAATGGACTATGGGCAAAGGGTCAATGCTGATAGACATTGACTTAGGGCACCTCTTACGTTTTCATAGCAGTCCATACGCGTGGTCTAGTAACACATGGGAAGCCCCCACTAATCTTCGCAAACATGTCAGGGTGACCGCGATACGAATTAATACGATACTTGGTTTACAAACGAATGCTATAACTAAACAACCAACTGTGAACTCGCTCAACTTTGTTGTTGATTCGTTGCTACATGCCTTACAGGTCGTTGGGTACTCATGGAGCTTGCACATGGAGGCGCAGTCGTTGTGGGACATGGCAGTGTGTGCCATGCTGAAAACGTTACTTTACTTCATACTTAATACTTACATTGGTTTTATAATTATGCTTCCGCTAAACACTTAACTATGCTTTGGTTTTTGAACACCTTTCATATTGTTTGGTTGAATTATATTTACTACATACATTGTTCAATATGATTGCTGGCTTGATCCTGGTCATGTCACGCCTCCAAGCAGTGATACTCCGCGTGTGGATTTTGGGGGTGTGACATAAATCACATGTGTATATGTTGACATTTAAGAGATATCACTCCGCGTGTGGATTTTGAGGGTGTGACATTAATCACATGGCTTGATCCTGGTCACGTCACGCCTCCAATGGTGATATATATGCGTATTAGACACCAAAAAAAAAACACTCAACAAATGACTACAATTTAAGGAGGTTTAGTGACGGCATCAGATTCCTAATTGATGGAGAAAGGTCTGGTGGCAAAAAAAGCTGCTTCTAGGAGGTTGTCAGCTGTTTTCGCTCGACGATGCCATTCTTGGGTGGTTGGTTTGGCCCTTGTTCCTGTAACTCGAATCCTAGCCCGGTATATCCCATTTTAATTTTACACCATTGTGAACCTTACCCCTTTTTTACTCTCTGATCGAGGTTCTCGGCATTGAAAAATCTTCGTAAACTAAATCACATGAGTATATGTTGACATTTAAGAGATATACAGTCAAGAAAATCAAGGGCAATGGTGATATATATGCGGATTAAACACCAAAAAAAACACTCAACAAATGGCTATAATATAAGGAATGTGTTTAGTGACGGCATCAGATTCCTAATTGATGGAAAAATGTCTGGTGGCAAGAAAAGCTGCTTCTAATTGGTTGTCAAGTGTTTTTGCTCGACGAATCCATTCTTGGGTGGTTGGTTTAGCCCTTGTTACTGTAACTCGAATCCTAGCTCGGTATATCCCATTTAAATTTACACCATTGTGAACCTTGCGCCTTTTTACTCTTTGATCGAGGTTCTCGGCATTGAAAAATCTTCGTAAACTAAATCACACGTGTATATGTTGATATTTAAGAGATATACAGTCAAGAAAATCAAGGGCAATGGTGATATATATGCGTATTAGACACCAAAAAAAACACTCAACAAAAGGCTACAATTTAAGGAATGTGTTTAGTGACGGCATCAGATTCCTAATTGATGGAGAAAGGACTGGTGGCAAGAAAAGCTGCTTCTAGGTGGTTGTCAAGTGTTTTCGCTCGACGATTCCATTCTTGGGTGGTTGGTTTGGCCCTTGTTCCTGTAACTCGAATCCTAGCCCGGTATATCCCATTTTAATTTTACACCATTGTGAACCTATGCCTTTTTTACTCTCAGATCGAGGTTCTCGGCATTGAAAATCTTCGTAAACTAAATCACACGTGTATATGTTGACATTTAAGAGATATACAGTCAAGAAAATCATGGGCAATGGTGATATATATGCGGATTAGACAGCAAAAAAAACACTCAACAAATGGCTACAATTTAAGGAATGTGTTTAGTGACGGCATCAGATTCCTAATTGATGGAGAAAGGTCTGTTGGCAAGAAAAGCTGCTTCTAGGAGGTTGTCAAGTGTTTTCGCTCGACGATTCCATTCTTGGGTGGTTGGTTTAGCCCTTGTTACTGTAACTCGAATCCTAGCCCGATATATCCCATTTTAATTTTACACCATTGTTAACCTTACGCCTTTTTTTACTCTCTGATCGAGGTTCTCGGCATTGAAAAATCTTCGTAAACTAAATCACACGTGTATATGTTGATATCTAAGAGATATACAGTCCAGAAAATCAAGGGCAATGGTGATATATATGCGTATTAGACACAAAAAAAAAACACTCAACAAATGGCTACCATTTAAGGAATGTGTTTAGTGACGGCATCAGATTCCAAATTGAGGGAGAAAGGTCTGGTGGCAAGAAAAGCTGCTTCTAGGTGGTTGTCAAGTGTTTTCGCTCGACGATTCCATTCTTGGGTGGTTGCTTTGGCCCTTGTTCATGTAACTCGAATCCTAGCCCAGTATATCCCATTTTAATTTTACACCATTGTGAACCAACTCCTTTTTTACTCTCTCATCGAGGTTCTCGGCATTGAAAAATCTTCGTAAACTAAATCACACGTGTATATGTTGACATTTAAGAGATACACAGTCAAGAAAATCAAGGGCAATGGTGATATATATGCGAATTAGACACAAAAAAAAAACAGTCAACAAATGGCTACAATTTAAGGAATGTGTTTAGTGACGGCATCGGATTCCTAATTGATGGAGAAATGTCTGGTGGCAAGAAAAGCTGCTTTTAGGAGATTGTCAAGTGTTTTCGCTCGACGATTCCATTCTTGGGTGGTTGGTTTGGCCCTTGTTCCTGTAACTCGAATCCTAGCCCGGTGTATCCCATTTTAATTTTACACCATTGTGAACCTACGCCTTTTTTACTCTCTAATCGAGGTTCTCGGCATTGAAAATCTTCGTCAACTAAATCACACGTGTATATGTTGACATTTAATAGATATACAGTCAAGAAAATCATGGGCAATGGTGATATATATGCGGATTAGACAGCAAAAAAAACTCTCAATAAATGGCTACAATATAAGGAATGTGTTTAGTGACGGCATCAGATTCCTAATTGATGGAGAAAGGTCTGGTGGCAAGAAAAGCTGCTTCTAGGTGGTTGTCAAGTGTTTTCGCTCGACGATTCCATTTTTGGGTGGTTGGTTTGGCCCTTGTTCCTGTAACTCGAATCCTAGCCCGGTATATCCCATTTTAATTTTACACCATTGTGAACCTATGCCTTTTTTACTCTCAGATCGAGGTTCTCGGCATTGAAAATCTTCGTAAACTAAATCACACGTGTATATGTTGACATTTAAGAGATATACAGTCAAGAAAATCATGGGCAATGGTGATATATATGCGGATTAGACAGCAAAAAAAACACTCAACAAATGGCTATAATATAAGGAATGTGTTTAGTGACGGCATCAGATTCCTAATTGATGGAAAAATGTCTGGTGGCAAGAAAAGCTGCTTCTAATTGGTTGTCAAGTGTTTTCGCTCGACGATTCCATTCTTGGGTGGTTGGTTTAGCCCTTGTTACTGTAACTCGAATCCTAGCTCGGTATATCCCATTTTAATTTACACCATTGTGAACCTTACGCCTTTTTACTCTTTGATCGAGGTTCTCGGCATTGAAAATCTTCGTAAACTAAATCACACGTGTATATGTTGACATTTAAGAGATATACAGTCAAGAAAATCATGGGCAATGGTGATATATATGCGGATTAGACAGCAAAAAAAAACACTCAACAAATGGCTACAATATAAGGAATGTGTTTAGGGACGGCATCAGATTCCTAATTGATGGAGAAAGGTCTGGTGGCAAGAAAAGCTGCTTCTAGGAGGTTGTCAAGTGTTTTCGCTCGACGATTCCATTCTTGGGTGGTTGGTTTAGCCCTTGTTACTGTAACTCGAATCCTAGCCCGATATATCCCATTTTAATTTTACACCATTGTTAACCTTACGCCTTTTTTTACTCTCTGATCGAGGTTCTCGGCATTGAAAAATCTTCGTAAACTAAATCACACGTGTATATGTTGATATCTAAGAGATATACAGTCCAGAAAATCAAGGGCAATGGTGATATATATGCGTATTAGACACAAAAAAAAAACACTCAACAAATGCTACAATTTAAGGAATGTGTTTAGTGACGGCATCAGATTCCAAATTGAGGGAGAAAGGTCTGGTGGCAAGAAAAGCTGCTTCTAGGTGGTTGTCAAGTGTTTTCGCTCGACGATTCCATTCTTGGGTGGTTGCTTTGGCCCTTGTTCATGTAACTCGAATCCTAGCCCAGTATATCCCATTTTAATTTTACACCATTGTGAACCAACTCCTTTTTTACTCTCTGATCGAGGTTCTCGGCATTGAAAAATCTTCGTAAACTAAATCACACGTGTATATGTTGACATTTAAGAGATATACAGTCAAGAAAATCAAGGGCAATGGTGATATATATGCGGATTAGACACAAAAAAAAAACAGTCAACAAATGGCTACAATTTAAGGAATGTGTTTAGTGACGGCATCAGATTCCTAATTGATGGAGAAATGTCTGGTGGCAAGAAAAGCTGCTTCTAGGAGATTGTCAAGTGTTTTCGCTCGACGATTCCATTCTTGGGTGGTTGGTTTGGCCCTTGTTCCTGTAACTCGAATCCTAGCCCGGTATATCCCATTTTAATTTTACACCATTGTGAACCTTACGCCTTTTTTACTCTCTGATCGAGGTTCTCGGCATTGAAAAATCTTCGTAAACTAAATCACACGTGTATATGTTGATATCTAAGAGATATACAGTCAAGAAAATCAAGGGCAATGGTGATATATATGCGTATTAGACACAAAAAAAAACACTCAACAAATGGCTAAAATTTAAGGAATGTGTTTAGTGACGGCATCAGATTCCAAATTGATGGAGAAAGGTCTAGTGGCAAGAAAAGCTGCTACTAGGAGGTTGTCAAGTGTTTTCGATTGACGATTCCATTCTTGGGTGGTTGGTTTGGCCCTTGTTCATGTAACTTGAATCCTAGCCCGGTATATCCCGTTTTAATTTTACACCATTGTGAACCAACTCCTTTTTTACTCTCTGATCGAGGTTCTCGGCATTGAAAAATCTTCGTAAACTAAATCACACCTGTATATGTTGACATTTAAGAGATATACAGTCAAGAAAATCAAGGGCAATGGTGATATATATGCGGATTAGACACAAAAAAAAAAACAGTCAACAAATGGCAACAATTTAAGGAATGTGTTTAGTGACGACATCAGATTCCTAATTGATGGAGAAATGTCTGGTGGCAAGAAAAGCTGCTTCTAGGAGGTTGTCAAGTGTTTTCGCTCGACGATTCCATTCTTGGGTGGTTGGTTTTGCCCTTGTTCCTGTAACTCGAATCCTAGCCCGGTATATCCCATTTTAATTTTACACCATTGTAAACCTTACCCCTTTTTTTACTCTCTGATCGAGGTTCTCGGCATTGAAAAATCTACATAAACTAAATCACACTAGTATATGTTGATATTTAAGAGATATACAGTCAAGAAAATCAAGGGCAATAGTGATATATATGCGGATTAAACACCAAAAAAAAAAAACAGTCAACAAATGGCAACAATTTAAGGAATGTGTTTAGTGACGACATCAGATTCCTAATTGATGGAGAAATGTCAGGTGGCAAGAAAAGCTGCTTCTAGGAGATTGTCAAGTGTTTTCGCTCGACGATTCCATTCTTGGGTGGTTGGTTTGGCCCTTGTTCCTGTAACTCGAATCCTAGCCCGGTATATCCCATTTTAATTTTACACCATTGTGAACCTATGCCTTTTTTACTCTCAGATCGAGGTTCTCGGCATTGAAAATCTTCGTAAACTAAATCACATGTGTATATGTTGACATTTAAGAGATATACAGTCAAGAAAAACATTGGCAATGGTGATATATATGCGGATTAGACAGCAAAAAAAACACTCAACAAATGGCGACAATATAAGGAATGTGTTTAGTGACGGCATCAGATTCATAATTGATGGAGAAAGGTCTGGTGGCAAGAAAAGCTACTTCTAGGAGGTTGTCAAGTGTTTTCGCTCGACGATTCCATTCTTGGGTGGTTGGTTTAGCCCTTGTTACTGTAACTCGAATCCTAGCCCGATATATCCCATTTTAATTTTACACCATTGTTAACCTTACGCCTTTTTTTACTCTCTGATCGAGGTTCTCGGCATTGAAAATCTTCGTAAACTAAATCACACGTGTATATGTTGATATCTAAGAGATATACAGTCAAGAAAATCATGGGCAATGGTGATATATATGCGTATTAGACACAAAAAAAAACACTCAACAAATGGCTACAATTTAAGGAATGTGTTTAGTGACGGCATCAGATTCCAAATTGAGGGAGAAAGGTCTGGTGGCAAGAAAAGCTGCTTCTAGGTGGTTGTCAAGTGTTTTCGCTCGACGATTCCATTCTTGGGTGGTTGCTTTGGCCCTTGTTCATGTAACTCGAATCCTAGCCCAGTATATCCCATTTTAATTTTACACCATTGTGAACCAACTCCTTTTTTACTCTCTCATCGAGGTTCTCGGCATTGAAAAATCTACATAAACTAAATCACACGTGTATATGTTGACATTTAAGAGATATACAGTCAAGAAAATTAAGGGCAATGGTGATATATATGCGGATTAGACACCAAAAAAAAACAGTCAACAAATGGCTACAATTTAAGGAATGTGTTTAGTGACGGCATCAGATTCCTAATTGATGGAGAAATGTCTGGTGGCAAGAAAAGCTGCTTCTAGGAGATTGTCAAGTGTTTTCGCTCGACGATTCCATTCTTGGGTGGTTGGTTTGGCCCTTGTTCCTGTAACTCGAATCCTAGCCCGGTATATCCCATTTTAATTTTACACCATTGTGAACCTTACGCCTTTTTTACTCTCTGATCGAGGTTCTCGGCATTGAAAAATCTTCGTAAACTAAATCACACGTGTATATGTTGATATCTAAGAGATATACAGTCAAGAAAATCAAGGGCAATGGTGATATATATGCGTATTAGACACAAAAAAAACACTCAACAAATGGCTAAAATTTAAGGAATGTGTTTAGTGACGGCATCAGTTTCCAAATTGATGGAGAAAGGTCTAGTGGCAAGAAAAGCTGCTACTAGGAGGTTGTCAAGTGTTTTCGATCGACGATTCCATTCTTGGGTGGTTGGTTTGGCACTTGTTCATGTAACTTGAATCCTAGCCCGGTATATCCCGTTGTAATTTTACACCATTGTGAACCAACTCCTTTTTTACTCTCTGATCGAGGTTCTCGGCATTGAAAAATCTTCGTAAACTAAATCACACCTGTATATGTTGACATTTAAGAGATATACAGTCAAGAAAATCAAGGGCAACGGTGATATATATGCGGATTAGACACAAAAAAAAACAGTCAACAAATGGCAACAATTTAAGGAATGTGTTTAGTGACGACATCAGATTCCTAATTGATGGAGAAATGTCTGGTGGCAAGAAAAGCTGCTTCTAGGAGGTTGTCAAGTGTTTTCGCTCGACGATTCCATTCTTGGGTGGTTGGTTTTGCCCTTGTTCCTGTAACTCGAATCCTAGCCCGGTATATCCCATTTTAATTTTACACCATTGTAAACCTTACCCCTTTTTTTACTCTCTGATCGAGGTTCTCGGCATTGAAAAATCTACATAAACTAAATCACACGAGTATATGTTGATATTTAAGAGATATACAGTCAAGAAAATCAAGGGCAATAGTGATATATATGCGGATTAAACACCAAAAAAAAAACACTCAACAAATGCCTACAATATAAGGAATGTGTATAGTGACGGCATCAGATTCCTAATTGATGGAGAAAGGTCTGGTGGCAAGAAAAGCTGATTCTAGTAGGTTGTCAAGTGTTTTCGCCCGACGATTCCATTCTTAGGTGGTTGGTTTAGCCCTTGTAAATGTAACTCGAATCCTAGCCCGGTATATCCCATTTTAATTTTACACCATTGTGAACCTTACGCCTTTTTGCTCTCAGATCGAGGTTCTCGGTATTGAAAAATCTTCATAAACTAAATCGCACGTGTATATGTTGATATTTAAGAGATATACAGTCAAGAAAATCAAGGGCAATGGTGATATATATGCGTATTAGACACCAAAAAAAAACACTCATCAAATGGCTACAATTTAAGGAATGTGTTTAGTGACGACATCAGATTCCTAATTGATGGAGAAAGGTCTGGTGGCAAGAACAGCTGCTTCTAGGTGGTTGTCAAGTGTTTTCGCTCGACGATTCCTTTCTTGGGTGGTTGGTTTGGCCCTTGTTCCTGTAACTCGAATCCTAGCCCGGTATATCCCATTTTAATTTTACACCATTGTGAACCTACGCCTTTTTTACTCTCTGATCGAGGTTCTCGGCATTGAAAAATCTTCTTAAACTAAATCACACGTGTATATGTTGACATTTAAGAGATATACAGTTAAGAAAATCAAGGGCGATGGTGATATATATGCGGATTAGACACAAAAAAAAAACCCTCAACAAATGGCTACAAAATAAGGAATGTGTTTAGTGACGGCATCAGATTCCTAATTGATGGAGAAAGGTCTGGTGGCAAGAAAAGCTGCTTCTAGGAGGTTGTCAAGTGTTTTCGCTCGACGATTCCATTCTTGGGTGGTTCGTTTAGCCCTTGTTACTGTAACTCGTATCCTAGCCCGGTATATCCCATTTTAATTTTACACCATTGTGAACCTTACGGCTTTTTTACTCTCTGATCGAGATTCTCGGCATTGAAAAATCTTCGCAAACTAAATCACACGTGTATATGTTGATATTTAAGAGATATACAGTCAAGAAAATCAAGGGCAATGGTGATATATATGCGTATTAGACACAAAAAAAACACTCAACAAATGGCTACAATTTAAGGAATGTGTTTAGTGACAGTATCAGATTCCTAATTGATGGAGAAAGGTCTAGTGGCAAGAAAAGCTGCTTCTAGGTGGTTGTCAAGTGTTTTCGCTCGATGATTCCATTCTTGGGTGGTTGGTTTTGCCCTTGTTCCTGTAACTCGAATCCTAGCCCGGTATATCCCATTTTAATTTTACACCATTGTGAACCTACGGCTTTTTTACTCTCCGATCGAGGTTCTCAGCATTGAAAAATCTTCGTAAACTAAATCACACGTGTATATATTGACATTTAAGAGATTTACAGTCAAGAAAATTAAGGGCAATGGTGATATATATGCGGATTAGACAGAAAAAAAAAACAGACAACAAATGGCTACAATTTAAGGAATGTGTTTAGTGACGGCATCAGATTCCTAATTGATGGAGAATGTCTGGTGGCAAGAAAAGCTGCTTCTAGGAGGTTGTCAAGTGTTTTCGCTCGACGATTCCATTCTTGGGTGGTTGGTTTGGCCCTTGTTCCTGTAACTCGAATCCTAGCCCGGTATATCCCATTTTAATTTTACACCACTGTGAACCTACGCCTTTTTTACTCTCGGATCGAGGTTCTCGGCATTGAAAAATCTTCGTAAACTAAATCACACGTGTATATATTGACATTTAAGAGATTTACAGTCAAGAAAATTAAGGGCAATGGTGATATATATGCGGATTAGACAGAAAAAAAAAACAGACAACAAATGGCTACAATTTAAGGAATGTGTTTAGTGACGGCTTCAGATTCCTAATTGATGGAGAAAGGTCTGGTGGCAAGAAAAGCTGCTTCTGGGATGTTGTCAAGTGTTTTCGCTCGACGATTCCATTCTTGGGTGGTTGGTTTAGCCCTTGTTCCTGTAACTCGAATCCTAGCCCGGTATATCCCTTTTTAATTTTACACCATTGTGAACCTTACACCTTTTTTACTCTTTGATCGAGGTTGTCGGCATTGAAAAATCTTCGTAAACTAAATCACACGTGTATATGTTGATATTTAAGAGATATACAGTCAAGAAAATCAAGGGCAATGGTGATATATATGCGTATTAGACACCAAAAAAAACACTCAACAAAAGGCTACAATTTAAGGAATGTGTTTAGTGACGGCATCAGATTCCTAATTGATGGAGAAAGGTCTGGTGGCAAGAAAAGCTGCTTCTAGGTGGTTGTCAAGTGTTTTCGCTCGACGATTCTATTCTTGAGTGGTTGGTTTGGCCCTTGTTCCTGTGACTCGAATCCTAGCCCGGTATATCCCATTTTAATTTTACACCATTGTGAACCTATGCCTTTTTTACTCTCTGATCGAGGTTCTCGGCATTGAAAATCTTCGTAAACTAAATCACACGTGTATATGTTGACATTTAAGAGATATACAGTCAATAAAATCATGGGCAATGGTGATATATATTCGGATTAGACAGCAAAAAAAACACTCAACAAATGGCTACAATATAAGGAATGTGTTTAGTGACGGCATCAGATTCCTAATTGATGGAGAAAGGTCTGGTGGCAAGAAAAGCTGCTTCTAGGAGATTGTCAAGTGTTTTCGCTCGACGATTCCATTCTTGGGTGGTTGGTTTAGCCCTTATTACTGTAACTCGAATCCTAGCCCGGTATATCCCATTTTAATTTTACACCATTGTTAACCTTACGCCTTTTTTACTCTCTGATCGAGGTTCTCGGCATTGAAAAATCTTCGTAAACTAAATCACACGTGTATATGTTGATTTCTAAGAGATATACAGTCCAGAAAATCAAGGGCAATGGTGATATATATGCGTATTAGACACAAAAAAAAAAACACTCAACAAATTGCTACAATTTAAGGAATGTGTTTAGTGACGGCATCAGATTCCAAATTGATGGAGAAAGGTCTGGTGGCAAGAAAAGGTGCTTCTAGGTGGTTGTCAAGTGTTTTCTCTCGACGATTCCATTCTTGGGTGGTTGCTTTGGCCCTTGTTCATGTAACTCGAATCCTAGCCCAGTATATCCCATTTTAATTTTACACCATTGTGAACCAACTCCTTTTTTACTCTCTGATCGAGGTTCTTGGCATTGAAAATACCTTCGTAAACTAAATCACACGTGTATATGTTGACATTTAAGAGATATACAGTCAAGAAAATCAAGGGCAATGGTGATATATATGCGGATTAGACACCAAAAAAAAACAGTCAACAAATGGCTACAATTTAAGGAATGTGTTTAGTGACGGCATCAGATTCCTAATTGATGGAGAAATGTCTGGTGGCAAGAAAAACTGCTTCTAGGAGGTTGTCAAGTGTTTTCGCTCGACGATTCCATTCTTGGGTGGTTGGTTTGGCCCTTGTTCCTGTAACTCGAATCCTAGCCCGGTGTATCCCATTTTAATTTTACACCATTGTGAACCTACGCCTTTTTTACTCTCTAATCGAGGTTCTCGGCATTGAAAATCTTCGTAAACTAAATCACATGTGTATATGTTGACATTTAATAGATATACAGTCAAGAAAATCATGGGCAATGGTGATATATATGCGGATTAGTCAGTAAAAAAAAACTCTCAACAAATGGCTACAATATAAGGAATGTGTTTAGTGACGGCATCAGATTCCTAATTGATGGAGAAAGGTCTGGTGGCAAGAAAAGCTGCTTCTAGGAGGTTATCAAGTGTTTTCGCTCGACGATTCCATTCTTGGGTGGTTGGTTTACCCCTTGTTACTGTAACTCGAATCCTAGCCCGGTATATCCCATTTTAATTTTACACCATTGTGAACCTTACGCCTTTTTTACTCTCTAATCGAGGTTCTCGGCATTGAAAAATCTTCGTAAACTAAATCACACGTGTATATGTTGATATCTAAGAGATATACAGTCAAGAAAATCAAGGGCAATGGTGATATATATGCATATTAGACACAAAAAAAAAAACACTCAACAAATGGCTAAAATTTAAGGAATGTGTTTCGTGACGGCATCAGATTCCAAATTGATGGAGAAAGGTCTAGTGGCAAGAAAAGCTGCTACTAGGAGGTTGTCAAGTGTTTTCGATCGACGATTCCATTCTTGGGTGGTTGGTTTGGCCCTTGTTCATGTAACTTGAATCCTAGCCCGGTATATCCCGTTTTAATTTTACACCATTGTAAACCGTACCCCTTTTTTACTCTCTGATCGAGGTTCTAAGCATTGAAAAATCTTCATAAACTAAATCACACGAGTATATGTTGATATTTAAGAGATATACAGTCAAGAAAATCAAGGGCAATGGTGATATATATGCGGATTAAACACCAAAAAAAAAACACTCAACAAATGGCTACAATATAAGGAATATGTTTAGTGACGGCATCAGATTCCTAATTGATGGAAAAAGGTCTGGTGGCAAGAAAAGCTGATTCTAGTAGGTTGTCAAGTGTTTTCGCTCGACGATTCCATTCTTAGGTGGTTGGTTTAGCCCTTGTAAATGTAACTCGAATCCTAGCCCGGTATATCCCATTTTAATTTTACACCATTGTGAACCTTACGCCTTTTTGCTCTCAGATCGAGGTTCTCGGCATTGAAAAATCTTCGTAAACTAAATCGCACGTGTATATGTTGATATTTAAGAGATATAGGGTCAAGAAAATCAAGGGCAATGGTGATATATATGCGTATTAGATACCAAAAAAAACACTCAACAAATGGCTACAATTTAAGGAATGTGTTTAGTGACGACATCAGATTCCTAATTGATGGAGAAAGGTCTGGTGGCAAGAACAGCTGCTTCTAGGTGGTTGTCAAGTGTTTTCGCTCGACAATTCCTTTCTTGGGTGGTTGTTTGGCCCTTGTTCCTGTAACTCGAATCCTAGCCCGGTATATCCCATTTTAATTTTACACCATTGTGAACCTACGCCTTTTTTACTCTCTGATCGTGGTTCTCGGCATTGAAAAATCTTCGTAAACTAAATCACACGTGTATATGTTGACATTTAAGAGATATACAGTCAAGAAAATCAAGGGCAATGGTGACATATATGCGGATTAGACACCAAAAAAAAACACTCAACAAATGGCTACAAAATAAGGAATGTGTTTAGTGACGGCATCAGATTCCTAATTGATGGAGAAAGGTCTGGTGGCAAGAAAAGCTGCTTCTAGGAGGTTGTCAAGTGTTTTCGCTCGACGATTCCATTCTTGGGTGGTTGGTTTAGCCCTTGTTACTGTAACTCGTATCCTAGCCCGGTATATCCCATTTTAATTTTACACCATTGTGAACCTTACGGCTTTTTTACTCTCTGATCGAGATTTTCGGCATTGAAAAATCTTCGTAAACTAAATCACACGTGTATATGTTGATATTTAAGAGATATACAGTCAAGAAAATCAAGGGCAATGGTGATATATATGCGTATTAGACACAAAAAAAAACACTCAATAAATGGCTACAATTTAAGGAATGTGTTTAGTGACAGTATCAGATTCCTAATTGATGGAGAAAGGTCTAGTGGCAAGAAAATCTGTTTCTAGGTGGTTGTCAAGTGTTTTCGCTCGACGATTCCATTCTTGGGTTGTTGGTTTTGCCCTTGTTCCTGTTACTCGAATCCTAGCCCGGTATATCCCATTTTAATTTTACACCATTGTGAACCTACGCCTTTTTTACTCTCTGATCGAGGTTCTCAGCATTGAAAAATCTTCGTAAACTAAATCATACGTGTATATATTGACATTTAAGAGATTTACAGTCAAGAAAATTAAGGGCAATGGTGATATATATGCGGATTAGACAGCAAAAAAAAACAGTCAACAAATGGCTACAATTTAAGGAATGTGTTTAGTGACGGCATCAGATTCCTAATTGATGGAGAAATGTCTGGTGGCAAGAAAAGCTGCTTCTAGGAGGTTGTCAAGTGTTTTTGCTCGACGATTCCATTCTTGGGTGGTTGGTTTGGCCCTTGTTCCTGTAACTCCAATCCTAGCCCGGTATATCCCATTTTAATTTTACACCATTGTGAAACTACGCCTTTTTTACTCTCTAATCGAGGTTCTCGGCATTGAAAATCTTCGTAAACTAAATCACACGTGTATATGTTGACATTTAAGAGATATACAGTCAAGAAAATCATGGGCAATGGTGATATATATGCGGATTAGACAGCAAAAAAAAAAAAAAAAACTCTCAACAAATGGCTACAATATAAGGAATGTGTTTAGTGACGGCATCAGATTCCTAATTGATGGAGAAAGGTCTGGTGGCAAGAAAAGCTGCTTCTAGGAGGTTGTCAAGTGTTTTCGCTCGCCGATTCCATTCTTGGGTGGTTGCTTTGGCCCTTGTTCATGTAACTCGAATCCTAGCCCAGTATATCCCATTTTAATTTTACACCATTGTGAACCAACTCCTTTTTTACTCTCTGATCGAGGTTCTCGGCATTGAAAATACCTTCGTAAACTAAATCACACGTGTATATGTTGACATTTAAGAGATATACAGTCAAGAAAATCAAGGGCAATGGTGATATATATGCGGATTAGACACCAAAAAAAACAGTCAACAAATGGCTACAATTTAAGGAATGTGTTTAGTGACGGCATCAGATTCCTAATTGATGGAGAAATGTCTGGTGGCAAGAAAAGCTGCTTCTAGGAGGTTGTCAAGTGTTTTCGCTCGACGATTCCATTCTTGGGTGGTTGGTTTGGCCCTTGTTCCTGTAACTCGAATCCTAGCCCGGTGTATCCCATTTTAATTTTACACCATTGTGAACCTACGCCTTTTTTACTCTCTAATCGAGGTTCTCGGCATTGAAAATCTTCGTAAACTAAATCACACGTGTATATGTTGACATTTAAGAGATATACAGTCAAGAAAATCAAGGGCAATGGTGATATATATGCGGATTAGACACAAAAAAAAAACAGTCAACAAATGGCTACAATTTAAGGAATGTGTTTAATGACGGCATCAGATTCCTAATTGATGGAGAAATGTCTGGTGGCAAGAAAAGCTGCTTCTAGGAGGTTGTCAAGAGTTTTCGCTCGACGATTCCATTCTTGGGTGGTTGGTTTGGCCCTTGTTCCTGTAACTCGAATCCTAGCCCGGTATATCCCATTTTAATTTTACACCATCGTGAACCTTACGCCTTTTTTACTCTCTGATCGAGGTTCTCGGCATTGAAAAATGTTGGATCTGAGTTTCTTTTTTATTGTATTTTCGTTTGAAATTAAGATGGAAATGAGAGAGTTGTGCAGCGGAATTAAGATGAAAACAAACTTTGCATACAATCAAACGAGAGTAATACTTTAATCCAACATCTTTACAAAATGAATCGAAAGATTGAATTTGTTTCAACAACGATTACAATGATTGATGAATGAATGCAAACTCCCCCTCAGCCAGAGCTCAGTAGTTTGTTCGTGCAAAGAAGACAATGTTATAAAAGAGCTAATACAACAGTACAAAGTACTGAACTATTTATAGGCACTTGCAAACCACTGAGCATCTTAGCTGACGTCACCATGAAAGTGACATCTAACCTCCTAACAAACTCTAACCTCTGATCTATACAAACTCTGATGTACTAACTACTGCTATTACATTTCTTTACATAAAAGACATTTAAACAGCTGCTGCATCCTTCCACTGCTGTGAACCCCGTAGTGCCTGTCCGGATCAGCAGTACTTGACTCAAGGTAGTAGATTGAGTCAGCAGAGCTTTGGTCTTCCATCAGTCTTTGACATTGGTCAGTAGATGCAAAGCAGCAGTTGTAGGTCAGCACTTAGTAAGATCAGCAGATAGGAGGTCAGCAGATACAAAACCACTTTCAAGGGGAGAGATTTGCATGAACTAACTGTAATCGTCTGCTTATTCTGGATCCACTGCTCTGATCCAGTTTTGGCTTTAATTATCTGTTCCTCTGATAGGGTTCAATCCCAAAAATCTCCCCCTGGAACAGATAATGCCAAAACTCTTCATTATTTGTGGAATTCTTTATTGCCTCATCAACAGCTCCCTTATCTGACCTTTAAATTGTAATTCAAAGTCTAGGGCATCTGTATCTTCATCATCCCTGCTAAGTGGAAGATCAAGGAGATCCTGCAAATCTTCAAGACTCAGGCCAAGAGCTTGTTCCCTTGATATTTTCTCCACTTCTCCACCAGACCTGAGCAAAGTCAATACGCAGGTTTGTTTGTCAGTTTCCCACTTTTGTATTTTTGAGCCTGGTGGGTTTCTTGGGAGATGTTTATTTGCAGAAGTATTTGGAGAGGCTGGCCTATTCATGACTGGCTGAGCAGTACTTGCAGTTTGATCCGAACCAAGAGTTTCCATGATCATCTTCTTTATACCCTCTTTTCCAAGGTCTTCACCTTCCATTAACTCTTTGATTGTTTCAGCAATCAGCTGTTTCTGTGGCCTTCTTTTGTAGATGGCAGCACCAACTGGAGCTGTGGATCTCCTGATTTGCAGCTTTGATGGTCTTTTTGAAACCGCTGCTTTAGGATAGTCAGGCTTTTGAGGAACTGTGGGATCTTTCTTTCTTAATTGTTCCAACTTTTTGTAAGTAGCCCTGACCACATCTTCTTTCCATCTAGCAACTTGTCTTTTGTTTCCATAGCTGCTACCAGTTCCTCTTTCATTCTCCTCAGCTCTTCCTGTTTGTCAGGTACATTCTTTCTAAACTTTGCCCAGTTAGGAGGAGTGTGAGTGACGTTCCTTTTTATCATGTCTTGAATTCTTGCTGCTTCCTTTTCAAGTTCAGGAATAGTCCACTCTTTGTACATGTATCTCTCTCCTTTGTACTTCTTGTGAGCCATGATGCTTTCAATGTAGTCTTTCTTCAGAGTTTCAGCTGCTCTTTCAGAAATTTGTTGACTAACAATTTTTGCAAATTGCTCTAGGGATCTGACTTGTGTGAGCAAATATTGACTTCTCTGTGCAATTTCTTTATCAGATTTCCCTTGTGTGTTTTTCTTTGAGATATCCTCTGCTTGCTTGGCCTTGATTTCCAAATATTCATCAACATTTTTAGGCCAGGGATATCCTTTTATTGATGGAAAACTCCTTTTGGCAGGGTCATCCTCAAAGTAAAAAGATTTTATTTCTTCTCTAACAGCTGCTAATTCAAGAGGAAATTGAACACCTGCAGGAGGTAAGGGCTTGTACATTTTAACTGAAGAGAGAGGAACACGTTTTGGAATTGTGACAAGTGCTAAAGATTTTGAAGATGTTTGTGGTGGTGAATTGTCATCATCTTTGAGAATTAGTCTTCTCCTTTTTGTGGGAGGGACTGATGATGTTTTGGATGGAACAGTGGTGGTAGATGTAGTGGGAGTGGATTGTGATTGACTAACAGCTATTGAAACAACTGGTGTTTCAACCACTGTTGTCATTACAACAGATGTTATAACATCTGCTGTCTTTTGCTGTATGTCAGCAGGTGTTGTTTTTGGTGGTGATGATGGTAAAACAGTGGATGTTGTGTGTGTTGAAGTGGTGTGTGTTGATGGAACAACTGTTTGGCAAGCAGTAGTTTTTGTAACTCCTGTTGCATCAGCTGTTTTGTATGGTGGTTTTTGAGCAGACTTTGAATGTCTGGTTGGAATAGATTTGGGTTGCCTTACTTTTCTAGTGGGCTTCTTCTTTTCCTCAACAGGATTTTCATGATCCTTTGACCCAGAAGTACCCTGATCTGGATGATCCATTCTGTCCACCCTGGCTTTCCTTTTGGCCTCTCTATCCCTTTTTACACTTGCAACTGCTTCTGCTAGTGCATTTGTTGTCACATCAATTTTCTTGCTGCCATCTGGCAAAGGGATCTTTTTGGTCATGTTTGATTTTTCTGGTTCAAGATAGAGACCATCCTCTATACCCTTCTTTTTCCACTCCTTAATTTTCTCCCTCTTTTTTGGCATTATCTTCTGGGATTTGATAAATATAACGTACTTTTGGAGGAGTAGTGCCAGTGGTGTGCAAGATCTGAGTTTTGAGAGCCTTTAAATCAGCCTGAGTGTTCTTGAACCTTGACTCCATTGCATTTCTCAGCTGTTGTACATGTTTTTCATGTTGCTGATCTGCTAATTGTGCTTGTTGTTGGAGAAAAGATTGAAATAGATTCCAGAGCTCATTTGTAGCAGGTGCCCTTTGTGGAGCAGGTGCTTGAGGTGGAACAGCAGTTGATTGTACCTTCTGAACTTGTAACACCTGTTGTAGCATATCTTTGAGTTCTGCAACAGAGTTATCAAGCTTTGCAATACGATCCGTCAATTTCTGGTACTTTAAACCATCACCCAAGTCAATGGGATCATCTGATTTCCCACTAGCAGTGGTTTTATCAGTGGTAGATGTAGGGAGTATACTCCAAACATTAACCACTGATGCCCCTTTTTCTTGGTACTGGGGTCTTCTTCCTTCAACACTTGACAACCTTTTGATGTTGCCAGTAGGATAAATAAATCCACTGGTGGTTGACAGAGGTGCTATAAAAGGATTTGCCTCCAAGGAAGTCTTATTAATGTAACCACTGTCCAACTGTAGACCGGTAGGTTCAATAGTTGTAGTGGCTGCTTCACTTGGATTACCACCAAGAGTTACTTGTAACTCATGGGGTGTAACCACCTCAGGTGGTGTTGGTGGGTTAGCAAAGATTGATACATCAGACCCAGTCAGTTGTTGAGGTATATTCTCATTATCAGGTGATTGAGAAGGACTGGTTAATGCCTGGTTCAAATCAATTGCATCCAACAGTGGTTTTATTGGTGAGGGAATTGTGGATGTGATGATTGGTGTAGAAATAGGATGTGTCCCGGGCATTGGACTGTGGATGATAGAAACGAGTATTTCCAGAGCATCATGATGTGGAGACCCTATTTGTACAACCTGTTCTTTTTGTGAAGAAACAGAAGGAGTTTCGGTTATGGGTTGAGATATTTGTACCAACTGCTGTGAGGAAGTAGCAGCAGTGGTTTCTTGTGACTTTTGTGTTGTCACTGGCAGGAGCTCTGGTATCTCATCCTCCAGAGATGCCTTTTTGATGGTTTTGGGGGGGTTTTTGTGTTTTTCTTTTTGTTGGCTTTGTGGTGATTTTAGGTGTGGGTTTCAAAACAGTTGTGCTGCTGCTTTGATCACCTTGAGCAGTGGGCTCAGCAGCAGATACCTGAGGAGCAGTTGTAACTGCTAAAATCTGCTCAGACACCTCTGCTTATGTTTTGAAAGGTGCTAACATTCTTGAAAAAGTTTCAGTTGTTAAACTGTTTATTTGAGTAGAATCACCTTGGTTTATTACAGCTAAATCATCCTTACTGAATTTCTTTGCAAAATAGTAACTTAAAAACCTTGGAAACAGTAAGAATGATTTTGTTTCAACATTATTAACCAAATCTTTAAAAGTTTCCCGAGAATAGTTAAAATTTTCTCCTTGAAGAATTGCATATCCCAGATTTTGAATCTTTAAAGGGATTTCATTGAAAGAAGTGGTTTTGTTTGAAACACATAGTAGGAGGGTATGAAATAAAAATCTGGTTGCAGATGGAAAATAACCTTTTTCTAAGGTAATTTTCTTCATCATTGTGGCTTCATACCCTCTCTCAATGAAGTCAGTTTGTAACTCGTTTTTAGTGAAAGAAATTTTACCTTCCTGATCACCGAGTTGAAAGACCTCTGAAATGGATTGTGGTGTGATTTGGACAACTTTACCCTTTATCGAAGAGTTTATGGTGGTTGCAGTGTCTCCTTGTTTTTCAAGGATTGCATTTTTCCAGAACTCCCTTTGGGTCGCCAAATAGATTGGTGCATCGGCAGTGAACAAAGTTTTGTACTTTGATTTTGCCATGAGATCAATGATGGAATCGAAAACTTTGGTGGTTCCTGGTTTTGTGAGAAGACCCAGGAGATTGTGAGATGGTTTATGTGGAATTTCAGTGGAGATTGCCTTTTGAGAGGCTGTTTTCGAAGATGATTTGGATGAGGGTTTTGAAGATGACTTCGATTTTGTCATTTTGAAGATGAATGATCGAAGAAATTTGTGAGAGATGAGAAGAAAAACTGCTTTGAGAAGAGAATTTTTAAGAATTCAATTCGACAGTAAAACCCTGTTTTGGTGGTGAGTGGGGGATTTTATAGGGAAGAAAGTGAATGCTGAGGTGGCAGCCGTTACAAAAGGTCTGACCAATATGTACTGCCCACGTGACAACCCCTGGTGAAAGTGATGGACAGTACTTGTGTGATAGGGACTAATGAAGGCAGTGGTATGGAAGCAGTGGATGATTTTCACTATCAGTGGATAGCATATCAGTGGATAAGACACTGCTTTTGAACAACAGAGTTTATCAAAGTAATGAGAGAGCAGGGGTTGACTTTCAGCAGTGGACAGACTTTTGAAGTAGAGCAGACTTTTGAACAATCAGTGGTTAATGGCAGACTTTTAAGGATTTTAATGAAAAATTTTCATTTTTAGCTATTTTTAAGGATGGAGTTTTGATTTTCTAAAAACATTTTGTTGCTTTTATTCATAGAAAAACAAGGTGTTGCTTGTTATTCCATGTTCAGCATCCCAATTCTAGAGACCAAGCTTTCAAAAGTGGCTGTATCAAGTGCTTTTGGGAGCACATCAGCCAGCTGGTCTTTAGTTGGGATATGATGCAGAGAAATCAAACCTTTTTCATAACAATCCCTCACAAAGTGATGTCTGATGTCGATGTGTTTGGTGGTTGAATGGGAAACTGGATTTTTGATGATATTTTCTGCTGCCTGACTGTCCAACATGAGTGGTGTCTTCAAGGCAGTGATACCAAAATCCAGTAACTGATTTTGAAGCCACAGGAGTTGGGCTGTACAGCTTGCAGCAGCAATGTATTCAGCTTCAGCAGTGGATGTTGAAACAGCTGCTTGCTTTTTGCTTTGCCATGAGACTAAGCAATCACCTAGAAACTGGCACCCTCCTGATGTGGACTTCCTTGTGGTATGACATCCAGCAAAGTCACTGTCTGAGAAACCTGAAAGCTTGATGTTCCCATTAGCTGGATACCAGATACCAAGTGTGGGAGCACCTTTTATGTATCTGAAGATCCTTTTTACAGCAATGAGATTTGATTTTCTGGGAGCTGATTGACTTCTTGCACAGACACATGTTGCAAACATGATGTCTGGTCTAGATGCAGTTAGGTACAATAAAGACCCAATCATGCTTCTATAAAGTGTTTGGTCAATCAGCTCATCCTTTTCATCAGACATAACCAGCTTATTTGTTGCCATGGGTGTGCTGCATGGTTTACAATCATTCATATCAAATTTGGTTAAAAGTTCTTTAGCATATTTCCTTTGATGAATGAAAGTTCCATTTTGCAATTGTTGTACTTGGAGACCAAGAAAGCATTGCAGCTCACCCATTGCACTCATTTCAAACTCTACTGTCATGAGTTCTCTAAACTCTTCACACGTTGAGTTACATGTGCTTCCAAAAATAATGTCATCCACATAAATCTGGACAATCATTAAATCCTTCCCTCTCCATTTTAAAAACAATGTCTTATCAATGGTACCTCTTTTGAAACCATTTGAAAGTAGGAAGTTGGAAAGAGTTTCATACCAGGCCCTTGGTGCTTGTTTCAAGCCATACAAGGCTTTGTTTAGCCTGTAGACATGATCTGGATAAAATGGATCCTCAAAACCTGGAGGTTGACAAACATACACCTCTTCTTGAATTATACCATAAAGGAAAGCACTTTTGATATCCATTTGAAACACCTTCATATTGTGGTTGACAGCAAAGGCCAGGAACAGTCTAATGGCTACCAATCTTGCAACAGGGGCAAATGTTTCATCATAATCAATCCCCTCTTCCTGTCTGTAACCTTGAACCACAAGCCTGGCTTAATCTTGACAACAATACCCCTTTCATCAGTTTTGTTCTTGAAGACCCACTTTGTGCCAATGGGACTAACCTCTTCTGGCAGTGGTACAAGCTCCCATACTTGTTGTCTTTTAAACTGTTGGAGCTCCTCTTGCATGGCTTCTACCCAGCTGTTGTCTTTCAGTGCCTCTTGGTACTTGACTGGCTGATGGAGTGATAGAAAACCAGCAAAAAGACAAATGTTTTGGGTTTGACTTCTTGTGAGCACCCCTTCATTTATGTTGCCAGTGATTTGATCAGGTGGATGAGATCTCAAGAAGATTAAATCTCCTTGGTATGGTATGATGGCATTGGTTGGTGAAGGCTGCAAATGTGTATCATCTGAGCTAACCACTGCTGGGGACTTTGATGATCCAGCAGTGGCTTCAAAAGGTGGTGGAATAGGAGGTAGTGAAGTGGACAACTGCTGACTTTTATCCACTGTTTGAGGACTTTTGTCAGCAGTGTTTGAGGATGTGGAAGCAGTGGTTGATGAGCTACTTTGGTCAACAACTGTTGAGGTAGCAGTGGTTGAGCTTTAACAACTGTTTTGAACAGCTGGTGCTTTTCCCTTTGTGGCAGACCTTTGAGGAATGATGATTTCATACCCATAGTCTGGTGTTGTATCCTCTGATGGACCTGCACTGTTAGTCTTGACACCAGTATTTTCAAAAGTGAATTTTTCAAGATCAAACAGATCTGCAGGGTTTGCTGGGATTTTCATTGATGAAAGTTCATTGAACTTTACATTCAAAGTCTCCTCCACTGCCTTGGTCCGTGTATTGAACACTTTGTAGGCCTTGGCAGTGGTTGAGTATCCCAAATGATAACCACAATCAATTTTGGCTGCAAATTTTGAAATGGAATCTTTTAAGTTCAAAATAAAGCATGGGCAGCCAAACACTTTGAAATATGAGATCAGTGGTTTAATTTTATATAGAATTTCATAGGCAGTCTTTTTGTGCCTGGGGTTTATTAAAACTCTGTTCTGAACATAGCAAGCAGTGTTTACTGCCTCTGCCCAGAAAGTTAATGGCAAACCTGAATCTGCAAGCATGGTTCTGGCAGCCTTAATCAGAGTTCTGTTCTTCCTTTCCACTACCCCATTCTGCTCTGGTGTTCTAGGGATGCTGTACTACCTTACAATCCCTTTCTTCACACAAAAGGCATCCAACTCCCTATTTTTGAATTCTGTGCCATTGTCACTCCTGAAGCTTTTCACCGGAAGGTCAAATTGCTTTTCAACCTGTATTACAAAGTCTTGCAAAATGTCTGCAGTTTCATCTTTTGAGTGCAAAAAGAAAGTCCATGTGAACCTAGAAAAGTCATCAACAATAACCAAACAATATCTTTTCTTTTTGAGGCTCATGACTTGAACTGGGCCAAACAAATCCATGTGTAGCATTTACAAACACTGGGTTGTTTTGGACTCTTCAATGGACTTGTAAGAACTTTTATGCTATTTTCCTTTTAAACAGGAAATGCAATGTTCAGGACATGAAAACAATTTTTGTGGTAGGCCTCTCACCAAACCATTTTTTGAAATTTCTGTGATTGTCTTAAGATTTGTGTGTCCCAGCCTTCGGTGCCAAAGTTCTGTCTCTTTGTTAGAGGCAGCTGAGAACAGACAGGCATCAGCTCCGGGACACTCTTTTGACATGTCAACAACATAAACATTGCCACTTCTTTGAGCAACAAGTTTAGTTTGACCAGAGTTGATTATTGCTTCAATCTTTTTGACCATTTCTGGTCCAACAATCCTACAACAGTCTTTTGTGAAGAATGACCCAAATCCCTTGTCACTCAATTGGGACACACTCAGAAGGTTGAATTTTAGATTGTCTATTAGATTGACATTTTCAAATTTTACTTTTCCAGACTCCACTGTACCCGACCCCAGAACTTTTCCTCTACTATTATTCCCAAAGGATATATCACCCCCTCCATGGATTTTAAAGTCTTTGAGGAGGGCTTTACATCCTGTCATGTGCCTGGAGCCTCCACTATCTACATACCAAAGACTATCAAAGCATGCAGAAGCTCCCTGCACATGAAGTAAAAGGATTAGTTCATTAAGGTCTCCAAAGCCAACAAGGCTTTGGATGGGGTCTCAACAGTGTCTGGGATGGATGCAGAATGATGGACAGTGGTTAGGTCAGGAGTTTGAACTGTTTTAGGACAGTGTTTCTCTAACCACTGTTGTGGGTCCTGACCAATCATCTGCTGATAACCAAAAGGATGCTTGTTCACTTTAGGTTTAGAGGGCCTTTTGTAGGCCTCATATATGTGAGGAATCCTTTGGTAAGACTGTTTTTCTCTGCCTTTTCTGAACTGATTAGCAGGGGGTGCATCAGTAACCTGAACATCTCTTGTGACAGATGTTTGGTTCAGCTGTTTTGTAACAGCTGTTTGAACTGGCACAAACAGTGGTTGTTTCTTGGTGAATTTGACAGATATTGATGATGATGATGGACTCAAGGATGTTTTAGCAATGTACTCATTCTTTTTCACATCAAAGTTTTTGAGATACACACATGCTTGAGTTTTGTGGTTTGTTTTACCACAGACAATGCAACCTTCAGCTGAAAGAATGACACTTGTTCTGTTTAAATCATACGCTTTTAAGTGGAAACAATCTTTTGTTAGATGATTCCTTTTCTCACAGAATTCACAAAACAAGTTATCAACTTTTTCTTTCTTCTTTCTCTTTTCAGACTCCTTTGCAGCAGAGGTTTTAACCACTGCCGGGATGTCCTTGAGAGGTATGACTTTAGCTTTTGGAGCCTTGACACCATCAGTTGATGTAAAGTCCATTGGCTTGAAATTTTCAAGAATGTCACACTCATCAGACCATTTAGGTTTAAACTGGTATTCTTCAAGCTCCTCAAAAGTAGAGGATTCCATTGGTCTGTCAAGTGTGATTTTGTTACCAAGTTTGTCAGTGATTTTCACTTATTGGCCATTCTTGTTTGTGCGGATGAACTCAGTGGTTACATCAGTGGTTTGAACAGATTTTTCAAAAGCAGTGTTTTCATCATCATGTTTTCTATAGCCAACCCCAAATTTCACATTGCTTTTTCTCTGTTTTTCAAGCATAACCTCATATCCTTTGCAGGATTCCACCCATCTTTCACAAGTAATCTGGGCGGACTCCAACTCCTTTTTGCAAACTTGGTATTTTTCTACCATAGTTTGAAGTTGGGTTTTGGTTATACTTTGCTCTTCTTTTAGACAGCTGTTCTCTTTTTCTTTTTCAGTCAATTTGTTTTTAAGTTCTTTTAAAGACCTTTCAAATTTGACCTCATCAGACAAGATTTTATCCCGAAGGTTTTCATTCACCTCTTTAATGTTAGCAAAAGCAATTATGCAATTGTCAGAACACAGTTTTTCAAGAACTTGAGGAGATACCTTGGCAGCTGCCATCATTGCACAATCACATTGATGATCTTCTTCATCATCAGCTTTCACCTTCTTTTCACCAGCCTTTTCTTCTTTCTCTTCTTCTTTGTCCTCTACGGACCATGGATCTGTCATTGGTTCAATCAGGGTACTTGAACTTTCTCCCAACAGTAGTTCACCAGCCACAGCAGTAACCACTGCTTCAGTCACCTCTTCCACTGTTTCAAAGCACTGCTGTTCCTCCTCAGTTTCAACCCCCTCCTGTATTGACTCTAGTGCCATCAAACAAAACTCATCATGTGAAGAATCATTAGAAGCATAGAGTGCAAAATTTTCATCACTGAGATCATCAGGCATACTGCTCCAGTCAACAAACCCTTGAGTGTGAAAACTTTGTTGATCTGGTTGTGCTGCTGCTGGAGCAGTGGTTTGAGGTGCAACAGGTTGCACTTGTACCTGTGGAGCAGGGGTTTGAACATATTGGATTTGTGGAACAGTAGTTTGGACATAATGTACTGGCACAGGGGCAGCAGCATAGTGAGCAGTGTTCACTTGAGCTGCTGGGGCATATTGGGCATAGTGCACAGTGCTTTGGTTTTGAGGTCTAGGATATGAGCTAGGATGAGTAATTATGGGACCAGTAGTTTGACTCCTACATTCCCTAGCGAAATGTCCCAACCTATTACACTTGTAGCACTTGATTTTCGATTTATCCAACCCAACCCTTAGATTCCCATGCAAACCTGGGAATTTTCGCCCTGTTCTTTTGTAGAACTTGCTAGTTCTAACACTTAGCAAAGCCAGTTGGTGCAGGATGTCCATTTCCTCTAAATCAGTGGGATCAAAATGTTGCAAATCATTTAGTTCAAAACTTAAATTGTCTGACATCTGGTTTTCGTTTGCAGTGAATGCATAACTAGCAGAGTGAGGATCAGGGTTGTTAAAATTTGCACCAGCAGTTATGTCAATGAAGTGATCATAACCCTGATCCTTACCACTGCTCCCAGATTCTTCTTGACCCAGAAGAGCAGTATTACCGAAAGTGTAGTCATCGGTAACTTTTCCTGACTCTTGTAACCTCTTTTTCTGGTTCAACTCCCTTTCGTAGGTCAGGAGTCGACCGTGGAGTTGAGTCAAGGTCAGATCCTTGAATTCAGGTGAATTTCGAGTGACAAAAGCAATGGTGTCCCATTTTTCTGGCAGTGACCTGAGGAACCTGCTATTTTGAGTTGAGTTTGTAAAAGTGGTGTTAACAAGCCTCAGTTCACTGATGAGACAACTGAAACGCTCAAATTGTTGCGTTAGTGATTCGCCTTTAACGTAGCAAAATGTTTCATACTGTTGGTTCAGGATTTCCCTATTGTTTTCTATGACTTCTTCAGTTCCCCCAAACTGTTCCTTAAGTGCGTCCCATAACTCTTTGGCACTGTTACAGTGTAACAGTCCAGCATATATCTCATTGGGCAGCGCTGATGCTACGATGCTAAACGCTTTAGCATCTAGTTCGATCTTTTGAAAGTCGGTTTCGGTATAATTTTCAACTGGTTTTGGAACGAACTTTTTAGCATCTTCAGCACTTGGCACTGAAGGAACATGGGGACCATAAATGACAGACTTCCAACAACCTGTGCTTTGTTGAGCGAGGATGTGACCCATCCTCCTCTGCCAGATGTTGTACTCATTTCTTTTTAGCATAGGTGGTTTAAAAAGCGAGCCGATGTTGTTTTTGTCATCTTGAGATTGTGACGTCATTCTTGTTGTTTTACAGACACTGAGAAATCAACTTTAATGGTGATTAATCCTTGCTCTGTTTTTCAACGGACGAACAAACGATCAGTATCAACTGTTATGAGCTGAACTTTTTACGTCAAAATGATTGTTAAATCAAATTTGACTGTCCAAGCTCTGATACCAATTGTTGGATCTGAGTTTCTTTTTTATTGTATTTTCGTTTGAAATTAAGATGGAAATGAGAGAGTTGTGCAGCGGAATTAAGATGAAAACAAACTTTGCATACAATCAAACGAGAGTATTACTTTAATCAAACATCTTTACACAATGAATCGAAAGATTGAATTTGTTTCAACAACGATTACAATGATTGATGAATGAATGCAAACTCCCCCTCAGCCAGAGCTCAGTAGTTTGTTCGTGCAAAGAAGACAATGTTATAAAAGAGCTAATAGAACAGTACAAAGTACTGAACTATTTATAGGCACTTGCAAACCACTGAGCATCTTAGCTGACGTCACCATGAAAGTGACATCTAACCTCCTAACAAACTCTAACCTCTGATCTATACAAAATCTGATGTACTAACTACTGCTATTACATTTCTTTACATAAAAGACATTTAAACAGCTGCTGCATCCTTCCACTGCTGTGAACCCAGCAGTGCCTGTCCGGATCAGCAGTACTTGACTCAAGGCAGTAGATTGAGTCAGCAGAGCTTTGGTCTTCCATCAGTCTTTGACATTGGTCAGTAGATGCAAAGCAGCAGTTGTAGGTCAGTACTTAGTAAGATCAGCAGATAGGAGGTCAGCAGATACAAAACCACTTTCAAGGGGAGAGATTTGCATGAACTAACTGTAATCGTCTGCTTATTCTGGATCCACTGCTCTGATCCAGTTTTGGCTTTAACTATCTGTTCCTCTGATAAGGTTCAATCCCAACAAAAAATCTTTGTAAACTAAATCACATGTGTATATGTTGACATTTAAGAGATATACCGTCAAGAAAATCAAGGGCAATGGTGATATATATGCGGATTAGACACCAAAAAAAACACTCAAGAAATGGCTACAATTTAAGGAATGTGTTTAGTGACGGCATCAAATTCCTAATTGATGGAGATAGGTCTGGTGGCAAGAAAAGCTGCTTCTAGGAGGTTGTCAAGTGTTTTCACTCGACGATTCCATTCTTGAGTGGTTGGTTGGGCCCTTGTTCCTGTAACTCGAATAATAGCCCGGAATATCCCATTTTAATTTTACACCATTGTGAACGTTACGCCTTTTTTACACTCTGATCGAGGTTCTCGGCATTGAAAAATCTTGGTAAACTAAATCACACGTGTATATGTTGACATTTAAGAGATATACAGTCAAGAAAATCAAGGGCAATAGTGATATATATGCGGATTAGACACCAGAAAAAAAACACTCAACAAATGGCTACAATATAAGGAATGTGTTTAGTGATGACATCAGATTCCTAATTGATGGAGAAAGGTCTGGTGGCAAGAAAAGCTGCTTCTAGGAGGTTGTCAAGTGTTTTCGCTCGACGATTCCATTCTTCGGTGGTTGGTTTGGCCCTTGTTACTGTAACTCGAATCCTAGCCTGGTATATCCCATTTTAATTTTACACCATTGTGAACCTTACGCCTTTTTTACTCTCTGATCGAGGTTTTCGGCATTGAAAAATCTTCGTAAACTAAATCACAAGTGTATATGTTGATATTTAAGAGATATACAGTCAAGAAAATCAAGGGCAACGCTGATATATATGCGGATTAGACCCCAAATGTCTACAACTTAAGGAATGTGTTTAGTGACGGCATCAGATTCCTAATTGATGGAGAAAGGTCTGGTGGCAAGAAAAGCTGCTTTTAGGTGGTTGTCAAGTGTTTTTGCTTGACGATTCCATTCTTGGGTGGTGGGTTTGGCCCTTGTTCCTGTAACTCGAATCCTAGCCCGGTATATCCCATTTTAATTTTACACCATTATGAACCTTACGCCTTTTTTACTCTCTGATCGAGGTTCTCGGCATTGAAAAATCTTCGTAAACTAAATCACACGAGTTTATGTTTACATTTAAGAGATATACAGTCAAGAAAATCAAGGGCAATAGTGATATAAATGCGGATTAGACACCAGAAAAAAAAACACTCAACAAATGGCTACACTTTAAGGAATGTGTTTAGTGACGGCATCAGATTCCTAATTGATGAAGAAATGTCTAGTGGCAAGAAAAGCTGCCTCTAGGAGGTTGTCAAGTGTTTTCGCTCGACGATTCCATTCTTGGGTAGTTAGTTTGGCCCTTGTTCCTGTAACTCGAATCCTAGCCCGGTATATCCCATTTTAATTTTAGACCATTGTGAACCTTACGCCTTTTTACTCTCTGATCGAGGTTCTCGGCATTGAAAAATCTTCATAAACTAAATCACACGAGTATTTGTTGATATTTAAGAGATATACAGTCAAGAAAATCAAGGGCAATGGTGATATATATGCGGATTAAACACCAAAAAAAAAAACACTCAACAAATGGCTACAATGTAAGGAATGTGTTTAGTGACGGCATCAGATTCCTAATTGATGGAGAAAGGTCTGGTGGCAAGAAAAGCTGATTGTAGTAGGTTGTCAAGTATTTTCGCTCGACGATTCCATTCTTAGGTGGTTGGTTTAGCCCTTGTAAATGTAACTCGAATCCTAGCCCGGTATATCCCATTTTAATTTTACACCATTGTGAAACTACGCCTTTTATACGCTCTAATCGAGGTTCTCGGCATTGAAAATCTTCGTAAACTAAATCACACGTGTATATGTTGACATTTAAGAGATATACAGTCAAGAAAATCATGGGCAATGGTGATATATATGCGGATTAGACAGCAAAAAAAAAACTCTCAACAAATGGCTACAATATAAGGAATGTGTTTAGTGACGACATCAGATTCCTAATTGATGGAGAAAGGTCTGGTGGCAAGAAAAGCTGCTTCTAGGAGGTTGTCAAGTGTTTTCTCTCGACGATTCCATTCTTGGGTGGTTGGTTTACCCCTTGTTACTCTAACTCGAATCCTAGCCCGGTATATCCCATTTTAATTTTACACCATTGTGAACCTTACGCCTTTTTTACTCTCTGATCGAGGTTCTCGGCATTGAAAAATCTTAGTAAACTAAATCACACGTGTATATGTTGATATCTAAGAGATATACAGTCAAGAAAATCAAGGGCAATGGTGATATATATGCGTATTAGACACAAAAATACACTCAACAAATGGCTAAAATTTAAGGAATGTGTTTAGTGACGGCATCAGATTCCAAATTGATGGAGAAAGGTCTAGTGGCAAGAAAAGGTGCTTCTAGGAGGTTGTCAAGTGTTTTCGCTCGACGATTCCATTCTTGGGTGGTTGGTTTGGCCCTTGTTCATGTAACTTGAATCCTAGCCCGGTATATCCCATTTTAATTTTACACAATTGTGAACCTTACGCCTTTTTTACTCTCTGATCGAGGTTCTCGGCATTGAAAAATCTTCCAAAACTAAATCACACGTGTATATGTTGACATTTAAGAGATATACAGTAAAAAAAATCAAGGGAAATGGTGATATATATGCGGATTAGACACAAAAAAAAGCAGTCAACAAATGGCTACAATTTAAGGAATGTGTTTAGTGACGGCATCAGATTCCTAATTGATGGAGAAATGTCTGGTGGCAAGAAAAGCTGCTTCTAGGAGGTTGTCAAGTGTTTTCGCTCGACGATTCCATTCTTGGGTGGTTGGTTTGGCCCTTGTTCCTGTAACTCAAATCCTAGCCCGGTATATCCCATTTGAATTTTACACCATCGTGAACCTTACGCCTTTTTTACTTTCTGATCGAGTTTCTCGGCATTGAAAAATCTTCGTAAACTAAATCACACTTGTATATGTTGACATTTAAGAGATATACAGTCAAGAAAATCAAGGGCAGTGGTGATATATATGCGGATTAGACACCAAAAAAAAAACACTCAACAAATGGCTACAATTTAAGGAATGTGTTTAGTCACGGCATTAGATTCCTAACTTATGCAGAAAGGTCTGGTGCCAAGAAAAGCTGCTTCTTGGTGATTTTCAAGTGTTTTCGCACGACGATTCCATTCTTGGGTGGTTGGTTTGGCCTTTGTTCATGTTACTCGAATCCTAGCCCGGTATATCCCATTTTAATTTTACACCATTGTGAACCTTACGCCTTTTTTACTCTCTGATCGAGGTTCTCGGCAAGGAAAAATCTTCGTAAACTAAATCACATGTGTATATGTTGACATTTAAGAGATATACAGTCAAGAAAATCAAGGGCAATGGTGATATATATGCGGATTAGACACCAAAAAAAACACTCAAGAAATGGCTACAATTTAAGGAATGTGTTTAGTGACGGCATCAGATTCCTAATTGATGGAGAAAGGTCTGGTGGCAAGAAAAGCTGCTTCTAGGAGGTTGTCAAGTGTTTTCACTCGACGATTCCATTCTTGAGTGATTGGTTGGGCCCTTGTTCCTGTAACTCGAATAATAGCCCGGTATATCCCATTTTAATTTTACACCATTGTGAACGTTACGCCTTTTTTACACTCTGATCGAGCTTCTCGGCATTGAAAAATCTTGGTAAACTAAATCACACGTGTATATGTTGACATTTAAGAGATATACAGTCAAGAAAATTAAGGGCAATAGTGATATATATGCGGATTAGACACCAGAAAAAAAACACTCAACAAATGTCTACAACTTAAGGAATGTGTTTAGTGACGGCGTCAAATTCCTAATTGATGGAGAAAGGTCTGGTGGCAAGAAAAGATGCTTCTAGGAGGTTGTCAAGTGTTTTCGCTCGACGATTCCATTCTTCGGTGGTTGGTTTGGCCCTTGTTACTGTAACTCGAATCCTAGCCTGGTATATCCCATTTTAATTTTACACCATTGTGAACCTTACGCCTTTTTTACTCTCTGATCGAGGTTTTCGGCATTGAAAAATCTTCGTAAACTAAATCACAAGTGTATATGTTGATATTTAAGAGATATACAGTCAAGAAAATCAAGGGCAACGCTGATATATATGCGGATTAGACCAAAAAAAAAACACTCAACAAATGTCTACAACTTAAGGAATGTGTTTAGTGACGGCATCAGATTCCTAATTGATGGAGAAAGGTCTGGTGGCAAGAAAAGCTGCTTTTAGGTGGTTGTCAAGTGTTTTTGCTTGACGATTCCATTCTTGGGTGGTTGGTTTGGCCCTTGTTCCTGTAACTCGAATCCTAGCCCGGTATATCCCGTTTTAATTTTACACCATTGTGAACCTTACGCCTTTTTTACTCTCTGATCGAGGTTCTCGGCATTGAAAAATCTTCGTAAACTAAATCACACGTGTATATGTTGATATCTAAGAGATATACAGTCAAGAAAATCAAGGGCAATGGTGATATATATGCGTATTAGACACAAAAAAAAAACACTCAACAAGTGGCTAAAATTTAAGGAATGTGTTTAGTGACGACATCAGATTCCAAATTGATGGAGAAAGGTCTAGTGGCAAGAAAAGCTGCTTCTAGGAGGTTGTCAAGTGTTTTCGCTCGACGATTCCATTCTTGGGTGGTTGGTTTGGCCCTTGTTCATGTAACTTGAATCCTAGCCCGGTATATCCCATTTTAATTTTACACCATTGTGAACTAACTCCTTTTTTACTCTCTGATCGAGGTTCTCGGCATTGAAAAATCTTCGTAAACTAAATCACACGTGTATATGTTGACATTTAAGAGATATACAGTCAAGAAAATCAAGGGAAATGGTGATATATATGCGGATTAGACACCAAAAAAAAAAACACTCAACAAATGGCTACAATTTAAGGAATGTGTTTAGTCACGGCATTAGATTCCTAACTTATGGAGAAAGGTCTGGTGCCAAGAAAAGCTGCTTCTTGGTGGTTTTCAAGTGTTTTCGCACGACGATTCCATTCTTGGGTGGTTGGTTTGGCCTTTGTTCATGTTACTCGAATCCTAGCCCGGTATATCCCATTTTAATTTTACACCATTGTGAACCTTACGCCTTTTTTACTCTCTGATCGAGGTTCTTGGCATGGAAAAATCTTCGTAAACTAAATCACATGTGTATATGTTGACATTTAAGAGATATACAGTCAAGAAAATCAAGGGCAATGGTGATATATATGCGGATTAGACACCAAAAAAAACACTCAAGAAATGGCTACAATTTAAGGAATGTGTTTAGTGACGGCATCAGATTCCTAATTGATGGAGAAAGGTCTGGTGGCAAGAAAAGCTGCTTCTAAGAGGTTGTCAAGTGTTTTCACTCGACGATTCCATTCTTAAGTGATTGGTTGGGCCCTTGTTCCTGTAACTCGAATAATAGCCCGGTATATCCCATTTTAATTTTACACCATTGTGAACGTTACGCCTTTTTTACACTCTGATCGAGGTTCTCGGCATTGAAAAATCTTGGTAAACTAAATCACACGTGTATATGTTGACATTTAAGAGATATACAGTCAAGAAAATCAAGGGCAATAGTGATATATATGCGGATTAGACACCAGAAAAAAAACACTCAACAAATGTCTACAACTAAAGGAATGTGTTTAGTGACGGCGTCAGATTCCTAATTAATGGAGAAAGGTCTGGTGGCAAGAAAAGCTGCTTCTAGGAGGTTGTCAAGTGTTTTCGCTCGACGATTCCATTCTTCGGTGGTTGGTTTGGCCCTTGTTACTGTAACTCGAATCCTAGCCTGGTATATCCCATTTTAATTTTACACCATTGTGAACCTTACGCCTTTTTTACTCTCTGATCGAGGTTTTCGGCATTGAAAAATCTTCGTAAACTAAATCACAAGTGTATATGTTGATATTTAAGAGATATACAGTCAAGAAAATCAAGGGCAACGCTGATATATATGCGGATTAGACCAAAAAAAAACACTCAACAAATGTCTACAACTTAAGGAATGTGTTTAGTGACGGCATCAGATTCCTAATTGATGGAGAAAGGTCTGGTGGCAAGAAAAGCTGCTTTTAGGTGGTTGTCAAGTGTTTTTGCTTGACGATTCCATTCTTGGGTGGTTGGTTTGGCCCTTGTTCTTGTAACTCGAATCCTAGCCCGGTATATCCCATTTTAATTTTACACCATTGTGAACCTTACGCCTTTTTTACTCTCTGATCGAGGTTCTCGGCATTGAAAAATCTTCGTAAACTAAATCACACGTGTATATGTTGATATCTAAGAGATATACAGTCAAGAAAATCAAGGGCAATGGTGATATATATGCGTATTAGACACAAAAAAAAAACACTCAACAAGTGGCTAAAATTTAAGGAATGTGTTTAGTGACGACATCAGATTCCAAATTGATGGAGAAAGGTCTAGTGGCAAGAAAAGCTGCTTCTAGGAGGTTGTCAAGTGTTTTCGCTCGACGATTCCATTCTTGGGTGGTTGGTTTGGCCCTTGTTCATGTAACTTGAATCCTAGCCCGGTATATCCCATTTTATTTTTACACCATTGTGAACTAACTCCTTTTTTACTCTCTGATCGAGGTTCTCGGCATTGAAAAATCTTCGTAAACTAAATCACACGTGTATATGTTGACATTTAAGAGATATACAGTCAAGAAAATCAAGGGAAATGGTGATATATATGCGGATTAGACACAAAAAAAAACGGTCAACAAATGGCTACAATTTAAGGAATTTGTTTAGTGACGGCATCAGATTCCTAATTGTTGGAGAAATGTCTGGTGGCAAGAAAAGCTGCTTCTAGGAGGTTGTCAAGTGTTTTCGCTCGACGATTCCATTCTTGGGTGGTTGGTTTGGCCCTTGTTCCTGTAACTCGAATCCTAGCCCGGTATATCCCATTTGAATTTTACACCATCGTGAACCTTACGCCTTTTTTACTTTCTGATCGAGTTTCTCGGCATTGAAAAATCTTCGTAAACTAAATCACACGTGTATATGTTGACATTTAAGAGATATACAGTCAAGAAAATCAAGGGCAGTGGTGATATATATGCGGATTAGACACCAAAAAAAAACACTCAACAAATGGCTACAATTTAAGGAATGCTTTTAGTCACGGCATTAGATTCCTAACTTATGGAGAAAGGTCTGGTGCCAAGAAAAGCTGCTTCTTGGAGGTTTTCAAGTGTTTTCGCTCGACGATTGCATTCTTGGGTGGTTGGTTTGTGTAACAACTGTGCTTGTTATCACTATGAACAGTTCTATCATCAATAAAACAATGTTATTTGATCAAAATGTTTGTTTGATTGTGTTTTACATTTTTCGTGTTTTGACTTTTATGTAATTTCAAACTCTACATCGCTTTCTGGAGAGTTATACGCAAACTAGTGCGTAAACGTACTCAGTTTAATGCGAGAAATACTCCGGAACATCAACATATACTCAACATACCTTAAATAACCTTTACATAACTTAGAAATAAGTTTTGAAGGCTTTGGTATGGCAAAAACAAGTTAATTCGCTTACAGGGACTAAATATGACAAACTGCGAAAGTATGTCAATTTGAACTGTAACGAACATTCCGGAACATGACCATAAGTTAAACACACCTTAAATATCCTTTACATAGCTTAGAAATAGGCTTTGAGGGGTTTGGTGTGCTAAAATAAACTTTTGGAACATTCAGGGACTAAAAGTGTCAAAAAGTGCACAAGTTTGCATTTTCGCGCATAACTTACGTTCTGAATACATCCGGACATCCAAAAATTTATGAAAGCATGACTACATTATATTTTAGTGTTCGCCTTAAGAAAAATCCATTCGTTGCGTCATTTGGATCGTTTTTCGCGCTTATGCGCATTCCGTCGTAGTTAAGCGAACATTGCGTTCGTACGGCTAAACGAACCGACATCCGAGATATTTTTGAGCATGTTTTAAGTTCCCTATACTTTAACTTCATTTTAGAGCTTTGAAATGGGGTTAACGGGCCTTAAACGTGTCAAAAATGGCCAAAATACAGTTCAGGGACCAAAACTGTAATTCTGCCAAACTGCACCATACGATGCGTATGGTATACATACCATACGATGCGTATGGGGTCTGCAGACCAGGTGCAATGTTTAACAGCCTGTTTTCAGCAGGTTTAACCACAACCACATGTTTGCAACTTGCTTAATCACTAAGTTATGGAGCATTTGTGGCACCATAACATTCCGACAAGTGTACGGCTTTGATCGTTGCCTCCTTTTCCAAGAAACGATCCTAGCGGTGGACCATTTCCTATAAATACCAACCAACATCACAACCAAAAACTCACACCTTTGAATCTGAACTTGCTCTCTAAGTTGTCGTGTTTAACACTTCATACCTGAGAGTGTTCGGATCCAAACCTTCCATTCTTGGACCCTTCGTAAGTATTCTTTCGTTCTTTTCCTTATTTTTACTGCTTTTCGAGTCAGAAAGTCAAACTTTGTTTGACTTTCAGCGTTGACCAGTAATGGTCAATGCGAAGTTCGTTAGAACTTCGCAACGTGATTGTAATCACGATGGTTATAGTCCCTTGGGACTATGCCTACTGATTACCACGTTGTCTAGGGTCGTAGGGTAGGCGATCTAATAAATCGCCTATGCCTTCGAACCCGACCCAGTTTGGTCGATCATTAGGATCCGACCAAACACATTAGGTGACCATAGTAGGTAGGGAATAACCTTCCGAGGTTATACCCTATGGTCACAACGTTTAAGTAGTTGTATGATAGGTAGTTTATATGCCTTAGGTAAATTACCAGAATACCCTTTGCATGTATAATTGGTAATTAAGCATATGTAACCTAAACCTTTGTCACGTAACTGATTATGTAACATGTTTAGGCATATAATACTTGTCATAGGACTAGTTAGGCGGTCTAAACGCGTTTCACGCGCACGACACGTTAAAGTAGCATAAGCTTCCTAAACGGATCGTAATGGGTCGTAAACAATTATGTTAAGTTTCATTTAGCATGTAGGCTTTGTTAAACCATATCAAGTGAGTTCCGACACTCATTTGGTTTACAAACCCTAATGCTACCCAGTCGTCCGATTAAGGTCCGGTTATTAACATAGTTACCTATATTAGGTGCCGTTTGATTCCGAGATCTCTAGCATTGCTTGGTGGTTATCTTTATACAACTGAGCAATCTCAAGTGAGTACATAGAACCCCCTCTTTTAAATGTTTTCAAGGTGTTTATGTGAGTACATAGAACCCCCTCTTTTAAATGTTTTCAAGGTGTTTATGTGAGTACATAGAACCCCCTCTTTTAAATGTTTTCAAGGTGTTTATGTGAGTACATAGACCCCTCTTTTACTGTTTTCCAAACTGTTTTGGGGTGGAACACATGTGCCTACTTGTTACTTTCGTGCTTTCCTGTTTTCACATCATATACTGGTTATGTTCATTAGTACACTATTAGTACATTGATTTACATGACTTTTCTGCTTTGTAAGTTAACTTAGCATACTTAGTACATCATTTTACATTGCATTTCTGTTGCATATGTTTACTCAGCATATGGACACATTGTTTTACATTGCATCTCTGTTGCATATGTTTACTCAGCATATGGACACATTGTTTTACATTGCATCTCTGTTGCATATGTTTACTCAGCATATGGACACATTGTTTTACATTGCATTTCTGTTGCATATGTTTACTCAGCATATGGACACATTGTTTGACATTGCATCTCTGTTGCATATGTTTACTCAGCATATGGACACATTGTTTTACATTGCATTTCTGTTGCATATGTTTACTCAGCATATGGACACATTGTTTTACATTGCATCTCTGTTGCATATGTTTACTCAGCATATGGACACATTGTTTTACATTGCATTTCTGTTGCATATGTTTACTCAGCATATGGACACATTGTTTTACATTGCATCTCTGTTGCATATGTTTACTCAGCATATGGACACATTGTTTTACATTGCATCTCTGTTGCATATGTTTACTCAGCATATGGACACATTGTTTTACATTGCATATCTGTTGCATATGTTTACTCAGCATATGGACACATTGTTTTACATTGCATCTCTGTTGCATATGTTTACTCAGCATATGGACACATTGTTTTACATTGCATCTCTGTTGCATATGTTTACTCAGCATATGGACACATTGTTTTACATTGCATCTCTGTTGCATATGTTTACTCAGCATATGGACACATTGTTTTACATTGCATCTCTGTTGCATATGTTTACTCAGCATATGGACACATTGTTTTACATTGCATCTCTGTTGCATATGTTCCAGTAACATATGGACACATTGTTTTACAGCTCTACCTTGTATGTTTACTCTAGCATACTAGGTACATTATCTTCATCACATGCTTACATTTTGGTATGACATTTGGTTTGTTTAACGGGTCTATATAACATTCATTAACATTTGCTACGCCGCTCGGGAGTAAGTAGTGGTACCATAGGACTTGACAAATCCCATTCCTGACATCCCGGGTTTGTTTGGATGTAAGGAATGACTGAATCCGAATACAATTCTTTTGATAACCTTGACTGAAAGGGTTATCCGACTGTCTCAAGGCTTGAATGTTTGCGTCTAACATACCGCATAAATGTTCATATTCAGTATAGCATGCATATATCTTACAAAACATAACTTTGATTTAAACCAGTTTTACTTCAATACTTTGTTTTGTTCATTTTTACTTATGGTTTAAGTAGTCTAAATTTTACTTACCATACATATCATTTTGGTTATACATTACTTGACTACTTTTGGACTATCAACATTTGACATGGTTTATACAAGGACTTTTGACTATTGGTTTAAACATAGACATTTGACTTGGATATTTGACATAGACATTTTTACATGATTTACATCTTGACATGAACATTTTACATTGTTTGGTTTGGTTTGATTAAGTGATTAAGTAACGATGCGTGTGTAATATGATACAAGCATGGTGGATACGCCGCTGGTACTTCCTATATATAAGTGTTTGTATGGTATTATATATCGTAGCGTTATTTGAATCATTTCAGTTTTATACATAGAACATTTCATACAAATAACATACTTTTCACAATACATTGTTTTACAAACAACTTATCTTATACAAACTCAGTTTACAATGGTTATCCATTTAACCATACACTATTCTCTTATTTATACATATCATCTGATCTTATCGTTTTTCAAGTGATTTACAAAACAAATCAAATTACAAGGTTCATGACGGAATATTTTCTCAAACACAAGTCATGAATCTTATTTTCACAAACCTATGTATCTCACAGGCATTTTTATGCTGACGTACCTATTTTCACATGTGTTTTCAGGAGCTTTTCCATAGGATGTTGATCATGATACTAGGGCGGACCTGTGCCTTAGAGACTTTAAAAGAAGATAGACTATGTTTAATTATGTTCTGAACTCTTAAATTTCCTGTTTGAAACAATGTAACACCTTTGTTTATAAATAAAATACAACTTTGTTTGCCATGGATTTGAAACAATTAATTCTGTCGCAACACGCCCCGATGTTTCCGCCGCGATTTGTTGTTTTACGCGGTCGGGGTGTGACAGAAGAGTTGGTATCAGAGCCAATGGTTATAGGGAATTAGGTTATTAGTAATGCTTTGACCTAGACTATAACTTTTCTAGGACCCTAACACAAATTAGTTGTGTTTAGATCTTAAAACATTTACATCACCTATCCTTAGGTGATTATCAAAACAAGGAACCAAAATTTTTCCGAAACGATTTTTGAAAAACAATCATCTGTTTTTGAATAAATTATTACAAGGTTTTGAACCCTCTATTGTAAGGTTTTGAACTCTCTTTTATATGGTTTTGAACCCTTTTCAGTTTGGTTTTGGCCTTGTGCCTTCAAATTTTCAAAATCCCGTCAAACGTTTTGGGTTTTAAATAATGTGAACATGTGCAAACTGGAAGGGTGAATGCCTGTATTCTGGGTTTTCTGTCTAGGCAAGCACTTCGCATACATCTCATCAGACGCGAGACCAGTTGTGCTTACCTGGGAATTCTTGGGATGAGTGTTCACTTATAGGCGAGCATGTCTTCATTATACATTATTTTTGACCCATTTACTTTGATTAGTCACTGTGTGTTGTTTGTTTGCTCTGTGATACGGACGAATGACCACCATCTTTGCTCTTGTTGATTTTGTTTCATCTCATTCTTTTCATCCAATCATCTCACTCGCTTTCTTTCATGTTTTCCTCTTTTAGAATGCCTCCTCGACGCGATCCTCGAACTTTTACTATTGAAGAGATCGCAGCCCTGGTTTCTCAACAAGTGGCTGCTGTACTTCCCGGGGTTGTAACTCAAGTCCACGATATATTTAACAACAACGGCAACAACAACAATAACGCACACTGTAATTTCAAGAATTTCAATTCTGCGAAGCCGCTTAAGTTTTCTGGGTCGCAAGGAGCAACTGCGCTCCTACGGTGGTTTGAAAGTATCGAGAGCACATTCTTACACGTGCAGTGTCAGAATGCGCGTAGGGTTGAATTTGCTTCAAGCGTGTTTGAGAAGCGAGCGCTTACCTGGTGGAATGGTATTAAGCGCGATAGGGGTGCCGAAGTGGCGTTGGCACAAACATGGGAAGAGCTTCGGGCTCTCATGATGAAGGAGTTTTGTCCCCGTCATGAAATTCGAGTTTTGGAACGAGAGTTTGATGGCTTAAAGCAAGATGGGGCTGAACACCGTGCATACACGGATCGTTTTGAAGAACTCAGTCTATTGTGTCCCACCATGGTTACCCCTCCGGATAAAGCGATCGAGAGGTATATTGATGGGCTACCCGATTCTATTCTGGAGATTTTGACTGGTGTTAATCCTACTACCCTTCGCCAAGCTATCGAGTTGTCTGCTACCCTCACTGAGACTCTAGTCAGGAAGGGTAAACTCACCCGCAAGGGTGATAAAAAGAAGGAGACTAATTCTGAGAAAAACAAGAATAAGGGTAAGGGTAAGGAAGGTGAAGCATCAAAGAAATCAAGGAAACGAAAGGGTGCCCAAAATTTTGCTGTTACTGCACAGGCTCAAGCTGCACCAAATCAGCCTGCGCAACCACCTGCCAAGAAGACTTATTTTGGCAATGCACCTTTGTGCAACAGGTGTAACGGCCATCACCAACCACATCTCCAGTGTCGTCAGTGCACCAACTGCGGAAGATCTGGTCATCTTGCTGTCGACTGCCGCATTCCTGTCAATCAGAACCAGGCAGTTCGTAACCAAGCTCAACAGGTTGCTCAGCCTCCTGCCCCGCAACAGGGCCAAGCTGCACGACCTCATTTTCCTCCTGGTTCGTGCTACAATTGTGGGGATCTGACCCACTACAGGAACCGGTGCCCAAGGCTAGTCAACCAGAACCAGAATCAGAATCAAGCTCCGGCTCGAGGCCGAGTCTTTAACATGAATGCCCAAGAGGCACAGGCTGATGATAATGTGGTGAACGGTACGTTCTTTATTAATAATCAGCCTGCATCTGTTCTTTTCGATTCTGGTGCCGATAAGAGTTTTGTGTCATTGTCTTTTGAGCCGATGCTTCGCGTGTCTAGAACGAAACTAAGTAAATCTTTGACAGTAGAAGTTGCTAGTGGTGAACCCATTATTCTTAATTCTGTTCTACGCAACTGCCAGTTGAACCTTAACGATCATCTTTTTCCTATCGATCTCACGCCTATGCAACTTGGAAGCTTCGACGTCATTGTGGGTATGGATTGGTTATCTAAGCATCACGCAGAGATAGTTTGTTCTGAGAAGATTGTTCGTGTGCCGCTTTCGACAGGCGAGATTCTGCAGGTTCAAGGTGAGAAGCCTACCGTTGGTCTCAAACTCATGTCTTGCTTTAAAGCTCGGAAGTATCTGCAGAAGAACTATGTGGCTTTCTTAGCACATGTTACAGAAGATAAAGGCAAGGGTAAGTCTATTTCAGATATTCCTGTCGTTCGGGATTATTCTGAAGTGTTCCCTGAAGATTTACCTGGTCTACCTCCAGCACGCCAAGTCGAGTTCCGCATTGACCTCGTACCTGGTGCAAATCCCATTGCCAGAGCTCCATATCGTCTTGCACCATCTGAGATGCAAGAGTTGTCTAAGCAGCTTCAGGAGCTCTCTGACAAAGGCTTTATACGTCCTAGTTTTTCACCTTGGGGTGCTCCCGTTCTTTTTGTTAAGAAGAAGGATGGATCCTTTAGGATGTGTATCGATTATCGTGAGCTTAACAAGCTTACCATCAAGAATCGATATCCCCTACCTCGCATCGATGATCTCTTTGATCAGTTACAAGGCGCTTCTTATTTCTCGAAGATTGATCTACGTTCCGGATATCATCAACTTCGGGTGCATGAAGAAGATATTCCTAAGACAGCGTTCCGTACTCGGTATGGGCACTATGAGTTCACAGTCATGCCATTCGGTGTGACTAATGCTCCTGCTGTTTTCATGGACTTAATGAATAGGGTCTGCAAACCTTATTTGGATCAGTTCGTCATTGTTTTTATTGACGACATCTTGATTTACTCTAAGACGCGAGCTGATCACGAGCAACATCTTCGTCTTACTCTGGAACTCCTAAGGAAAGAGCAACTTTTCGCCAAATTCTCCAAGTGCGAATTCTGGCTTAAAGAAGTTCAATTTTTGGGGCACATTATCAACGAACGAGGTGTTCATGTAGATCCCTCCAAGATCAGTGCGATCAAGGATTGGGATACACCTTCTACTCCTACTGAAGTTCGTTCTTTTCTTGGTCTAGCGGGTTATTATCGCCGCTTCATTGAAAACTTCTCTAAAATTGCAGTTCCTCTAACTGCTCTAACTCAGAAGAAAATGCCCTTTTACTGGGGATTCAAACAAGAGGAAGCTTTTCAACACCTGAAGCAGAAACTTTGCGATGCGCCTGTTCTATCATTGCCTGAGGGTGATGATGATTTTGTTGTGTATTGTGATGCATCAAAATTGGGTCTTGGCTGTGTTCTTATGCAAAGGAACAAAGTCATAGCCTATGCATCGAGACAGTTGAAGATACATGAGAAGAACTACACCACTCATGATCTTGAGTTGGGTGCAGTTGTCTTTGCTCTCAAGATCTGGAGACACTATTTGTATGGTACAAAATGTGTGGTTTTCACTGATCACAAAAGTCTTCAGCATATCTTCAACCAGAAAGAACTCAACATGAGACAACGACGTTGGGTTGAGCTTTTAAACGACTATGATTGCGAAATTCGCTACCATCCTGGTAAGGTGAATGTCGTAGCTGATGCATTGAGTCGTAAGGAACGTACTAAGCTTCATTGTGTACGTGTTCAATCTGTTATTCAAGCTCGATCCGATATTCAAGCACGTATTTCTCAAGCTCAACAATCTTGTGTTTCACAAGGATTGATGGATAAGGAATTTCCCTATCACATAACGCCTGCTCTTGAACTGAAGGACAATGGATCGTATTACTTCATGGACCGTTTGTGGGTCCCAAGCCAGGATGATCTTCGTGCCTTGCTTATGGATGAAGCCCATAAGTCTCGTTATTCTATTCATCCGGGCTCAGATAAAATGTATAAGGATCTTCGTATTCACTATTGGTGGCCTGGTATGAAGAAAGACATTGCCTTATACGTATCAAAATGCCTTACTTGTCTTAAGGTTAAGGCTGAACATCAGCGTCCTTCGGGTTTATTGGAACAACCAGAGATCCCAGTTTGGAAATGGGAAAACATTACTATGGATCTTGTTACCAAAATCCCGCGCACAAAGAAAGGTCATGATGCCATCTGGGTAGTCGTTGATCGTCTTACAAAGTCAGCACATTTCTTGCCAATCCGCGAGGATTTTCCTACTGACAGACTTGCTCAAATCTATGTAGATGAAATTGTGGCTCGACATGGTGTTCCTTTGAACATCATTTCTGACAGAGATGCTCGTTTCACTTCTCATTTTTGGAGAACCATGCAATCTGCTATGGGAACCCAACTTAATCTGAGCACAGCTTATCATCCGCAAACGGATGGTCAATCTGAGAGAACAATCCAGACTCTGGAGGATATGCTAAGAGCTTGTGTGATCGATTTTGGTGGTAGCTGGGATTCACATCTTAAATTGATTGAATTCTCCTACAACAACAGTTATCACACTAGCATCGGAATGGCTCCTTTCGAAGCTCTCTATGGTCGAAAATGTCGTTCACCAGTCTGCTGGAATGAGATTGGCGAGGCTCAACTTACTGGACCTGCCCTCATTTTAGAGACAACTGACAAGGTCAAGAAAGTTCGTGATAACCTTCAGGCAGCTAGAAACCGTCAGAAGATTTACGCGGACCCAAAACGCAAAGCCTTTGAATTTCAAGTCGGTGATCGAGTATTACTTAAGGTCTCACCTTGGAAAGGTGTGATCAGATTTGGAAAGAAAGGAAAACTTGCACCTAGATACGTTGGACCATTCAAGATCGTCGAAAGAATCGGAAAGGTAGCCTACAGACTTGAGTTACCTCCTGAACTGGGAAATGTTCATCCAACTTTTCACGTATCAAATCTCAAGAAGTGTACAGCTGATGAGAACTACTCCATACCGCTTGACGAAATTCGTGTTGGCAAAACACTGAAATTTGTTGAGAAACCAGTGGAAATCATGGAACGTGAAGTCAAGTGGCTTAAACGCAAGCGCATTCCTTTGGTCAAAGTTCGCTGGGAAGCTAAACGTGGACCTGAGTTTACTTGGGAACGCGAAGACTAAATGAAGGCGAAATACCCACATCTTTTTCCACGAGTTTCCTCTAAATAAATTTCGGGACGAAATTTCCACAAGTAGGGGAGACTGTAACAACTGTGCTTGTTATCACTATGAACAGTTCTATCATCAATAAAACAATGTTATTTGATCAAAATGTTTGTTTGATTGTGTTTTACATTTTTCATGTTTTGACTTTTATGTAATTTCAAACTCTACATCGCTTTCTGGAGAGTTATACGCAAACTAGTGCGTAAACGTACTCAGTTTAATGCGAGAAATACTCCGGAACATCAACATATACTCAACATACCTTAAATAACCTTTACATAACTTAGAAATAAGTTTTGAAGGCTTTGGTATGGCAAAAACAAGTTAATTCGCTTACAGGGACTAAATATGACAAACTGCGAAAGTATGTCAATTTGAACTGTAACGAACATTCCGGAACATGACCATAAGTTAAACACACCTTAAATATCCTTTACATAGCTTAGAAATAGGCTTTGAGGGGTTTGGTGTGCTAAAATAAACTTTTGGAACATTCAGGGACTAAAAGTGTCAAAAAGTGCACAAGTTTGCATTTTCGCGCATAACTTACGTTCTGAATACATCCGGACATCCAAAAATTTATGAAAGCATGACTACATTATATTTTAGTGTTCGCCTTAAGAAAAATCCATTCGTTGCGTCATTTGGATCGTTTTTCGCGCTTATGCGCATTCCGTCGTAGTTAAGCGAACATTGCGTTCGTACGGCTAAACGAACCGACATCCGAGATATTTTTGAGCATGTTTTAAGTTCCCTATACTTTAACTTCATTTTAGAGCTTTGAAATGGGGTTAACGGGCCTTAAACGTGTCAAAAATGGCCAAAATACAGTTCAGGGACCAAAACTGTAATTCTGCCAAACTGCACCATACGATGCGTATGGTATACATACCATACGATGCGTATGGGGTCTGCAGACCAGGTGCAATGTTTAACAGCCTGTTTTCAGCAGGTTTAACCACAACCACATGTTTGCAACTTGCTTAATCACTAAGTTATGGAGCATTTGTGGCACCATAACATTCCGACAAGTGTACGGCTTTGATCGTTGCCTCCTTTTCCAAGAAACGATCCTAGCGGTGGACCATTTCCTATAAATACCAACCAACATCACAACCAAAAACTCACACCTTTGAATCTGAACTTGCTCTCTAAGTTGTCGTGTTTAACACTTCATACCTGAGAGTGTTCGGATCCAAACCTTCCATTCTTGGACCCTTCGTAAGTATTCTTTCGTTCTTTTCCTTATTTTTACTGCTTTTCGAGTCAGAAAGTCAAACTTTGTTTGACTTTCAGCGTTGACCAGTAATGGTCAATGCGAAGTTCGTTAGAACTTCGCAACGTGATTGTAATCACGATGGTTATAGTCCCTTGGGACTATGCCTACTGATTACCACGTTGTCTAGGGTCGTAGGGTAGGCGATCTAATAAATCGCCTATGCCTTCGAACCCGACCCAGTTTGGTCGATCATTAGGATCCGACCAAACACATTAGGTGACCATAGTAGGTAGGGAATAACCTTCCGAGGTTATACCCTATGGTCACAACGTTTAAGTAGTTGTATGATAGGTAGTTTATATGCCTTAGGTAAATTACCAGAATACCCTTTGCATGTATAATTGGTAATTAAGCATATGTAACCTAAACCTTTGTCACGTAACTGATTATGTAACATGTTTAGGCATATAATACTTGTCATAGGACTAGTTAGGCGGTCTAAACGCGTTTCACGCGCACGACACGTTAAAGTAGCATAAGCTTCCTAAACGGATCGTAATGGGTCGTAAACAATTATGTTAAGTTTCATTTAGCATGTAGGCTTTGTTAAACCATATCAAGTGAGTTCCGACACTCATTTGGTTTACAAACCCTAATGCTACCCAGTCGTCCGATTAAGGTCCGGTTATTAACATAGTTACCTATATTAGGTGCCGTTTGATTCCGAGATCTCTAGCATTGCTTGGTGGTTATCTTTATACAACTGAGCAATCTCAAGTGAGTACATAGAACCCCCTCTTTTAAATGTTTTCAAGGTGTTTATGTGAGTACATAGAACCCCCTCTTTTAAATGTTTTCAAGGTGTTTATGTGAGTACATAGAACCCCCTCTTTTAAATGTTTTCAAGGTGTTTATGTGAGTACATAGACCCCTCTTTTACTGTTTTCCAAACTGTTTTGGGGTGGAACACATGTGCCTACTTGTTACTTTCGTGCTTTCCTGTTTTCACATCATATACTGGTTATGTTCATTAGTACACTATTAGTACATTGATTTACATGACTTTTCTGCTTTGTATGTTAACTTAGCATACTTAGTACATCATTTTACATTGCATTTCTGTTGCATATGTTTACTCAGCATATGGACACATTGTTTTACATTGCATCTCTGTTGCATATGTTTACTCAGCATATGGACACATTGTTTTACATTGCATCTCTGTTGCATATGTTTACTCAGCATATGGACACATTGTTTTACATTGCATTTCTGTTGCATATGTTTACTCAGCATATGGACACATTGTTTGACATTGCATCTCTGTTGCATATGTTTACTCAGCATATGGACACATTGTTTTACATTGCATTTCTGTTGCATATGTTTACTCAGCATATGGACACATTGTTTTACATTGCATCTCTGTTGCATATGTTTACTCAGCATATGGACACATTGTTTTACATTGCATTTCTGTTGCATATGTTTACTCAGCATATGGACACATTGTTTTACATTGCATCTCTGTTGCATATGTTTACTCAGCATATGGACACATTGTTTTACATTGCATCTCTGTTGCATATGTTTACTCAGCATATGGACACATTGTTTTACATTGCATCTCTGTTGCATATGTTTACTCAGCATATGGACACATTGTTTTACATTGCATTTCTGTTGCATATGTTTACTCAGCATATGGACACATTGTTTTACATTGCATCTCTGTTGCATATGTTTACTCAGCATATGGACACATTGTTTTACATTGCATTTCTGTTGCATATGTTTACTCAGCATATGGACACATTGTTTTACATTGCATCTCTGTTGCATATGTTTACTCAGCATATGGACACATTGTTTTACATTGCATTTCTGTTGCATATGTTTACTCAGCATATGGACACATTGTTTTACATTGCATCTCTGTTGCATATGTTCCAGTAACATATGGACACATTGTTTTACAGCTCTACCTTGTATGTTTACTCTAGCATACTAGGTACATTATCTTCATCACATGCTTACATTTTGGTATGACATTTGGTTTGTTTAACGGGTCTATATAACATTCATTAACATTTGCTACGCCGCTCGGGAGTAAGTAGTGGTACCATAGGACTTGACAAATCCCATTCCTGACATCCCGGGTTTGTTTGGATGTAAGGAATGACTGAATCCGAATACAATTCTTTTGATAACCTTGACTGAAAGGGTTATCCGACTGTCTCAAGGCTTGAATGTTTGCGTCTAACATACCGCATAAATGTTCATATTCAGTATAGCATGCATATATCTTACAAAACATAACTTTGATTTAAACCAGTTTTACTTCAATACTTTGTTTTGTTCATTTTTACTTATGGTTTAAGTAGTCTAAATTTTACTTACCATACATATCATTTTGGTTATACATTACTTGACTACTTTTGGACTATCAACATTTGACATGGTTTATACAAGGACTTTTGACTATTGGTTTAAACATAGACATTTGACTTGGATATTTGACATAGACATTTTTACATGATTTACATCTTGACATGAACATTTTACATTGTTTGGTTTGGTTTGATTAAGTGATTAAGTAACGATGCGTGTGTAATATGATACAAGCATGGTGGATACGCCGCTGGTACTTCCTATATATAAGTGTTTGTATGGTATTATATATCGTAGCGTTATTTGAATCATTTCAGTTTTATACATAGAACATTTCATACAAATAACATACTTTTCACAATACATTGTTTTACAAACAACTTATCTTATACAAACTCAGTTTACAATGGTTATCCATTTAACCATACACTATTCTCTTATTTATACATATCATCTGATCTTATCGTTTTTCAAGTGATTTACAAAACAAATCAAATTACAAGGTTCATGACGGAATATTTTCTCAAACACAAGTCATGAATCTTATTTTCACAAACCTATGTATCTCACAGGCATTTTTATGCTGACGTACCTATTTTCACATGTGTTTTCAGGAGCTTTTCCATAGGATGTTGATCATGATACTAGGGCGGACCTGTGCCTTAGAGACTTTAAAAGAAGATAGACTATGTTTAATTATGTTCTGAACTCTTAAATTTCCTGTTTGAAACAATGTAACACCTTTGTTTATAAATAAAATACAACTTTGTTTGCCATGGATTTGAAACAATTAATTCTGTCGCAACACGCCCCGATGTTTCCGCCGTGATTTGTTGTTTTACGCGGTCGGGGTGTGACAGTTTGGCCCTTGTTCATGTTACTCAAATCCTAGCCCGGTATATCCCATTTTAATTTTACACCATTGTGAACCTTACGCCTTTTTTACTCTCTGATCGAGGTTCTCGGCATTGAAAAATCTTCGTAAACTAAATCACATGTGTATATGTTGACATTTAAGAGATATACAGTCAAGAAAATCAAGGGCAATGGTGATATATATGCGGATTAGACACCAAAAAAAACACTCAAGAAATGGCTACAATTTACGGAATGTGTTTAGTGACGGCATCAGATTCCTAATTGATGGAGAAAGGTCTGGTGGCAAGAAAAGCTGCTTCTAGGAGGTTGTCAAGTGTTTTCACTCGACGATTCCATTCTTGAGTGGTTGGTTGGGCCCTTGTTCCTGTAACTCGAATAATAGCCCGGTATATCCCATTTTAATTTTACACCATTGTGAACGTTACGCCTTTTTTACACTCTGATCGAGGTTCTCGGCATTGAAAAATCTTGGTAAACTAAATCACACGTGTATATGTTGACATTTAAGAGATATACAGTCAAGAAAATCAAGGGCAATAGTGACATATATGCGGATTAGACACCAGAAAAAAAAAACACTCAACAAATGGCTACAATATAAGGAATGTGTTTAGTGATGACATCAGATTCCTAATGGATGGAGAAAGGTCTGGTGGCAAGAAAAGCTGCTTCTAGGAGGTTGTCAAGTGTTTTCGCTCGACGATTCCATTCTTCGGTGGTTGGTTTGGCCCTTGTTACTGTAACTCGAATCCTAGCCTGGTATATCCCATTTTAATTTTACACCATTGTGAACCTTACGCCTTTTTACTCTCTGATCGAGGTTTTCGGCATTGAAAAATCTTCGTCAACTAAATCACAAGTGTATATGTTGATATTTAAGAGATATACAGTCAAGAAAATTAAGGGCAACGCTGATATATATGCGGATTAGACCCCAAAAAAACCCTCAACAAATGTCTACAACTTAAGGAATGTGTTTAGTGACGGCATCAGATTCCTAATTGATGGAGAAAGGTCTGTTGGCAAGAAAAGCTGCTTTTAGGTGGTTTTCAAGTGTTTTTGCTTGACGATTCCATTCTTGGGTGGTTGGTTTGGCCCTTGTTCCTGTAACTCGAATCCTAGCCCGGTATATCCCATTTTAATTTTACACCATTGTGAACCTACGCCATTTTTACTCTCTGATCGAGGTTCTCGGCATTGAAAAATCTTCGTAAACTAAATCACACGTGTATATGTTGACATTTAAGAGATATACAGTCAAGAAAATCAAGGGCAATAGTGATATATATGCGGATTAGACTCCTAATTGATGAAGAAATGTCTAGTGGCAAGAAAAGCTGCCTCTAGGAGGTTGTCAAGTGTTTTCGCTCGACGATTCCATTCTTGGGTAGTTGGTTTGGCCCTTGTTCCTGTAACTCGAATCCTAGCCCGGTATATCCCATTTTAATTTTAGACCATTGTGAACCTTACGCCTTTTTACTCTCCGATCGAGGTTCTCGGCATTGAAAAATCTTCATAAACTAAATCACACGAGTATTTGTTGATATTTAAGAAATATACAGTCAAGAAAATCAAGGGCAATGGTGATATATATGCGGATTAAACACCAAAAAAACACTTAACAAATGGCTACAATATAAGGAATGTGTTTAGTGACGGCATCAGATTCCTAATTGATGGAGAATGGTCTGGTGGCAAGAAAAGCTGATTCTAGTAGGTTGTCAAGTATTTTCGCTCGACGATTCCATTCTGAGGTGGTTAGTTTAGCCCTTGTAAATGTAACTCGAATCCTATCCCGGTATATCCCATTTTAATTTTACACCATTGTGAACCTTACGCCTTTTTGCTCTCAGATCGAGGTTCTCGGCATTGAAAAATCTTCGTAAACTAAATCACACGTGTATATGTTGATATTTAAGAGATATACAGTCAAGAAAATCAAGGGCAATGGTGATATATATGCGTATTAGACACAAAAAAAAAACACTCAACAAATGGCTACAATTTAAGGAATGTGTTTAGTGACGACATCAGATTCCTAATTGATGGAGAAAGGTCTGGTGGCAAGAACAGCTGCTTCTAGGTGGTTGTCAAGTGTTTTCGCTCGACGATTCCATTCTTGGGTGGTTGGTTTGGCCCTTCTTCCTGTAACTCGAATCCTAGCCCGATATATCCCATTTTAATTTTACACTATTGTGAACCTACGCCTTTTTTACTCTCTGATCGAGGTTCTCGGCATTGAAAAATCTTCGTAAACTAAATCACACGTGTATATGTTGACATTTAAGAGATATACAGTCCAGAAAATCAAGGGCAATAGTGATATATATGCGGATTAGACACCAGAAAAAAAAACACTCAACAAATGGCTACACTTTAAGGAATGTGTTTAGTGACGGCATCAGATTCCTAATTGATGAAGAAATGTCTGGTGGCAAGAAAAGCTGCTTCTAGGAGGTTGGCAAGTGTTTTCGCTCGACGATTCCATTCTTGGGTGGTTGGTTTGGCCCTTGTTCCTGTAACTCGAATCCTAGCCCGGTATATCCCATTTTAATTTTACACCATTGTGAACCTTACGCCTTTTTACTCTCTGATCGAGGTTCTCGGCATTGAAAAATCTTCGTAAACTAAATCAGATGTGTATATGTTGACATTTAAGAGATATACAGTCTAGAAAATCAATGGCAATGGTGATATATATGCGGATTAGACACCAAAAAAAACACTCAACAAATGGCTACAATTTAAGGAATGTGTTTAGTCACGGCATTAGATTCCTAACTAATGGAGAAAGGTTTGGTGGCAAGAAAAGCTGCTTCTAGGAGGTTGGCAAGTGTTTTCGCTCGACGATTCCATTCTTGGGTGGTTGGTTTGGCCCTTGTTCCTGTAACTCGAATCCTAGCCCGATATATCCCATTTTAATTTTACACCATTGTGAACCTTATGCCTTTTTTACTCTCTGATCGAGGTTTTCGTTATTGAAAAATCTTCGAAACTAAATCACACGTGTATATGTTGACATTTAAGAGATATACAGTCATGAAAATCAAGGGCAATGGTGATATATAAGCAGATTAGAAACAAAAAAAAAACACTTTACAAATGGCTACAATTTAAGGTATGTGTTTACTGACGGCATCAGATTCCTAATTAATGGAGAAATCTCTGGTGGCAAGAAAAGCTGCTTCTAGGAGGTTGTCAAGTGTTTTCGCTCGACGATTCCATTCTTGGGTGGTTGGTTTGGCCCTTGTTCCTGTAACTCGAATCCTAGCCCGGTATATCCGATTTTAATTTTACACCATTGTGAACCTTACGCCTTTTTTACTCTCGGATCGAGGTTCTTAGCATTGAAAAATCTTCGTAAACTAAATCACACGCTTATATGTTGACATTTAAGAGATATACAGTCAAGAAAATCAAGAGCAATGGTGAAATATATGCGGATTCGACACCAAAAAAAACACTCAACAATTGGCTACAATTTAAGGAATGTGTTTACTGACGGTATCAGATTCCTAATTAATGGAGAAAGGTCTGGGGGCAAGAAAAGTTGCTTCTAGGAGGTTGTCAAGTGTTTTCGCTTGACGATTCCATTCTTGGGTGGTTGGTTTGGCCCTTGTTCCTGTAACCCGAATCCTAGCCCGGTATATCCCATTTTAATTTTACACCATTGTGAACCTTACGCCTTTTTTACTCTCTGATTGAGGTTCTTGGCATTGAAAAATCTTCGTAAACAAAATCACACATGTATATGTTGACATTTAAGAGATATACTGTCAAGAAAATCAAGGGGAATGGTGATATATATGCGGATTAAACACCAAAAAAACACCCAACAAATGGCTACAATTTAAGGAATGTGTTTAGTGACGGCGTCAGATTCCTAATTGATGGAGAAAGGTCTGGTGGCAAGAGAAGCTGCTTCTAGGAGGTTGTCAAGTGTTTCCGCTCGACGATTCCATTCTTGGGTGGTCGGTTTGGCCCTTGTTCCTGTAACTCGAATCCTAGCCTGGTAAATCCCATTTTAATTTTACACCATTGTGAACCCGACGCCTTTTTTACTCTCTGATCGAGGTTCTCGGCATTGAAATATCTTCGTAAAGTAAATCACACGTGTATATGTTGACATTTAAGAGATATACAGTCAAGAAAATGAAGGGCAATGGTGATATATATGCGGTTTAGACACAAAAAAAAACACTCAACAAATGGCTACAATTAAAGGAATGTGTTTAGTGACGGCATCAGATTCCAAATTTATGAAGAAAGGTCTGGTGGCAAGAAAAGCTGCTTCTAGGAGGTTGTCAAGTGTTTTCGCTCGACGATTCCTTTCTTGGGAGGTTGGTTTAGCCCTAGTGCCTGTAACTCGAATCGTAGCCCGGTATATCCCATTTTAATTTTACACCATTGTGAACGTTACGCTTGTTTTACTCTCTGATCGAGGTTCTCAGCATTGAAAAATCTTCGTAAACTAAATCACACGTGTATATGTTGACATTTAAGCGAAATACAGGCAAGAAAATCAAGGGCAATGGTGATATATATATGCGGATTAGAAACCAAAAAAAACACTCAACAAATGGCTACAATTTAAGAAATGTGTTTAGTGATGGCATCAGATTCCTAGTTGATGGAGAAAGGTCTGGTGGCAAGAAAAGCTACTTCTGGGAGGTTGTCAAGTGTCTTCACTTGACGATTCCATTCTTGGGTGGTTGGTTCGGCCCTTGTTCCTGTAACTCGAATCCTAGCCCGGTATATCCCATTTTAATTTTACACCATTTTGAACCTTATGCCTTTTTTACTCTCTGGTCGAGTTTCTCGGCATTGAAAAATCTTCGTAAACTAAATCACAGTTTATATGTTAACATTTAAGAGATATACAGTCAAGAAAATCAAGGGAAATGGTGATATATATGCGGATTAGTAACCAAAAAAAACACTCAACAAATGGCTCCAATTTAAGGAATGTGTTTAGTGACGGCATCAGATTCCTAATTGATGGAGAAAGGTCTGGTGGAAAGAAAAGCTGGTCTAGGAAGTTGTCAAGTGTTTTCGCTCTACGATTCCATTCTTGGGTGGTTGGTTTGGCCCTTGTTCCTGTAACTCGAATCCTAGCACGGTATATCCCATTTTAATTTTACACCATTGTGAACCTTACGTCTTTTTTACTCTCAGATGGAGGTTCTCGGCATTGAAAAATCTTCGTAAACTAAATCACAGTGTATATGTTGACATTTAAGAGATATACAGTCAAGAAAATCAAGGGCAATGGTGATATATATGCAGATTAGACACCAAAAAAAACACTCAACAAATGGCACCAATTTAAGGAATGTGTTTAGTGACGGCATCAGATTCCTAATTGATGGAGAAAGGTCTGGTGGCAAGAAAAGCTGCTTTTAGGAAGTTGTCAAGTGGTTTCGCTCGACGATTCCATTCTTGGGTGGTTGGTTTGGCCCTTGTTCCTATAACTCGAATCCTAGCCAGGTATATCCCATTTTAATTTTACACCATTGTGAACCTTACGCCTTTTTTAATATCAGATCGAGGTTCTCGGCATTGAAAAATCTTCTTCAACTAAATCACACGTGTATATGTTAACATTTAAGAGATATACAGTCAAGAAAATCAAGGGCAATGGTGATATATATACGGATTAGACACCAAAAAAAACACTCAACAAATGACTAAAATTTAAGGAATGTGTTTAGTGATCGCATCGGATTCCTAATTGATGAAGAAAGGTCTGGTGGCAAGAAAAGTTGCTTCTAGGAGGTTGTCAAGTGTTTTCGCTCGACGATTCCATTCTTGGGTGGTAGGTTTAGCCCGACTGCCTGTAACTCCAATCGTAGCCCGGTATATCCCATTTTAATTTTACACCATTGTGAACCTTACGCCTTTTTTACTCTCTGATCGAGGTTCTCAGCATTGAAAAATCTTTGTAATCTAAATCACATGTGTATATGTTGACATTTAAGAGATATACAGTCAAGAAAATCAAGGGCAATGGTGATATATATGCGGATTAGAAACCGAAAAAAAGCACTCAACAAATGGCTACAATTTAAGGAATGTGTTTAGTGATGGCATCAGATTCCTAGTTGATGGACAAAGGTCCGGTGGCAAGAAAAGTTGCTTCTAGGAGGTTGTTAAGTGTCTTCCCTTGACGATTCCATTCTTGGGTGGTTGGTTTGGCCATTGTTCCCGTAACTTGAATCCTAGCCCGGTATATCCCATTTTAATTTTACACCATTGTTAACCTTACGGCTTTTTTACTCTCTGATCGAGGTTCTCAGCATTGAAAAATTTTCGTAAAATAAATCACACGTGTATATATTGACATTTAAGGGATATACATTCAAGAAAATCAAGGGCAATGGTGATATATATGCGGATTAGACACCAAAAAAAACGCTCAACAAATGGCTACAATTTAAGGAATGTGTTTAGTGACGGCATCAGATTCGTAATTGATGGAGAAAGGTCTGGTGGCAAGAAAAGCTACTTCTAGGAGGTTGTCAAGTGCTTTCGCTCGACGATTCCATTCTTGGGTGGTTGGTTTGGCCCTTGTCATGAAACTCGAATCCTAGCCCGGTATATCCCATTTTAATTTTACACCATTGTGAACCTTACGCCTTTTTTACTCTCTGATTGAGGTTCTCAGCATTGCAAAATCTTCGTAAACTAAATCACATGTGTATATGTTGACATTTAAGAGACATACAGTCAAAAAAATCAAGGGCAATGGTGATATAAATGCGGAATAGAAACCAAAAAAAAAACACTCAACAAATGGCTATAATTTAAGGAATGTGTTTAGTGATGGCATCAGATTCCTAGTTGATGGAGAAAGGTCTGGTGTCAAGAAAAGATGCTTCTAGGAGGTTGTCAAGTGTCTTCACTTGAGGATTCCATTCTTGGGTGGTTTGTTTGGCCCTTGTTCCTGTAACTCGAATCCTAGCCCGGTATATCCCATTTTAATTTTACACCATTGTGAACCTTACACCTTTTTTACTCTCTGATCGAGGTTCTCAGCATTGAAAAATCTTCGTAACATAAATCACACGTGTATATGTTGAGATTTAAGAGATATACAGTCAAGAAAATCAAGGGCAATGGTGATATATATGTGGATTAGACACAAAAAAAAACACTCAACAAATGGCTACAATTTCAAGAATGTGTTTAGTGACGGCATCAGATTCCTAATTGATGGAGAAAGGTCTGGTGGCAAGAAAAGCTACTTCTAGGAGGTTGTCAAGTGTTTTCGCTCGAAGATTCCATTCTTGGGTTGTTGGTTTGGCCCTTGTTCATGTAACTAGAATCCTATCCCGGTATATCCCATTTTAATTTTACACCATTGTGAACCTTACGCCTTTTTTACTCTCTAATCGAGGTTCTCGGCATTGAAAAATCTTCGTAAACTAAATCACAGTGTATATGTTGACATTTAAGAGATATACAGTCAAGAAAATCAAGGGCAATGGTGATATATATGAGGATTAGACACCAAAAAAAACACTCAACAAATGGCTTCAATTTAAGGAATGTGTTTAGTGACAGCATCAGATTCCTAATTGATAGAGAAAGGTCTGGTGGCAAGAAAAGCTACTTCTAGGAAGTTGTCAAGTGTTTTTGCTCGACGATTCCATTCTTGGGTGGTTGGTTTGGCCCTTGTTCCTGTAACTCGAATCCTAGCCCGGTATATCCCATTTTAATTTTACACCATTGTGAACCTTATGCCTTTTTTACTCTCAGATCGAGGTTCTCGGCATCGAAAAATCTTCGTAAACTAAATCACAGTGTATATGTTGACATTTAAGAGATATACAGTCAAGAAAATCAAGGGCAATGGTGATATTTATGCAGATTAGACACAAAAAAAAAACACTCAACAAATGGCTCCAATTTAAGGAATGTGTTTAGTGACGGCATCAGATTCCTAATTAATGGAGAAAGGTCTGGTGGCAAGAAAAGCTGCTTCTAGGAAGTTGTCAAGTGGTTTCGCTCGACGATTCCATTCTTGGGTGGTTGGTTTGGCCCTTGTTCCTGTAACTCGAATCCTAGCCAGGTATATCCCATTATAATTTTACACCATTGTGAACCTTACGCCTTTTTTTAATATCAGATCGAGGTTCTCGGCATTGAAAAATCTTCTTAAACTAAATCACACGTGTATATGTTGACATTTAAGAGATATACAGTCAAGAAAATCAAGGGCAATGGTGATATATATACGGATTAGACACCAAAAAAAACACTCAACAAATGGCTAAAATTTAAGGAATGTGTTTAGTGATGGCATCAGATTCCTAATTGATGAAGAAAGGTCTGGTGGCAAGAAAAGTTGCTTCTAGGAGGTTGTCAAGTATTTTCGCTCGACGATTCCATTCTTGGGTGGTTGGTTTAGCCCAAGTGCCTGTAACTCGAATCGTAGCCCGGTATATCCCATTTTAATTTTACACCATTGTGAACCTTACGCCTTTTTTACTCTCTGATCGAGGTTCTCAGCATTGAAAAATCTTTGTAATCTAAATCACACGTGTATATGTTGACATTTAAGAGATATACAGTCAAGAAAATCAAGGGCAATGGTGATACATATGCGGATTAGAAACCGAAAAAAAGCACTCAACAAATGGCTACAATTTAAGGAATGTGTTTAGTGTTGACATCAGATTCCTAGTTGATGGAGAAAGGTCTGGTGTCAAGAAAAGTTGCTTCTAGGAGGTTGTTAAGTGTCTTCCCTTGACGATTCCATTCTTGGGTGGTTGGTTTGGCCCTTGTTCCCGTAACTCGAATCCTAGCCAGGTATATCCCATTATAATTTTACACCATTGTGAACCTTACGCCTTTTTTAATATCAGATCGAGGTTCTCGGCATTGAAAAATCTTCTTAAACTAAATCACACGTGTATATGTTGACATTTAAGAGATATACAGTCAAGAAAATCAAGGGCAATGGTGCTATATATACGGATTAGACACCAAAAAAAACACTCAACAAATGGCTAAAATTTAAGGAATGTGTTTAGTGACGGCATCAGATTCCTAATTGATGAAGAAAGGTCTGGTGGCAAGAAAAGTTGCTTCTAGGAGGTTGTCAAGTGTTTTCACTCGACGATTCCATTCTTGGGTGGTTGGTTTGGCCCTTGTTCCCGTAACTCGAATCCTAGCCCGGTATATCCCTTTGAATTTTACACCATTGTGAACCTTACACCTTTTTTACTCTCTGATCGAGGTTCTCAGCATTGAAAAATTTTCGTAAAATAAATCACACGTGTATATGTTGACATTTAAGAGATATACATTCAAGAAAATCAAGGGCAATGGTGATATATATGCGGATTAGACACCAAAAAAAACACTCAACAAATGGCTACAATTTAAGGAATGTGTTTAGTGACGGCATCAGATTCGTAATTGATGTAGAAATGTCTGGTGGCAAGAAAAGCTACTTCTAGGAGGTTATCAAGTGTTTTCGCTCGACGATTCCATTCTTGGGTGGTTGGTTTGGCCCTTGTTCATGTAACTCGAATCCTAGCCCGGTATATCCCATTTTAATTTTACACCATTGTGAACCTTACGCCTTTTTTACTCCCTGATCGAGGTTCTCAGCATTGCAAAATCTTCGTAAACTAAATCACATGTGTATATGTTGACATTTAAGAGATATACAGTCAAAAAAATCAAGGGCAATGGTGATATAAATGCGGATTAGAAACCAAAAAAAAAAACACTCAACAAATGGCTACAATTTAAGGAATGTGTTTAGTGATGGCATCAGATTCCTAGTTGATGGAGAAAGGTCTGATGTCAAGAAAAGATGCTTCTAAGAGGTTGTCAAGTGTCTTCACTTGACGATTCCATTCTTGGGTGGTTTGTTTGGCCCTTGTTCCTGTAACTCGAATCCTAGCCCGGTATATCCCATTTTAATTTTACACCATTGTGAACCTTACACCTTTTTTTCTCTCTGATCGAGGTTCTCAGCATTGAAAAATCTTCGTAAAATAAATCACACGTGTATATGTTGACATTTAAGAGATATACAGTCAAGAATATCATGGGCAATGGTGATATATATGTGGATTAGACACAAAAAAAAACACTCAACAAATGGCTACAATTTCAAGAATGTGTTTAGTGACGGCATCAGATTCCTAATTGATGGAGAAAGGTCTGGTGGCAAGAAAAGCTACTTCTAGGAGGTTGTCAAGTGTTTTCGCTCGATGATTCCATTCTTGGGTTGTTGGTTTAGCCCATGTTCATGTAACTACAATCCTAGCCCGGTATATCCCATTTTAATTTTACACCATTGTGAACCTTACGCCTTTTTTACTCTCTAATCGAGGTTCTCGGCATTGAAAAATCTTCGTAAACTAAATCACAGTGTATATGTTGACATTTAAGAGATATACAGTCAAGAAAATCAAGGGCAATGGTGATATATATGAGGATTAGACACCAAAAAAAACACTCAACAAATGGCTTCAATTTAAGGAATGTGTTTAGTGACGGCATCAGATTCCTAATTGATGGAGAAAGGTCTGGTGGCAAGAAAAGCTACTTCTAGGAAGTTGTCAAGTGTTTTTGCTCGACGATTCCATTCTTGGGTGGTTGGTTTGGCCCTTGTTCCTGTAACTCGAATCCTTGCCTAGTATATCCCATTTTAATTTTACACCATTGTGAACCTTATGCCTTTTTTACTCTCAGATCGAGGTTCTCGGCATCGAAAAATCTTCGTAAACTAAATCACAGTGTATATGTTGACATTTAAGAGATATACAGTCAAGAAAATCAAGGGCATTGGTGATATATATGCGGATTAGACACCAAAAAAAAACACTCAACAAATGGCTCCAATTTAAGGAATGTGCTTAGTGACGGCATCAGATTCCTAATTGATGGAGAAAGGTCTGGTGGCAAGAAAAGCTGCTTCTAGGAAGTTGTCAAGTGTTTTCGCTCGACGATTCCGTTCTTGGGTGGTTGGTTTGGCCGTTGTTCCTGTAACTCGAATCCTAGCCCGGTATATCCCATTTTAATTTTACACCATTGTGAACCTTACGCCTTTTTTACTCTCAGATCGAGGTTCTCGGCATTGAAAAATCTTCTTAAACTAAATCACACGTGTATATGTTGACATTTAAGAGATATACAGTCAATAAAATCAAGGGCAATGGTGATATATATACGGATTAGACACCAAAAAAAACACTCAACAAATGGCTACACTTTAAGGAATGTGTTAAGTGTGTTGGTGCATATTTGTGACAACAGCTTAGATTTGGTCTTTTGATATCTTGTAATTAGTAAAACGATAAACGGTTAGCTGGTTTAGCTTTGTAATAGTTAATTAAGAGTGATTGGGCCAAACCAAACCCATATAGGGGGATGGTAGGCGAAATGGGCCTAGCCCATGACCTAGCGCATGTGCAAAGCTTTGTCCTATATAAACAAAGCTTAGCATTAGGGTTTAGGTTAATCCTCTAATCACCTAATTAGCTTTTGGAGAGAATTCGTAAAAGATAAAGGCTTGGACGAATTGGGATCTTGATTGATTGTAATCGTTTGAAGATAATCAATAAAGATCGGGTTTAAAGTGATTTCTGTTTCTACACGTTTTCTGTGAAATCTGATCTAGAGGATTCCGCACTCTAGGTTAGATCGACGATTCTGTTGCGATCCGCACGGATTACGGGACCTACAATTGGTATCAGAGCCTTAGGCTCTAGATTGGCTTGGTTCAGAATCGTTTTCTGCAGAAAATCGGCGTTTTTGGGTGTTTCTGGAGGCTGTGTTCGTGTTCTGCTGGTGTTTTCGGATAAACTGCTTGGATTTCAGACCATTTCTGATAGAAATCAAGTATTTCAGATCAATTTCGGACCAGATACAAGCATTTCGGATCTTCTGCTTGCATTTCGGATCATCTGGACTGCATTTCGAATCATCAAAATTGCATTTCGGATTAAAATCAAGCATTTCGGACCAGGAACAGTTAATTTCGGATCATCTCGGATATAACAGGTTGCATTTCGGACCAGAATTCAACCTTTTCGGATCAGACTGTTGAATTTCGGACCAGATTAGTCGCAATTTCGGATCATTTCGGATTGAAGGGTGTTGATTTCGGATCATACAGCTTCATTTCGGATAAGATCAGTACATTTCGGATCAGAGGGTGTTCATTACGGACAAAGAACTATTCCTGATAACCATTTCGGACTTAGAACCATTTCGGACGAGAGGTGGAATTTATCTAGGCCTGCGTAAGAAAAATTTCACAGTTTCGCGTTTAGAAAATCATCCGTAACTCATCACAGGAAACCGTTCGCACCGTTGAATTCCTTGGATTTTTAGGACCAAAAAAAAATAGATTTCGGACAAAATTTGTACGGTTTTACCAGTCTGCTTACGTTAAAATATCGAACATGACTAAATTGAACGAACTCTTAAGGATGGAACATGAGGTAGGCACAATGAACAAACCACCTAAGATGATGAAGGTGGAGAACTACTTGACATGGAAGGATAGATTTCAATCCTTCATTGAATATCAGGACACACGCATGTGGATCTGTATTGAAGATGGGTACACAAACCCTACACATGACTTTGAGGGCAGACCGCGTGTCACAGCCTATGTGAACATGAAAGAGAATGATAAAAAGATGTATGAGGCTGAAAAGAGAGCCTTAGCTGCTATCAAGATGTCCCTACCTGATAGCATCAAACATACCTTTAAGAAGTACACTACTTCAAAGGAAATGTGGGATGCGCTAGAGAAGAGATATGAGGGAAATCCTGATATCAAGAAGAACAAAGTTGATCTACTGAAGAAGCAGTTTGCTGTATTCAAGTACATGAAAAATGAGTCACTTGAGGACGTCATCACTCGATACTACCATCTGATGTCAGAATTGGACAATTATGATATAGATTGCTATACTGACATAGAGAAAAATGACAAGCTGCTGGATGCTCTACCTGCTAAATGGGATATCTACACTCTCATGATCAAGGGAGAAGCTGATTATTAGATAAAGGAACTGGAAGAAGTAGTTGGAAAGCTAAGAGCTTATGAGCTCAGTATGAAGAAGAAAGACACTGGATATGATCAGGTTCAAGATCCAGGGATTTACAATGGGCTTAGATCTTTTTCATCTCACGATGCTTCTAGCGACTCTGCCACTGCTTTTCTCTCGCGTGAAAATGAGCAGGTCACAGTAAATGTGGATGGTGATGTGTGTTTTGTAGCTGTTTCAGGAGGTTCAACAGGAGCCAAAAGAACATCAGCTTCTAAGCAAAGTAGTAGTGCAAAGTCGATGCCTATGAGTGTTAAGTCAGCTGAAGAACATCTTGCTCTACTTGCTTCGTTTGTTGCTTCTTATGAAAACTACATTCAGGGGAAGATATCTGATCCTGCCGTTTTAGATGAAGGTTACGATCAGATTGACCCTGATGATCTTGAAGATATGGATTTGCAATGGCAAATGGCCATGATTACTAGACGTGTGAAAAGGTTCATGAACAGAACTGGAAGGAAGTTTGTGGGGAAAAGTGTTGGTTTTGACAAGACCAAAGTGAGGTGCTTTAACTGTCAAAGTTATGGTCATTTCGCTAGGGAATGTCAGAAACAAAAGCATGAAACTTCGAGTCAGAGTTCAAACAATAGGAATTCATCAAACAACTCTAACTCAAGGGCGTTGATCTCTACTGCAAGAGAAGGTTCATATGACTGGAGTGTTCATTTGGAAAATGATGAGAATGTCACTCAAGCATTCATGGCAGAGATTGTACCTGTTGATGATACAGAAGCTAAAGTGAATGTTGATGTTGAGAAGAAAAGTGAAGCTGAGGTAGATAAGGCTGATCAGACCACAGATGCTGACGAGTAAAATCCAAAGTCTGAGCATGAAAGGGAAGATGAAGCGAAAGATGAAATCATCAAAAGAATGGAAGCTCAACTTGCTGCTCTTATGGCCAACTCAGACAAATCGACAGGAGAGGTAAGTAAATCTGCTACTTCTGTTTGTTTAAAGTGTCGTGAATTACAGGGTGAAGTTGACAGGTTGTCAACTCAAAACAAAAGTCTGGTGAGCGAAATGTCTAACGTAAAAGAATCAAATTTCTTTGCTAAAAGAAATGAGTCATCATATTTGAAAAAGATAAAAGGCTATGAAGCTGAAATTGAAGTTTTAACCTGCAAACTAAACGAAAAACTTCAAGTCATAGACTTAGCTCATGACATGATGGCTGAGAAAACAAAAGAGATTTATGAAAAATGCAAAGAGTTGTCAGATGCACAAATCAAAATTGTTGAACTTGAAAAGAAATTAGGTCAATTCAGGGATTCTACTTTTGTTATGAAACACATGATAGGTGGGTTAAAGAAGAGTAATGGCAAGACTAGTGTGGGATTCAAGGGTTTTAATGAAGTCCCACCTCCTCTTAGTCATGACTATTCTTTCTTACCTGATGAAGATGAGTTCACAGACTTTCTGTCAACATCACCAAGTAGTTTCACATCCAGTCAAGGTGATATGTTTGAAAATAATGATGCTAAGAAGGAAAGTAATAGCAAACCTGTTTTGAAAAAGAATAATACACCTTCTAAAAACAAAAATTAAACTTTTGTTAAAAAGGTTAATTTTGTTCAAGGAGGTGATATGAAAAACGAAACAGCTGTTATAGAAAATGAATCAAATGTAGAGTTTGCTAAAAACAAAAACTTAGAAAATCTTGAAACTAAGCAAACTGAACCAAATCCTTCTAAGGCATCATCATCAAAACCAGAATCTAGTTCAAAGGCTTCAGCTGAGAAGTCTTCGAAAAAGAGATCGTGCTTCAAGTGTCACACAAAGGGACACGTAGCTAGCTGCTATCCTAACAAAAAGATTGAAGCACAAGTTAGTGAGAAACAAAGAGGAAAATCACCAGAGAAGAGTGGTGATAAAAAGGAGAAAGAGTCAAATTCTCCAAAGAAATCTGCTCCTAAGCAACCAGAGAATGTTGCTAGTGGTGTAGATAAGGCTGAAAAAGGAACTCCACAAGTTCCTCATTTTTAAAGAAATCAACCAAGATTTAAGCCTGAATCTACATCAGGCAGATATGAAAGACCGAGAAGTAGTTCACCAAGAATGAACAATCAAAACACAAATAATTTCAGAAGTCAAGGCCAATATCAAAATCGATACCAAAATAATGGTGGTCGAACCTTTTATAACAATGGCTTTAGAAATTACAATCAAGGTTCTTGGAATCAAAATCAAAATTTTCAAAGGTCACCTAGTCCAAATACAAATAGGTACCCTCAGGACCAGAGACCTTATGGAAATCATGCCCCATTTCCATCAACAGGTCCAAGATCCAAGACTCCAGTTAGGAGTGATGGATACTGGATGGATGTTCCTGTAGTTGATGAATCTGGAAGACCCAAGACCATTAAGGCTTGGGTCCCCCAATCTAACTAATCTTTTGGTTGGTGTGTGCAGGAGCTGCTAAGGAGGATTATCAACTTATGGTATGTTGATAGTGGCTGCTCTAGGCACATGGCGGGGGATGCGAGGTTGTTTTATGAATTTGAAGAATATGATGGTGGACATGTAAATTTTGCTGGTGCTAAAGGTGGTATGATTACTGGATGAGGAAAAGTGACGAATGGGAAGATCACTTTGGACAAAGTGAACTATGTTGAGCAGCTTAAACACAATCTGATGAGCGTGTCACAAGTCTGCGACAAGGGTCACTCGGTCCATTTTACTAAGTCTGAGGCATTGGTGTTGAAACCGGGTTTGGTCATTCCGGACGATTGGATAGTAATGCGTGCACCAAGGAAAAATGATACTTATGTCATGGACATGGGTGCCAAGGATCCGACTGCAGCGGTGGCGTGTTTACTGTCAAAAGCATCTGAAGCTGAATCTATGTTGTGGCACAGACGCATGGCTCATATTCACTACCGCAAAATGAATTACATTATTAAAAATGAGCTAGTGAAAGGGGTTCCATTGCTGAGGTTTCAAGTGGAAGATAAATGTCTTCCATGTCAAAAGGGAAAACAACACAAGAAACCTCATAAGTCTAAAACAGTAAATTCCATTAATGCCCCTTATGAATTACTTCACATGGATTTATTCGGTCCAGTGAACGTGAGGAGCATAGGTGGAAAGTACTACTGTCTTGTTGTCACTGATGATTACTCACGTTATTCATGGGTTTTCTTTTTAGGTACAAAAGATGAGACAGTGGAGATGCTGATAGATCTTTTTACGAAATTGGAAAACGTCCATGATGCAAGGATCAAGAGGATAAGGAATGATAATGGCACGGAGTTCAAGAATCGGATTCTGGATCTCTACTGTCTTCGAAAAGGAATTGAACATCAATATCCTGCTCCTTATACTCCTCAACAAAATGGAGTCGCTGAGAGGAAAAACAGGACGTTGATTGAAGCCGCTAGGACAATGCTTTCAGATTCAAAGCTACCAGTTCTTTTCTAGGGAGAAGCTGTGAATACAGTTTGCTACGTTCTAAACAAAGTTTTGACCGTTAAACATTTTAACAAAACTTGTGATGAGTTGATGTTTAACAAGAAACCAAACTTAACAGGCTTTGAACCATTTGGATTACCCTGCACCATTGTGCGTAACAAAGATAAACAAAAATTCGGTGAGGTGGCTGACAAAGGCTACTTTCTAGGTTACATGCCTGGCACACCGAATAAAAGGTTTTTCAATCTAAAAACTGGTAAAATTGAGGTTGTTTACAATGTGGAAATTTCTTTCTACAAATCTCAACAATCAACGAGAGGTCCTGCTATATTATATGATTATGAAAGTATTTTTATATCATTTAATATTCCTGAGGTTTCTGATGCAGATGATTCTCCGCTGATTCAAACAGTGATTGGTGAAGACGATGAAGGCGAGTTCATGCCTAGATCGAATGTTGATGTGACAGATGCTCTGGAAACTTCCCAAGGTGCTGCTGATCCTGATTCAAGCGATAGTGACTCTGAACCCATTCAGGGGGAGGAGTTTGTTAATCCGTTTGCAAATCAGAATATTCAGGGGGAGGTTGGATCAAACCTGGGTGATAATCTAGAAGTTGAGGCTGTTGCTACTACACGAGCAAATAGGGATCATCCGGTTGATATGATACTTGGAGATCCTTCTGCAGGTGTTCAGACAAGAAGAAGCATAGCAGCGAATTCTGGGTTATTTGTTTCGATTGAGAAGACTGGGATAGTGAATGAATGCTTGTATAGTTGCTTTATTTCCCAAGAGGAGCCGAAGAACATTCATATGGCTCTTAAAGACAATTCATGGGTTGAAGCTATGCAAGAGGAATTGGCCCAGTTTGCGAAGTTGAAGGTTTGGGAGTTAGTTGGCCTTCCTAAAGGTGAAAGAGAGATTGGCACTAAATGGGTATTTAGGTGCAAGAAAGACGAAATAGGTATTGTCACGCGCAACAAGGCTCGGTTGGTGGTCAAAGGGTTCAATCAGCAAAGAAGGGATAGATTATAATGAGGTGTTTGCACCAGTGGCAAGGCTGGAGGCAATTCGGTTGTTTCTAGCTTTCGCTTCATTCAAGGGCTTTAAAGTTTACCAACTAGACGTGAAGAGTGCTTTTCTTTACGGAAAAGTCCAAGAAGTGGTGTATGTCTCACAACCAGATGGGTTCGTTGATCCAGACTATCCAGATCGAGTGTACAAACTTGATAAGGCTTTGTATGGGTTACATCAAGCTCCCAGGGCGTGGTACGAGACACTGTCTACAAATCTGCTCAAGAATGGTTTTGAAAGGGGTCAGATAGACAGTACACTGTTCCTAAAGAGGAAGAAGGAAGATTTTCTACTGGTACAGGTATACGTGGATGACATCATCTTTGGGTCATCTGATGTGAACATGTGTAAAGAGTTTGAACAGGTGATGAAGAGCAAGTTTGAAATGAGCGCTATGGGTGAGTCGTCTTACTTTCTAGGATTACAAGTTGAACAGAAGGAGGATGGGATGTTTATTTATCAAACGAAGTATGTGTATGACATTTTGGATCGGTTCAAAATGAATGATTGCTCTACTTTCAATACACCCATTTGTGAAAATCACAATCTCGGCCCAGATCATGAAAGTACTGAAGATGTCGATCCTACTCAATACAGGGCAATGATTGGTTCTCTAATGTAGTTGACTGCTTCAAGACCTGACATAATGTTTGCCGTATACTTGTGTGCTAGATATCAGGCAAATCCAAAAGAGTCACACATGAAAGCAGTGAAACGTATTCTTCGTTACTTGAAGGGGAAACCTAAACTTGGGTTGTGGTATCCAGCTGATAGTGATTTGAGGTTCGTTGCTTACACTGATTCAGACTTTGGAGGATGCAAATCAAACAGAAAGTCTACAACAGGTGGTTGTCAGTTCTTACGAGGCAGGATCGTGTCTTGGCAATGCAAGAAGCAATCCTGTGTGTCTACATCTACGTGTGAAGCTGAATATATTGCTGCGGGTAGCTGTTGCTCTCAGGTTCTCTGGATTCAACAGCAGATGCACGATTACGGTTTGGATTTCACTCGTACTCTTATTATGATAGATAATAATGCCACTATATCAATCGCAAACAATCCCGTAAAGCACAGTAGAACTAAACATATTGACATACGTCATCACTTTATACGGGATTGTGCTGAAAAGCGACTCATTGATTTGCACCGAGTCGACACACTAGATAACCTTGCTGATCTTTACACAAAAGCTTTTGATCGAGCTCGCTTTGAACACTTAGTCGAACTCAACGGGATGAGGAATCCTGAATAACTGGTTTTTCATAAGAATTTTGTAAATAGTTTACTGCTTTCTTAAAAAATCAAAAATACAAAAACATTGAAAAATCAAAAACAAAAAAAAATAGAAAATCAAAAATGAGTTATCACTATGTGAAAAGGAAGAAATGATAGTACATCAGCAAGTTAGACTGTCACACTCTAAATGAAATTAAATTGCTTAAGTGTGATAGTAGCTTCATCATATGATGTACCCGTAGGCAAAAGCATGAAATAATCAACTTACCAATGTGATATAAACATAAATGCACTGAGTATGAGTGGGGAACACATCAGTGGTGTATGGTTTAATGACCTTAATTCTTACGTTGATAGATTGCCAAAATCTGAAGTTTTGGGTCTTTATACTGTTATTTCATCTGGGGATCAGGGGTGTCCTTCTGCTGCATCCAGATACATGCTGACCTAGACACACCCAGGATATCTTAAAAGAGCTAAAAATGCCAAAACCCTTAAATGAAGAAGCTCTCAAAGAGAGTTATTCAAATGTGCAAAATGCATAAATCGTACCAAAAATGGTATTTGTCTTAGCCCTCGTTAGATATTTTGGTCTCTCTGCTGTACGGAAGTACTGACCTGTTCACCAATTATCTAAACGTTGAAAAACAAAACGGATGAATTCAGTATACTCACCTACTATGATGAATCTTTGTGCATACCTTGATCGCGGGGGTATATCCTGAAGTGGGACACACTAATATATCAGAATTAAAATTACCTTAACGTATCATACGGTAATGGTACTTGAAATGTTCATGCATTTGTTTAAAGTGGACAAACATACTGGTAATCATCTTGAACTGCTTTTCACGATAAATTACATAAAGAATTACATAATGGTGTGAAACAGTTTGATTGTGCTGATATGATCTTCTTACCGGTGATTCTCACAAAAATAGAGTGTTTATTGCTTTTCATATTTATTTACTTTCAGAAAATACAAAAATACAAAAATAGTGTCTTTTTCTGTTAAAATTCTTAATGTACGGAAAGCTGTTATTCTTGGAGGAGTTGTTACCGATAGGGGGAGACAGTGTTAGAAAGTGGGTTCAAAATTTTTAAATCATGCAGGTTATAAGGTGTTTGTTTAAAAATTGTGCGTGTTCGTGTTGAATTGAAAAGTGCTTAATCTGTTATACAGTTTAACTAATCTCTTGAATAATAATAATTTGTTTAACTTATGTTGAAAAATTCTTATAGTTTCTCGAGATGTTTGTTTTATAGTATACAGATTGAAGCAGTGTGTTGCTGAGAAGTTGCTGTGTTGCTGAGAAGTTGCTGTGAAGATGAGAGTTTGATTAGATGCATGGTAGATCCTCCTTTCTACATTGCAGAGAAAGTTGAAGAGTCGAAGAGTGCTATACAAAAGCTGAACTGGAGTTTACACAACTGCTAAAGTTTTGAAGATTTGGTGATTGGATGCATCAGCTTAGGGGGAGTCTGTTGCTGACAGAAGCTGTTAAAGCTGAAGCTATCCAAATACCAAAATACTGTGAGATTCTGAAGACTGAAGATACCTTTGCGAGCTATTTTCAAGGGGGAGTTTGTTGGTGCATATTTGTGACAACAGCTTAGATTTGGTCTTTGGATATCTTGTAATTAGTAAAATGATAAACGGTTAGCGGGTTTAGATTTGTAATAGTTAATTAAGAGTGATTGGGCCGAACCAAACCCACATAGGGGGATGGTAGGCGAAATGGGCATAGCCCATGACCTAGCCCATGTGCAAAGCTTTGTCCTATATAAACAAAGCTTATCATTAGGGTTTAGGTTAATCCTATAATCACCTAATTAGCTTTTGGAGAGAATTCGTAAAAGATAAAGGCTTGGACGAATTGGGATCTTGATTGATTGAAATCATTTGAAGATAATCAATAAAGATCGGGTTTAAAGTGATTTCTGTTTCTACACGTTTTCTGTGAAATCTGATCTAGAGGATTCCGCACTCAAGGTTAGATCGACGATTCTGTTGCGATCCGCATGGATTACGGGACCTACAAAGTGACGGCATCAGATTCCTAATTGATGAAGAAAGGTCTGGTGGCAAGAAAAGCTGCTTCTAGGAGGTTGTCAAGTGTTTTCACTCGACGATTCCATTCTTGGGTGGTTGGTTTAACCCGAGTGCCTGTAACTCGAATCCCAGCCCGGTATATCCCATTTTAATTTTACACCATTGTGAACCTTACACCTTTTTTACTCTCTGATCGAGTTTCTCGGCATTGAAAAATCTTCGTAAAATAAATCACACGTGTATATGTTGACATTTAAGTGATATACAGTCAAGAAAATCAAGGGCAATTGTGATATATATGCGGATTAGACACCAAAAAAAACACTCAACAAATGGCTACAATTTAAGGAATGTGTTTAGTGACGGCATCAGATTCGTAATTGATGGAGAAAGGTCTGGTGGCAAGAAAAGCTACTTCTAGGAGGTTGTCAAGTGTTTTCGCTCGACGATTCCATTCTTGGGTGGTTGGTTTGGCCCTTGTTCATGTAACTCGAATACTAGCCCAGTATATCCCATTTTAATTTTACACCATTGTGAACCTTACGCCTTTTTTACTCTCTGATCGAGGTTCTCAGCATTGAAAAATCTTCGTAAACTAAATCACACGTGTATATGTTGACATTTAAGAGATATACAGTCAATAAAATCAAGGGCAATGGTGATATATATGCGGGTTAGACACCAAAAAAAAACACTCAACATATGGCTACAATTTAAGGATTGTGTTTAGTGATGGCATCAAATTCCTAGTTGATGGAGGAAGGTAGGGTGTCAAGAAAAGCTGCTTCTAGGAGGTTGTCAAGTGTCTTCACTAGACGATTCCATTCTTGGGTGGTTGGTTTGGCCCTTGTTCCTGTAACTCGAATTCTAGCCCGGTATATCCCATTTTAATTTTACACCATTGTGAACCTTACACCTTTTTTACTCTCTGATCGAGGTTCTCGGCATTGAAAAATCTTCGTAAAATAAATCACACGTGTATATGTTGACATTTAAGAGATATACAGTCAAGAAAATCAAGGGCAATGGTGATATATATGCGGATTAGACACCAAAAAAAAACACTCAACAAATGGCTACAATTTATGGAATGTGTTTAGTGACGGGATCAGATTCCTAATTGATGGAGAAAGGTCTGGTGGCAAGAAAAGCTACTTCTAGGAGGTTGTCAAGTGTTTTTTCTCGATGATTCCATTCATGGGTTGTTGGTTTTGCCCTTGTTCATGTAACTCGAATCCTAGCCCGGTATATCCCATTTTAATTTTACACCATTGTGAACCTAACGCCTTTTTTACTCTCTGATCGAAGTTCTCGGCATTGAAAAATCTTCGTAAACTAAATCATAGTGTATATGTTGACATTTAAGAGATATACAGTCAAGAAAATCAAGGGCAATGGTGATATATATGCGGATTAGTCACCAAAAAAAATACTCAACAAAGGGCTCCAATTTAAGGAATGTGTTTAGTGACGGCATCAGATTCCTAATTGATGGAAAAAGGTCTGGTGGCAAGAAAAGCTGCTTCTAGGAAGTTGTCAAGTGTTTTCGCTCGATGATTCCATTCTTGGGTGGTTGGTTTGGCCCTTGTTCCTGTAACTCGAATCCTAGCCCGGTATATCCCATTTTAATTTTACACCATTGTGAACCTTACGCCTTTTTTACTCTCAGATCGAGGTTCTCGGCATTGAAAAATCTTCGTAAACTATATCACAGTGTATATGTTGACATTTAAGAGATATACAGTCAAGAAAGTCAAGGGCAATGGTGATATATATGCGGATAAGAAACCAAAAAAAAAAAACAAAAACAAATGGCTACAATTTAAGGAATGTGTTTAGTGATGGCATCAAATTCCTAGTTGATGGAGAAAGGTCTGGTGGCAAGAAAAGCTGCTTCTAGGAGGTTGTCAAGTGTCTTCACTTGACGATTCCATTCTTGGGTGGTTGGTTTGGCCCTTGTTTCTGTAACTCGAATCCTAGCCCGGTATATCCCATTTTAATTTTAAACCATTGTGAACCTTACACCTTTTTACTCTCTAATCGAAGTTCTCGGCATTGAAAAAACTTCTTAAAATATATCACACGTGTATATGTTGACATTTAAGAGATATACAGTCAAGAAAATCAAGGGCAATGGTGATATATATGCGGATTAGACACCAAAAAAAAACACTCAACAAATGGTTACAATTTAAGGAATGTGTTTAGTGACGGTATCAGATTCCTAATTGATGGAGAAAGGTCTAGTGGCAAGAAAAGCTACTTCTAGGAGGTCGTCAAGTGTTTTCGCTCGACGATTCCATTCTTGGGTGGTTGATTTCGCCCTAGTTCATGTAACTCGAATCCTAGCCCGGTATATCCCATTTTTATTTTACACCATTGTGAACCTTACGCCTTTTTTACTCTCTGATCGAGGTTATCGGCATTGAAAAATCTTCGCAAACAAAATCACAGTGTATATGTTGACATTTAAGAGATATACAATCAAGAAAATCAAGGGCAATGGTGATATATATGCGGATTAGACACAAAAAAAAAACACTCAACAAATGGCTCAAATTTAAGGAATGTGTTTAGTGACGGCATCATATTCCTAATTGATGGAGAAAGTTCTGGTGGCAAGAAAAGCTTCTTCTAGGAAGTTGTCAAGTGTTTTCGCTTGACGATTCCATTCTTGGGTGGTTGGTTTGGCCCTTGTTCCTGTAACTCGAATCCTAGCCCGGTATATCCCATTTTAATTTTACACCATTGTGAACCTTACGCATTTTTAACTCTCAGATCGAGGTTCTGGTCCTTGAAAAATCTTCTTAAACTAAATCACACGTGTATATGTTGACATTTAAGAGATATACAGTCAAGAAAATCAAGGGCAATGGAGATATATATACGGATTAGACACCAAAAAAATCACTCAATAAATGGCTACAATTTAAGGAATGTGTTTAGTGACGGCATCAGATTCCTAATTGATGAAGAAAGGTCTGGTGGCAACAAAAGCTGCTTCTAGGTGGTTGTCAAGTGTTTTCGCTTGACGATTCCATTCTTGGGTGGTTGGTTTGGCCCTTGTTCCTGCAACTCGAATCCTAACCCGGTATATCCTATTTTAATTTTACACCATTGTGAACCTTACGCCTTTTTTACTCTCTGATTGAGGTTCTCGGCATTGAAAAATCTTCATAAACTAAATCACAGTGTATATGTTGACATTTAAGTGATATACAATCAAGAAAATCAAGGGCAATGGTGATATATATGCTGATTAGACACCACAAAAAAACACTCAACAAATGGCTACAATTTAAGGAATGTGTTTAGTGAAGGTATCAGATTCCTAATTGATGGAGAAAGGTCTGGTGGCAAGAAAACATGCTTCTAGGAGGTTGTTAAGTGTCTTCGCTCGACGATTCTATCCTTGGGTGGTTGGTTTGGTCCTTGTTCCAGTAACTTGAATCCTAGCCCGGTATATCCCATTTTAATTTTACACCATTGTGAACCTTACGCCTTTTTTACTCTCTGATTGAGGTTCTCGGCATTGAAAAATCTTCATAAACTAAATCACAGTGTATATGTTGACATTTAAGTGATATACAATTAAGAAAATCAAGGGCAATGGTGATATATATGCGGATTAGACACCAAAAAAACACTCAACAAATGGCTACAATTTAAGGAATGTATTTAGTGATGGCATCAGATTCTTAATTGATGGAGAAAGGTCTGGTGGCAAGAAAAGCTACTACTAGGAGGTTGTCAAGTGTTTTTGCTCGACGATTCCATTCTTGGGTGGTTGGTTTGGCCCTTATTCCTGTAACTCGAATCCTAGCCCGGTATATCCCATTTTAATTTTACACCATTGTGAACCTTACGCCTTTTTTACTCTCTGGTCGAGGTTCTCGCCATTGAAAAATCTTCGTAAACTAAATCACACGTGTATATGTTGACATTTAAGAGATATACAGTCAAGAAAATCAAGGGCAATGGTGATATATATGCGGAGTAGACACAAAAAAAACACTCAACAAATGGCTACAATTTAAGGAATGTGTTTAGTGACGGCATCAGATTCATAATTGATGGAGAAAGGTCATGTGGCAAGAAAAGCTGCTTCTAGGAGGTTGTCAAGTGTTTTCGCTCGACGATTCCATCCTTGGGTGGTTGGTTTGGCCCTTGTTCCTGTAACTCGAATCCTAGCCCGGTATATCCCATTATAATTTTACACCATTGTGAACCTTACGCCTTTTTTACTCTCTGATCGAGGTTGTCGGCATTGATAATCCTCGTAAACTAAATCACACGTGTATATGTTGACATTTATGAAATATACAGTCAAGAAAATCAAGGGCATGGTGATATATATGCGGATTAGACAACAAAAAAAACACTCAACAATTGGCTACAATTTAAGGAATGTGTTTAGTGACGGCATCAGACTCCTAATTGATGGAGAAAGGTCTGGTGGCAAGAAAAGCTGCTTCTAGGAGGTCGTCAAGTGTTTTCGCTTGATGATTCCATTCTTGGGTGGCTGGTTTTCCACTTGTTCCTGTAACTCGAATCCTAGCCCGGTATATCCCATTTTAATTTTACATCATTGTGAACCTTACGCCTTTTTTAATCTCTGATCGAGGTTCTCGGCATTGAAAAATCTTCGTAAACTAAATCACAAGTGTATATGTTGACATTTAAGAGATATACAAGCAAGAAAATCAAGGGCAATGGTGATATATATGCGGATTAGACACAAAAAAAAACACTCAACAAATGGCTACAATTTAAGGAATGTGTTTAGTGCTGGCATCAGATTCCTAATTGATGGAGAAAGGTCTGGTGGCAAGAAAAGCTGCTTCTAGGAGGTTGTCAAGTGTTTTCGCTCGACGATTCCATTCTTGGGTGGTTGGTTTGGCCCTTGTTCCTGTAACTCGAATCCTAGCCCGGTATATCCCATTTTAATTTTACACCATTGTAAACCTTACGCCTTTTTAACTCTCAGATCGAGGTTCTCGTCATTGAAAAATCTTCTTAAACTAAATCACACGTGTATATGTTGACATTTAAGAGATATACAGTCAAGAAAATCAAGGGCAATGGTGATATATATACGGATTAGACACCAAAAAAATCACTCAACAAATGGCTACAATTTAAGGAATGTGTTTAGTGACGGCATCAGATTCCTAATTGATGAAGAAAGGTCTGGTGGCAACAAAAGCTGCTTCTAGGTGGTTGTCAAGTGTTTTCGCTCGACGATTCCATTCTTAGGTTGTTGGTTTGGCCATTGTTCCTGCAACTCGAATCCTAGCCCGGTATATCCTATTTTAATTTTACACCATTGTGAACCTTACGCCTTTTTTACTCTCTGATTGAGGTTCTCGCCATTGAAAAATCTTCGTAAACTAAATCACACGTGTATATGTTGACATTTAAGAGATATACAGTCAAGAAAATCAAGGGCAATGGTGATATATATGCGGAGTAGACACAAAAAAAAAAACACTCAACAAATGGCTACAATTTAAGGAATGTGTTTAGTGACGGCATCAGATTCATAATTGATGGAGAAAGGTCATGTGGCAAGAAAAGCTGCTTCTAGGAGGTTGTCAAGTGTTTTCGCTCGACGATTCCATCCTTGGGTGGTTGGTTTGGCCCTTGTTCCTGTAACTCGAATCCTAGCCCGGTATATCCCATTATAATTTTACACCATTGTGAACCTTACGCCTTTTTTACTCTCTGATCGAGGTTGTCGGCATTGATAATCCTCCTAAACTAAATCACACGTGTATATGTTGACATTTATGAAATATACAGTCAAGAAAATCAAGGGCATGGTGATATATATGCGGATTAGACAACAAAAAAAACACTCAACAATTGGCTACAATTTAAGGAATGTGTTTAGTGACGGCATCAGATTCCTAATTGATGGAGAAAGGTCTGGTGGCAAGAAAAGCTGCTTCTAGGAGGTCGTCAAGTGTTTTCGCTTGATGATTCCATTCTTGGGTGGCTGGTTTTCCACTTGTTCCTGTAACTCGAATCCTAGCCGGTATATCCCATTTTAATTTTACATCATTGTGAACCTTACGCCTTTTTTAATCTCTGATCGAGGTTCTCGGCATTGAAAAATCTTCGTAAACTAAATCACAAGTGTATATGTTGACATTTAAGAGATATACAGGCAAGAAAATCAAGGGCAATGGTGATATATATGCGGATTAGACACAAAAAAAACACTCAACAAATGGCTACAATTTAAGGAATGTGTTTAGTGACGGCATCAGATTCCTAATTGATGGAGAAAGGTCTGGTGGCAAGAAAAGCTGCTTCTAGGAGGTTGTCAAGTGTTTTCGCTCGACGATTCCATTCTTGGGTGGTTGGTTTGGCCCTTGTTCCTGTAACTCGAATCCTAGCCCGGTATATCCCATTTTAATTTTACACCATTGTAAACCTTACGCCTTTTTAACTCTCAGATCGAGGTTCTCGTCATTGAAAAATCTTCTTAAACTAAATCACACGTGTATATGTTGACATTTAAGAGATATACAGTCAAGAAAATCAAGGGCAATGGTGATATATATACGGATTAGACACCAAAAAAATCACTCAACAAATGGCTACAATTTAAGGAATGTGTTTAGTGACGGCATCAGATTCCTAATTGATGAAGAAAGGTCTGGTGGCAACAAAAGCTGCTTCTAGGTGGTTGTCAAGTGTTTTCGCTCTACGATTCCATTCTTGGGTAGTTGGTTTGGCCAGTGTTCCTGCAACTCGAATCCTAGCCCGGTATATCCTATTTTAATTTTACACCATTGTGAACCTTACGCCTTTTTTACTCTCTGATTTAGGTTCTCGGCATTGAAAAATCTTCATAAACTAAATCACAGTGTATATGTTGACATTTAAGAAATATACAATCAAGAAAATCAAAGGCAATGGTGATATATACATGGATTAGACACCACAAAAAAACACTCAACAAATGGCTCCAATTTAAGGAATTTGTTTAGTGACGACATCAGATTCCTAATTGATGGAGAAAGGTATGGTGGCAAGAAATGCAGCTTCTAGGAGGTTGTCAAGTGTTTTTGCTCGACGTTTCCATTCTTGGGTGGTTGGTTTGGCCCTTGTTCCGTTATCTCGAATCCTAGCCCGGTATATCCCATTTTAATTTTACACCATTGTGAACCTTACGCCTTTTTTACTCTCTGATCGAGGTTCTCGGCATTGAAAAATCTTCTTAAACTAAATCACACGTGTATATGCTGACATTTAAGAGATATACAGTCAAGAAAATCAAGGGCAATGGTGATATATGTGCGGATTAGACACCAAAAAAAACACTCAACAAATGGCTACAATTTAAGGAATGTGTTTAGTGAAGGCATCAGATTCCTAATTGATGGGGAAAGGTCTGGTGGCAAGAAAAGCTGCTTCTAGGAGGTTGTTAAGTGTCTTCGCTCGACGATTCTATCCTTGGGTGGTTGGTTTGGTCCTTGTTCCAGTAACTTGAATCCTAGCCCAATATATCCCATTTTAATTTTACACCATTGTGAACCTTACGCCTTTTTACTCTCTGATCGAGGTTCTTGGTATTGAAAAATTTTCGTAAACTAAATCACACGTGTATATGTTGACATTTAAGAGATATACAGTCAAGAAAATCAAGGGCATTGGTGATATATATGCGGATTAGACACCAAAAAAACACTCAACAAATGGCTACAATTTAAGGGATGTGTATAGTGACGGCATCAGATTCCTAATTGATGGAGAAAGGTCTGGTGGCAAGAAAAGCTGCTTCTAGGAGGTTGTCAAGTGTTTTTGCTCGATGATTCCATTCTTGTGTAGTTGGTTTGGCCGTTATTCCTGCAACTTGAATCCTAGCCCGGTATATCCCATTTTAATTTTACACCATTGTGAACCTTAAGCCTTTTTTACTCCCTGATCGAGGTTCTCGGCATTGAAAAATCTTCGAAAACTAAATCACACGTGTATATGTTGACATTTAAGAGATATATAGTCAAGAAAATCAAGGGCAATGGTGATATATATGCGGATTAGACACCAAAAAAACACTCAACAAATGGCTACAATTTAAGGAATGTATTTAGTGATGGCATCAGATTCCTAATTGATGGAGAAAGGTCTGGTGGCAAGAAAAGCTACTACTAGGAGGTTGTCAAGTGTTTTTGTTCGACGATTCCATTCTTGGGTGGTTGGTTTGGCCCTTGTTCATGTAACTCGAATCCTAGCCCGGTATATCCCATTTTAATTTTACACCATTGTGAACCTTACGCCTTTTTTACTCTCTGATCGAGGTTCTCGCCATTGAAAAATCTTCGTCAACTAAATCACACGTGTATATGTTGACATTTAAAAGATTTACAGTCAAGAAAATCAAGGGCAATGGTGATATATATGCGGAGTAGACACCAAAAAAAACACTCAACAAATGGCTACAATTTAAGGAATGTGTTTAGTGACGGCATCAGATTCATAATTGATGGAGAAAGGTCATGTGGCAAGAAAAGCTGCTTCTAGGAGGTTGTCAAGTGTTTTCGCTCGACGATTCCATCCTTGGGTGGTTGGTTTGGCCCTTGTTCCTGTAACTCGAATCCTAGACTGGTATATCCCATTATAATTTTACACCATTGTGAACTTTACGCCTTTTTTACTCTCTGATCGAGGTTGTCGGAATTGAAAATCCTCGTAAACTAAATCACACGTGTATATGTTGACATTTATGAAATATACAGTCAAGAAAATCAAGGGCATGGTGATATATATGCGGATTAGACAACAAAAAAAACACTCAACAATTGGCTACAATTTAAGGAATGTGTTTAGTGACGGCATCAGATTCCTAATTGATGGAGAAAGGTCTGGTGGCAAGAAAAGCTGCTTCTAGGAGGTCGTCAAGTGTTTTCGCTTGATGATTCCATTCTTGGGTGGCTGGTTTTCCACTTGTTCCTGTAACTCGAATCCTATCCCGCTATATCCCATTTTAATTTTACATCATTGTGAACCTTAAACCTTTTTTAATCTCTGATCGAGGTTCTCGGCAATGAAAAATCTTCGTAAACTAAATCACAAGTGTATATGTTGACATTTAAGAGATATACAGGCAAGAAAATCAAGGGCAATGGTGATATATATGCGGATTAGACACAAAAAAAACACTCAACAAATGGCTACAATTTAAGGAATGTGTTTAGTGACGGCATCAGATTCCTAATTGATGGAGAAAGGTCTGGTGGGAAGAAAAGCTGCTTCTTGGAGGTTGTCAAGTGTTTTCGCTCGACGATTCCATTCTTGGGTGGTTGGTTTGGCCCTTGTTCCTGTAACTCGAATCCTAGCCCGGTATATCCCATTTTAATTTTACACCATTGTGAACCTTACGCCTTTTTACTCTCAGATCGAGGTTCTCGGCATTAAAAAATCTTCGTAAACTAAATCAAACGTGTATGTGTTGACATTTAAGAGTTATACAGTCAAGAAAATTAAGGGCAATGGTGTTATATATGAAGATTAGACACAAAAAAAACACTCAACAAATGGGTACAATTTAAAGAATGTGTTTAGTGACGACATCAGATTCCTAATTGATGGAGAAAGGTTTGGTGGCAAGATAAGCTGCTTCTAGGAGGTTGTCAAGTGTCCTCGCTCGACGATTCCATTCTTGGTGGGTTGGTTTGGACCTTGTTCATGTAACTCGAATCCTAGCCCGGTATATCCCATTTTAATTTTACACCATTGTGAACCTTACGTCTTTTTTACTCTCTAATCGAAGTTCTCGGCATTAAAAAATCTTCGTAAACTAAATCACACGTATATATGTTGACATTTAAGAGATATACAATGAAGAAAATCAAGGACAATGGTGATATATATGCGGATTAGACACCAAAAAAAACACACACAACAAATGGCTACAATTTAAGGAATGTGTTTAGTGACTGCATCAAATTTTTAATTGATGGAGAAAGGTCTGGTGGCAAGAAAAGCTGCTTCTAGGAGGTTGTCAAGTGTTTTCGCTCGACGATTCCATTCTTGGGTGGTTGGTTTGGCCCTTGTTCCTGTAACTCGAATCCTAGCTCGGTATATCCCATTTTAATTTTACACCATTGTGAAACTTACGCCTTTTTTACTCTCAGATCAAGGTTCTAGGCATTGAAAAATCTTCGTAAACTAAATCACACGTGTATATGTTGACATTTAAGAGATATACAGTCAAGAAAATCAAGGGCAATGATGATATATATGCGGAGTAGACACAAAAAAAAACACTCAACAAATGGCTACAATTTAAGGATTGTGTTTAGTGACGGCATCAGATTCCTAATTGATGGAGAAAGGTCTGGTGGCATGAAAAGCAACTTCTAGGAGGTTGTCAAGTGTTTTCGCTCGACGATTCCATTCTTGGGTGGTTGGTTTGGCCCTTGTTCCTGTAACTCGAATCCTAGCCCGGTATATCCCATTTTAATTTTACACCATTATGAACCTTACGCCTTTTTTTCTCTCTGATCGAGGTTCTCGACATTGAAAAATCTTCGTAAACTAAATCACACGTGTATATGTTGACATTTAAGAGATATACAGTCAAGAAAATCAAGGGCAATGGTGGTATATATGAGGATTACACACCAAAAAAAACACTCAACAAATGGCTACAATTTAAGGAATGGGTTTAGTGACGGCATCAGATTCCTTATTGATGGAGAAAGGTCTGGTGGCATGAAAAGCAACTTCTTGGAGGTTGTCAAGTGTTTTCGCTCGACGATTCCATTCTTGGGTGGTTGGTTTGGCCCTTGTTCTTGTAACTCGAATCCTAGCCCGGTATATCCCGTTTTAATTTTACACCATTGTGAAAATAACGCCTTTTTTACTCTCTGATCGAGGTTCTCGGTATTGAAAAATCTTCGTAAACTAAATCACACGTGTATATGTTGACATTTAAGAGATATACAGTCAAGAAAATCAAGGGCAATGGTGATATATATGAGGATTAGACACAAAAAAAAACACTCAACAAATGGCTACAATTTAAGGAATGTGTTTAGTGACGGCATCAGATTCCTAATTGAAGGAGAAAGATCTGGTGGCAAGAAAAGCTACTTCTAGGAGGTTGTCAAGTGTTTTCGCTCGACGATTCCATTCTTGGGTGGTTGGTTTTGCCCTTGTTCCTGTAACTTGAATCCTAGCCGGGTATATCCCATTTTAATTTTACACCATTGTGAACCTTAAATCTTTTTTACTCTCTAATCGAGGTTCTCGGCATTGAAAAATCTTCGTAAACTAAATCACACGTGTATATGTTGACATTTAAGAGATATACAGTCAAGAAAATCAAGGGCAATGGTGATATATATGCGGATTAGACACAAAAAAACTTTTAAACAAATGACTACAATTTAACAACTGTGTTTAGTAATGGCATCAGATTTCTAATTGATGGAGAAAGGTCTAGTGGCAAGAAAAACAACTTCTGGGAGGTTGTCAAGTGTTTTTGCTCGACGATTCTATTCTTGGGTGGTTGGTTTGGCCTTTGTTAATGTAACTCGAATCCTAGCCCGGTATATCCCATTTTAATTTTGCACGATTGTGAATCCTACGACTTTTTTACTATCTGATCGAGGTTCTCGGCATTGAAAAATCTTCGTAAACTAAATCACACGTGTATATGTTGACAATTAAGAGATATACAGTCAAGAAAATCAAGGGCAATGTTGATATATATGCGGATTTGACACAAAAAAAACACTCAACAAACGGCTACAATTTAAGGAATGTGTTTAGTGACGGCATCAATTCCTAATTGATGGAGAAAGGTCTGGTGACAAGAAAAGCTGCTTCTAGGAGGCTGTCAAGTGTCTTTGCTCGACGATTCCATTCTTGGGTGGTTGGTTTGGCCCTTGTTCCTGTAACTCGAATCCTAGCCCGGTATATCCCATTTTAATTTTACACCATTGTGAACCTTACGCCTTTTTTACTCTCTGATCGAGGTTCTCGGCATTGAAAAATCTTCGTAAACAAAATCACACGTGTATATGTTGACATTTAAGAGATATACAGTCAAGAAAATCAAGAGCAATGGTGGTATATATGAGGATTACACACCAAAAAAAACACTCAACAAATGGCTACAATTTAAGAAATGTGTTTAGTGACGGCATCAGATTCCTTATTGATAGAGAAAGGTCTGGTGGCATGAAAAGCAACTTCTAGGAGGTTGTCAAGTGTTTTCGCTCGACGATTCCATTCTTGGGTGGTTGGTTTGGCCCTTGTTCCTGTAACTCGAATCCTAGCCCGGTATATCCCATTTTAATTTTACACCATTATGAACCTTACGCCTTTTTTTCTCTCTGATCGAGGTTCTCGGCATTGAAAAATCTTCATAAACTAAATCACACGTGTAAATGTTGACATTTATGAGATATACAGTCAAGAAAATCAAGGGCAATGGTGATATATATGCGGATTACACACAAAAAAAAAACACTCAACAAATGGCTACAATTTAAGGAATGTGTTTAATGACGGCATCATATTCCTAATTGATGGAGAAATGTCTGGTGGCATGAAAAGCTGCTTCTAGGAGGTTGTCAAGTGTTTTCGCTCGACGATTCCATTCTTGGGTGGGTGGTTTGGCCCTTGTTCCTGTAACTCGAATCCTTGCCCGTTATATCCCATTTTAATTTTACACCATTGTGAACCTTACGCCTTTTTTACTCTCTGATCGAGGTTCTCAGCATTGAAAAATCTTCGTAAACTAAATCACACGTGTATATGTTGACATTTAAGAGATATATAGTCAAGAAAATCAAGGGCAATGGTGATATATATGCGGATTAGACACAAAAAAAAAACACTCAACAAATGGCTACAATTTAAGGAATGTGTTTTGTTACGTCATCATATTCCTAATTGATGGAGAAAGGTCTGGTGACAAGAAAAGCTGCTTCTAGGTGGTTGTCAAGTGTTTTCGCTCGACGATTCCATTCTTGGGTGGTTGGTTTGGCCCTTGTTCCTGTCACTTGAATCCTAGCTCGGTATATCCCATTTTAATTTTACACTATTGTGAACCTTACGCCTTTTTTACTCTCTAATCGAGGTTCTCGGCATTGAAAAATCTTCGTAAACTAAATCACAAGTGTATATGTTGACATTTAAGAGATATACAGTCAAGAAAATCAAGGGCAATGGTGATATATATGAGGATTAGACACAAAAAAAAAAACACTCAACAAATGGCTACAATTTAAGGAATGTGTTTAGTGACGGCATCAGATTCCTAATTGAAGGAGAAAGATCTGGTGGCAAGAAAAGCTGCTTCTAGGAGGTTGTCAAGTGTTTTCGCTCGACGATTCCATTCTTGGGTGGTTGGTTTTGCCCTTGTTGCTGTAACTTGAATCCTAGCCCGGTATATCCCATTTTAATTTTACACCATTGTGAACCTTAACTCTTTTTTACTCTCTAATCGAGGTTCTCGGCATTGAAAAATCTTCGTAAACTAAATCACACGTGTATATGTTGACATTTAAGAGATATACAGTCAAGAAAATCAAGGGCAATTGTGATATATATGCGGATTAGACACAAAAAAAACTTCTAAACAAATGACTACAATTTAACGACTGTGTTTAGTAATGGCATCAGATTCCTAATTGATGGAGAAAGGTCTAGTGGCAAGAAAAACAACTTCTGGGAGGTTGTCAAGTGTTTTTGCTCGACGATTCTATTCTTGGGTGGTTGGTTTGGCCTTTGTTAATGTAACTCGAATCCTAGCCCGGTATATCCCATTTTAATTTTGCACGATTGTGAACCCTACGACTTTTTTACTATCTGATCGAGGTTCTCGGCATTGAAAAATCTTCGTAAACTAAATCACACGTGTATATGTTGACATTTAAGAAATATACAGTCAAGAAAATCAAGGGCAATGTTGATATATATGCGGATTTGACACAAAAAAAAACACTCAACAAACGGCTACAATTTAAGGAATGTGTTTAGTGACGGCATCAATTCCTAATTGATGGAGAAAGGTCTGGTGGCAAGAAAAGCTGCTTCTAGGAGGCTGTCAAGTGTCTTTGCTCGACGATTCCATTCTTGGGTGGTTGGTTTGGCCCTTGTTCCTGTAACTCGAATCCTAGCCCGGTATATCCCATTTTAATTTTACACCATTGTGAACCTTACGCCTTTTTTACTCTCTGATCGAGGTTCTCGGCATTGAAAAATCTTCGTGAACAAAATCACACGTGTATATGTTGACATTTAAGAGATATACAGTCAAGAAAATCAAGAGCAATGGTGGTATATATGAGGATTACACACCAAAAAAAACACTCAACAAATGGCTACAATTTAAGGAATGTGTTTAGTGACGGCATCAGATTCCTTATTGATGGAGAAAGGTCTGGTGGCATGAAAAGCAACTTCTAGGAGGTTGTCAAGTGTTTTCGCTCGACGATTCCATTCTTGGGTGGTTGGTTTGGCCCTTGTTCCTGTAACTCGAATCCTAGCCCGGTATATCCCATTTTAATTTTACACCATTATGAACCTTACGCCTTTTTTTCTCTCTGATCGAGGTTCTCGGCATTGAAAAATCTTCATAGACTAAATCACACGTGTAAATGTTGACATTTATGAGATATACAGTCAAGAAAATCAAGGGCAATGGTGATATATATGCGGATTACACACAAAAAAAAAACACTCAACAAATGGCTACAATTTAAGGAATGTGTTTAATGACGGCATCAGATTCCTAATTGATGGAGAAATGTCTGGTGGCATGAAAAGCTGCTTCTAGGAGGTTGTCAAGTGTTTTCGCTCGACGATTCCATTCTTGGGTGGGTGGTTTGGCCCTTGTTCCTGTAACTCGAATCCTTGCCCGATATATCCCATTTTAATTTTACACCATTGTGAACCTTACGCCTTTTTTACTCTCTGATCGAGGTTCTCAGCATTGAAAAATCTTCGTAAACTAAATCACACGTGTATATGTTGACATTTAAGAGATATATAGTCAAGAAAATCAAGGGCAATGGTGATATATATGCGGATTAGACACAAAAAAAAAACACTCAACAAATGGCTACAATTTAAGGAATGTGTTTTGTTACGTCATCATATTCCTAATTGATGGAGAAAGGTCTGGTGACAAGAAAAGCTGCTTCTAGGTGGTTGTCAAGTGTTTTCGCTCGACGATTCCATTCTTGGGTGGTTGGTTTGGCCCTTGTTCCTGTCACTTGAATCCTAGCTCGGTATATCCCATTTTAATTTTACACTATTGTGAACCTTACGCCTTTTTTACTCTCTAATCGAGGTTCTCGGCATTGAAAAATCTTCGTAAACTAAATCACACGTGTATATTTTGACATTTAAGAGATATACAGTCAAGAAAATCAAGGGCAATGGTGATATATATGCGGATTAGACACAAAAAAAACACACTAAACAAATGGCTACAATTTAAGGAATGTGTTTAGTAATGGCATCAGATTCCTAATTAATGGAGAAAGGTCTAGTGGCAAGAAAAACAACTTCTAGGAGGTTGTCAAGTGTTTTTGCTCGACGATTCTATTCTTGGGTGGTTGGTTTGGCCCTTGTTAATGTAACTCGAATCCTAGCCCGGTATATCCCATTTTAATTTTGCACGATTGTGAACCCTACAACTTTTTTACTATCTGATCGAGGTTCTCGGCATTGAAAAATCTTCTTAAACAAAATCACACGTGTATATGTTGACATTTAAGAGATATACAGTCAAGAAAATCAAGGGCAATGGTGATATATATGCGGATTTGACACCAAAAAAAACACTCAACAAACGGCTACAATTTAAGGAATGTGTTTAGTGACGGCATCAATTCCTAATTGATGGAGAAAGGTCTGGTGGCAAGAAAAGCTACTTCTAGGAGGTTGTCAAGTGTCTTTGCTCGACGATTCCATTCTTGGGTGGTTGGTTTGTCCCTTGTTCCTGTAACTCGGATCCTAGCCCGGTATATCCCATTTTAATTTTACACCATTGTGAACCTTGCGCCTTTTTTACTCTATGATCGAGGTTCTCGGCATTGAAAAATCTTCGTAAACAAAATCACACGTGTAAATGTTGACATTTATGAGATATACAGTCAAGAAAATCAAGGGCAATGGTGATATATATGCGGATTAGACACACAAAAAACACTCAACAAATGGCTACAATTTAAGGAATGTGTTTAATGACGGCATCAGATTCCTAATTGATGGAGACATGTCTGGTGGCATGAAAAGCTGCTTCTAGGAGGTTCTCAAGTGTTTTCGCTCGACGATTCCATTCTTGGGTGGGTGGTTTGGCCCTTGTTCCTGTAACTCGAATCCTTGCCCGATATATCCCATTTTAATTTTACACCATTGTGAACCTTAAGCCTTTTTTACTCTCTGATCGAGGTTCTCGGCATTGAAAAATCTTCGTAAACTAAATCACACGTGTATATGTTGACATTTAAGAGATATACAGTCAAGAAAATCAAGGGCAATGGTGATATATATGAGGATTAGACACAAAAAAAAACACTCAACAAATGGCTACAATTTAAGGAATGTGTTTAGTGACGGCATCAGATTCCTAATTGAAGGAGAAAGATCTGGTGGCAAGAAAAGCTGCTTCTAGGAGGTTGTCAAGTGTTTTCGCTCGACGATTCCATTCTTGGGTGGTTGGTTTTGCCCTTGTTCCTGTAACTTGAATCCTAGCCCGGTATATCCCATTTTAATTTTACACCATTGTGAACCTTAACTCTTTTTTACTCTCTAATCGAGGTTCTCGGCATTGAAAAATCTTCGTAAACTAAATCACACGTGTATATGTTGACATTTAAGAGATATACAGTCAAGAAAATCAAGGGCAATGGTGATATATATGCGGATTAGACACAAAAAAAACTTCTAAACAAATGACTACAATTTAACGACTGTGTTTAGTAATGGCATCAGATTCCTAATTGATGGAGAAAGGTCTAGTGGCAAGAAAAACAACTTCTGGGAGGTTGTCAAGTGTTTTTGCTCGACGATTCTATTCTTGGGTGGTTGGTTTGGCCTTTGTTAATGTAACTCGAATCCTAGCCCGGTATATCCCATTTTAATTTTGCACGATTGTGAACCCTACGACTTTTTTACTATCTGATCGAGGTTCTCGGCATTGAAAAATCTTCGTAAACTAAATCACACGTGTATATGTTGACATTTAAGAAATACACAGTCAAGAAAATCAAGGGCAATGTTGATATATATGCGGATTTGACACAAAAAAAAACACTCAACAAACGGCTACAATTTAAGGAATGTGTTTAGTGACGGCATCAATTCCTAATTGATGGAGAAAGGTCTGGTGGCAAGAAAAGCTGCTTCTAGGAGGCTGTCAAGTGTCTTTGCTCGACGATTCCATTCTTGGGTGGTTGGTTTGGCCCTTGTTCCTGTAACTCGAATCCTAGCCCGGTATATCCCATTTTAATTTTACACCATTGTGAACCTTACGCCTTTTTTACTCTCTGATCGAGGTTCTCGGCATTGAAAAATCTTCGTGAACAAAATCACACGTGTATATGTTGACATTTAAGAGATATACAGTCAAGAAAATCAAGAGCAATGGTGGTATATATGAGGATTACACACCAAAAAAAACACTCAACAAATGGCTACAATTTAAGGAATGTGTTTAGTGACGGCATCAGATTCCTTATTGATGGAGAAAGGTCTGGTGGCATGAAAAGCAACTTCTAGGAGGTTGTCAAGTGTTTTCGCTCGACGATTCCATTCTTGGGTGGTTGGTTTGGCCCTTGTTCCTGTAACTCGAATCCTAGCCCGGTATATCCCATTTTAATTTTACACCATTATGAACCTTACGCCTTTTTTTCTCTCTGATCGAGGTTCTCGGCATTGAAAAATCTTCATAAACTAAATCACACGTGTAAATGTTGACATTTATGAGATATACAGTCAAGAAAATCAAGGGCAATGGTGAAATATATGCGGATTACACACAAAAAAAAACACTCAACAAATGGCTACAATTTAAGGAATGTGTTTAATGACGGCATCAGATTCCTAATTGATGGAGAAATGTCTGGTGGCATGAAAAGCTGCTTCTAGGAGGTTGTCAAGTGTTTTCGCTCGACGATTCCATTCTTGGGTGGGTGGTTTGGCCCTTGTTCCTGTAACTCGAATCCTTGCCCGATATATCCCATTTTAATTTTACACCATTGTGAACCTTACGCCTTTTTTACTCTCTGATCGAGGTTCTCAGCATTGAAAAATCTTCGTAAACTAAATCACACGTGTATATGTTGACATTTAAGAGATATATAGTCAAGAAAATCAAGGGCAATGGTGATATATATGCGGATTAGACACAAAAAAAACCACTCAACAAATGGCTACAATTTAAGGAATGTGTTTTGTTACGTCATCATATTCCTAATTGATGGAGAAAGGTCTGGTGACAAGAAAAGCTGCTTCTAGGTGGTTGTCAAGTGTTTTCGCTCGACGATTCCATTCTTGGGTGGTTGGTTTGGCCCTTGTTCCTGTCACTTGAATCCTAGCTCGGTATATCCCATTTTAATTTTACACTATTGTGAACCTTACGCCTTTTTTACTCTCTAATCGAGGTTCTCGGCATTGAAAAATCTTCGTAAACTAAATCACACGTGTATATTTTTACATTTAAGAGATATACAGTCAAGAAAATCAAGGGCAATGGTGATATATATGCGGATTAGACACAAAAAAAACACACTAAACAAATGGCTACAATTTAAGGAATGTGTTTAGTAATGGCATCAGATTCCTAATTAATGGAGAAAGGTCTAGTGGCAAGAAAAACAACTTCTAGGAGGTTGTCAAGTGTTTTTGCTCGACGATTCTATTCTTGGGTGGTTGATTTGGCCCTTGTTAATGTAACTCGAATCCTAGCCCGGTATATCCCATTTTAATTTTGCACGATTGTGAACCCTACAACTTTTTTACTATCTGATCGAGGTTCTCGGCATTGAAAAATCTTCTTAAATAAAATCACACGTGTATATGTTGACATTTAAGAGATATACAGTCAAGAAAATCAAGGGCAATGGTGATATATATGCGGATTTGACACCAAAAAAAACACTCAACAAACGGCTACAATTTAAGGAATGTGTTTAGTGACGGCATCAATTCCTAATTGATGGAGAAAGGTCTGGTGGCAAGAAAAGCTGCTTCTAGGAGGTTGTCAAGTGTCTTTGCTCGACGATTCCATTCTTGGGTGGTTGGTTTGTCCCTTGTTCCTGTAACTCGGATCCTAGCCCGGTATATCCCATTTTAATTTTACACCATTGTGAACCTTGCGCCTTTTTTACTCTATGATCGAGGTTCTCGGCATTGAAAAATCTTCGTAAACAAAATCACACGTGTAAATGTTGACATTTATGAGATATACAGTCAAGAAAATCAAGGGCAATGGTGATATATATGCGGATTAGACACACAAAAAACACTCAACAAATGGCTACAATTTAAGGAATGTGTTTAATGACGGCATCAGATTCCTAATTGATGGAGACATGTCTGGTGGCATGAAAAGCTGCTTCTAGGAGGTTCTCAAGTGTTTTCGCTCGACGATTCCATTCTTGGGTGGGTGGTTTGGCCCTTGTTCCTGTAACTCGAATCCTTGCCCGATATATCCCATTTTAATTTTACACCATTGTGAACCTTAAGCCTTTTTTACTCTCTGATCGAGGTTCTCGGCATTGAAAAATCTTCGTAAACTAAATCACACGTGTATATGTTGACATTTAAGAGATATATAGTCAAGAAAATCAAGGGCAATGGTGATATATATGCGGATTAGACACAAAAAAACACTCAACAAATGGCTACAATTTAAGGAATGTGTTTTGTTACGTCATCATATTCCTAATTGATGGAGAAAGGTCTGGTGACAAGAAAGGCTGCTTCTAGGTGGTTGTCAAGTGTTTTCGCTCAACGATTCCATTCTTGGGTGGTTGGTTTGGCCCTTGTTCCTTTCACTTGAATCCTAGCTCGGTATATCCCATTTTAATTTTACACCATTGTGAACCTTACGCCTTTTTACTCTCTGATCGATGTTCTCGGCACTGAAAAATTTTCGTAAACTAAATCACACGTGTATATGTTGACATTTAAGAGATATACAGTCAAGAAAATCAAGGGTAATGGTGATATATATGTGGATTAGACACCAAAAGAAACACTCAACAAATGACTACAATTTAAAGAATGTGTTTTGTGACAGCATCAGATTCCTAATTGATGGAGAAAGGTCTGGTGGCAAGAAAAGCTGCTTCTAGGAGGTTGTCAAGTGTTTTCGCTCGACGATTCCATTCTTGGGTGGTTGGTTTGGCCCTTGTTCCTTTAACTCGAATCCTAGCCCGGTATATCCCATTTTAATTTTACACCATTGTGAACCTTACGCCTTTTTACTCTCTGATCGATGTTCTCGGCATTGAAAAATTTTCGTAAACTAAATCACACGTGTATATGTTGACACTTAAGAGATATACAGTCAAGAAAATCAAGGGCAATGGTGATATATATGAGGATTAGACACCAAAAAAAACACACTCAACAAATGGCTACAATTTAAGAAATGAGTTTAGTGACGTTATTAGATTCCTAATTGATGGAGAAAGGTCTGGTAGCAAGAAAAGCTGCTTCTAGGAGGTTGTCAAGTGTTTACGCTCGACGATTCTATTCTTGGGTGGTTGGTTTGGCCCTTGTTCATGTAACTCGAATCCTAGCCCGGTATATCGCATTTTAAGTTTACACCATTGTGAACCATACACCTTTTTTACTATCTGATTGAGATTCTCGGCATTGAAAAATCTTCGTAAACTAAATCACAAATGTATATGTTGACATTTAAGAGATATACAGTCAAGAAAATCAAGGGCAATGGTGATATATATGCGGATTTGACACCAAAAAAAAAACACTCAACAAATGGCTACAATTTAAGGAATGTGTTTATTGATGGCATCAGATTCCTAATTGATGGAGAAAGGTCTGGTGGCAAGAAAAGCTGTTTCTAGTAGGTTGTCAAGTGTTTTCGCTCAACGATTCCATTCTTGGGTGATTGGCTTGGTCCTTGTTCCTGTAACTCGAATCCTAGCCCGGTATATCCCATTTTAATTTTACACCATTGTGAACCTTACGCCTTTTTTACTCCCTGATCGAGGTTCTCGGCGTTGAAAAATTTTCGTCAACTAAATCACACGTGTATATGTTGACATTTAAGAGATAAACAGTCAAGAAAATCAAGGGCAATGGTGATATATATGCGGATTAGACACCAAAAAAAACACTCAACAAATGGCTACTATTCAAAGAATGTGTTTAGTGATGGCATCAGATTCCAAATTGATGGAGAAAGGTCTGGTGGAAAGAAAAGCTGCTTCTAGGAGGTTGTCAAGTGTTTTCGCTCGACGATTCCATTCTTGGGTGGTTGGTTTGGCCCTTGTTCCTATAACTCGAATCCTAGCCCAGTATATCACATTTAAATTTTACACCATTGTGAACCTTACGCCTTTTTTACTCTCTGATCGAGGTTCTCGGCATTGAAAAATCTTCGTAAACTAAATCACACGTGTGTATGTTGACATTTAAGAGATATACAGTCAAGAAAATCAAGGGCAATGGTGATATATATGCGGATTAGACAGCAAAAAAAAAACACTCAACAAATGGCTACGATTTAAGGAATGTGTTTAGTGTCGGCATCATATTCCTAATTGATGGAGAAAGGTCTGGTGGCAAGAAAAGCTACTTCTAGGAGGTTGTCAATTGTTTTCGCTCGACGATTCCATTCTTGGGTGGTTCGTTGGGCCCTTGTTCCTGTAACTCGAATCCTAGCCCAGTATATCCCATTTTAATTTTACACCATTGTGAACCTTACACCTTTTTTACTCTCTGATCGAGGTTCTCGGCATTGAAAATTCTTCGTAAACTAAATCACACGTGTATATGTTGAAATTTAAGAGATATACAGACAAGAAAATCACGGGCAAGGGTGATATATATATGCGGACTAGACACCAAAAAAAAAACACTCAACAAATGGCTACAATTGAAAGAATGTGTTTAGTGATGGCATCAAATTCCTAATTGATGGAGAAAGGTCTGGTGGCAAGAAAAGCTGCTTCTAGGAGGTTATCAATTGTTTTCGCTCGACGATTCCATTCTTGGGTGGTTGGTTTGGCCCTTGTTTCTGTAACTCGAATCCTAGCCCAGTATATCCCATTTTAATTTTACACCATTGTGAACCTTACACCTTTTTTACTCTCTGATCGAGGTTCTCGGCATTGAAAAGTCTTTGTAAACTAAATCACACGTGTATATGTTGAAATTTAAGAGAAATACAGTCAAGAAAATCATGGGCAATGGTGATATATATGCGGATTAGACACCAAAAAAAACACTCAACAAATGGCTACAATTTAAAGAATGTGTTTAGTGATGGCATCAGATTCCTAATTGATGGAGAAAGGTCTGGTGGCAAGAAAAGCTACTTCTAGGAGGTTGTCAAGTGTTTTCGCTCGACTATTCCATTCTTGGGTGGTTGGTTTGGCCCTTGTTCCTGTAACTCGAATCCAGGCCCAGTATATCACATTTTAATTTTACACCATTGTGAACCTTACGCCTTTTTTACTCTTTGATCGAGGTTCTCGTCATTGAAAACTCTTTGTAAACTAAATCACATGTGTATATGTTGACATTTAAGAGATATACAGTCAAGAAAATCAAGGGAAATGGTGATATATATGCGGATTAGACACCGAAAAAACACTCAATAAATGGTTACAATTTAAGGAAAGTGTTTAGTGACGGCATCAGATTCCTAACTGATGGAGAAAGGTCTGGTGGCAAGACAAGCTGCTTCTAGGAGGTTGTCAAGTGTTTTCGCTCGACGATTCCATTCTTGGGTAGTTGGTTTGGCCCTTGTTCCTGTAACTCGAATCCTAGCCCGGTATATCCCATTTTAATTTTACACCATTGTGAACCTTACGTGTTTTTTTACTCTCTGATCGAGGTTCTCGGCATTGAAAAATCTTCGTAAACTAAATCACACATGAATATGTTGACATTTAAGAGGTATACAGTCAAGAAAATCAAGGTCAATGGTGATATATATGCGAATTCGGCACCAAAAAAAAACATCAACAAATGGCTACATTTTAAGGAATGTGTTTAGTGACGGCATCAGTTTCCTAAATGATGGAGAAAGGTCTGGTGGCAAGAAAAGCTATTTCTAGGAGGTTGTCAAGTGTTTTCGCTCGACGATTCCAATCTTGGGTGGTTGGCTTGGCCCTTGTTCCAGTAACTCGAATCCTAGCCCGGTATATCCCATTTTAATTTTACACCATTGTGAACCTTACGCCTTTTTTACTCTCTGATCGAGGTTCTCGGCTTTGAAAAATCTTCGTAAACTAAATCACACGTGTATATGTTGACATTTAAGAGATATACAGTCAAGAAAATCAAGGGCAATGGTGATATATATGCGGATTAGACACAAAAAAAAACACTCAACAAATGGCTACAATTCAAAGAATGTGTTTAGTGATGGCATCAGATTCCAAGTTGATGGAGAAAGGTCTGGTGGAAAGAAAAGCTGCTTCTAGGAGGTTGTCAAGTGTTTTCACTCGACGATTCCATTCTTGGGTGGTTGGTTTGGCCCTTGTTCCTGTAACTCGAATCCTAGCCCAGTATATCACATTTTAATTTTACACCATTGTGAACCTTACGCCTTTTTTACTCTCCGATCGAGGTTCTCGGCATTGAAAAATCTTCGTAAACTAAATCACACGTGTATATGTTGACATTTAAGAGATATACAGTCAAGAAAATCAAGGGCAATGGTGATATATTTGCGGATTAGACAGCAAAAAAAAACACTCAACAAATGGCTACGATTTAAGAAATGTGTTTAGTGACGGCATCAGATTCCTAATTGATGGAGAAAGGTCTGGTGGCAAGAAAAGCTGCTTCTAGGAGGTTGTCAATTGTTTTCGCTCGACGATTCCATTCTTGGGTGGTTGGTTTGGCCCTTGTTCCTGTAACTCGAATCATAGCCCAGTATATCCCATTTTAATTTTACACCATTGTGAACCTTACACCTTTTTTACTTTCTGATCGAGGTTCTCGGCATTGAAAATTCTTCATAAACTAAATCACACGTGTATATGTTGAAATTTAAGAGATATACAGACAAGAAAATCACGGGCAATGGTGATATATATGCGGATTAGACACAAAAAAAACACTCAACAAATGGCTACAATTTCAAGAATGTGTTTAGTGATGGCATCAGATTCCTAATTGATGGAGAAAGGTCTGGTGGCAAGAAAAGCTGCTTCTAGGAGGTTGTCAAATTTTTTCGCTCGACGATTCCATTCTTGGGTAGTTGGTTTGGCCCTTGTTCCTGTAACTCGAATCCTAGCCCAGTATATCCCATTTTAATTTTACACCATTGTGAACCTTACGTGTTTTTTTAATCTCTGATCGAGGTTCTCGGCATTGAAAAATCTTCGTAAACTAAATCACACATGTATATGTTGACATTTAAGAGATATACAGTCAAGAAAATCAAGGGCAATGGTGATATATATGCGGATTAAACACAAAAAAACCACTCAACAAATGGCTACAATTCAAAGAATGTGTTTAGTGATGGCATCAGATTCCTAGTTCGCTATGATCAGAGCTCTGATACCAAGCTGTCACACCCTGGCTTTGCGGAAGCGTGGTTATTTTGGTGTGACTTCTTAATACCATAGCTTAATCATAACAAGCTATATGAAATAAAAACCATGCAAGATCATCCATAGATTTATGTTTTAAAACCGAAGTAACATAACATTGTCTTAGGGACTACAACACCATAACATAAGACATTGTTTTTAAAGACATAAACATCAACATGAATAAAACGTAGTTTAAGATTTGTGACTCGTCCAGGAGAAAGTCACATTTCCTAAATCGGGATGACCTCGGAACCCATATGCAGCGGGAAAACATAACATACCGCGCCAGATCTTTAATTCCCTGAAATACATGTAAGTTGAAAAAAATCAACAATAATGTTGAGTGAGTTCATGTGTAAGTGAGTAAATAAACCTTTGTATGTGTAAAAATCCTGGTATGTAGCAAATAAGGAAAAAGAGATCATCAATGGTTTGCAAGGCCATTGATATGTGTGAAGTGCAAGTAGGTAGACTCAAACCTAGCAGATTTATGCGTTGGGTACAAAGTCACCCCGAGGTCCGTTCTGTGTTGGGCCTGGGATTGGGCTCGCTACACCCAAATAGATCTACCGCTCCTGCCCCTCGGTCCTACCTTGAGGATTAATGGCCTCAAGTTTCTGCCTACCCACTCACATGATCTGAATAATAATAACCCTCCTTACGCTAACCATACCATGTAAGAATTATTCGTAATCATAGTAACATGTATTTCACCCCCGCAGTTTAGAAAACTGAAAACAGTTAGAGAAAAGGGGGACATGAACTCACAGTGGTGCGTCTCTACCAAGTATATCTCCTGATCAATCAGCTGTGCGACGACCTACACGTACTTAGTCTATTAGACGGACGGCCGTGCCTTAGCTTAAGGTTTAAGTTTTTGGGAAATAGTTAGACAACTATTTCGTGTTTATATTTTTGTAAATACTTAGTAATTATTCTCCTTCCCAAGGATGGGGGATTTAATACATGTGCATTCGTATTATTCTGGGATCGTTATCATTTGGTAATATTATTTTTACCCTAAAAATAATATTTGTATAGTTCACAAAATAATCATAAAAATTCACAAGTGTTGTTACTAAATATATATCTTAGCAAGTTTTTATTTTGTGAAAATCCCACCTCCGATAATTAGAAATCTTGTAATAAAGTCATGGCGAAATCTATAATTCGAAAACACGTTAAAAATGTATTTCTAACTCTTGTAGTGAAAATATTTCTAAGTGTTAGGTTTTTGGAAAAATTTCGCCAGAGTTTCCTCTGTAACTGGAGGTGGCCACGCTTTCAAGCGTATCGTTTTCTTTTACAAATCAAACCAACAATTTTCTCATTCAATCAATAAACAATATTCAAACCATCAAACTAGTCAAAATAGATGTAAATCGCAAAAATACATGAACTTGTGGTTTATCCAAAATATGAAGTAAATCCCATTACTTTTAGTGGATCTTTTGTATAAATCAATCCGGTTTCGTAAAAGTCTCGTTTTTAAAGAAATTCTATCTTTACAACTTCTTGTCAACATTTACAAAAATAGTTCTTTCGTCAAAACTTTGTGTTACACAAGTGTCTACACACTTGTGTGTTTACAAAAGCACTTTTGGTTATGTAAGATCCGTCTTTAAAAGTATGTTTTCTCTTGACACGTGGTCCATTGAAAATACCGCTTGTAGATCCGTAGATCTACTAGTTTTAAACACTATTTCGTAAGTAAAATCGTTTTTACACAAGTTCAAGTTTCTCGTGTGGTAGAGTTTCATTACTTAACCCTTGTTACACTTAAACAAGCTCTATGTCATGATCCATGATTATGACCAATCCGGGTTAAACAATGATCCGAGCTACCACAACATAGATCGGCACTAAATAATTACACAAAACAAATCCTACATGATTTACACAACAATCAAGCTTTTAACCAACATTTTTAACATTTTAGTAGACTTTTTCATATCATTTTGTATGTTTATGAGTTTTAACCATCATATATTATTTTAACCACTTTAAAATAGATCGAGAGTGTGTTTCAAGCAACTTACTACTAGCTCGAGGCTAGGGAAGATTCTTGTCGAAAAATGAGCGGATAAAAGTAATAGGGTGAGGTCCTTCGCGTTCCGAATGCACCAAGCTCCTTTGTATGAGATCCTTAACACTTATATGCACTTGAAATGAGATGATCAAAACTCGAAAATGATGGATGGATGGTGGGTGGTTCTCGGCCGAAAGTGTCAAGAGAGGGAGAGAGTAGTGTGAATTTGTTAAGTGTGGTTTAGTGGAGAATGATGGACCTTGAGTTATATAATTAGACTAAACAATCTTCTTACCCATTGGTTAACATGTCTTCTAGATATGAAGCACATATGATTATTATAATCAACAAAGGACAAGGGTGTCCCCCAAGGGGACCGAATTCGGTTAGGGGGGGCGGGTAATCCGGTTGGTTTCCAACTAAACATTAAGTAATAGTTAAGTTAAGTTTAGTTAGTTTAGGGATTAACCCGGTTACTAGTGTGTCATGCATTATGACGGGTGTTAGGGTATTCAGGGACCCTAACCAGCTCAGAAAAAGATAAACAATGTTAATGGCAATATTTTTATGTTCCGGGTATAGTCCGGTTGTTCGGTTGGATAGTGATCCGTTAAAGTGCTTAACAAAGCTTTAAAGTGTCGTTATTATTACTTTTAGTGACACAACTTATTCCCGACACTTTGGAAAGTGTCTAGTAATATTTTTCTCATGTTTTTGCACTTTATTAGTTAGCTAGATGCTGAATTATTATTTAAAGTGCTGAATTTTGTACTTAAAGTACGTTTTAGGCACATCCGGTCACTGTAATCTCATTCCTAGTGACGCAGTTCTACAACCCTTATATCCCTACACTCACCACTAGTGTAGCAACTATCTCAGGCTCTTACAGGCCTTAGAGGTAGTACCTGCCTGGTGCTAGTTATGACAGCACGTTTAATAGGTTATCCGTTCATTGTGCTATTGTGCTTTTGGTGCATCAAGGTTGTCACAAAGGTTCTGTAAGCAAAACATGGAGTGACAGCAAGTAAAGTATGATGCAAGTAAGTACATGTATCAGCATTCAAGTAGCAGTTTATCCACAAGTTCAAGTAAGCACAGTAATTAAGCAGTAATTAATTATTAATTAAGTCGTACGGATACATGGTTTAGTGAGGGTTGTCACATTCTTCCCCCGTTAGAAAAAATTTCGTCCCAAAATTTTAAGTTCTGCTTGTAGATGCAGGGTTCTTAGGAAATAAGTGGGGGTATTTCTCTTTCATCCGGTCCTCACGCTCCCAGGTGTATTCATGACCATGTCTGGCATTCCAACGAACTTTGACGAGCTTGACACTGCTCCGGCGGGTCTTGTTTACTTTCCAATATGTAACCTCAACAGGTTCTTCAACGAAATGGAGCGTGTCGTCAACATGAATCTCGTCGGTGGGAATGGCAATGGTATCCTGAGTTGGACTTTTCTTCAGGTTGGATACATGAAATGTATCGTGAACTCCATTCAGTTCGGCAGGTAAGTCCAGCTTGTATGCTACTAGTCCTATTCTTTCCAAACTTCTGAAAGGGCCAATGTAGCGCGGATTTAACTTCCCACGCTTTCCGAAGCGTGCCACACCCTTCCAGGGTGAAACTTTCAATAAGACCATATCTCCAACTTGGAAATCCAAATGTTTCCGGTTTGGATCTGCATAAGCTTTCTGTCTTTCGCGAGCTGCTTCAATGCGTTTTCGAATCTGCGCAATCTTGTCTGTCGTCTCTTGGACGATTTCGGGACCAACAAGCTGTCTATCACCTGCGTCAGCCCAGCATAGGGGTGATCGACACTTGCGTCCGTAAAGAGCTTCAAATGGCGCGGCTCCAATACTGGTGTGGTAGCTGTTGTTGTATGAAAATTCGACCAATGGCAATTGCTTATCCCAGCTACCGCCCAAATCCATAACACATGCTCTCAGCATATCTTCCAAGGTCTGAATAGTCCGCTCGCTTTGACCGTCGGTCTGAGGGTGAAATGCAGTGCTCAGATTTAATTGTGAGCCAAAAGCCTCTTGGAAGGATTGCCAAATCCTTGATATGAAACGTCCATCTCTATCAGAGATGATCGAGAGAGGCACTCCATGACGTGTGACGATCTCTCTCATGTATATTTCTGCCAGTTTGCTGGTGTTATCCTTCTCTTTGATTGGCAGAAAGTGTGCGGACTTTGTTAGGCGGTCAACTATCACCCAAATAGTGTCACGACCTCTTGGCGTTCTTGGCAACTTTGTAATAAAATCCATGGAGATTTGTTCCCATTTCCATTTGGGAATCTCAGGTTGTTGCAGAAGTCCTGAAGGCTTCTTGTATTCCGCTTTCACCTTAGCACACGTTAGGCACTTGCTCACATAAACAGCAACATCACCCTTCATCCTAGGCCACCAATAGTAAGCCTTGAGATCTTGGTACATCTTATCCGCTCCTGGATGGATAGAGTATCGCGATTTGTGAGCTTCAGCAAAAATAACTTTCCTTAAACCACCAAACAGAGGAACCCAAATCCTTTTCTCAAAACATAACGTTCCTTCCTCGTTTGGTACTAATAGCTTCTCCATCCCATGAAGATATTCTTCTTCACGATTTCTTTCCTTAGGAGCTTCTTTCTGCGCGGCACGAATGCGCAAGGAAAGATTGGTTTGGATAATCATTTCTAAAGCCCTAACCCTTATGGGCTTGATCCTCTCTTTTCGACTTAGGGCGTCGGCAACCACATTCGCCTTCCCTGGATGATACTTTATCTCGCAATCGTAATCATTTAACAACTCAACCCATCGTCTTTGTCTCATATTCAACTCCTTCTGGTTGAATATGTGTTGTAGGCTCTTATGATCTGTAAAAATTGTACATTTCGCACCATATAGGTAGTGTCTCCAGATCTTTAAAGCAAATATCACTACGCCTAGCTCCAAATCGTGCGTGGTATAGTTCTTCTCATGTACCTTCAATTGACGTGACGCGTAAGCAATAACCTTCTGGCGTTGCATCAACACGCAACCCAATCCTTGACGCGAGGCATCACAGTATACCATGAAATCGTCAGTACCTTCCGGTAGTGCTAGAATTGGCGCATTGCAGAGCTTATCCTTCAACAGCTGAAACGTTTCTTCCTGTTTGATTCCCCAATCAAACTTCTTATCTTTCTGGGTGAGGAGCGTCAATGGTTGAGCGATCTTTGAAAAATCCTCAATGAACCTTCGATAGTAGCCAGCCAAACCCAAGAATTGTCGAATCTCGGTTGGCGTCTTTGGCGTTTCCCAATTCTTGATCGCTTCGATCTTGGTCGGATCCACATGGATTCCATCTCCATTTACCACATGTCCAAGAAATTGGACTTCACGTAGCCAAAATTCGCACTTAGAGAATTTGGCATACAGCTGTTCTTTCTTCAGCAGCTCCAAAATAACTCTTAGATGTTGTTCGTGCTCAGCCTTTGTCCTTGAATAAATCAAGATGTCGTCGATAAACACAATCACGAACTTGTCCAAGTACGGCTTGCAAACTCTATTCATCAAATCCATAAAGACTGCAGGTGCGTTTGTCAATCCAAACGGCATAACAAGGAACTCGTAGTGTCCATAACGAGTTCTGAAGGCTGTCTTCGGGATACTCTCCTCTTGTATCCTTAACTGATGGTATCCAGATCGCAAATCGATCTTTGAGTAAAAGCTTGAACCTTGCAGTTGATCAAACAGGTCATCAATTCTTGGCAGAGGATATCTATTCTTGATCGTCAGCTTGTTCAGCTCCCGGTAGTCTATGCACATTCGAAAACTACCGTCCTTCTTTTTGACAAACAGGACCGGAGCTCCCCAAGGCGAGAAGCTTGGTCGGATAAATCCCTTGTCTAACAACTCTTGAAGTTGTGTCGACAATTCTTGCATCTCAGACGGGGCAAGTCTATAAGGTGCCTTAGCCACAGGCGCGGCGCCTGGGACCAAATCGATGTGAAACTCCACTTGCCTCTGAGGCGGCAGTCCAGGCAAGTCCTCCGGGAAGACTTCCGGATACTCCCTCATGACAGGGATGTCTTCGATCTTCGGTTCTGCAGCTTTCTTGTCTACAATGTGTGCCAGGAAGGCAGCACATCCCTTCTGTAGACACTTTCGCGCTTTGAGGCAGCTGATAATTCTTAATGGCGTATCGCGCTTTTCGCCATGAACCACAATCGTTTCTCCATCTTCGGTCGGGATACGAATGACTTTTTCGTGACAAACGATTTCTGCCTTGTTGCTTGATAACCAATCCATTCCTACTACTACGTCAAAGCTCCCCAGCTGGACTGGTAGTAGATCCAAAGTAAACTCACGTTCTCCCAACTCGATTGCACAACCTCTGATCACTTCATTGGCTTCTACTAACTTCCCATTAGCCAATTCGATTGAATAGGGAATATCTAACTTACTAGCGGCTAAACCAAGCATATTCTTAAATTCTAATGATACGAAACTATAGTCGGCACCAGTATCAAATAAAATGGATGCATAGTGTTGGCTTACAGGGAACGTACCAGTAATGACATTGGGGTCCTGGCGTGCTTCCCTCGCTTCGATATGGAACACTCTTCCACGGGCTTGGTTCAACTCTGGGCAGTTCCTCTTAAAGTGCCCGATATGACCACAGTTAAAGCATCCAAGTCTTTGCCCGTTTCCGCCTCCATTTCCAGCTTGGTTATTCCCTTGGTTATGATTTACAGCGCCCGCTTGATTCACATTGTTGCCTCGATTCCCATTACCTCCATTGTTTCCTTGTGGGCGATTTCCAATTCCACCCCGGTTATTGTTTCTGTTTCCAAATCCTCCTTGGCCTCCCTGACCAATAGTGGCCCAACAAGAATCCTTCAAGTGGCCAGGTTTTCCACACGCTTCACATACCTTCAAACCACATCGGCCAGAATGGTGACGCTGGCAGGTGTTGCACTTGGGCTGGGTGCCCATATATCCCTTTCCTTTCTTTCCACCACCAGCTGTAACCTGAGCTGGCTCGTTTGGCTCTCCTTTCTTAACAACACCACTAATGCCTTGTTTGAAGTTCGAGAACTTTCGTTTGTTACCTCCGGATGACTCGACGTGAGTCTCTTTCTTCTTTGTCTCGATCTCACCGAACTTATTCAGGCGGATAGCCTCCTCAGTGAGAGCTACGCTCAAATCGATTGCCTCAGTAATTGTTGCAGGCTTGGAGGAGGTCACCATGCTTATGATTTGAGGAGCTAATCCCCAAATGAAGCGTTCAATCCGCTTGAATTCTGGAGTGACCATATAGGGTACCACATGCGATAGGTCGTGGAACCTCTGAACATATTCCGCGATCTTCGGACCTTCCATCTTCAAATGCCAGAATTCAGTTTCCAATCTTTGGATTTCAGCGCGAGAACAATACTTCTTGCGCATTAGTTCCTTCAGTTCGGTCCATGTTAGTGCGTAGGCAGCAGCTTCACCAAGTGTCTGTACTTGTAAATTCCACCAAGATAGGGCTCCATCCAGAAATAGCCCAGAAATGTAGGTGACTTGCTGGTTCGGTGCACATTTGCTCATGCGGAGAACAGATTCAGTCTTCTCGGACCAACGAACAAAAGCGACAGCACCTCCGGTGCCATCAAAGTTGACAGGCTTGCAGTCTAGAAACTGCTTGTAGGTGCACCCTGCACATATGTTACAACATATGAATGGCATTAGCATCCTTGCTAGAGATATCCAATTAGATCATGGTATGTCTTAATGACTTAGTATTACCATGAGGTGGATTGTTGTTGCCATTGTTGTTTGAGCTGCTTCCGCTGGGTCCTCCTTGCGAGGCGGCGTATTGCGCGATGGCAGCAGCGATGACTTGTTGGAGTTCTGCCTCATTGGTAGGCATCGGCGTTGGACGTTTCAGCGGCATCTTCTAAAAGATGGGTTCACGTCGGTCAGGCCATAATAAGGCGTACGTATATAATGATAGTAATAGTATATAACATCTCATGTTATAATCATATCAATCACACAACATCCCATGTTATAAAACATAAATAATCAATCAAAACATCACATATGATGAGAATACTGCGATTGTATTGCCAAACTCGAGACCACCTGGTAGAGTGTACAAGTACATAATAGTGTCATACATCATCATCGACTAAGGGCTACATCACCCCAGTCCAAAAGAATATCAAATCAGTGTCAATACATCCCATATACATGATCAACAAAAGTCAGAATCAGAATGCAGTCTCCAAAAATGTTGTGTGGTCGGAGCAATCGTCGTCTTCTCACCAACGTCTACCCATGCTGTACTAAAGATGCCCTAAACTGATGGTGGTGGAGGAGGGGGAAAATGGGTGTAGAACAAACGTCCCAAATGGAGCCAGTCCTCCTCCATGGCTCTCTGGGTACGCAACCAAGAAGCAACCTGCTGCTCAAGTGCCAAAAGGCGTGCAGCATAGTCAGGTAACAAAGGTCGAGGGTGCTGCGAAGAAGCATGGTGGGTCTGACCCTGACACTGGCACGGCGGTGGCTGAGCTCTCTCTTAAGCTCCTGAATGCGCCGTGTGAGTGCCTCCTGCTGGACAACAAACGACATCAGAACGTCCTCAATAGTATACCCCGTATGGAAAGGATGGTAGGGGTCGGTCGATGGCATAACAGAAGGTGACGTCCAGAGAAACGGCTCGCTGGCTGGATCAAAAGGTGTCACAAAGAATGGTGGTACAGGGGGAATAGCAGATGAAGACTGTGGCATAACTGGAATATGTGTCGGCACATGTCCAAAGAGACGAGCCGAGGAACCCTCTCCAGGTCGAGCTGGAGGTGTGTACTGTGCAAATGAAAAAGAGAAATCAACGTGACGTGCATCGGTGGTATGAGGAGGAATAGGTGGAAGCTCATCATCCGCAGGAATCCACCCGCACTGGGCGTGCTCATCTCGTGGGTCAATCTGTGCCTCAAAAAGTGCTCGATCAAACTGTACAGGCATAGGGTCAAGGTGAGGTGCAACAAGAGGACCGGCAGGGATATCCGCGACAAGTGGGGGATCAACATGATCAGCAGCAATAACGTGGTCACCCTCCAGTAGTGGAGCCTCAGCAGGGTAATCATCAATGGGTGGGTCAGCAATCACAGGATCAATAGGTATGCCAGCATGCGCAGGGTCATGCTCAAGCACTGGGTCAGGAGCAGCTACTGGGTCAAGGGCCATGGCAGGCTCGGGATCAATGAACTCCATATCAAAATCTGCATGATCAGCGAATGCAGGGTCAACTGGGTCTACTGGGTCAACCATAGGCTGATCCAAGTGGATGAACTCTATCTCCTGGTCCGGGTCGTATCCAAGGGAAAAAACAGGGTATGAATCCTCATCGAGGTCGTGTTCGAAAACAAATCTAGAAGCAGAGGCAGCAGATGATGCCCTGTCAGGATCTAAACCGTGTGAATAGTGCTGTGCGCTCCGAGTGTGTGACGGTGCGGAGGCTACAGACTCGAAGGAGTCTGGAGAGGGTGAGTGTGCAGGTGACTCCTCAGCTGGAGCATCTGTGAGTAACAAAAGACCACCGTCAGCTAGAAGGGCCTCGCCCTCAACATCGTCCTCCAGGGGCTCATCATTAAACAGATCGACGTCGTCGTCATCGTCGGCGTCGAGGAGCATATCGTAAGCAGGATAAACGGCCAAAGGTATGAGTGCAGGGATCTCTACGAGTGGTAGGTACCTAGCAAAAGGACCATCAGCGGGCTCATCGACAGCGTTGGGCAGGGCAAAGGGCTGAAAGTCGTCCTCGACTGTGCTGGTAACATCTGATGTGTGGACCTTGTGCTCCGAAGACTCTAAGTCGTCTGATACTATGGGTCTAGGGCCTGTGGTGTCCGAATCACCTGTGCCGGACGAGTCCATGATGTCTGTAACACAAACACAAATATGTACAAATAATCAATCATACAATCAGATAAGCACATTAGTCACCAAGTAAGCAATCAAATAATTCTCCTAGTCCCACTAGCCTCCCAGCCTCTCAGACTGCTCTTCCTAGTCCAACTAGCCAAATTCTCCCAGCCTCTCAGACTGCTCTTCCTAGTCCCACTAGCCTATTCTCCCAGCCTCTCAGACTGCTCTTCCTAGTCCCACTAGCCTATTCTCCCAGCCTCTTAAACTGCTCTCCCTAGTCCTACTAGGCAACTACCTCGGTCTCCTAGACCGAGCCTCGGTCCTCCAGACCGAGCCTCAGCCTCTCAGACTGAGCCTATAAATAATAAATAAATGTGCTCAACATTTGTTTGTAAAATTTTTGGATCTGGACTTGAGTGGTATGCAGTAAAAATGTTTTCGTGAGAGCCCTAGTGATCATAGTCTAGACTCGAGAAGGAATCCTAGTTCGCTATGATCAGAGCTCTGATACCAAGCTGTCACACCCTGGATTTGCGGAAGCGTGGTTATTTTGGTGTGACTTCTTAATACCATAGCTTAATCATAACAAGCTATATGAAATAAAAACCATGCAAGATCATCCATAGATTTAAGTTTTAAAACCGAAGTAACATAACATTGTCTTAGGGACTACAACACCATAACATAAAACATTGTTTTGAAAGACATAAACATCAACATGAATAAAACGCAGTTTAAGATTTGTGACTCGTCAAGGAAAAAGTCACATTTCCTAAACCGGGATGACCTCGGAACCCATATGCAGCGGGAAAACATAACATACCGCGCCAGATCTTTAATTCCCTGAAATACATGTAAGTTGAAAAAAATCAACAATAATCTTGAGCGAGTTCATGTGTAAGTGAGTAAATAAACCTTTGTATGTATAAAAATCCTGGTATGTAGCAATTAAGGAAAAAGAGATCACCAATGGTTTGCAAGGCCATTGATATGTGTGAAGTGCAAGTAGGAAGACTCAAACCTAGCAGATTTATGCGTTGGGTACAAAGTCACCCCGAGGTCCGTTCTGTGTTGGGCCTGGGGTTGGGCTCGCTACACCCAAATAGATCTACCGCTCCTGCCCCTCGATCCTACCTTGAGGATTAATGGCCTCAAGTTTCTGCCTACCCACTCACATGATCTGAATAATAATAACCCTCCTTACACTAACCATACCATGTAAGAATTATTCGTAATCATAGTAACATGTATTTCACCCCCGCAGTTTAGAAAACTGAAAACAGTTAGAGAAAAGGGGGACATGAACTCACAGTGGTGCGTCTCTACCAAGTATATCTCCTGATCAAGCAGCTGTGCGACGACCTACACGTACTAAGTCTATTAGACGGACGGCCGTGCCTTAGCTTAAGGTTTAAGTTTTTGGGAAATAGTTAGACAACTATTTCGTGTTTATATTTTTGTAAATACTTAGTAATTATTCTCCTTCCCAAGGATGGGGGATTTAATACATGTGCGTTCGTATTATTCTGGGATCGTTATCATTTGGTAATATTATTTTTACCCTAAAAATAATATTTGTATAGTTCACAAAATAATCATAAAAATTCACAAGTGTTGTTACTAAATATATACTAAATATATATCTTAGCAAGTTTTTATTTTGTGAAAATCCCACCTCCGATAATTAGAAATCTTGTAATAAAGTCATGGCGAAATCTATAATTCGAAAACACGTTAAAAATGTATTTCTAACACTTGTAGTGAAAATATTTCTAAGTGTTAGGTTTTTGGAAAAATTTCGCCAGAGTTTCCTCTGTAACTGGAGGTGGCCACGCTTTCAAGCGTATCGTTTTCTTTTACAAATCAAACCAACAATTTTCTCATTCAATCAATAAACAATATTCAAACCATCAAACTAGTCAAAATAGATGTAAATCGCAAAAATACATGAACTTGTGGTTTATCCAATATATGAAGTAAATCCCATTACTTTTAGTGGATCTTTTGTATAAATCAATCCGGTTTCGTAAAAGTCTCGTTTTTAAAGAAATTCTATCTTTACAACTTCTTGTCAACATTTACAAAAATAGTTCTTTCGTCAAAACTTTGTGTTACACAAGTGTCTACACACTTGTGTGTTTACAAAAGCACTTTTGGTTATGTAAGATCCGTCTTTAAAAGTATGTTTTCTCTTGACACGTGGTCCTTTGAAAATACCGCTTGTAGATCCGTAGATCTACTAGTTTTAAACACTATTTCGTAAGTAAAATCGTTTTTACACAAGTTCAAGTTTCTCGTGTGGTAGAGTTTCATTACTTAACCCTTGTTACACTTAAACAAGCTCTATGTCATGATCCATGATTATGACCAATCCGGGTTAAACAATGATCCGAGCTACCACAACATAGATCGGCACTAAATAATTACACAAAACAAATCCTACATGATTTACACAACAATCAAGCTTTTAACCAACATTTTTAACATTTTAGTAGACTTTTTCATATCATTTTGTATGTTTATGAGTTTTAACCATCATATATTATTTTAACCACTTTAAAATAGATCGAGAGTGTGTTTCAAGCAACTTACTACTAGCTCGAGGCTAGGGAAGATTCTTGTCGAAAAATGAGCGGATAAAAGTAATAGGGTGAGGTCCTTCGCGTTCCGAATGCACCAAGCTCCTTTGTATGAGATCCTTAACACTTATATGCACTTGAAATGAGATGATCAAAACTCGAAAATGATGGATGGATGGTGGGTGGTTCTCGGCCGAAAGTGTCAAGAGAGGGAGAGAGTAGTGTGAATTTGTTAAGTGTGGTTTAGTGGAGAATGATGGACCTTGAGTTATATAATTAGACTAAACAATCTTCTTACCCATTGGTTAACATGTCTTCTAGATATGAAGCACATATGATTATTATAATCAACAAAGGACAAGGGTGTCCCCCAAGGGGACCGAATTCGGTTAGGGGGGGCGGGTAATCCGGTTGGTTTCCAACTAAACATTAAGTAATAGTTAAGTTAAGTTTAGTTAGTTTAGGGATTAACCCGGTTACTAGTGTGTCATGCATTATGACGGGTGTTAGGGTATTCAGGGACCCTAACCAGCTCAGAAAAAGATAAACAATGTTAATGGCAATATTTTTATGTTCCGGGTATAGTCCGGTTGTTCGGTTGGATAGTGATCCGTTAAAGTGCTTAACAAAGCTTTAAAGTGTCGTTATTATTACTTTTAGTGACACAACTTATTCCCGACACTTTGGAAAGTGTCTAGTAATATTTTTCTCATGTTTTTGCACTTTATTAGTTAGCTAGATGCTGAATTATTATTTAAAGTGCTGAATTTTGTACTTAAAGTACGTTTTAGGCACATCCGGTCACTGTAATCTCATTCCTAGTGACGCAGTTCTACAACCCTTATATCCCTACACTCACCACTAGTGTAGCAACTATCTCAGGCTCTTACAGGCCTTAGAGGTAGTACCTGCCTGGTGCTAGTTATGACAGCACGTTTAATAGGTTATCCGTTCATTGTGCTATTGTGCTTTTGGTGCATCAAGGTTGTCACAAAGGTTCTGTAAGCAAAACATGGAGTGACAGCAAGTAAAGTATGATGCAAGTAAGTACATGTATCAGCATTCAAGTAGCAGTTTATCCACAAGTTCAAGTAAGCACAGTAATTAAGCAGTAATTAATTATTAATTAAGTCGTACGGATACCTGGTTTAGTGAGGGTTGTCACATATATATGCGAATTCGGCACCAAAAAAAAAAACATCAACAAATGGCTACATTTTAAGGAATGTGTTTAGTGACGGCATTAGTTTCCTAATTGATGGAGAAAGGTCTGGTGGCAAGAAAAGCTGTTTCTAGTAGGTTGTCAAGTGTTTTCGCTCGACGATTCCAATCTTGGGTGGTTGGCTTGGCCCTTGTTCCAGTAACTCGAATCCTAGCCCGGTATATCCCATTTTAATTTTACACCATTTTGAACCTTACGCCTTTTTTACTCTCTGATCGAGGTTCCCGGCGTTGAAAAATCTTCGTAAACTAAATCACACGTGTATATGTTGACATTTAAGAGATATACAGTCAAGAAAATCAAGGGCAATGGTGATATATATGCGGATTAGACACCAAAAAAAAAACTCAACAAATGGCTACAATTTAAGGAATGTGTTTAGTGACGGCATTAGATTCCTAATTAATGGAGAAAGTTCTGGTGGCAAGAAAAACTGCTTCTAGGAGGTTGTCAAGTGTTTTCGCTCGACGATTCCATTCTTGGGTGGCTGGTTTGGCCCTTGTTCCTGTAAATCGAATCCTAACCCGGATCCAATTTTAATTTTACACCATTGTGAACCTTACGCCTTTTTTACTCTCTGATCGAGGTTCTCGGCATGGAAAAATCTTCGTAAACTAAATCACACGTGTATATGTTGACATTTAAGAGATAAATAGTCAAGAAAATCAAGGGTAATGGTGATATATATGCGGATTAGACACCAAAAAAAAACACTCAACAAATGGCTACAATTTAAGGAATGTGTTTAGTGACGGCATCAGATTCCTAATTGATTGAGAAAGGTCTGGTGGCAAGAAAAGCTGCTTCTAGGAGGTTGTCAATTGTTTTCGCTAGACGATTCCATTCTTGGGTGGTTGGTTTGGCCCTTGTTCCTGTAACTCGAATCCTAGCCCAGTATATCCCATTTTAATTTTACACCATTGTGAACCTTACGCCTTTTTTACTCTCTGATGGAGGTTCTCGGCATTGAAAAATCTTCGTGAACTAAATCACATGTGTATATGTTGACATTTAAGAGATATACAGTCAAGAAAATCAAGGGTAATGGTGATATATATGCGGATTAGACACCCAAAAAAAACACTCAACAAATGGCTACAATTTAAAGAATGTGTTTAGTGACGTCATCAGATTCCAAAATGATGGAGAAAGGTCTGGTGGCAAGAAAAGCTGCTTCTAGGAGGTTGTCAAGTGTTTTCGCTCGATGATTCCATTCTTGGGTGGTTGGTTTGGCCCTTGTTCCTGTAACTCGAATCCTAGCCCAGTATATAACATTTTAATTTTACACCATTGTGAACCTTACGCCTTTTTTACTCTCTGATCGAGTTTCTTAGCATTGAAAAATCTTTGTAAACTAAATCACACGTGTATATGTTGACATTTAATAGATATACAGTCAAGAAAATCAAGGCCAATGGTGAGATATATGCAGATTAGACACCAAAAAAAACACTCAACAAATGGCTACAATTTAAGGAATGCGTTTAGTGACGGCATCAGATTCCTAATTGATGGAGAAAGGTCTGGTGGCAAGAAAAGCTACTTCTAAGAGGTTGTTAATTGTTTTCGTTCGACGATTCCATTCTTGGGTGGTTGGTTTGGCCCTTGTTCCTGTAACTCGAATCCTAGCCCAGTATATCCCATTTTAATTTTACACCATTGTGAACCTTACGCCTTTTTTACTCTCTAATCGAGGTTCTCGGCATTGAAAAATCTTGATAAACTAAATCACACGTGTATATGTTGACATTTAAGAGATATATAGTCAAGAAAATCACGGGCAATGGTGATATATATGCGGATTAGACACCAAAAAAAAATCAAGAAATGGCTACAATTTAAGGAATGTGTTTAGTGACGGCATCAGTTTCCAAATTGATGGAGAAAGGTCTGGTGGCAAGAAAAGCTGATTCTAGGAGGTTGTCAAGTGTTTTCGCTCGACGATTCCATTCTTGGGTGGTTGGTTTGGCCTTCGTTCCTGTAACTCGAATCCTAGCCTAGTATATCACATTTTAATTTTACACCATTGTGAACCTTACGCCTTTTTTACTCTCTGATCGAGGTTCTTGGCATTGAAAAATCTTCGTAAACTAAATCACACGTGTATATGTTGACATTTAGGAGATATATAGTCAAGAAAATCAAGGGCAATGGTGATGTATATGCGGATTAGACAACGAAAAAAAAAACACTCAACAAGTGGTTACAATTTAAGGAATGTGTTTAGTAACGACATCAGATTTCTAATTGATGGAGAAAGGTCTGGTGGCAAGTAAAGTTGCTTCTAGGAGGTTGTCAAGTGTTTTCGCTTGACGATTCCATTCTTGGGTGGTTGGTTTGGCCCTTGTTCCTATAACTCGAATCCTTGCCCGGTATATCCCATTTTAATTTGACACCATTGTGAACCTTACGCCTTTTTTACTCTCTAATCGAGGTTCTCGGCATTGAAAAATCTTCGTAAACTAAATCACACATGTTTATGTTGACATTTAAGAGATATACAGTCAAGAAAATCAAGGGCAATGGTGATATATATGCGAATTAGACACCAAAAAAAAATCAAGAAATGGCTACAATTTAAGGAATGTGTTTAGTGACGGCATCAGTTTCCAAATTGATGGAGAAAGGTCTGGTGGCAAGAAAAGCTGATTCTAGGAGGTTGTCAAGTGTTTTCGCTCGATGATTCCATTCTTGGGTGGTTGGTTTGGCCCTTGTTCCTGTAACTCGAATCCTAGCCCAGTATATAACATTTTAATTTTACACCATTGTGAACCTTACGCCTTTTTTACTCTCTGATCGAGTTTCTTAGCATTGAAAAATCTTTGTAAACTAAATCACACGTGTATATGTTGACATTTAATAGATATACAGTCAAGAAAATCAAGGCCAATGGTGAGATATATGCAGATTAGACACCAAAAAAAAAACACTCAACAAATGGCTACAATTTAAGGAATGCGTTTAGTGACGGCATCAGATTCCTAATTGATGGAGAAAGGTCTGGTGGCAAGAAAAGCTACTTCTAAGAGGTTGTTAATTGTTTTCGTTCGACGATTCCATTCTTGGGTGGTTGGTTTGGCCCTTGTTCCTGTAACTCGAATCCTAGCCCAGTATATCCCATTTTAATTTTACACCATTGTGAACCTTACGCCTTTTTTACTCTCTGATCGAGGTTCTCGGCATTGAAAAATCTTGATAAACTAAATCACACGTGTATATGTTGACATTTAAGAGATATATAGTCAAGAAAATCACGGGCAATGGTGATATATATGCGGATTAGACACAAAAAAACACTCAACAAATGCCTACAATTTAAAGAATGTGTTTAGTGACGGCATCAGATTCCTAATTGATGGAGAAAGGTCTGTTGCCAAGAAAAGCTGCATCTAGGAGGTTGTCAAGTGTTTTCGCTCGACGATTCCATTCTTGGGTGGTTGGTTTGGCCTTTGTTCCTGTAACTCGAATCCTAGCCTAGTATATCACATTTTAATTTTACACCATTGTGAACCTTACGCCTTTTTTACTCTCTGATCGAGGTTCTTGGCATTGAAAAATCTTCGTAAACTAAATCACACGTGTATATGTTGACATTTAGGAGATATATCGTCAAGAAAATCAAGGGCAATGGTGATGTATATGCGGATTAGACAACGAAAAAAAAAACACTCAACAAGTGGTTACAATTTAAGGAATGTGTTTAGTAACGACATCAGATTTCTAATTGATGGAGAAAGGTCTGGTGGCAAGTAAAGTTGCTTCTAGGAGGTTGTCAAGTGTTTTCACTTGACGATTCCATTCTTGGGTGGTTGGTTTGGCCCTTGTTCCTATAACTCGAATCCTTGCCCGGTATATCCCATTTTAATTTGACACCATTGTGAACCTTACGCCTTTTTTACTCTCTAATCGAGGTTCTCGGCATTCAAAAATCTTCGTAAACTAAATCACACATGTTTATGTTGACATTTAAGAGATATACAGTAAAGAAAATCAAGGGCAATGGTGATATATATGCGAATTAGACACCAAAAAAAAATCAACAAATGGCTACAATTTAAGGAATGTGTTTAGTGACGGCATCAGTTTCCAAATTGATGGAGAAAGGTCTGGTGGCAAGAAAAGCTGATTCTAGGAGGTTGTCAAGTGTTTTCGCTCACCGATTCCATTCTTGGGTGGTTGGTTTGGCCATTGTTCCTGTAACTCGAATCCTAACCCGGTATATCCCATTTTTATTTTACACCATTTTGAACCTTACGCCTTTTTTACTCTCCGGTCGAGGTTCTCGGCGTTGAAAAATCTTGGTAAACTAAATCACACGTGTATATGTTGACATTTAAGAGATATACAGTCAAGAAAATCAATGGCAATGGTGATATATATGCGGATTAGAAACCAAAAAACAACACTCAACAAATGGCTACAATTTCAAGAATGTCTTTGGTGACGGCATCAGATTCCTAATTGATGGAGAAAGGTCTGGTGGCAAGAAAAGCTGCTTCTAGGAGGTTGTCAAGTGTTTTCGCTCGACGATTCCATTCTTGGGTGTTTGGTTTGTCCCTTGTTCCTGTAACTCGAATCCTAGCCCGGTATATCCCATTTTAATTTTACACCATTGTGAACCTTACGCCTTTTTTACTCTCTGATCGAGGTTCTCGGCATTGAAAAATCTTCGTAAACTAAATCACACGTGTATATGTTGACATTTAAGAGATATACAGTCAAGAAAAGCAAGGGCAATGGTGATATATATGCGGATTAGACACCAAAAAAAAACACTCAACAAATGGCTACAATCTTCGATTCCATTCTTGGGTGGTTGGTTTTGTGACACCCGGCCCTTCAGGCCGTACCGGACAATAGTAGTCTGTATAGTGAACATGTAACATGACTTTTTGTGACTTACTGTGAGGTTAATATATGATATCTGATGTGTTGGTAAATTTAGATGTGTATAAAACCTATGTTGGCAACGATAAAACTGACGCTTATCGCGTAACGTTTAAAATGCGAAACGAACGTCGATGACTACCCGATCAGTGTTAAAATCCTAAAAATAGTCTGTTATGATTAAAATAATAATTTTCAACATATCCGTGTGGAAAAATAATTCAAACGCTAAGAAACTCTATTTTTCGAGTTTGAGCACATACAGCGCGATACTGCGCGAATTAAACAAAATACTGTCAATGCAGCCAGTCAAGGCAACTGGTAATTATTTCAGTAATAATTTTGAGTGATTATTTTTATAGAACAATAAAAATAATTTAAAACGCACTAAAATGGGATTAAAACGCTAGATAAAATACCCGGTAATCAGTAAAATACTTGTTTTTAACACAAATTTACATATATATGTGTATGTATATATAATGTTGTGAGAGGAGGGATAGGTGGGCGGCAATATGGGTTGCCACATTCTCTTGAATGATGGAATTTGGATACTTGTCTACTCTTGAAAAAGGGAGGTGATGATTAATCTTAAAACATGCATCTATACATCCATAATTCCAAAGACAAAATTCAAAAACCTCAATCTCTGTCTCTCTCTCTCTCTTGCATATTCTTGGCCGAACACGCCCATATCACACTACCATACCATTTTCAAAATCAAAACATGAAGAATCAAGGACTTTACTTGGTGATTTGAAGCTTGTAAGAAGGTTTGGAAGTGAATTCAAGCAAGTATCAAGCAAAATCAAGTCTCATATCACCATCTTCTATCAAAAACCCAACTAAATTCTTGAAGGTATAATATATTTCATCAAACATTGTTCTAGATTCATATTGATAAAAATATAGTAAAAGTTTCTCTTGATTCTTAAAATTTAAACATTAACTTAAAAATTTCAAACAAATGAGTTTTGAATAAAATGAAAATGGGTATGTGTGTGTGTATATATGGCCGAAAGTTATGCAAGGGTATGTATTTAGTTGTGTTTTGATTTTTGTTTAAAGATCTTTGATGGATTTAAGTTGAATCTTGAAAGTTAAGTACATGCATGTTTTGAAATAGTATCATATAAGAATGTTCTAAAAATGGTCATGCGATTTATGATGATTATGATGGAAAGTGAACTTTTGTAAGTTCATATGTATGTATATGTGTGCCGTATATATATGTATACATGTAGGTTAAAATTGTTATGTAATCATAAAAGTAAAAGATTTGAGTATAGATGAACATGAATGATTGAAGGATTTAAAGTGTTATGTATGATATTTGAAAGAATAAGATGTTAGTGAGATTTTGATGTATTGAAATCATATTAGATGATAAAGATATGATATGAGCATACTAGATGCGTATACTTAGACATGCATGATGATATATGATTTTAAAAAGATGATTTGAGCATGATATAATAAAAAACAATTTTGATCAGAATATAAACACTAAAATAAGAGTATGTTGAAGTGTTTAATGATATATAACTTTGTCATAATGTTTGCTAGCTTTGCATGTTGTATTTGGTGCATTAAAAGTTGTAAAATATGTATGAGATGTTTTAGGTATATTTGCTTTAAAAATGACAAAATAGATAAGTTAGTAATATTTCGCGTGTTCAGTATTAGATTATGTGAACGTTTATGTATATATATATATATATATAGATATATATATTACGACGCGCAAATCGTAGATATATTACGTATAAACGGGAGAGTTGACGGATTTACACAATAATGGTCACCAATAAAATTGTTCAAGTCGCAAAAATCATAAAAAGATATATATATATATATATATATATATATATATATATATGTATATGGACTCATATCATATAATAACATGCCAACCTAATAAAAAATGACATCTTTTCGAGAAAATCTCAAAGTTATGTGATAATTCTAAGATACGGAGAAACTTAGGATTTTTGTGTTATGTATATTGATTTAGAATTGTTCCTATATTAGGACGTGTTGAAAATCAATCTCTGGACTTGCGGTATTAAAATACGCACCCAAAGGTGAGTGTCACTAAACCCCTCTTTTTACTGCTTTGTACATATTTGGGGGGTAGAACACGTCGTTAAAAGGGTTTAATAATGTTTTCGAAATAAAACATACATTTTAATATAAAATATATATTTTCGCTGAAAATATATGAGATTTGATAAGTTATACGTTTCGAAGTAAAACGTTTTTGATGAATGAATATTGTATGTACGGTATTTCTTAAGTGATACAAGACCGTACGGTTGGGGACGAATTCTTGACTGGGTCTCATATGATGGAGAATAAGGGGAATTCGTATAACGTCGTGTATTAAATTGTCATATTAGTAGGATATATATATTGTACGTGAGGCAGACATCATATTGTTCTCAAAGAGAGAACCCTGCGCCCATGATGTCGTTTAATCGGTTAAGTATTGCACGCGATGAATTGTTGGTAGATCTATCGGGTTGACAACCCCGTCGTGACCGGTCGCCCCGTGTCAATGTCAAACGACGAATTAATATTCTGTTTATTGTCTAGCTTTGATTATCCCTGCATGGTTAATATATAGTTCGTATCGTCTAGCTAACATACGAGTCTGAAAATTGACGCAATAATTTAATATACAAAACCTGGGCAATATATATTACAGTTGTCGGATCGATAAACCGGCGGAAGGCCCATGGATTTTTAATAAGGTAGTAAATTGGACTTTCTAAAATTTATATGGATGTTTTCAAATAAACACCTAATCAGAAAGTTTTCCTTGAAATAAAATCGGTAGTAAGTGAATACGTGTACTCACCTTCCTTTGTGTTGACACTTGATTTTTAATGTGTTCTACAGGTACTTGAGTTCGGCTTTGGGAAATCATGACGGATCTTGTGTTTGATGATGCATGTCGTTTCGTCTAAATATGTTGGACATCTTTAAAATTATCTGGGACGTTTGTAATAAGATCCGTGAGGATCAAAACAACTTAACTTATGTGGTTGTGTCGTGATTTTTAAAATGTAATATTTAATATTTATGTTTTAAATTATGTCAAAATGTCCAACACAAGAGTGCATCGTCCGACAAGGTATAAATGGGCACCAACTTCCGTCACCACTACGTTTTATATTCCGCTGCGACGTTTTTGGGGTGTGACAGAAGTTGGTATCAGAGCCATTGGTTGTTAGCGAGCTAGATATTTTCGCGGAAAACACTAGACTTCAACCGGAGAATTTTGAAATACAAAGTCCAAAATTCTCGAAGCCAAGATTTTTAAATAAACATAGAAAATATTTTATCATATATGAAAACCATTATGTGTTTTATGTGCATACGTGATTTTCTTTTTATTTGACTTTATTTGTTACTATTTATGTTGATTACGCACTTACTTTTACGGTTATATGTGTGTCACAGATGTCGCACGAACACGAGGTCATCGAGATCCATGACTCAGGTTACGAGCCAGATTTCGAGACTTCAACCAGACCGACGCTGCCAGAGACACCTATCACGGCTCCACAGATGGATGGTACCACTGATCTTACCTCATCTTTCCACGTCAATCCTGCTGCTTTTGCCAGCCAGGGAGACCCCCGATGCGCTTTCACTAGCAACGGGTGGATAGATGATGATGATGATGTACCTCTCTCAATCCATGAGACGGGACGATCATCTGGCACTGTACCAGTTATCGATGACGTGATCAGGAGTGTCCCTACTGTCGGAGGATCTTCTAGTATCGCACTAGTGATGGACGCCACTATCATCACGGCTCGACCCTTAGAGCCATCAATTGTTCCACCCGTTGCTGTGATCGAGCCTGCTACTGAGATCCCTTCACTTGTTTTGTCGGAGTCTTCTTTGCCTGTTTTAGAGTCACGCACTTCTTCTACGCCGCTGTTAGTTTATTATCGTCATAGGAAGAGGATTATGCCCGCTGGAGATAGGGTAGATCGATATTGCCATTGTGATCGACAGCTCGCCGCATTGCGCAAAGACTTAGACATAGCCAAAGGAAAGGCGAAGCACCTCGAGGAACATATGGACGATCACGAGGAGTTGAAGGTTATAGATGACATCACGAGAGATGAGATGCATTGGAGGATTGTGGATTTGGAGAAGCTTGTCCAGGAGATGTTAGAGTCTCTAGGTTTGAGGTGTTGATGTTAGTTATTTGTTTGTTTGTTTGTTTCGTTGTTTGATGGGTTGTACTATTAGACATATCTTTATATGTTCTTGTGATTGTGGCCTGCGTGCCAGTTTCATTTTTGGATATTATTTGGGAATTTCATATGAATTTGTTTATGGATGTCGATGTAGGCATACCAAGAATAGTCCTTTGGACTGAAAACGAGTTTAAATAATTTCTATAATAAACACCAATGACATACTTTTGGTTAAAAAAATTTCTCATTAATATGTGGATATTTTACATGCGTTATGTTTGGTCCACTAACATTTAATGATTGAATTATTTTTGGTTATCGCCTTATGTGGATATTATTTTTATGATAATAGAAACGACGAAATGCCGCTAAAATCAAGACAGGGTACCGGATTCCCTACCACCCTGGAAGAGTTGGTTCAACTCATAGCCCAACACGTTAATACTGCCATGGAACAGCTCAACGCTAATGATGGTCAGGGACGTGGACATGGTGCTCGTGGGTAAGGTTTTGGTGGGGCACATAATGGAAATCCTCCAGGTAAGATGTGATCGGAAAGTTTTAGTAGTTCATGTGTTATATTATCATTGGAATGAATTCCTGATTTTTATTAACATTATTGAACAGTGCACGGATGTACATATAAAACATTCCAGGGCTGTAACCCACGATCATTTACCGGCGCTAAAGGACCCTATATATCACCCGATAGATTGAGAAGATGGAATCTGTCATGGAAATCAGTGGTTGTGCTGCTGATCAACGGGTTAGATATGCTTCTTGCTCTTTTCTTGATGAAGCACTGTCCTGGTGGAACTCGCAAGTTCAAATTTTGGGTGAAGACGCTGCCTACGGTCTTACCTGGAACAAACTTAAAGAGATGCTCCTGAAGGAGTACTGCCCACGCAGTGAAATTCAGAAAATCGAGACAGACTTCTGGAATCTAACCATGGAAGGTCTGGATGTCAGAGCTTATACTTCTAATTTTAACGACTTGGCGAGGTTAGTTCCACGAATGGTTACTGCTGAATATGTAAAGGTAGAAAGGTATATCTGGGGATTGTCACCATGAATTCACAGTATGGTTACATCCACGAAACCTACCACCTACCTAGAGGCTACTACAATGGCAAAATCATTAGCCGATGACGCTGCTCACAAAGGTAGTCTTGATAAAAAGGAGGAAGCCAAGAAGTCATCGGGCAAGGCCAAACCAGATGCGAAATCTGAACGGTCGGGGCGTTCCGAGACTAAGACAGAAGTTACGAAGAAGCGCAAGTCCGAGAGCTCGAGGAAGGAGACTGAAGAGAAATGCGACAGGAAACGCAGTTCGAAGAAGGCATATGCAGCAAGTTCTAGTGGTACTAGAAAGGATGGCGCCAGTGATATCCGAGGCGGATCTGAGAGAAAGACTCGTGAGGATGGATAGAAGAAATGTAACCGATGCGGACAAACTGGGCATGTTACCCGCGAATGCTATGCCAAGAGTACTGTGGAAGGATCGAGACTTGAAGGATGTTTCCAGTGCGGAGAACAAGGACATTTCAAGAAGGATTGTCCCAAGACGGGAGGACAGAATGCTAGGGGTAGAGAGTTCGAGCTAAATGCTGGGAAGTAACGCGATGATCCTGCTGTTGTCACTGGTATGTTTATGATCAATAACCATTCCGCGTTCGTACTTTTTGATACTGGAGCTGACTTGAGTTTTATCTCAAAAAACTTTGAACCATTCCTGTGTTCACCTACAAGTAAGCTAAATAAGAAGTACTCGATAGAACTAGCAAATGGTAAACTGATAGGAACTAGCAAAGTCGTATGCGACTGTAGTATTCTGTTAGGCGATCATAAATTTAGTATTAATTTAATACCAGTGGAGTTGGGAAGTTTCGATGTAGTTGTGGGGATGGATTGGCTGTCCAAGAATAGAGCGGAGATTGTTTGCTCGAAGAAGCAAGTGCGGATACCTCGTCCTGGTGGTGGCAAAGCGATAATTATCCATGGAGATCGATCGAGTCGTGTGTCGAGTGTTGTCAGCACTATGAAGATGCTCAAGTTGTTGCGAAAAGGGTATCCTGCGTTCTTAGTTAACATAATGGATACAAAAGGCCGAATGTAGGAAGATCAAGGAGACTCCTATTATTCGCGATTATCCAGAAGTTTTTCCCGAAGACTTACCCAGATTACCCCCTACAAGACAGATCGAGTTCCGAATCGATTTGGTACCTGGTGCTGCACCAATTGCAAAATCTCCCTATAGATTGGCACCGTCGGAAATGAAGGAAATGTCAAACCAGTTTCAAGAGCTACTAGACAAAGGTTTCATTCGAGCGAGTTATTCGCCTTGGGGTTCGCATGTTCTGTTCGTGAAGAAGAAGTATGGATCCTTCAGGATGTGTATAGATTACAGGGAGCTGAACAAGTTAACTATCAAGAATCGGTATTCTTTGCCGAGGATTGATGATCTGTTTGACCAGCTTCAGGGATCCAGCTACTACTCGAAGATAGATCTGCGTTCAGGCTATCATCAGTTGAAGGTTGCTGACGAAGACAATCCAAAGATAGCCTTTCGAACACATACGGCCATTATGAGTTCCTAGTCATGCCCTTTGGTTTAACTAATGCGCCAGCTGTGTTCATGGATCTCATGAACAGGGTATGCAAACCCTACTTGGATAAATTCGTGATAGAATTCATCGACGATATACTTATTTATTTACGAACCAAAGAAGATCATGAGCATCATTTGAGGTTAATTTTGGAGTTGCTGAAGGAAGAGAAGCTGTATGCCAAGTTCTCTAAATGTGAGTTTTGGATTCGAGAAGTTCATTTTCTCGGACATGTCATAAATGAGAAAGGTATACATGTAAATCCGTTTAAGATCGAAGCAATAAAGAATTGGGAAGCGCCAAAGACTCTGTCAGAGGTGCGACAATTCTTAGGGCTTGCTGGGTATTACCGGAGGTTCATCGAGAACTTCTCCAGAATAGTGCAGCCATTGACACTATTAACCCAGAAGGAGAGGAAGTTTGACTGGACGGAGAAGCAGGGGAAAGCTTTTCAGTCGTTGAAGGAAAAGCTCTGCAGTGCACCTATTCTTTCCCTTTCTGAGGGAAGTAATGATTTCATTGTTTCCTGTGATGCTTCACGTTTGGGTCTTGGATGCGTTTTAATGCAAAGAGACAAAGTGATAGCCTATGCGTCTAGACAATTGAAAGTGCACGAGAAGAATTACACAACACATGATTTGGAGCTTGGAGCTGTTGTGTTTGCTTTGAAGATCTGGAGACACTACTTGTATGGCACGAAGTGTACGATTTACACGGACCATAAGAGCCTCTAGCACATCTTCGATCAGAAGGAGCTCAATATGCGACAACGACGTTGGGTGGAGTTACTCAACGATTATGAATGTGATATCCGTTATCACCCAGGGAAAGCAAACGTTGTTGCAGATGCGCTCAGCAGGAAGGAACGGGAAAAGCCTCTACGTGTTCGTGTTTTGGGTTTGACCATACAAACGAGTCTGACCAATCAAATTCGTGATGCATAGCGGGAAGCTTTGAAGGATGATGATTTGAGAAGTGAAGGTTTGAAGGGCTTAGAATGCAAACTGATATTGAAGACAGATGAAGTAATGTACTTCATGAACCGAGTCTGGGTTCCGCTTAAAGGTAACCTCCGTGAATTGGATATGGACGAAGCTCATAAATCAAGTATTCCATTCACCCAGGTTCTACCAAGATGTATTAGGACATTAACGAGTTTTACTGGTGGCCGAAGAGGAAGAGAGACATTACGGCCTACGTGAGTAAATGTCTGACATGCGCTAGGGTTAAGGCTAAGCACCAGAAGGCGTCTGGGCTTCTGCAGCAACCAGAGATTCCTAAGTGGAAATGGGAACATCTTACGATGGACTTTATCACCAAGTTACCCCGTACGTCGCGTGGACATAACATGATCTGGGTAATTGTGGATCGATTAAAAAAGTCTGCTCATTTCCTGGCACTTAAGGAAACAGACAATACGGAGAAGATATCGCAGCTGTACCTTAACGAGATTGTATCCCATCATGGAGTACATGTGTCAATCATTTCGGATAGAGACGGACGTTTTGACTCCAGATTTAGGCGATCTCTCCAGAAATCGCTGGGTTCTCGTTTGGATATGAGTACTGCATATCATCCTCAAACGGATGGTTAGAGTGAAAGGACCATTCAAACGTTAGAGGATATGCTGAGAGCGAGTGCAATTTATTTCGGTGGAAGTTGGGATACTCATTTGCCCTTGGCAGAGTTTTATTACAACAACAGTTACCACGCCAGCATAAAAGCCGCTCCGTTTGAAGCCCTTTATGGAAGGAAGTGTCGATCACCGCTCTGTTGGGCTGAAGTCGGCGAGAAGCATTTGACCGGATCTGAGATTATTCAGGAGACCACGGAAAAGGTTGTCCAGATCGAAAATAGGTTGAAGGCTGCCGCGGATCGACAGAAGAGTTATGCAGATAACCGAAGGAAACCGCTGGAGTTTCAAGTTGGTGATAGAGTTATGCTGAAGGTATCACCATGGAAGGGCGTTGTGAGGTTTGGAAGAGGGGGAAAGTTGAGCCCGCGCTATATAGGTCCCTTCGAAGTCGTCTCTCGAGTTGGACCAGTCGCGTATAGGCTCAAGTTGCCACAAGAGTTGATTGGAGTCCATGACGTATTTCATGTCTCCAACCTGAAAAAGTTTCTGTCTGATGAGACACTAATTATACCCCCTTGAGAGGTTCGAGTGGATGATAAACTTAGATTTATCGAGGAACCAGTGGAAGTTCTGGATCGGAAAACCCAGAAACTCAGGAGGAGTAAGATTGAGTTGGTCAAGGTCCGTTGGAATTCTAAGCGTGGACCCGAGTTCACCTGGGAGCGACAAGACCAAATGCAACAAAAATATTCCCACCGAGTGCGAAAACGAAACCTGTGAAGTAGAATTTCGGGGACGAAATTCCCTAAACAGGGGGAGAGTGTGACACCCGGCCCCTCAGGCCGTACCGGACAATAGTAATCTGTATAGTGAACAAGTAACATGACTTTTTGTGACTAACTGTGATGTTAATATATGATATTTGATGTGTTGATAAATTTAGATGTGTATAAAAACTATGTTGGCAACGATAAAACTAACGCTTATCGCGTAACGTTTAAAATGCGAAACGAACGTCGGTGACCACCCGATCAGTGTTAAAATCCTAAAAATAGTCTGTTATGATTAAAATAATAATTTTAAACATATCCGTGTGGAAAAATATTTCAAACGCTAAGAAACTCTATTTTTCGAGTTTGAGCGCGTACCGCGCGATACTGCGCGAATTAAACAAAATACTGTCAACGCAGCCAGTCAAGGAAACTGGTAATTATTTCAGTAATAATTTTGAGTGGTTATTTTTATAGAACAATAAAAATAATTTAAAACTCACTAAAACATGATTAAAACGCTAGATAAAATACCCGGTAATGAGTGAAATACATGTTTTTAACACAAATTTACATATATATGTGTATGTATATATAATGTTGTGAGAGGAGGGATAGGTGGGCGGCAATATGGGCTGCCACATTCTCTTGAATGATGGAATTTGGACACTCTTCTACTTTTGAAAAAGGGAGGTGATGATTAATCTTGAAACATGCATCTATACATCCATAATTCCAAAGACAAAATTCAAAAACCTCAATCTCTCTCTCTCTCTCTCTCTCTCTCTCTTGCATATTGTCGATCGAACACCCCCATATAACACTACCATACCATTTTCAAAATCAAAACATGAAGAATCAAGGTCTTTACTTGGTGATTTGAAGCTTGTAAGAAGGTTTGGAAGTGATTTCAAGCAAGTATCAAGCAAAATCAAGTCTCATATCACCATCTTCTATCAAAAACCCAACTAAATTCTTGAAGGTATAATATATTTCATCAAACATTGTTCTTGATTCATATTGATAAAAATATAGTAAAAGTTTCTCTTGATTCTTGAAATTTAAACATTAACTTAAAATTTCAAACAAATGAGTTTTGAATAAAATGCAAGGGTATGTGTCTAGTTTTGTTTTGATTTTTGTTTAAAGATCTTTGATGGATTTAAGTTGAATCTTGAAAGATAAGTACATGCATGTGTTGAAATAGTATCATATAAGAATGTTCTAAAAATGGTCATGTGATTTATGATGATTATGATGGAAAGTGAACTTTTGTAAGTTCATATGTATGTATATGTGTGCCGTATATATATGTATATATGTATACATGTATGTTAAAATTTTTGTGTAATCATAAAAGTAAAAGATTTGAGTATAGATGAACATGAATGATTGAAGGATTTAAAGTGTTATGTATGATATTTGAAAGAATAATATGTTAGTGATATTTTGATGTATTGAAATCATATTAGATGATAAAGATATGATATGAGCATACTAGACGCGTATACTTAGACATGCATGATGATATATGATCAAAAAAAGATGATTTGAGCATGATATAATAAAAATCAATTTTGATCAGAATATAAACACTAAAATAAGAGTATGTTGAAGTGTTTAATGATATATAACTTTGTCATAATGTTTGCTAGCTTTACATGTTGTACTTGGTGCATTAAAAGTTGTAAAATACGTAAAATCACATGATTTATGTGACTTATACAAAAACTGCACTAATCTTATTATAACTATTGTTTTAATCAGTAAATAACATGTATTGTGTTAAAATATCAAGTCGTTTCGAGTTGGGATGGTTATGGTAACGTTTAACGCAAAACTATGCGTTAAAACGGTCAAAAATCTGCTTTTCGAGTGATTTTTGTAAAATTGATTTAGATCAGTAAATAAACTAATGATTTTAGTTTAAAAATAAGTATTTTAACTAATTTTAAGTTTACTTGGTGTTTGGTTGGTCATACATGACTTCCGATGCTCGAAAACGTTACCGAATCGTTAAAATACGCATTTTTCGATGAACACTAGTATGGGTAAATTTTGAATGAACCTTATGTGATAAAATGTGTTAAGTGATTTAAACATGTAAATGTGACAATATGTTAACTATTAATTTGATAGTGGGAAATTTAGACTATGCATGTATGCATGTACGTTTTGTGCGGTAGAAACGGTAAAATTGCGCTAAATGTGTAACTTGTTTGTCGAGCATGAAATTTGGTACATATGAGATGTTTTATGTATATTTGCTTTAAAAATTACAAAATAGATAAGTTATTAATATTTCACGTGTCCAGTGTTAGATTATGTGAACGTTTATGTATATATATATTACGACACGAAAATCTTTGATATATTACGTATAAACGGGAGAGTTAACGGATTTACACAATAATGGTCACCAATAAAATCGTTCAAGTCGCAAAAATCATGAAAAGATATATATATACGGGAGAGTTAACGGATTTACACAATAATGGTCACCAATAAAATCGTTCAAGTCGCAAAAATCATGAAAAGATATATATATATATATATATATATATATATATATATATATATATATATATATATATATATATATATATATATATATATATGTATATGGACTCATATACATATAATAACATGCCAACCTAATAAAAAATGACAACTTTTCGAGAAAATCTCAAAGTTATGTGGTAATTCTTAGAAACAGAGAAACTTAGGATTTTTGTGTTATGTATATTGATTTAGAATCGTTGCTATATTAGGACGTGTAGAAAATTGATCTCTGGACTTGCGGTATTAAAATACGCACCCAAAGGTGACTGTAACTAAACCTCTCTTTTTACAGCTTTGTACATATTTTGGGGGTAGAACACGTCGTTAAAAGGGTTTAATAATGTTTTCGAAATAAAACATACCTTTTAATATAAAATATTTATTTTCGCTGAAAATATATGAGATTTGATAAGTTATACGTTTCGAAGTAAAACGTTTTTGATGAATGAATATTGTATGTACGGTATTTCTTAAGTGATACAAGACCGTACGGTTGGGGACGAATTCTTGACTGGGTCTCATATGTTGGAGAATAAGGGGAATTCGTATAACTTCGTGTATTAAATTGTCATATTAGTAGGATATATATATTGTGCGTGAGGCAGAGATCATATTGTTCTCAAAGAGAGAACCCTGCGCCCATGATGTCGTTTAATCTGTTAAGTATTGCACGTGATGAATTGTTGGTAGATCTATCGGGTTGACAACCCCGTCATGACCGGTCGCCCCGTGTCAATGTCAAACGAGGAATTAATATTCTATTTATTGTCTAGCTTTGATTATCCCTGCATGGTTAATATATAGTTAGTATCGTCTAGCTAACATACGTGTCTAAAAATTAACGCAATAATTTAATATACAAAACCTGGGCAATATCTGGGACGTTTGTAATAAGATCCTTGAGGATCAAAACAACTTAACTTATGTGGTTGTGTCGTGATTTTTAAAATGTAATGTTTAATATTTATGTTTTAAAATATGTCAAAATGTCCAACACAAGAGTGCATCGTCCGACAAGGAATAAATGGGCGCCAACTTCTGTCACCACTACGTTTTATATTCCACCGTGACGTTTTTGGGGTGTGACAGGTTTGGCCCTTGTTCCTTTAACTCGAATCCTAGCCCGGTATATCCCATTTTAATTTTACACCATTGTGAACCTTACGCCTTTTTTACTCTCTGATCGAGGTTCTCAGCATTGAAAAATCTTCGTAAACTAAATCACACGTGTATATGTTGACATTTAGGAGATATACAGTCAAGAAAATCAAGGGCAATGGTGATATATATGCGGATTTGACACCCAAAAAACACTCAACAAATGGCTACAATTTAAGGAATGTGTTTAGTGACGGCATCCGATTCCTAATTGATTGAGAAAGGTCTGGTGGCAAGAAAACCTGCTTCTAGGAGGTTGTCAAATGTTTTCGCTTGACGATTCCATTCTTGGGTGGTTGGTTTGGCCCTTCTTCCTGTAACTCGAATCCTAGCCCGGTATATCCCATTTTAATTTTACACCATTGTGAACCTTACGCCTTTTTTACTCTCTGATCGAGGTTCTCGGCATTGAAAAATCTTCGTAAACTAAATCACACGTGTATATGTTGACATTAAGAGATATACAGTCAAGAAAATCAAGGGCAGTGGTGATATATATGCGGATTAGACACCAAAAAAACACTCAACAAATGGCTACAATTTAAGGAATGTGTTTAATGATGACATCAGATTCCTTATTGATGGAGAAAGGTCTGGTGGCAAGAAAACCTGCTTCTAGGAGGTTGTCAAGTGTTTTCGCTCGACGATTCCATTCTTGGGTGGTTGGTTTGGCCCTTGTTCCTGTAACTCAAATCCTAGCCCAGTATATCCCATTTTAATTTTACACCATTGTGAACCTTACGGCTTTTTTACTCTCTGATCGAGGTTCTCGGCATTGAAAAATCTTCATGAACTAAATCACACGTGTATATGTTGACATTTAAGAGATATACAGTCAAGAAAATCAAGGGCAATGGTGATATATATGCGGATAAGACACCAAAAAAAACACTCAACAAATGGCTACAATTTAAGGAATGTGTTTAGTGACGGCATCAGATTCCTAATTGATGGAGAAAGGTCTGGTGGCAAGAAAAGCTGCTTCTAGGAGGTTGTCAAGTGTTTTCGCTCGACGATTCCATTCTTGGGTGGTTGGTTTGGCCCTTGTTCCTGTAACACGAATCCTAGCCTGGTATATCCCATTTTAATTTAACACCATTGTGAACCTTACGCATTTTTTACTCTCGGATCGAGGTTCTCGACCTTGAAAAATCTTCGTAAACTAAATCACACGTGTATATGTTGACATTTAAGAGATATACAGTCAAGAAAATCAAGGGCAATGGTGATATATATGCGTATTAGACACCAACAAATACACTCAACAAAAGGCTACAAGTTAATGAATGTGTTTAGTGACGGCATCTGATTTATAATTGATGGAGAAAGGTCTGGTGGTAAGAAAAGGTGCTTCTAGGAGGTTGTCAAGTGTTTTCACCCGACGATTCCATTCTTGGGTGGTTGGTTTGGCCCTTTTCCTGTAACTCGAATCCTAGCCCGGTATATCCCGTTTTAATTTTACACCATTGTGAACCTTACGCCTTTTTTACTCTCTGATCGAGGTTCTCGGCAATGAAATATCTTCGTAAACTAAATCACACGTGTATATGTTGACATTTAAGAGATATACAGTCAAGAAAATCAAGGGCAATGGTGATATATATGCGGATTAGACACCAAAAAAAACACTCAACAAATGGATATAATTTAAGGAATGTGTTTAGTGACGACATCAGATTCCTAATTGATGGAGAAAGATCTGGTGGCAAGAAAAGCTGCTTCTAGGAGGTTATCAAGTGTTTTCGCTCGACGATTCCATTCTTGGGTGGTTGGTTTGGCCCTTCTTCCTGTAACTCCAATCCTAGCCCGGTATATCCCATTTTAATTTTACACCATTGTGAACCTTACTCCTTTTTTACTCTCTGATCGTGGTTCTCGGCATTGAAAAATCTTCGTAAACTAAATCACACGTGTATATGTTGACATTAAGAGATATACAGTCAAGAAAATCAAGGGCAATGGTGATATATATGCGGATTAGACACCAAAAAAACACTCAACAAATGGCTACAATTTAAGGAATGTGTTTCCTGATGGCATCAGATTCCTAGTTGATGGAGAAAGGTCTGGTGGCAAGAAAACCTGCTTCTAGGAGGTTGTCAAGTGTTTTCGCTCGACGATTCCATTCTTGGGTGGTTGGTTTGGCCCTTGTTCCTGTAACTCGAATCCTAGCCCGGTATATCCCATTTTAATTTTACACCATTGTGAACGTTACGCATTTTTTACTCTCTAATCGAGGTTCTCGGCATTGAAAAATCTTGATAAACTAAATCACACGTGTATATGTTGACATTTAAGAGATATATAGTCAAGAAAATCAAGGGCAATGGTGATATATATGCGGATTAGACACCAAAAAAAACACTCAACAAATGGCTACAATTTAAGGAATGTGTTTAGTGACGGCATCGGATTCCTAATTGATGGAGAAAGGTCTGGTGGCAAGAAAATCTGCTTCTAGGAGGTTGTCAAGTGTTTTCGATCGACGATTCCATTCTTGGGTGGTTGGTTTGGCCCTTGTTCCTGTAACTCGAATCCTAGCCTGGTATATCCCATTTTAATTTTACACCATTGTGAACCTTACGCATTTTTTACTCTCGGATCGAGGTTCTCGACATTGAAAAATCTTCGTAAACTAAATCACACGTGTATATGTTGACATTTAAGAGATATACAGTCAAGAAAATCAAGGGCAATGGTGATATATATGTGTATTAGACACCAAAAAAAACACTCAACAAATGGCTACAATTTAAGGAATGTGTTTAGTGACGGCATCTGATTCATAATTGATGGAGAAAGGTCTGGTGGCAAGAAAAGCTACTTTTAGGAGGTTGTCAAGTATTTTCGCTCGACGATTCCATTCTTGGGTGGTTGGTTTGGCCCTTGTTCCTGTAACTCAAATCCTAGCCCGGTATATCCCGTTTTAATTTTACAGCATTGTGAACCATACGCCTTTTTTACTCTCTGATCGAGGTTCTCGGCAATGAAAAATCTTCGTAAACTAAATCACACGTGTATATGTTGACATTTAAGAGATATACAGTCAAGAAAATCAAGGGCAATGGTGATATATATGCGGATTAGACACAAAAAAAAACACTCAACAAATGGCAATAGTTTAAGGAATGTGTTTAGTGACGGCATCAGATTCCTAATTGATGGAGAAAGATCTGGTGGCAAGAAAAGCTGCTTCTAGGAGGTTGTCAAGTGTTTTCGCTCGACGATTCCATTCTTGGGTGGTTGGTTTGGCCCTTGTTCCTGTAACTCGAATCCTTGCCCGGTATATCCCATTTTAATATTACACCATTGTGAACCTTACTCCTTTTTTACTCTCTGATCGAGGTTCTTGACATTGAAAAACTTCATAAACTAAATCACACGTGTATATGTTGACATTTAAGAGATATACAGTCAAGAAAATCAAGGGCAATGGTGATATATATGCGGATTAGACACCAAAAAAAAACACTCAACAAATGGCTACAATTTAAGGGATGTGTTTAGTGACGACAGCAGATTCCTAATTGATGGAGAATGTTCCGGTGGCAAGAAAAGCTGCTTCTAGGAGGTTGTCAAGTGTTTTCGCTTGACGATTCCATTCTTGGGTGGTTGGTTTGGCCCTTGTTCCTGTAACTCGAATCCTAGCCCGGTATATCCCATTTTAATTTTACACCATTGTGAACCTTACGCCTTTTTTACTCTCTGATCGAGGTTCTCGGCATTGAAAAATCTTCATAAACTAAATCACACGTGTATATATTGACATTTAAGAGATATACAATCAAGAAAATCAAGGGCAATGGTGATATATAGGCGGATCAGACACCAAAAAAAAACACTCAACAAATGGCTACAATTTAAGGAATGTGTTTAGTGACGGCAACATATTCCTAATTGATGGAGAAAGGTCTGGTGGCAAGAAAAGGTGCTTCTAGGAGGTTCTCAGCGTTTTCCCTCGACGATTCCATTCTTGGGTGGTTGGTTTGGCCCTTGTTCCTGTAACTCGAATCCTAGCCCGGTATATCCCATTTAAATTTTACACCTTTGTGAACCTTACGCCTTTTTTACTCTCTGATGGAGGTTCTCGGCATTGAAAAATCTTCGAAAACTAAATCACACGTGTATATGTTGATATTTAAGAGAAATACAGTCAAGAAAATCAAGGGCAATGGTGATATATATGCGGATTAGACACCAAAAAAACACTCAACAAATGGATACAATTTAAGGAATTTGTTTTGTGACGGCATCAGATTCATAATAGATGGATAAAGGTCTAGTGGCAAGAAAAACTGCTTCTAGGAGGTTGTCAAGTTGTTTCGCTCGAAGATTCCATTCTTGGGTGGTTGGTTTGGCCCTTGTTCCTGTAACTCGAATCCTCGCCCGGTATATCCCATTTAAATTTTACACTATTGTGAATCTTACGCCTTTTTTACTCTCTGATCGAGGTTCTCGGCAATGAAAAATCTTCGTAAACTAAATCACCATGTATATGTTGACATTTCAGAGATATACAGTCAAGAAAATCAAGGGCAATGGTGATATATATGCGGATTAGACACCAAAAAAAAACACTCAACAAATGGCTATAGTTTAAGGAATGTGTTTAGTGACGGCATCAGATTCCTAATTGATGGAGAAAGATCTAGTGGCAAGAAAAGCTGCTTCTAGTAGGTTGACAAGTGTTTTCGCTTGACGATTCCATTCTTGGGTGGTTGGTTTTGCCCTTGTTCCTGTAACTCGAATCCTAGCCCGGTATATCCCATTTTAATTTTACACTATTGTGAATCTTACGCCTTTTTTACTCTCTGATCGAGGTTCTCGGCAATGAAAAATCTTCGTAAACTAAATCACCATGTATATGTTGACATTTCAGAGATATACAGTCAAGAAAATCAAGGGCAATGGTGATATATATGCGGATTAGACACCAAAAAAAAACACTCAACAAATGGCTATAGTTTAAGGAATGTGTTTAGTGACGGCATCAGATTCCTAATTGATGGAGAAAGATCTAGTGGCAAGAAAAGCTGCTTCTAGTAGGTTGACAAGTGTTTTCGCTTGATGATTCCATTCATGGGTGGTTGGTTTGGCCCTTGTTCCTGTAACTCGAATCCTTGCCCGGTATATCCCATTTTAATTTTACACCATTGTGAACCTTACGCCTTTTTTACTCTCTGATCGAGGTTCTTGACATTGAAAAACTTCATAAACTAAATCACACGTGTATATGTTAACATTTAAGAGATATACAGTCAAGAAAATCAAGGGCAATGCTGATATATATGCGGATTAGACAACAAAAAAAACACTAAACAAGTCTCTACAATTTAAGGGATGTGTTTAGTGACGGCATCAGATTCCTAATTGATGGAAAATGGTCCGGTGGCAAGAAAAGCTGTTTCTAGGAGGTTGTCAAGTGTTTTCGCTTGACGATTCCATTCTTGGGTGGTTGGTTTGGCCCTTGTTCCTGTAACTCGAATCCTAGCCTGTTATATCCCATTTTAATTTTACACCATTGTGAACCTTACGCATTTTTTACTCTCGGATCGAGGTTCTCGACGTTGAAAAATCTTCGTAAACTAAATCACACGTGTATATGTTGACATTTAAGAGATATACAGTCAAGAAAATCAAGGGCAATGGTGATATATATGTGTATTAGACACCAAAAAAAAACACTCAACAAATGGCTACAATTTAAGGATTGAGTTTAGTGACGGCATCTGATTCATAATTGATGGAGAAAGGTCTGGTGGCAAGAAAAACTGCTTCTACGAGGTTGCCAAGTGTTTTCGCTCGATGATTCCATTCTTGGGTGGTTGGTTTGGCCCTTGTTCCTGTAACTCGAATCCTAGCCCGGTATATCCCGTTTTAATTTTACACCATTGTGAACCTTACGCCTTTTTTACTCTCTGATCGAGGTTCTCGGCAATGAAAAATCTTCGTAAACTAAATCACACGTGTATATGTTGACATTTAAGAGATAGACAGTCAAGAAAATCAAGGGCAATGGTGATATATATGCGGATTAGACACCAAAAAAAACACTCAACAAATGGCTATAGTTTAAGCAATGTTTTTAGTGACGGCATCAGATTCCTAATTAATGGAGAAAGATCTGGTGGCAAGAAAAGCTGCTTCTAGGAGGTTGTCAAGTGTTTTCGCTCGACGATTCCATTCTTGGGTGGTTGGTTTGGCCCTTGTTCCTGTAACTCGAATCCTTGCCCGATATATCCCATTTTAATTTTACACCATTGTGAACCTTACGCCTTTTTTACTCTCTGGTCGAGGTTCTTGACATTGAAAAACTTCATAAACTAAATCACACGTGTATATGTTGACATTTAAGAGATATACAATCAAGAAAATCAAGGGCAATGGTGATATATATGCGGATTAGACACCAAAAAAAAACACTCAACAAATGGCTACAATTTAAGGGATGTGTTTAGTGACGGCATCAGATTCCAAATTGATGGAGAATGGTCCGGTGGCAAGAAAAGCTGTTTCTAGGAGGTTGTCAAGTGTTTTCGCTTGACGATTCCATTCTTGGGTGGTTGGTTTGGCCCTTGTTCCTGTAACTCGAATCCTAGCCCGGTATATCCCATTTTAATTTTACACCATTGTGAACCTTACGCCTTTTTTACTCTCTGATCGAGGTTCTCGGCATTGAAAAATCTTCATAAACTAAATCACACGTGTATATATTGACATTTAAGAGATATACAGTCAAGAAAATCAAGGGCAATGATGATATATATGCGGATTAGACACCGAAAAAAAAACACTCAACAAATGGCTACAATTTAAGGAACGTGTTTAGTGACGGCAACAGATCCCTAATTGATGGAGAAAGGTCTAGTGGTAAGAAACGCTGCTTCTAGGAGGTTGTCAAGTGTTTTCCCTCGACGATTCCATTCTTGGGTGGTTGGTTTGGCCCTTGTTCCTGTAACTCGAATCCTAGCCCGGTATATCCCATTTAAATTTTACACCATTGTGAACCTTAGGCCTTTTTTACTCTCTGATGGAGGTTCCCGGCATTGAAAAATCTTCGAAAACTAAATCACACGTGTATATGTTGACATTTAAGAGAAATACAGTCAAGAAAATCAAGGGCAATGGTGATAGATATGCGGATTAGACACCAAAAAAAACACTCAACAAATGGATACAATTTAAGGAATGTGTTTTGTGATGGCATCAGATTCAAAATTGATGGAGAAAGGTCTGTGGCAAGAAAAGCTGCTTCTAGGAGGTTTTCAAGTGTTTTCGCTCGACGATTCCATTCTTGGGTGGTTGGTTTTGCCCTTGTTATTGTAACTAGAATCCTAGCCCGGTATATCCCATTTTAATTTTACACTATTGTGAATCTTACGCTTTTTTTACTCTCTGATCGAGGTTATCGGCACTGAAAAATCTTCGTAAACTAAATCACCGTGTATATGTTGACATTTAAGAGATATACAGTCAAGAAAATCAAGGGCAATGGTGATATATATGCGGACTAGACACCAAAAAAAAAAACTCAACAATTGGCTATAATTGAAGGAATGTGTTTAGTGACGGCATCAGGTTCCTAATTGATGGAGAAAGATCTGGTGGCAAGAAAAGAAGCTTCTAAGAGCTTGTCAAGTGTTTTCGCTCGACGATTCCATTCTTGGGTGGTTGGTTTGGCCCTTGTTCATGTAACTCGAATCCTAGCCCTTTATATCCCATTTTAGTTTTACACCATTGGGAACCTTACGCCTTTTTTACTCTCTGATCGAGGTTCTCGGCATTGAAAAATCTTCATAAACTAAATCACACGTGTATATGTTGACATTTAAGAGATATACAGTCAAGAAAATCAAGGGCAATGGTGATATATATGCTGATTAGACACCAAAAAAAACACTCAACAAATGGCTATAGTTTAAGGAATTTGTTTAGTGACGGCATCAGATTCCTAATTGATGGAGGAAGATCTGGTGGCAAGAAAAGCTGCTTCTAGGAGGTTGTCAAGTGTTTTCGCTTGACGATTCCATTCTTGGGTGGTTAGTATGGCCCTTGTTCCAGTAACTCGAATCCTTGCCCGGTATATCCCATTTTAATTTTACACCATTGTGAACCTTACACCTTTTTTACTCTCTGATCGAGGTTCTTGACATTGAAAAACTTCATAAACTAAATCACACGTGTATATGTTGACATTTAAGAGATATACAGTCAAGAAATCAAGGGCAATGGTGATATATATGCGGATTAGACACAAAAAAAAAACACTCAACAAATGGCTACAATTTAAGAGATGTGTTTAGTGACGGCATCAGATTCCTAATTGATGGAGAATGGTCCGGTGGCAAGAAAACCTGCTTCTAGGAGGTTGTCAAGTGTTTTCGCTTGACGATTCCATTCTTGGTGGTTGGTTTGGCTCTTGTTCCTGTAACTCGAATCCTAGCCCGGTATATCCCATTTTAATTTTCCACCATTGTGAACCTTACGCCTTTTTTACCCTCTGATCGAGGTTCTCGGCAATGAATAATCTTCATAAACTAAATCACACGTGTATATACTGACATTTAAGAGATATACAGTCAAGAAAATCAAGGGCAATGGTGATATATATGCGGATTAGACACAAAAAAAAAAACACTCAACAAATGGCTACAATTTAAGGAATGTGTTTAGTGACGGCAACAGATTCCTAATTGATGGAGAAAGGTCTGGTGGCAAGAAAAGCTGCTTCTAGGAGGATGTCAAGTGTTTTCCCTCGACGATTCCATTCTTGGGTGGTTGGTTGGCCTTTGTTCCTGTAACTCGAATCCTAGCCCGTTATATCCCATTTAAATTTTACACCATTGTGAACCTTACGCCTTTTTTACTCTCTGATGGAGGTTCTCGGCATTGAAAAATCTTCGAAAACTAAATCACACGTGTATATGTTGACATTTAAGAGAAATACAGTCAAGAAAATCAAGGGCAATGGTGATATATATGCGGATTAGACACAAAAAAAAACACTCAACAAATGGATGGAATTTAAGGAATGTGTTTTGTAACGGCATCAGATTCACAATTGATGGAGACAATTATGGAGAAAGGTCTGGTGGCAAGAAAAGCTGCTTCTAGGAGGTTGTCAAGTGTTTTCGCTCGACGATTCCATTCTTGGGTGGTTGGTTTTGCCCTTGTTCCTGTAACTCGAATCCTAGCCCGGTATATCCCGTTTTAATTTTACACCATTGTGAACCTTACGCCTTTTTTACTCTCTGATCGAGGTTCTCGGCAATGAAAAATCTTCGTAAACTAAATCACACGTGTATATGTTGACATTTAAGAGATATACAGTCAAGAAAATCAAGGGCAATGGTGATAGATATGCGGATTAGACACCAAAAAAAACACTCAACAAATGGATACAATTTAAGGAATGTGTTTTGTGATGGCATTAGATTCAAAATTGATGGAGAAAGGTCTGTGGCAAGAAAAACTGCTTCTAGGAGGTTTTCAAGTGTTTTCGCTCGACGATTCCATTCTTGGGTGGTTGGTTTTGCCCTTGTTATTGTAACTAGAATCCTAGCCCGGTATATCCCATTTTAATTTTACACTATTGTGAATCTTACGCTTTTTTTACTCTCTGATCGAGGTTATCGGCAATGAAAAATCTTCGTAAACTAAATCACCGTGTATATGTTGACATTTAAGAGATATACAGTCAAGAAAATCAAGGGCAATGGTGATATATATGCGGACTAGACACCAAAAAAAAAAACTCAACAATTGGCTATAATTGAAGGAATGTGTTTAGTGACGGCATCAGGTTCCTAATTGATGGAGAAAGATCTGGTGGCAAGAAAAGAAGCTTCTAAGAGCTTGTCAAGTGTTTTCGCTCGACGATTCCATTCTTGGGTGGTTGGTTTGGCCCTTGTTCCTGTAACTCGAATCCTAGCCCTTTATATCCCATTTTAGTTTTACACCATTGGGAACCTTACGCCCTTTTTACTCTCTGATCGAGGTTCTCGGCATTGAAAAATCTTCATAAACTAAATCACACGTGTATATGTTGACATTTAAGAGATATACAGTCAAGAAAATCAAGGGCAATGGTGATATATATGCTTATTAGACACCAAAAAAAACACTCAACAAATGGCTATAGTTTAAGGAATTTGTTTAGTGACGGCATCAGATTCCTAATTGATGGAGGAAGATCTGGTGGCAAGAAAAGCTGCTTCTAGGAGGTTGTCAAGTGTTTTCGCTTGATGATTCCATTCTTGGGTGGTTAGTATGGCCCTTGTTCCAGTAACTCGAATCCTTGCCCGGTATATCCCATTTTAATTTTACACCATTGTGAACCTTACGCCTTTTTTACTCTCTGATCGAGGTTCTTGACATTGAAAAACTTCATAAACTAAATCACACGTGTATATGTTGACATTTAAAAGATATACAGTCAAGAAAATCAAGGGCAATGGTGATATATATGCGGATTAGACACCAAAAAAAACACTCAACAAATGGATACAATTTAAGGAATGTGTTTTGTGACGGCATTAGATTCATAATTGATGGAGAAAGGTCTGGTGGCAAGAAAACCTGCTTCTAGGAGGTTGTCAAGTGTTTTCGCTTGACGATTCCATTCTTGGTGGTTGGTTTGGCTCTTGTTCCTGTAACTCGAATCCTAGCCCGGTATATCCCATTTTAATTTTCCACCATTGTGAACCTTACGCCTTTTTTACCCTCTGATCGAGGTTCTCGGCAATGAATAATCTTCATAAACTAAATCACACGTGTATATACTGACATTTAAGAGATATACAGTCAAGAAAATCAAGGGCAATGGTGATATATATGCGGATTAGACACAAAAAAAAAACACTCAACAAATGGCTACAATTTAAGGAATGTGTTTAGTGACGGCAACAGATTCCTAATTGATGGAGAAAGGTCTGGTGGCAAGAAAAGCTGCTTCTAGGAGGATGTCAAGTGTTTTCCCTCGACGATTCCATTCTTGGGTGGTTGGTTGGCCTTTGTTCCTGTAACTCGAATCCTAGCCCGTTATATCCCATTTAAATTTTACACCATTGTGAACCTTACGCCTTTTTTACTCTCTGATGGAGGTTCTCGGCATTGAAAAATCTTCGAAAACTAAATCACACGTGTATATGTTGACATTTAAGAGAAATACAGTCAAGAAAATCAAGGGCAATGGTGATATATATGCGGATTAGACACAAAAAAAAAACACTCAACAAATGGATAGAATTTAAGGAATGTGTTTTGTAAGGGCATCAGATTCACAATTGATGGAGACAATTATGGAGAAAGGTCTGGTGGCAAGAAAAGCTGCTTCTAGGAGGTTGTCAAGTGTTTTCGCTCGACGATTCCATTCTTGGGTGGTTGGTTTTGCCCTTGTTCCGGTAACTCGAATCCTAGCCCGGTATATCCCATTTTAATTTTACACTATTGTGAATCTTACGCCTTTTTTACTGTCTGATTGAGGTTCTCGGCAACGAAAAATGTTCGTAAACTAAATCACACGTGTATATGTTGACATTTAAGAGATATACAGTCAAGAAAATCAAGGGCAATGGTGATATATATGCGGATTAGACACCAAAAAAAAAAACACTCAACAGATGACTATAGTTTAAGGAATTTGTTTAGTGACGGCATCAGATTACTAATTGATGGAGAAAGATCTGGTGGCAAGAAAAGCTGCTTCTAGGAGGTTGTCAAGTGTTTTCGCTTGACGATTCCATTCTTGGGTGGTTAGTTTGGCCCTTGTTCCTGTAACTCGAATCCTTGCCCGGTATATCCCATTTTAATTTTACACCATTGTGAACCTTACGCCTTTCTTACTCTCTGATCGAGGTTCTTGACATTGAAAAACTTCATAAACTAAATCACACGTGTATATGTTGACATTTAAGAGATACACAGTCAAGAAAATCAAGGGCAATGGTGATATATATGCGGATTAGACACAAAAAAACAAAAAAAAAACACTCAACAAATGGCTACAATTTAAGGGATGTGTTTAGTGACGGCATCAGATTCCTAATTGATGGAGAATGGTCCGGTGGCAAGAAAAGCTGCTTCTAGGAGGATGTCAAGTGTTTTCCCTCGACGATTCCATTCTTGGGTGGTTGGTTGGCCCTTGTTCCTGTAACTCGAATCCTAGCCCGTTATATCCCATTTAAATTTTACACCATTGTGAACCTTACGCCTTTTTTACTCTCTGATGGACGTTCTCGGCATTGAAAAATCTTCGAAAACTAAATCACACGTGTATATGTTGACATTTAAGAGATATACAGTCAAGAAAATCAAGGGCATTGGTGATATATATGCGGATTAGACACCAAAAAAAACACTCAACAAATGGATATAATTTAAGGAATGTGTTTAGTGACGGCATCAGATTCCTAATTGATGGAGAAAGATCTGGTGGCAAGAAAAGCTGCTTCTAGGAGGTTGTCAAGTGTTTTCGCTCGACGATTCCATTCTTGGGTGGTTAGTTTGGCCCTTGTTCCTGTAACTCGAATCCTAGCCCGGTATATCCCATTTTAATTTTACACTATTGTGAACCTTACGCCTTTTTTACTCTCTGATCGAGGTTCTCGGCGTTGAAAAATCTTCGTAAACTAAATCACACGTGTATATGTTGACATTTAAGAAATATACAGTCAAGAAACTCAAGGCTAATGGTGATATATATGCGGATTAGACACCAAAAAAAACACTCAACAAATGACTATAGTTTAAGGAATTTGTTTAGTGACGGCATCAGATTACTAATTGATGGAGAAAGATCTGGTGGCAAGAAAAGCTGCTTCTAGGAGGTTGTCAAGTGTTTTCGCTTGACGATTCCATTCTTGGGTGGTTAGTTTGGCCCTTGTTCCTGTAACTCGAATCCTTGCCCGGTATATCCCATTTTAATTTTACACCATTTTGAACCTTACGCCTTTCTTACTCTCTGATCGAGGTTCTTGACATTGAAAAACTTCATAAACTAAATCACACGTGTATATGTTGACATTTAAGAGATATACAGTCAAGAAAATCAAAGGGCAATGGTGATATATATGCGGATTAGACACCAAAAAAACACTCAACAAATGGCTACAATTTAAGGGATGTGTTTAGTGACGGCATCAGATTCCTAATTGATGGAGAATGGTCCGGTGGCAAGAAAAGCTGCTTCTAGGAGGTTGTCAAGTGTTTTCGCTTAACGATTCCATTCTTGGTGGTTGGTTTGGCCCTTGTTCCTGTAACTCGAATCCTAGCCCGGTATATCCGATTTTAATTTTACACCATTGTGAACCTTACGCCTTTTTTACTCTCTGATCGAGGTTCTCGGCATTGAAAAATCTTCGAAAACTAAATCACACGTGTATATGTTGACATTTAAGAGAAATACAGTCAAGAAAATCAAGGGCAATGGTGATATATATGCGGATTAGACACCAAAAAAAACACTCAACAAATGGATACAATTTAAGGAATGTGTTTTGTGACGGCATTAGATTCATAATTGATGGAGAAAGGTCTGGTGGCAAGAAAAGCTGCTTCTAGGAGGTTGTCAAGTGTTTTCGCTCGACGATTCCATTCTTGGGTGGTTGGTTTTGCCCTTGTTCCTGTAACTCGAATCCTAGCCCGGTATATCCCATTTTAATTATACACTATTGTGAATCTTACGCCTTTTTTACTTTCTGATCGACGTTCTCGGCAATGAAAAGTCTTCGTAAACTAAATCACCGTGTATATGTTGACATTTATGACATATACAGTCAAGAAAATCAAGGGCAATGGTGATATATATGCGGATTAGACACCAAAAAAAAAAAACTCAACAAATGGCTACAATTTAAGGAATGTGTTTAGTGACGGCATCAGGTTCCTAATTGATGGAGAAAGATCTGGAGGCAAAAAAGAAGCTTCTAGGAGGTTGTCAAGTGTTTTCGCTCGACGATTCCATTCTTGGGTGGTTGGTTTGGCCCTTGTTCCTGTAACTCGAATCCTAGCCCGTTATATCACATTTTAGTTTTACACCATTGTGAACCTTACGCCTTTTTTACTCTCTGATCGAGGTTCTCGGCATTGAAAAATCTTCATAAACTAAATCACACGTGTATATGTTGACATTTAAGAGATATACAGTCAAGAAAATCAAGGGCAATGGTGATATATATGCGGATTAGACACCAAAAAAACACTCAACAAATGGCTACAATTTAAGGAATGTGTTTAGTGACGGCATCAGATTCCTAATTGATGGAGAAAGGTCTGGTGGCAAGAAAAGCTGCTTCTTGGAGGTTGTCAAGTGTTTTCGCTCGACGATTCCATTCTTGGGTGGTTGGTTTGGCCCTTGTTCCTGTAACTCGAATCCTAGCCCGGTATATCCCATTTTAATTTTACACCATCGTGAACCTTACGCCTTTTTTACTCTCTGATCGAGGTTCTCGGCAATGAAAAATCTTCGTAAACGAAATCACACGTGTATATGTTGACATTTAAGAGATATACAGTCAAGAAAATCAAGGGCAATGGTGATATATATGCGGATTAGACACCAAAAAAAAACACTCAACAAATGGCTATAGTTTAAGGAATTTGTTTAGTGACGGCATCAGATTCCTAATTGATGGAGAAAGATCTGGTTGCAAGAAAAGCTGCTTCTAGGAGGTTGTCAAGTGTTTCGCTCGACGATTCCATTCTTGGGTGGTTGGTTTTGCCCTTGTTCCTGTAACTCGAATCCTAGCTTGGTATATCCCATTTTAATTTTACACTATTGTAAATCTTACGCCTTTATTACTCTTTGATCGAGGTTCTCGGCAATGAAAAACCTTCGTAAACTAAATCACCGTGTATATGTTGACATTTAAGAGATATACAGTCAAGAAAATCAAGGGCAATGGTGATATATATGTGGATTAGACACCAAAAAAAACACTCAACAAATGGCTACAATTTAAGGAATGTGTTTTGTGACGGCATCAGATTCATAATTGAAGGATAAAGATCTGGTGGCAAGAAAAGCTGCTTCTAGGAGGTTGTCAAGTGTTTTCGCTCGACGATTCCACTCTTGGGTGGTTGGTTTGGCCCTTGTTCCTGTAACTCGAATCCTAGCCCGGTATATCCTATTTTAATTTTACAGTATTGTGAATCTTACGCCTTTTTTACTCTCTGATCGAGGTTCTCGGCAATGAAAAATCTTCGTAAACTAAATCACACGTGTATATGTTGACATTTAAGAGATATACAGTCAAGAAAATCAGGGGCAACGGTGATATATATGCGGATTAGACACCAAAGAAAAAACACTCAACAAATGGCTACAGTTTAAGGAATGTGTTTAGTGACGGCATCAGATTCCTAATTGATGGAGAAAGGTCTGGTGGCAAGAAAAGCTGCTTCTAGGAGGTTGTCAAGTGTTTTCGCTCGACGATTCCATTCTTGGGTGGTTGGTTTGGCCCTTGTTCCTGTAACTCGAATCCTAGCCCGGTATATCCCATTTTAAGTTTACACCATTGTGAACCTTACGCCTTTTTTACTCTCCGATCGAGGTTCTCGGCAATGAAAAATCTTCGTAAACTAAATCACACGTGTATATGTTGACATTTAAGAGATATACAGTCAAGAAAATCAAGGGCAATGGTGATATATATGCGGATTAGACACCAAAAAAAAACACTCAACAAATGGCTATAGTTTAAGGAATTTCTTTAGTGACGGCATCAGATTCCTAATTGATGGAGAAAGATCTGGTTGCAAGAAAAGCTGCTTCTAGGAGGTTGTCAAGTGTTTCGCTCGACGATTCCATTCTTGGGTGGTTGGTTTTGCCCTTGTTCCTGTAACTCGAATCCTAGCTCGGTATATCCCATTTTAATTTTACACTATTGTGAATCTTACGCCTTTATTACTCTCTGATCGAGGTTCTCGGCAATGAAAAATCTTCTTAAACTAAATCACCGTGTATGTATTGACATTTAAGAGATATACAGTCAAGAAAATCAAGGGCAATGGTGATATATATGCGGATTAGACACCAAAAAAAACACTCAACAAATGGCTACAATTTAAGGAATGTGTTTAGTGACGGCAACAGATTCCTAATTGATGGAGAAAGGTCTGGTGGCAAGAAAAGCTGCTTCTAGGAGGATGTCAAGTGTTTTCCCTCGACGATTCCATTCTTGGGTGGTTGGTTGGCCCTTGTTCCTGTAACTCGAATCCTAGCCCGTTATATCCCATTTAAATTTTACACCATTGTGAACCTTACGCCTTTTTTACTCTCTGATGGACGTTCTCGGCATTGAAAAATCTTCGAAAACTAAATCACACGTGTATATGTTGACATTTAAGAGATATACAGTCAAGAAAATCAAGGGCACTGGTGATATATATGCGGATTAGACACCAAAAAAAACACTCAACAAATGGATATAATTTAAGGAATGTGTTTTGTAAGGGCATCAGATTCACAATTGATGGAGACAATTATGGAGAAAGGTCTGGTGGCAAGAAAAGCTGCTTCTAGGAGGTTGTCAAGTGTTTTCGCTCGACGATTCCATTCTTGGGTGGTTGGTTTTGCCCTTGTTCCGGTAACTCGAATCCTAGCCCGGTATATCCCATTTTAATTTTACACTATTGTGAATCTTACGCCTTTTTTACTGTCTGATTGAGGTTCTCGGCAATGAAAAATGTTCGTAAACTAAATCACACGTGTATATGTTGACATTTAAGAGATATACAGTCAAGAAAATCAAGGGCAATGGTGATATATATGCGGATTAGACACCAAAAAAAAAACACTCAACAGATGACTATAGTTTAAGGAATTTGTTTAGTGACGGCATCAGATTACTAATTGATGGAGAAAGATCTGGTGGCAAGAAAAGCTGCTTCTAGGAGGTTGTCAAGTGTTTTCGCTTGACGATTCCATTCTTGGGTGGTTAGTTTGGCCCTTGTTCCTGTAACTCGAATCCTTGCCCGGTATATCCCATTTTAATTTTACACCATTGTGAACCTTACGCCTTTCTTACTCTCTGATCGAGGTTCTTGACATTGAAAAACTTCATAAACTAAATCACACGTGTATATGTTGACATTTAAGAGATACACAGTCAAGAAAATCAAGGGCAATGGTGATATATATGCGGATTAGACACAAAAAAACAAAAAAAAAACACTCAACAAATGGCTACAATTTAAGGGATGTGTTTAGTGACGGCATCAGATTCCTAATTGATGGAGAATGGTCCGGTGGCAAGAAAAGCTGCTTCTAGGAGGATGTCAAGTGTTTTCCCTCGACGATTCCATTCTTGGGTGGTTGGTTGGCCCTTGTTCCTGTAACTCGAATCCTAGCCCGTTATATCCCATTTAAATTTTACACCATTGTGAACCTTACGCCTTTTTTACTCTCTGATGGACGTTCTCGGCATTGAAAAATCTTCGAAAACTAAATCACACGTGTATATGTTGACATTTAAGAGATATACAGTCAAGAAAATCAAGGGCATTGGTGATATATATGCGGATTAGACACCAAAAAAAACACTCAACAAATGGATATAATTTAAGGAATGTGTTTAGTGACGGCATCAGATTCCTAATTGATGGAGAAAGATCTGGTGGCAAGAAAAGCTGCTTCTAGGAGGTTGTCAAGTGTTTTCGCTCGACGATTCCATTCTTGGGTGGTTAGTTTGGCCCTTGTTCCTGTAACTCGAATCCTAGCCCGGTATATCCCATTTTAATTTTACACTATTGTGAACCTTACGCCTTTTTTACTCTCTGATCGAGGTTCTCGGCGTTGAAAAATCTTCGTAAACTAAATCACACGTGTATATGTTGACATTTAAGAAATATACAGTCAAGAAACTCAAGGCTAATGGTGATATATATGCGGATTAGACACCAAAAAAAACACTCAACAAATGACTATAGTTTAAGGAATTTGTTTAGTGACGGCATCAGATTACTAATTGATGGAGAAAGATCTGGTGGCAAGAAAAGCTGCTTCTAGGAGGTTGTCAAGTGTTTTCGCTTGACGATTCCATTCTTGGGTGGTTAGTTTGGCCCTTGTTCCTGTAACTCGAATCCTTGCCCGGTATATCCCATTTTAATTTTACACCATTTTGAACCTTACGCCTTTCTTACTCTCTGATCGAGGTTCTTGACATTGAAAAACTTCATAAACTAAATCACACGTTTATATGTTGACATTTAAGAGATATACAGTCAAGAAAATCAAGGGCAATGGTGATATATATGCGGATTAGACACCAAAAAAACACTCAACAAATGGCTACAATTTAAGGGATGTGTTTAGTGACGGCATCAGATTCCTAATTGATGGAGAATGGTCCGGTGGCAAGAAAAGCTGCTTCTAGGAGGTTGTCAAGTATTTTCGCTTAACGATTCCATTCTTGGTGGTTGGTTTGGCCCTTGTTCCTGTAACTCGAATCCTAGCCCGGTATATCCGATTTTAATTTTACACCATTGTGAACCTTACGCCTTTTTTACTCTCTGATCGAGGTTCTCGGCATTGAAAAATCTTCGAAAACTAAATCACACGTGTATATGTTGACATTTAAGAGAAATACAGTCAAGAAAATCAAGGGCAATGGTGATATATATGCGGATTAGACACCAAAAAAAACACTCAACAAATGGATACAATTTAAGGAATGTGTTTTGTGACGGCATTAGATTCATAATTGATGGAGAAAGGTCTGGTGGCAAGAAAAGCTGCTTCTAGGAGGTTGTCAAGTGTTTTCGCTCGACGATTCCATTCTTGGGTGGTTGGTTTTGCCCTTGTTCCTGTAACTCGAATCCTAGCCCGGTATATCCCATTTTAATTATACACTATTGTGAATCTTACGCCTTTTTTACTTTCTGATCGACGTTCTCGGCAATGAAAAGTCTTCGTAAACTAAATCACCGTGTATATGTTGACATTTATGACATATACAGTCAAGAAAATCAAGGGCAATGGTGATATATATGCGGATTAGACACCAAAAAAAAAAAAACTCAACAAATGGCTACAATTTAAGGAATGTGTTTAGTGACGGCATCAGGTTCCTAATTGATGGAGAAAGATCTGGTGGCAAAAAAGAAGCTTCTAGGAGGTTGTCAAGTGTTTTCGCTCGACGATTCCATTCTTGGGTGGTTGGTTTGGCCCTTGTTCCTGTAACTCGAATCCTAGCCCGTTATATCACATTTTAGTTTTACACCATTGTGAACCTTACGCCTTTTTTACTCTCTGATCGAGGTTCTCGGCATTGAAAAATCTTCATAAACTAAATCACACGTGTATATGTTGACATTTAAGAGATATACAGTCAAGAAAATCAAGGGTAATGGTGATATATATGCGAATTAGACACCAAAAAAACACTCAACAAATGGCTACAATTTAAGGAATGTGTTTAGTGACGGCATCAGATTCCTAATTGATGGAGAAAGGTCTGGTGGCAAGAAAAGCTGCTTCTTGGAGGTTGTCAAGTGTTTTCGCTCGACGATTCCATTCTTGGGTGGTTGGTTTGGCCCTTGTTCCTGTAACTCGAATCCTAGCCCGGTATATCCCATTTTAATTTTACACCATCGTGAACCTTACGCCTTTTTTACTCTCTGATCGAGGTTCTCGGCAATGAAAAATCTTCGTAAACGAAATCACACGTGTATATGTTGACATTTAAGAGATATACAGTCAAGAAAATCAAGGGCAATGGTGATATATATGCGGATTAGACACAAAAAAAAAACACTCAACAAATGGCTATAGTTTAAGGAATTTGTTTAGTGACGGCATCAGATTCCTAATTGATGGAGAAAGATCTGGTTGCAAGAAAAGCTGCTTCTAGGAGGTTGTCAAGTGTTTCGCTCGACGATTCCATTCTTGGGTGGTTGGTTTTGCCCTTGTTCCTGTAACTCGAATCCTAGCTTGTTATATCCCATTTTAATTTTACACTATTGTGAATCTTACGCCTTTATTACTCTTTGATCGAGGTTCTCGGCAATGAAAAACCTTCGTAAACTAAATCACCGTGTATATGTTGACATTTAAGAGATATACAGTCAAGAAAATCAAGGGCAATGGTGATATATATGTGGATTAGACACCAAAAAAAACACTCAACAAATGGCTACAATTTAAGGAATGTGTTTTGTGACGGCATCAGATTCATAATTGAAGGATAAAGATCTGGTGGCAAGAAAAGCTGCTTCTAGGAGGTTGTCAAGTGTTTTCGCTCGACGATTCCACTCTTGGGTGGTTGGTTTGGCCCTTGTTCCTGTAACTCGAATCCTAGCCCGGTATATCCTATTTTAATTTTACAGTATTGTGAATCTTACGCCTTTTTTACTCTCTGATCGAGGTTCTCGGCAATGAAAAATCTTCGTAAACTAAATCACACGTGTATATGTTGACATTTAAGAGATATACAGTCAAGAAAATCAGGGGCAACGGTGATATATATGCGGATTAGACACCAAAGAAAAAACACTCAACAAATGGCTACAGTTTAAGGAATGTGTTTAGTGACGGCATCAGATTCCTAATTGATGGAGAAAGGTCTGGTGGCAAGAAAAGCTGCTTCTAGGAGGTTGTCAAGTGTTTTCGCTCGACGATTCCATTCTTGGGTGGTTGGTTTGGCCCTTGTTCCTGTAACTCGAATCCTAGCCCGGTATATCCCATTTTAATTTTACACCATTGTGAACCTTACGCCTTTTTTACTCTCCGATCGAGGTTCTCGGCAATGAAAAATCTTCGTGAACTAAATCACACGTGTATATGTTGACATTTAAGAGATATACAGTCAAGAAAATCAAGGGCAATGGTGATATATATGCGGATTAGACACCAAAAAAAAACACTCAACAAATGGCTATAGTTTAAGGAATTTCTTTAGTGACGGCATCAGATTCCTAATTGATGGAGAAAGATCTGGTTGCAAGAAAAGCTGCTTCTAGGAGGTTGTGTTTCGCTCGACGATTCCATTCTTGGGTGGTTGGTTTTGCCCTTGTTCCTGTAACTCGAATCCTAGCTCGGTATATCCCATTTTAATTTTACACTATTGTGAATCTTACGCCTTTATTACTCTCTGATCGAGGTTCTCGCAATGAAAAATCTTCGTAAACTAAATCACCGTGTATATGTTGACATTTAAGAGATATACAGTCAAGAAAATCAAGGGCAATGGTGATATATATGTGGATTAGACACCAAAAAAAACACTCAACAAATGGCTACAATTTAAGGAATGTGTTTTGTGACGGCATCAGATTCATAATTGAAGGATAAAGATCTGGTGGCAAGAAAAGCTGCTTCTAGGAGGTTGTCAAGTGTTTTCGCTCGACGATTCCATTCTTGGGTGGTTGGTTTGGCCCTTTTTCCTGTAACTCGAATCCTAGCCCGGTATATCCTATTTTAATTTTACAGTATTGTGAATCTTACGCCTTTTTTACTCTCTGATCGTGGTTCTCGGCAATGAAAAATCTTCGTAAACTAAATCACACGTGTATATGTTGACATTTAAGAGATATACAGTCAAGAAAATCAGGGGCAACGGTGATATATATGCGGATTAGACACCAAAGAAAAAACACTCAACAAATGGCTACAGTTTAAGGAATGTGTTTAGTGACGGCATCAGATTCCTAATTGATGGAGAAAGATCTGGTGGTAAGAAAAGCTGCTTCTAGGAGGTTGTCAAGTGTTTTCGCTCGACGATTCCATTCTTGGGTGGTTGGTTTGGCCCTTGTTCCTGTAACTCGAATCCTAGCCCGGTATATCCCGTTTTAATTTTACAGTATTGTGAACCTTACGCCTTTTTTACTCTCTAATCGAGGTTCTCGACATTGAAAATCTTCATAAACTAATTCACACGTGTATATGTTGACATTTAAGAGATATACAGTCAAGAAAATCAAGGGCAATGGTGATATATATGCGGATTAGACACCAAAAAAAAAACACTCAACAAATGGCTACAATTTAAGGAATGTGTTTAGTGACGGCATCAGATTCCTAATTGATGGAGAATGGTCTGGTGGCAAGAAAAGCTGCTTCTAGGAGGTTGTCAAGTGTTTTCGCTCGACGATTCCATTCTTGGGTGGTTGGTTTGGCCCTTGTTCCTGTAACTCGAATCCTAGCCCGGTATATCCCGTTTTAATTTTACAGTATTGTGAACCTTACGCCTTTTTTACTCTCTAATCGAGGTTCTCGACATTGAAAATCTTCATAAACTAATTCACACGTGTATATGTTGACATTTAAGAGAAATACAGTCAAGAAAATCAAGGGAAATGGTGATATATATGCGGTTTAGACACAAAAAAAAAAACACTCAACATATGGCTACAATTTAAGGAATGTGTTTTGTGAAGGCATCAGATTCATAATTGATGGAGAAAGGTCTGGTGGCAAGAAAAGCTGCTTCTAGGAGGTTGTCAAGTGTTTTCGCTCGACGATTCCATTCTTGGGTGGTTGGTTTTGCCCTTGTTCCTGTAACTCGAATCCTAGCCCGGTATATCCCATTTTAATTTTACCCTATATTGAATCTTATGCCTTTTTTACTCTCTGATCGAGGTTCTCGGCAATGAAAAATCTTCGTAAACTAAATCACCATGTATATGTTGACATTTAAGAGATATACAGTCAAGAAAATCAAGTGCAATGGTGATATATATTCGGATTAGACACAAAAAAAAAAACACTCAACAAATGGCTATAATTTAAGGAATGTGTTTAGTGACGGCTTCAGGTTCCTAATTGATGGAGAAAGATCTGGTGGCAAGAAAAGCAGCTTCTAGGAGGTTGTCAAGTGTTTTCGCTGGACGATTCCATTCTTGGGAGGTTGGTTTGGCCCTTGTTCCTGTAACTCGAATCCTAGCCCGTTATATCCCATTTTAGTTTTACACCATTGTGAACCTTACGCCTTTTTTACTCTCTAATCAAGGTTCTCGGCATTGAATAATCTTCATCAACTAAATCACACGTGTATATGTTGACATTTAAGAGATATACAGTCAAGAAAATCAAGGGCAATGGTGATATATATGCGGATTAGACACCAAAAAAAACAATCAACAAATGGCTACAATTTAAGGAATGTGCTTAGTGACGGCATCAGATTCCTAATTGATGGAGAAAGGTCTGGTGGCAAGAAAAGCTGCCTCTAGGAGGTTGTCAAGTGTTTTCGCTCGACAATTCCATTCTTGGGCGGTTGGTTTGGCCCTTGTTCCCGTAACTCGAATCCTAGCCCGGTATATCCCATGTTAATTTTACACCATTGTGAACCATACGCCTTTTTTACTCTCCGATGGAGGTTCTCGGCATTGAAAAATCTTCGGAAACTAAATCACACGTGTATATGTTGACATTTAAGAGATATACAGTCAAGAAAATCAAGGGCAATGGTGATATATATGTGGATTAGACAACAAAAAAAAACACTCAACAAATGGCTACAATTTAAGGAATGTGTTTAGTGACGGCATCAGATTTCTAATTGATGGAGAAAGGACTGGTGGCAAGAAAAGCTGCTTCTAGAAGGTTGTCAAGTGTTTTCGCTCGACGATTCCATTCTTGGGTGGTTGGTTTGGACCTTGTTCTTGTAACTCGAATCCTAGCCCGGTATATCCCATTTTAATTTTACACCAATGTGAACCATGCACCATTTTTACTATGTGATCGAGGTTCTCGGCATTGAAAAATCTTCGTAAACTAAATCACACGTGTATATGTTGACATTTAAGAGATATACAGTCAAGAAAATCAAGGGCAACGATGATATATATGCGTATTAGACACCAAAAAAAAACACTCAACAAATGGCTACAATTTAAGGAATGTGTTTTGTGACGGCATCAGATTCATAATTGATGGAGAAAGGTCTTTTGGCAAGAAAAGCTGCTTCTTGGAGGTTGTCAAGTGTTTTTTGCTCGACAATTCCATTCTTGGTTGGTTGATTTGGCCCTTGTTCCTGTAACTCGAATCCTAGCCCGGCATATCCCATTTTAATTTTACACCATTGTGAACCTTACGCCTTTTTTACTCTCTGATCGAGGTTCTCAGCATTAAAAATCTTCGTAAACTAAATCACGCGTGTGTTTGTTGACATTTAAGAGATATACAGTCACGAAAATCAAGGGCAATGGTGATATATATGCGGATTAGACACCAAAAGAAACAGTCAACAAATGGCTACAACTTAAGGAATGTGTTTAGTGACGGCATCAGATTCCTAATTGATAGAGAATGGTCTGGTGGCAAGAAAAGCTGCTTCTAGGAGGTTGTCAAGTGTTTTCGCTCGACGATTCCATTCTTGGGTAGTTGGTTTGGCCCTTGTTCCAGTAACTCGAATCCTAGCCCGGTATATCCCATTTTAATTTTACACCATTGTGAACCATACGCCTTTTTTACAATCTGATCGAGGTTCTCGGCATTGAAAAATCTTCTTAAACTAAATCACACGTGTATATGTTGACATTTAAGAGATATACAGTCAAGAAAATCGAGGGAAAAGGTGATATATATGCGGATTAGACACCAAAAAAAACACTCAACAAATGGCTACAATTTAAGGAATGTGTTTAGTGACAGCATCAGATTCCTAATTGATGGAGAATGGTCTGGTGGTAAGAAAAGCTACTTCTAGGAGGTTGTCAAGTGTTTTCTCTCGACGATTCCATTCTTGGGTGGTTGGTTTAGCCCTTGTTCCTGTAACTAGAATCCTAGCCCGGTATATCCCATTTTAATTTTACACCATTATGAACCTTACGCCTTTTTTACTCTCTGATCTTGGTTCTCGACATTGAAAAATCTTCGTAAACTAAATCACACGTGTATATGTTGACATTTAAGAGATATACAATCAAGAAAATCAAGGGCAATGGTGATATATATGCGGATTAGACACCAAACAAAAACACTCAACAAATGGCTATAATTTAAGGAATGTGTTTAGTGATGGCATGAGATTCCTAACTGATGGAGAAAGGTCTGGTGGCAAGAAAAGCTGCTTCTAGGAGGTTGTCATGTGTTTTCGCTCGATGATTCCATTCTTGGGTGGTTGGTTTTGCCCTCGTTCCTGTAACTCGAATCCTAGCCCGGTATATCCCATTTTAATTTTACACAATTGTGAACCTTACTCCTTTTTTACTCTCTGATCGATGTTCTCGGCATTGAAAAATCTTCGTAAACTAAATCACACGTGTATATGTTGACATTTAAGAGATATAAAGTCAAGTAAATCAAGGGAAATGGGGATATATATGCGTATTAGACACCAACAAAAAAACACTCAACAAATGGCTACAATTTAAGTAATGTGTTTTTTGACGGCATCAGATTCATAATTGATGGAGAAAGGTCTGGTGGCAAGAAAAGCTGCTTCTAGGAGGTTTTCAAGTGTTTTCGCTCAACGATTCCATTCTTGGTTGGTTGTTTAGCCCTTGTTCCTGTAACTCGAATCCTAGCCCCGTATATCTCATTTTAATTTTACACCATTATGAACCTTACGCCTTTTTTACTCTCTGATCGAGGTTCTCGGCATTGAAAAATCTTCATAAACTAAATCACACGTGTATATGTTGACATTTAAGAGATATAAAGCCAAGAAAATCAAGGGCAATTGTGATATATATGCGGATTAGACACAAAAAAAACACTCAACAAATGGCTACAATTTAAGGAATGTGTTTTGTGACGGCATCAGATTCCTAATTGACGGACAAAGGTCTGATGGCAAGAAAAGCTGCTTCTAGGAGGTTGTCAAGCGTTTTCTCTCGACGATTCCATTCTTGGGTGGTTGGTTTGGCCCTTGTTCCTGTAACTCGAATCCTAGCCCGGTATATCTCGTTTTAATTTTACACCATTGTGAACCTTACGCCTTTTTTACTCTCTGATCGAGGTTCTCGGCAATGAAAAATCTTCGTAAACTAAATCACACGTGTATATGTTGACATTTAAGAGATATACAGTCAAGAAAATCAAGGGAAATTGTGATATATATGCAGATTAGACACCAAAAAAAACACTCAACAAATGGCTGCAATTTAAGGAATGTGTTTTGTGACTGCATCAGATTCCTAATTGATGGAGAAAGGTCTGGTGGCAAGAAAAGTTGCTTCTAGGAGGTTGTCAAGTGTTTTCGCACGACGATTCCATTCCTGTAACTCAAATCCTAGCCCGGTGTATCCCATTTTAATTTTACACAATTGTGAACCTTACTCCTTTTTTACTCTCTGATCGATGTTCTCGGCATTGAAAACTCTTCGTAAACTAAATCACACGTGTATATGTTGACATTTAAGAGATATAAAGTCAAGAAAATCAAGGGCAATTATGATATATATGCGGATTAGAAACAAAAAAAAACACTCAACAAATGGCTGCAATTTAAGGAATGTGTTATGTGACGGCATCAAATTCCTAATTGATGGAGAAAGGTCTGGTGGCAAGATAAGCTGCTTCTAGGAGGTTGTCAAGTGTTTTCGCTCGACGATTCCATTCTTGGGTGGTTGGTTTTGCCCTTGTTCCTGTAACTCGAATCCTAGCCCGGTATATCCCATTTTAATTTTACACTATGGTGAACCTTACACCTTTTTTACTCTCTGATCGAGGTTCTCGGCATTGAAAAATCTTCGTAAACTAAATCACACGTGTATATGTTGACATTTAAGAGATATACAATCAAGAAAATCAAGGGCAATGGTGATATATATGCGGATTAGACACCAAAAGAAACAGTCAACAAATGGCTACAATTTAAGGAATGTGTTTAGTGACGGCATCAGATTCCTAATTGATAGAGAAAGGTCTGGTGGTAAGAAAAGCTGCTTCTAGGAGGTTGTCAAGTGTTTTCGCTCGACCTTTCCATTCTTGGGTAGTTGGTTTGGCCCTTGTTCCAGTAACTCGAATCCTAGCCCGGTATATCCCATTTTAATTTTACACCATTGTGAACCATACGCCTTTTTTACTATCTGATCGAGGTTCTCGGCATTGAAAAATCTTCGTAAACTAAATCACACGTGTATATGTTGACATTTAAGAGATATACAGTCAAGAAAATCGAGGGAAAAGGTGATATATATGCGGATTAGACACCAAAAAAACACTCAACAAATGGCTACAATTTAAGAAATGTGCTTAGTGACGGCATCAGATTCCTATTTGATGGAGAAAGGTCTGGTGGTAAGAAAAGCTACTTCTAGGAGGTTGTCAAGTGTTTTCTCTCGACGATTCCATTCTTGGGTGGTTGGTTTAGCCCTTGTTCCTGTAACTAGAATCCTAGCCCGGTATATCCCATTTTAATTTTACACCATTGTGAACCTTACGCCTTTTTTACTCTCTGATCGAGGTTCTCGACATTGAAAAATCTTCGTAAACTAAATCATACGTGTATATGTTGACATTTAAGAGATATACAGTCAAGAAAATCAAGGGCAATGGTGATATATATGCGTATTAGACACAAAAAAAACACTTAATAAATGGCACAAATTTAAGGAATGTATTTAGTGACGGCATCAGATTCCTAATTGATGGAGAAAGGTCTGGTGGCAAGAAAAGCTGCTTCTAGGAGGTTGTCAAGTGTTTTCGCTCGACCATTTCGTTTTTGGGTGGTTGGTTTGGCCCTTGTTCTTGTAACTCGATTCCTAGCCCGGTATATCCCATTTTAATTTTACACTATTGTGAACCTTACACCTTTTATACTATCTGATCGAGGTTCACGGCATTGAAAAATCATCGTAAACTAAATCACATGTGTATATGTTGACATTTAAGAGATATATAGTCAAGAAAATCAAGGGAAATGGTGATATATATGCGTATTAGACACAAAAAAACACTCAACAAATGGCTACAATATAAGGAATGTGTTTAGTAACGGCATCAGATTCGTAGTTGATGGAGAAAGTTCCGGTGGCAAGAAAAGCTGCTTCTAGGAGGTTGTCAAGTGTCTTCGCTCGACGATTCCATTCTTGGGTCGTTGGTTTGGCCCTTGTTCCTATAACACGAATCCTAGCCCGGTATATCTGATTTTAATTTTACACCATTGTGAACCTTACGCCTTTTTTACTCTCTGATCGAGGTTCTCGGCATTGAAAAATCTCCGTAAACTAAATCACACGTGTATATGTGGACATTTAAGAGATATAGAGTCAAGAAAATCAAGGGGAATGGTGATATATATGCGGATTAGACAGCAAAAAAAAAGACTCAACAAATGGCTACAATTTAAGGAACGTGTTTAGTGACGGCATCAGATTCCTAATTGATAGAGAAAGGTCTGGTGGTAAGAAAAGCTACTTCTAGGAGGTTGTCAAGTGTTTTCGCTCGACGATTCCATTCTTGGGTGGTTGGTTTGGCCCTCGTTCCTGTAACTCGAATCCTAGCCCGGTATATCCCATTTTAATTTTACACCATTGTGAACCTTACGCCTTTTTTACTCTCTGATCGAGGTTCTTGGCATTGAAAAATCTTCGTAAACTAAATCACACGTGTATATGTTAACATTTAAGAGATATACAATCAAGAAAATAAAGGGCAATGGTGATATATATGCGGATTAGACACAAAAAAAAACACTCAACAAATGGCTACAATTTAAGTAATGTGTTTAGTGATGGCATCAGATTCCTAATTGGTAGAGAAAGGTCTGGTGGCAAGAGAAGCAGCTTCTAGGTGGTTGTCAAGTGTTTTCACTCGACGATTTCATTCGTGGGTGGTTGGTTTGGCCCTTGTTCCGGTAACTCGAATCCTAGCCCGGTATATCCCATTTTAATTTTACACGATTGTGAACCTTACGCCTTTTTTACTCTCTGATCGAGGTTCTCGGCATTGAAAAATCTTCGTAAACTAAATCACACGTGTATATGTTGACATTTAAGAAATATACAGTCTAGAAAATCAAGGGCAATGGTGATATATATGCGGATTAGACACCAAAAAAAAACACTCAACAAATGGCTACAATTTAAAGAATGTGTTTAGTGACGGCATTAGATTCCTAATTAATGGAGAAAAGTCTGGTGGAAAGAAATGCTGCTTCCAGGATGTTGTCAAGTGTTTTCACTCAAGGATTCCATTCTTGCGTCGTTGGTTTGGCCATTGTTCCTGTAACTCGAATCCTAGCCCGGTATATCCCATTTTAATTTTACACCATTGTGAACCTTACGCCTTTTTTACTCTCTGATCGAGGTTCTCCGCATTGAAAAATCTTCGTAAACTAAATCACACGTGTATATGTTGACATTTAAGAGATATACAGTCAAGAAAATCAAGGGCAATGGTGATATATATGCGGATTAGACACCAAAAAAAATACTCAACAAATGGCTACAATTTAAGGAATGTGTTTAGTGACGGCATCAGATTCCTAATTGATGGAGAAATGTCTGGTGGCAAGAAAAGCTGCTTCTAGGAGGTTGTCAAGTGTTTTCGCTCGACGATTCCATTCTTGGGTGGTTGATTTCGCCCTTGTTCCTGTAACCTGAATCCTAGCCCGGTATATCCCATTTTAATTTTACACCATTGTGAGCCTTACGTCTTTTTTACTCTCTGATCTAGGTTCTCGGCATTGAAAAATCTTCGTAAACTAAATCACACGTGTATATGTTGACATTTAAGAGATATACAGTTAAGAAAATCAAGGACAATGCTGATATATATGCGGATTAGACACCAAAAAAACACTCAACAAATGGCTACAATTTAAGAAATATGATTAGTGACGGCAACAGATTCCTAATTAATGGAGATAGGTATGGTGGCAAGAAAAGCTGCTTCTAGGAGGATGTCAAGTGTTTTCGCTAGATGATTCCATTCTTGGGAGGTTAGTTTGGCTCTTGTTCCTGTAACTCGAATCCTAGCCTGGTATATCCCATTTTAGTTTTACACAATTGTAAACCTTACACCTTTTTTACTCTCTGATCGAGGTTCTCGGCATTGAAAAATCATCGTCAACTAAATCACACGTGTATATGTTGACATTTAAGAGATATACAGTCAATAAAATCAAGGGCAATGGTGATAAATATGCGGATTAGACAACAAAAAAAAAACACTCAACAAATAGCTACAATTTAAGGAATGTGTTTAGTGACGGCATCAGATTCCTAATTGATGGAGAAAGGTCTGGTGGCAAGAAAAGCTGCTTCTAGGAGGTTGTCAAGTGTTTTCGCTCGACGATTCCATTCTTGGTGGTTAGTTTGGCCCTTGTTCCTGTAACTCGAATCCTAGCCCGGTATATCCCAATTGAAATTTACACCATTGTGAACCATACGCCTTTTTTACTCTCTGATCGAGATTCTCGTCATTGAAAAATCTTCGTAAACTAAATAACACGTGTATATGTTGACATTTAAGAGATATACAGTCAAGAAAATCAAGGGCAATGGTGATATAAATGCGAATTAGACACCAAAAAAAAACACCCAACAAATGGCTACAATTTAAGGAATGTGTTTAGTGACGGCATCAGAATCCTAATTGATGGAGAAAGGTCTTGTGGCAAGAAAAGTTGTTTCTAGGAGGTTGTCAAGTGTTTTCTCTCGACGATTCCATTCTTGGGTGGTTGGTTTGGCCCTTGTTCCTGTAACTCGAATATTAGCCCGGTATATCCCATTATAATTTTGCATCATTGTGAACCTTACTCCTTTCTTACTCTCTCATCGAGGTTTTTGGCATTGAAAAATCTTCGTAAACTAAATCACACGTGTATATGTTGACATTTAAGAGATATACAGTCAATAAAATCAAGGGCGATGGTGATACATATGCGGATTAGACACCAAAAAAAAACCTCATCAAATGGCTACAATTTAAAGAATGTGTTTAGTGACGGCATCAGATTCCTAATTGATAGAGAAAGGTCTGGTGGCAAGAAAAGCTGCTTTTAGGAGGTTGTCAAGTGTTTTCGCTCGACAATTCCATTCTTGGGTGGTTGGTTTGGCCCTTGTTCCTGTAACTCGAATCCTAGACCGGTATATCCCATTTTAATTTTACACCGTTGTGAACCTTACGCCTTTTTTACTCTCTGATCGAGGTTCTCGGTTTTGAAAAAATTTCGTAAACTAAATCACATGTTATATGTTGACATATAAGAGATATACAGTCAAGAAAATAAAGGGCGATGGTGATATATATGCGCATTACACACCAAAAAAAACACTCATCAAAAGGCTACAATTTAAGGAATGTGTTTAGTGACGACATCAGATTCCTAATTGATGGAGAAAGGTCTGGTGGCAAGAAAAGCTGCTTCTAGGAGGTTGTCAAGTGTTTTGCTAGACGATTCCATTCTTGGGTGGTTGGTTTGGCCCTTGTTCCTGTAACTCGAATCCTAGCTCGGTATATCCCATTTTAATTTTACACCATTGTGAACCTTACGCCTTTTTTACTCTCTGATCGAGGTTCTCCGCATTGAAAAATCTTCGTAAACTAAATCACACGTGTATATGTTGACATTTAAGAGATATACAGTCAAGAAAATCAAGGGCAATGGTGATATATATGCGGATTAGACACCAAAAAAAAACACTCAACAAATGGCTACAATTTAAGAAATGTGTTTAGTGACGGCATCAGATTCCTAATTGATGGAAAAGGTCTGGTGGCAAGAAAAGCTGTTTCTAGGGGGTTGTCAAGTGTTTTCGCTCGACGATTCCATTCTTGGTGGTTAGTTTGGCCCTTGTTCCTGTAACTCGAATCCTAGCCCGGTATATCCCATTTTAATTTTACACCATTGTGAACCATACGCCTTCTTTACTCTCTGATCGAGGTTCTCGGCATTGAAAAATCTTCGTAAACTAAATCACACGTGTATATGTTGACATTTAAGAGATATACAGTCAATAAAATCAAGGGCGATGGTGATACATATGCGGATTAGACACCAAAAAAAAACCTCATCAAATGGCTACAATTTAAAGAATGTGTTTAGTGACGGTATCAGATTCCTAATTGATGGGGAAAGGTCTGGTGGCAAGAAAAGTTGTTTCTAGGAGGTTGTCAAGTGTTTTCTCTTGACGATTCCATTCTTGGGTGGTTGGTTTGGCCCTAGTCCTGTAACTCGAATATTAGCCCGGTATATCCCATTTTAATTTTACACCATTGTGAACCTTAGGCTTTTTTTACTCACTGATCGAGGTTCTCGGCATTGAAAAATTTTCGTAAACTAAATCACACGCGTATATGTTGATCTTTAAGAGATATACAGTCAAGAAAATCAATGGCAATGGTGATATATATGCGGATTAGACACAAAAAAAACACTCAACAAATGGCTACAATTTAAGGAATGTGTTTAGTGACGGCATCAGATTCCTAATTGATGGAGAAAGGTCTGGTGGAAAGAAAAGTTGTTTCTAGGAGGTTGTCAATTGTTTTCTCTCGATGATTCCATTCTTGGGTGGTTGGTTTGGCCCTAGTTCCTGTAACTCGAATATTAGCCCGGTATATCCCATTTTAATTTTACACCATTGTGAACCTTACGCTTTTTTTACTCTCTGATCGAGGTTCTCGGCATTGAAAATTTTTCGTAAACTAAATCACACGTGTATATGTTGATATTTAAGAGATATACAGTCAAGAAAATCAAGGGCAATGGTGATATATATGCGGATTAGACACAAAAAAAAAACACTCAACAAATGGCTACAATTTAAGGAATGTGTTTAGTGACGGCATCAGATTCCTAATTGATGGAGAAAGGTTTGGTGGCAAAAAAGCTGCTTCTAGCAGGTTGTCAAGTGTTTTCGCTTGACGATTCCATTCTTGGGGGGTTGGTTTGGCCCTTGTTCCTGCAACTCGAATCCTAGCCCGGTATATCCCAATTTAATTTTACACCATTGTGAACGTTACTCCTTTCTTACTCTCTCATCGAGGTTCTCGGCATTGAAAAATTTTCGTAAACTAAATCAAACGTGTATATGTTGACATTTAAGAGATATACAATCAAGAAAATCAAGGGCGATGGTGATATATATGCGGATTAGACACAAAAAAACACTCATCAAATGGCTACAATTTAAGGAATGTGTTTAGTGACGGCATCAGATTCCTAATTGATAGAGAAAGGTCTGGTGGCAAGAAAAGCTGCTTCTAGGAGGTTGTCAAGTGTTTTCGCATGACGATTCCATTCTTGGGTGGTTGGTTTGGCCCTTGTTCCTGTAACTCCAATCCTAGCCCGATATATCACATTTTAATTTTACACCGTTGTGAACCTTACGCCTTTTTTATTCTCTGATCGAGGTTCTCGGCATTGAAAATCTTCGTAAACTAAATCACATGTTATATGTTGACATATAAGAGATATACAGTCAAGAAAATCAAAGGCGATGGTGATATATATATGCGGATTACACACCAAAAAAAACACTCATCAAAAGCCTACAATTTAAGGAATGTGTTTAGTGACGGCATCAGATTCCTAATTGATGGAGAAAGGTCTGGTGGCAAGAAAAGTTGTTTCTGGGAGGTTGTCAAGTGTTTTCTCTCTACGATTCCATTCTTGGGTGGTTGGTTTGGCCCTAGTTCCTGTAACTCGAATATTAGCCCGGTATATCCCATTTTAATTTTACACCATTGTGAACCTTACGCTTTTTTTACTCTCTGATAGAGGTTCTCGGCCTTGAAAAATTTTCGTAAACTAAATCACACGTGTATATGTTGACATTTAAGAGATATACAGTCAAGAAAATCATGGGCGATGGTGATATATATGCGGATTAGACACAAAAAAACACTCATCAAATGGCTACAATTTAAGGAATGTGTTTAGTGACGACATCAGATTCCTAATTGATAGAGAAAGGTCTGGTGGCAAGAAAAGCTGCTTCTAGGAGGTTGTCAAGTGTTTTCGCTTGACGATTCCATTCTTGGGTGGTTGGTTTGGCCCTTGTTCCTGTAACTCGAATCCTTGCCCGATATATCCCATTTTAATTTTACACCGTTGTGAACCTTACGCCTTTTTTACTCTCTGATCGAGGTTCTCGGCATTGAAAAATCTTCGTAAACTAAATCACATGTTATATGTTGACATATAAGAGATATACAGTCAAGAAAATCAAGGGCGATAGTGATATATATGCGGATCACACACCAAAAAAAACACTCATGAAAAGGCTACAATTTAAGGAATGTGTTTAGTGACGGCATCAGATTCCTAATTAATGGAGAAAGGTCTGGTGGCAAGAAAAGCTGCTTCTAGGAGGTTGTCAAGAGTTTTCGCTCGACGATTCCATTCTTGGGTGGTTGGTTTGGCCCTTGTTCCTGCAACTCGAATCCTAGCCCGGTATATCCCATTTTAATTTTACACCATTGTGAACCTTACTCCTTTCTTAATCTCTCATCGAGGTTCTAGGCATTGAAAAATCTTCGTCAACTAAATCACGCGTGTATCTGTTGACATTTAAGAGATATACACTCAAGAAAATCAAGGGCGATGGTGATATATATGCGGATTAGACACCAAAAAAAAACACTCATCAAATGGCTACAATTTAAAGAATGTGTTTAGTGATGGCATCAGATTCCTAATTGATGGAGAAAGGTCTGGTGGAAGGAAAAGCTGCTTCTAGGAGGTTGTCAAGAGTTTTCGCTCGACGATTCCATTCTTGGGTGGTTGGTTTGGCCCATGTTCCTGTAACTCGAATCCTAACCCGGTATATCCCATTTTAATTTTACACCGTTGTGAACCTTGCGCCTATTTTACTCTCTGATCGAGGTTCTTGGCATTGAAAAATCTTCGTAAACTAAATCACATGTTATATGTTGACATATAAGAGATATACAGTCAAGAAAATCAAGGGCGATGCTGATATATATGCGGATTACACACCAAAAAAAACACTCATCAAAAGGCTACAATTTAAGGAATGTGTTTAGTGACGGCATCAGATTCCAAATTGATGGAGAAAGGTCTGGTGGCAAGAAAAGTTGTTTCTAAGAGGTTGTCAAGTGTTTTCTCTCAACGATTCCATTCTTGGGTAGTTGGTTTGGCCCTTGTTCCTGTAACTCGAATATTAGCCCGGTATATCCCATTAAAATTTTACACCATTGTGAACCTTACGCTTTTTTTTACTCTCTGATCGAGGTTCTCGGCATTGAAAAATTTTCGTAAACTAAATCACATGCGTATATGTTGATATTTAAGAGATATACAGTCAAGAAAATCAAGGGCAATGGTGATATATATGCGGATTAGACACAAAAAAAAACACTCAACAAATGGCTACAATTTAAGGAATGTGTTTAGTGACGACATCAGATTCCTAATTGATGGAGAAAGGTCTGGTGGCAAAAAAGCTGCTTCTAGCAGGTTGTCAAGTGTTTTCGCTTGACGATTCCATTCTTGGGTTGTTGGTTTGGCCCTTGTTCCTGTAACTCGAATCCTAGCCCGGTATATCCCATTTTAATTTTACACCATTGTGAACCTTACTCCTTTTTTAATCTCTCATCGAGGTTCTCGGCATTGAAAAATCTTCGTAAACGAAATCACACGTGTATATGTTGACATTTAAGAGATATACAGTCAAGAAAATCAAGGGGCGATGGTGATATATATGCGGATTAGACACAAAAAAAACACTCATAAAATGGCTACAATTTAAGGAATGTATTTAGTGACGGCGTCAGATTCCTAATTGATAGAGAAAGGTCTGGTGGCAAGAAAAGCTGCTTCTTGGAGGTTGTCAAGTGTTTTCGCTCGATGATTCCATTCTTGGGTGGTTGGTTTGGCCCTTGTTCCTGTAACTCCAATCCTAGCCCGGTATATCACATTTTAATTTTACACCGTTGTGAACCTTACGCCTTTTTTACTCTCTGATCGAGGTTCTCGGCATTGAAAAATCTTCGTAAACTAAATCACATGTTATATGTTGACATATAAGAGATATACAGTCAAGAAAATCAAGGGCGATGGTGATATCTATGCGGATTACACACCAAAAAAAACACTCATCAAAAGGCTACAATTTAAGGAATGTGTTTAGTGACGACATCAGATTCCTAATTGATAGAGAAAGGTCTGGTGGCAAGAAAAGCTGCTTCTAGGAGGTTGTCAAGTGTTTTCGCATGACGATTCCATTCTTGGGTGGTTGGTTTGGCCCTTGTTCCTGTAACTCCAATCCTAGCCCGATATATCCCATTTTAATTTTACAACGTTGTGAACCTTACGCCTTTTTTATTCTCTGATCGAGGTTCTCGGCATTGAAAAATCTTCGTAAACTAAATCACATGTTATATGTTGACATATAAGAGATATACAGTCAAGAAAATCAAAGGCGATGGTGATATATATATGCGGATTACACACCAAAAAAAACACTCATCAAAAGCCTACAATTTAAGGTATGTGTTTAGTGACGGCATCAGATTCCTAATTGATGGAGAAAGGTCTGGTGGCAAGAAAAGTTGTTTCTGGGAGGTTGTCAAGTGTTTTCTCTCTACGATTCCATTCTTGGGTGGTTGGTTTGGCCCTAGTTCCTGTAACTCGAATATTAGCCCGGTATATCCCATTTTAATTTTACACCATTGTGAACCTTACTCTTTTTTTACTCTCTGATAGAGGTTCTCGGCCTTGAAAAATTTTCGTAAACTAAATCACACGTGTATATGTTGACATTTAAGAGATATACAGTCAAGAAAATCATGGGCGATGGTGATATATATGCGGATTAGACACAAAAAAACACTCATCAAATGGCTACAATTTAAGGAATGTGTTTAGTGACGACATCAGATTCCTAATTGATAGAGAAAGGTCTGGTGGCAAGAAAAGCTGCTTCTAGGAGGTTGTCAAGTGTTTTCGCTTGACGATTCCATTCTTGGGTGGTTGGTTTGGCCCTTGTTCCTGTAACTCGAATCCTAGCCTGGTATATCCCATTTTAATTTTACACCGTTGTGAACCTTATGCCTTTTTTACTCTCTGATCGAGGTTCTCGGCATTGAAAAATCTTCGTAAACTAAATCTCACGTTATATGTTGCCATATAAGACACACACAGTCAAGAAAATCAAGGGCAATGGCGATATATATGCGGATTAGACACCAAAAAAAACACTCAACAAATGGCTACAATTTAAGGAATGTGTTTAGTGACGGCATCAGATTCCTAATTGATGGAGAAAGGTCTGGTGGCAAGAAAAGCTGCTTCTAGAAGGTTGTCAAGTGTTTTCGCTTAACGATTCCATTCTTGGGTGGTTGGTTTGGCCCTTGTTCCTGCAACTCGAATCCTAGCCCGGTATATCCCATTTTAATTTTACACCATTGTGAAACTTACTCCTTTCTTACTCTCTCATCGAGGTTCTAGGCATTGAAAAATCTTCGTCAACTAAATCACACGTGTATCTGTTGACATTTAAGAGATATACAGTCAAGAAAATCAAGGGAGATGGTGATATATATGCGGATTAGACACCAAAAAAAACACTCATCAAGTGGCTACAATTTAAGGAATGTGTTTGGTGACGCCATCAGATTCCTAATTGATGGACAAAGGTCTGGTGGCAAGAAAAGCTGCTTCTAGGATGTTGTCAAGTGTTTTCGCTCGACGATTCCGTTCTTGGGTGGTTGGTTTGGCCCTTGTTCCTGTAACTCGAATCCCAGCCCGGTATATCCCATTTTAATTTTACACCGTTGTGAACCTTACGCCTTTTTTACTCTCTGATCGAGGTTCTCCGCATTGAAAAATCGTCGTAAACTAAATCACACGTTATATGTTGACATATAAGAGATATATAGTCAAGAAAATCAAGGGCAATGGTGATATATATGCGGATTAGACACAAAAAAAAAACACTCAACAAATGGCTACAATCTAAGGAATGTGTTTAGTGACGGCATCAGATTCCTAATTGATGGAAAAATGTCTGGTGGCAAGAAAAGCTGCTTCTAGGAGGTTGTCAAGTGTTTTCGCTCGACGATTCCATTATTGGGTGGTTGGTTTGGCCCTTGTTCGTGTAACTCGAATCCTAGCCCGGTATATCCCATTTTAATTTTACACCATTGTGAACCTTACGCCTTTTTTAATCTCTGATCGAGGTTCTCGTCATTGAAAAATCTTTGTAAACTAAATCACACGTGTATATGTTGGCATTTAAGAGATATACAGTCAAGAAAATCAATGGCAATGGTGATATATATGCGGATTAGACACCAAAAAAAAAACACTTAACAAATGGCTAGAATTTAAGGAATGTGTTTAGTGACGGGATCAGATTCCTAATTGATGGAGATAGGTCTGGTGGCAAGAAAAGTTGCTTCTAGGAGTTTGTCAAGTGTTTTCGCTCGACGATTCCATTCTTGGGTGGTTGGTTTGGCCCTAGTTCCTGTAACTCGAATCCTAGCGTGGTATATCCCATTTTAATTTTACACCATTGTGAACCTTACGCCTTTTTTACTCTTTGATCGAGGTTCTCGGCGTTGAAAAATCTTCGTAAACTAAATCACATGTGTATATGTTGACATTTAAGAGATATACAGTCAAGAAAATCAAGGGCAATGGTGATATATATGCAGATTAGTGTGACAACCCGAGTTTTCAAGGTCTCTATTTGACTTAACCTTGTACTTATTTGCAAAGTGTGTTTTATATATTTGGAGTGCATTATATTTGAGTGTATGATAATAATGTAAATTGGTGTTAATTTGTGTTTGGTAATTTAATATGGAACTTTGGCCGAACACCCCTGCTCTCACGAAAACACCCCACCCGAAAACACCCTCCCCACGAAAACACCTAAGTGTTTTCGTCCACCATGAAGCCAACGAAAACAGGAATGGGCCTGTGCCCAGTGACGATTTATTATATGTTTTGAGTTCCAACCTTTACGGAGAAGTTTAATCTGAAAACCCTAGTCACCTCCCACCCTGCGACGGCAATCTTAAGATCCCGAAGTATCTCGCATCGACTGATTCATTGTTTCTCCTGTTTGGGTTAGTAAATCAATTGTTGATAATTATTTGATTGAATTTATCATGAACTATTTGTTGTTACCATGTGTCAACTGTTATGCGATTTTGTCCGTGGAACGAATAGATTGGTGTGATAGGAATCTGTGTAACCTGATGTACAATCAGTTGTGTTACGCATTGTGGCTATGTTCGATTGATGTTGATAATCTTGATAGATTATGGTTCTATGTTAACATGTATCGAATACTTGATAATCATAACACTTTACTGATTTATTGAATGATGATGGAATGGTAGACGTGATTTTATTGTGATTAGTAATATATGATTTCATGGAGTGAATTGGTTGACGATTGAACCTATAACTGTTAAATGATTGCTGGGATTGTTCGTAACTGCTGTTGATGATGATATGATTAGGATGTCTGTGTTTAACTGTTACGTCTCCCCACGAACACACATGATTCAGACGAAAACACTAAGTGTTTTCGTCACACTCTAAACCCGACGAAAACCCTTGGATTTCGTCGCGTGGGGTTTTCGTCCAAAAGTGATTTCGTCCATGGGTTTTCGTCGTCTGATAGGGGTTTTCGCCGTACTCGTGATTTCGTTAAATGCTTGACACATTAAACCTGTTAAATTGTAACTTTGTTGAGTTAAGTATGTAACTCTGTTGATGTGTTAACTCTATTAGCTATTAACTCAGTTAGTTGATTAACTCTGTTAGTTTATTATTCCTGTTAAGTTTATTAACTTTATTAAGTATGTTAACTTTGTTAAACACGTCAACTACGTTAAGTATGTTATCTAGGTTATGTTAACTATGCTATGTATGCCAACTATGTTATGTATGTTAAGTGGGTTAACTCGGTCAAGCATGTTAACTCTGTTAACTCAGTTAAGCTTATCATGTATGTAAATTGATAATTCATGTTAGATTAGACTGAGAACCAAATTTCATGAATTTGAGTTGTGTGAACTTGAATAACTGTTTACGTGCTACTTGATGTTAACTATCCAGTACACTTAGTGACTTAGAGTGCATGTGAAACTTTACCAACAAGAACTGACTGTGTATACATGCATACTTTAGGCTTTGATTGATTGTTTGCAAGCACGTAGTTTAGCATACCGAGCAAACCAAGGTGAGTTAACACTCCTAACGCATGGGATTCCTGGTGGTTTGGGAATGGGATTGAATAACTACTCATACTATCATTACTATTAAACTACTTTTAACTGTCCTCGGATTGAAGGGCACGTACGTAAAACCTACGTACACCCATACTTACTACTGTCCTCGGATTGAAGGGCACGTACGTAAAACCTACGTACACTCATACTTGCTATGGTCCTTGGATTAAGAAGGGCACGTACGAACACGACTAGTCTAGTAACATACAACATGGGAAGCCCCCACTAATCATCACAAATATGTTTGGGAAACCGCGATACGGATTCATACGATACACTTGGGAAGACCCCACTAATCATCGCAAACATGTTTGGGAAACCGCGATACAGATTAATACAGTACATGGTTTACGAAATAAACATATGATTTACGAACACTATAACTAAACAACAAACTGTGAACTCGCTCAACCTTGTTGTTGACTCGTTGTTACATGTCGTGCAGGTCGTTAGGTACTCATGGAGCTTGCATTGGAGTGGGAAGAGTCGTTGTGGGACATGGACAGCTGTGTGCCATGCTAAACATTTGAAAAGTTTAAACTTATGACTTGATTTTAAACATTATGCTTCTGCTTGCAACTTAAACTATGCTTTGTTTAGACACCAATTGTATTGTGTTGGATTTTATATATTACTTACATGCTAGTTCAATATGATTGGTGGCTTGATCCTGGTCAGTCATGCCTCCAAGCGGTGATACTCCACGTGTGGATTTTGGGGGTGTGACAGATTGGTATCAGAGCCATTGGTTATAGTGAACTTGGTTTTAAAAAGGGGGAAAGCTTTTTAGTAAAACCAGACTATAACCTGTACAGTGCTCAACGATCCACAACGACGCTTCGCTGCACGTACAAGACTCAACACTATAGGTGATATGATTTATGTTTATATTGCCTACTTGCTAGTTATATAGAACTTTGCTCGTGATATGCTTAGATAAACGTAACAACTATTGATTGGAAAACACTTGTGTGCTTACTCTTTTCTGTCATCGCATTTTCGCGAACCTCTCTCACTCATGTTTCCTTTTATATGAAGATCATGAGTGGACGCGTTAACCTAACTCAAGCCCAGTTGGCGGCTTTGATCACTGAACAAGTTACTGCAGCACTCGCAGCTGCCCAGGTAGGAGGTATAACCTGCCATCACAACTTACTCTAGGATCTTTAGATCCTACCCTCATAAACCAACTCCTGTGTTTAACTTTGTCCTGTTCTCACATACGCAACAGGTCAGCATGCTCAGCCACCTGTGTGCACGTTCAAGATGTTCATGGACTGTCGTCCTCATACTTTCAGTGGCACTGAAGGAGCCGTAGGACTCTTCCACTGGTTCGAGAAGCTCGAGTCTGTCTTCGAAATGTGTGAATGCCCTGAGGCTCGTAGGGTGAAGTATGCCACTGGTACTCTCGAAGGCGTTGCTTTGACTTGGTGGAACGCACAAGTTTAAATGTTAGGGCTGGCAGCTGCAAACGCCACCCCATGGAACGACTTCAAGGAACTGATCAAGTGAGAATACTATAACCGTGATGACATCCACAAGCTGGAAGTGGAGTTCTTTAACTTGAAGATGACAGGGTCAGAGATAGAGGCGTATACGAAGCGATCCAATGAACTGGCTGTGTTATGCCCAACTATAGTGGATCCTCCCATCAAACGTATTGAGCTGTACCTCAAAGGCTTAGTACCAGAGATTCAAAGCCATGTGACTGCTGCTAACCTTGCTACCATCCAGGATGTTACTCGTCTTGCTCATCATCTCACAAACCAGGCAGTGAAACAGAACAAGCTGCCTAAGCGTATTGGTGCTGCTACTACTGTTACTACTTCTGCTATTCCCAGTGACAACAAGAGAAAATGAGATGGAGCCTCCAGCAAGGGTTCGACTACAGTTCAGTCCCAGGCCCAGCAGCGAAAAATTGATGACTATCAGAGCCCTGGTCAGCAATCTTCTGGTAGTCTAGGGCAGGGTGGATATCGAGGAAACCTCCCGAAGTGCAACCAATGCAACAGACACCACAATGGTCAGTGCAACAAGGGTCATTGTCAGAGGTGTCTCAAGGTGGGTCATGAAGCTAAGGATTGCAGGAGCTCACGACCTGCGAATCGGAACCATCAACAACAACCACCAGCTCCATAGAAACAACAGCAGCAACAGCGAGGCAACAGGGGATGTTTTCAGTGTGGTGCTGAAGGTCACTTCAAGTGGAACTGCCCCCAGTTAAACCAGAATCAGAACAACAACAACAATAATCAGGGCAATGGGAATAACAACGGGGGTAATAACGACGGCAATGGTGCCAGGGGTCGGGCGTTCGTGATTGGTCAGGGTGACGCAAGGAATGATCCTAACGTGGTGATGGGTAAGTTTCTTCTCGACGACTTTTACATTATTGTTTTATTTGACTCGGGTGCCGATACCAGTTATGTGTCCCTAAAAGTTAGTCAATTGCTGAAACCCACACCAACACTTTTGAACACCAAGCATGCCGTAGAGTTAGCAAATGGTAAAAGCCTAGAAGCCACGCACATAGTTAAGGGTTGTAATCTCGTCTTAGCTGGTCAGACCTTCTCTATGGACCTCATCCCCATCGTTCTTGGTAGTTTTGACATCGTCATCGGGATGGATTGGTTATCCCAACAGCAGGCAGAGATTCTTTGCAAGGAGAAGATCGTTCGTATTCCCCGTTCTGATGAAGAACCTCTCGTGATTCAAGGCGACAAGAGTGGTGCTGTGGTAGGCATCATCTCCTTTCTCAAGGCCCAGAAGTGTTTGCGAAAGGGCCATACGGCTATTTTAGCACTCATTACTGACGCATCAACAAAAGAGAAGAAGATAGAGGATATTCCAGTTGTACGCGACTTTCCTCAAGTGTTTCCTGAGGATTTACCTGGTCTTCCGCCTCATCGTCAGGTTGAATTTCAAATCGAGCTGGCTCCTGGAGCAGCGCCAATAGCACGTGCCCCATACCGCTTAGCTCCATCAGAATTGGAAGAACTGTCCAAGCAATTGCAAGAACTCCTGAATAAGGGTTTCATTCGTCCTAGCTCTTCGCCCTGGGGAGCTCCAGTGTTGTTTGTAAAGAAGAAGGATGGTACCTTCCGTATCTGCATAGATTACCGTGAACTCAACAAGGTGACCGTGAAGAATCGCTATCCTCTTCCACGCATTGATGACTTATTCGACCAGCTGCAAGGATCGAGCTACTACTCAAAGATTGATCTGAGGTCAGGCTACCATCAACTGAGAGTCCGAGACGAGGATATCTCTAAGACAGCGTTCAGGACTCGGTATGGACATTATGAGTTCCTGGTTATGCCTTTTGGATTGACAAACGCACCTACAGTCTTCATGGATCTTATGAACAGAGTGTGCAAGCCTTACCTTGACAAGTTCGTTATTGTTTTCATCGACGACATCCTGATCTATTCGAAGAGTCAGGAGGAACACGAGCACCATCTAGGGCTTATTTTGGAACTCCTCCGAAAAGAACAGTTGTACGCTAAGTTTTCAAAATGTGACTTACACGCCTTTTTTACTCTTTGATCGAGGTTCTCGGCGTTGAAAAATCTTCGTAAACCAAATCACACGTGTATATGTTGACATTTAAGAGATATACAGTCAAGAAAATCAAGGGCAATGGTGATATATATGCAGATTAGTGTGACAACCCGAGTTTTCAAGGTCTCTATTTGACTTAACCTTGTACTTATTTGCAAAGTGTGTTTTATATATTTGGAGTGCATTATATTTGAGTGTATGATAATAATGTAAATTGGTGTTAATTTTTGTTTGGTAATTTAATATGGAACTTTGGCCGAACACCCCTGCTCTCACGAAAACACCCCACCCGAAAACACCCTCCCCACGAAAACACCTAAGTGTTTTCGTCCACCATGAAGCCAACGAAAACAGGAATGGACCTTGGCCCAGTGACGATTTATTATATGTTTTGAGTTCCAACCTTTACGGAGAAGTTTAATCTGAAAACCCTAGTCACCTACCACCCTGCGACGGCAATCTTAAGATCCCGAAGTATCTCGCATCGACTGATTCATTGTTTTTCCTGTTTGGGTTAGTAAATCAATTGTTGATAATTATTTGATTGAATTTATCATGAACTATTTGTTGTTACCATGTGTCAACTGTTATGCGATTTTGTCCATGGAACGAATAGATTGGTGTGATAGGAATCTGTGTAACCTGATGTACAATTAGTTGTGTTACGCATTGTGGCTATATTTGATTGATGTTGATAATCTTGATAGATTATGGTTCTATGTTAACATGTATCAAATACTTGATAATCACAACACATTACTGATTTATTGAATGATGATGTAATGGTAGACATGATTTTATAGTGATTAGTAATATATGATTTCATGGAGTGAATTGGTTGACGATAGATCCTATAACTGTTAAATGATTGCTGGGATTATTCATAACTGTTGTTGATGATGATATGATTAGGATGTCTGTGTTTAACTGTTACGTCTCCCCACGAACACACATGATTCAGACGAAAACACTAAGTGTTTTCGTCACACTCTAAACCCGACGAAAACCCTTGGATTTCGTCGCCTGGGGTTTTCGTCCAAAAGTGATTTCGTCCATGGGTTTTCGTCGTCTGATAGGGGTTTTCTCCGTACTCGTGATTTCGTTAAATGCTTGACACATTAAACCTATTAAGTTGTAACTCTGTTGAGTTAAGTATGTAACTCTATTGATGTGTTAACTCTATTAGCTATTAACTCAGTTAGTTGATTAACTCTGTTAGTTTATTATTCCTGTTCAGTTTATTAACTTTATTAAGTATGTTAACTTTGTTAAACACGTCAACTACGTTAAGTATGTTATCTAGGTTATGTTAACTATGCTATGTATGCCAACTATGTTATGTATGTTAAGTGGGTTAACTCGGTCAAGCATGTTAACTCTGTTAACTCAGTTAAGCTTATCATGTATGTAAATTGATAATTCATGTTAGATTAGACTGAGAACCAAATTTCGTGAATTTGAGTTGTGTGAACTTGAATAACTGTTTACGTGCTACTTGATGTTAACTATCTAGTACACTTAGTGACTTAGAGTGTATGTGAAACTTTACCAACATGAACTGAATGTGTATACATGCATACTTTAGCCTTTGATTGAATGTTTGCGAGCACGTAGTTTAGCATACCGAGAAAACCAAGGTGAGTTCACACTCCTAAGGCATGGGATTCCCGGTGGGTTGGGAATGGGATTGAATAACTACTCGTACTATCATTACTATTAAACTACTTTTTACTGTCCTTGGATTGAAGGGCACGTACGTAAAACCTACGTACACTCATACTTACTACTGTCCTCGGATTGAAGGGCACGTACGTAAAACCTACGTACACTCATACTTGCTACGGTCCTTGGATTAAGAAGGGCACGTACGGACACGACTAGTCTAGTAACATACAACATGGGAAGCCCCCAATAATCATCGCAAACATTTTTGGGAAACCGCGATACGGATTAATACGATACACATGGGAAGCCCCCACTAATCATCGCAAACATGTTTGGGAAACCGCGATACAGATTAATACAGTACATGGTTTACGAAATAAACATATGATTTACGAACACTATAACTAAACAATAAACTGTGAACTCGCTCAACTTTGTTGTTGACTCGTTGTTACATGCCGTGCAGGTCGTTAGGTACTCATGGAGCTTGCATTGGAGTGGGAAGAATCGTTGTGGGACATGGACAGCTGTGTGCCATGCTAAACATTTGAAACGTTTAAACTTATGACTTGATTTTAAACATTATGCTTCCGCTTGCAACTTAAACTATGCTTTGTTTAGACACCAATTGTATTGTGTTGGATTTTATATATTACTTACATGCTTGTTCAATATGATTGGTGGCTTGATCATGGTCAGTCACGCCTCCAAGCGGTGATACTCTGCGTGTGGATTTTGGGGGTGTGACAATTAGACACCCAAAAAAAACACTCAAGAAATGGATACAAGTTAAGGAATGTGTTTAGTGACGGCATCAGATTTCTAATTGATGGAGATAGGTCTGGTGGCAAGAAGAGCTGCTTCTAGGAGGTTGTCAAGTGTTTTCGCTCAACGATTCCATTCTTGGGTGGTTGGTTTGGCCCTTGTTCCTATAACTCGAATCCTAGCCCGGTATATCCCATTTTAATTTTACACCATTGTGAACCTTACGCCTTTTTTACTCTCTGATCGAGGTTCTCGGCATTGAAAAATGTTCGTAAACTAAATCACACGTGTATATGTTGACATTTAAGAGATATACAGTCAAGAAAATCAAGGGCAATGGTGATATATATGCGGATTAGACACCAAAAAGAAACACTCAACAAATGGCTACAATTTAAAGAATGTGTTTAGTGACAGCATCAGATTCCTAATTGATGGAGAAAGGTCTGGTGGCATGAAAAGCTGCGTCTAGGAGGTTGTCAAGTGTTTTCGCTCGACGATTCCATTCTTGGGTGGTTGGTTTGGCCCTTGTTCCTGTAACTCGAATCCTAGCCCGGTATATCCCATTTTAATTTTACACGATTTTGAACCATACACCTTTTTTACTCTCTGATCGAGGTTCTCGGTATTGAAAAATCTTCGTACACTAAATCACCCGTGTATATGTTGACATTTAAGAGATATACAGTCAAGAAAATCAAGGGCAATGGTGATATATATGCGAATTCGACAACAAAAAAAACACTCAACAAATGGCTACAATTTAAGGAATGTGTTTAGTGACGTCATCAGATTTCTAATTGATGGAGAAAGGTCTGGTGGCAAGAAAAGCTGTTTCTATGAGGTTGTCAAGTGTTTTCGCTCGACGATTCCATTCTTGGGTGGTTGGTTTGGCCCTTGTTCCTGTAACTCGAATCCTAGCCCGATATATCCCATTTTAATTCTACACCATTGTGAACCTTACGCCTTTTTTACTCTCTGATCGAGGTTCTCGGCATTTAAAAATCTTCGTAAGCTAAATCACACGTGTATATGTTAACATTTAAGAGATATACGGTCAAGAAAATCAAGGGCAATGGTGATATATATGCAGATTAGACACCAAAAAAAACACTCAACAAATGGCTACAATTTAAGGAATGTGTTTAGTGACGGCATCAGATTCCTAATTGATGGAGAAAGGTCTGGTTGCAAGAAAAGCTGCTTCTAGGAGGTTGTCAAGTGTTTTTGCTCTACGATTCCATTCTTGGGTGGTTGGTTTGGCCCTTGTTCCTGTAACTCGAATCCTAGCCCGGTATATCCCATTTTAATTTTACACCATTATGAACCTTACGACTTTTTTACTCTCTGATCGAGGTTCTCGGCGTTGAAAAATCTTCGTAAACTAAATAACATGTGTATATGTTGACATTTAAGAGATATACAGTATAGAAAATCAAGGGCAATGGTTATATAAATGTGTATTAGACACCAAAAAAAACACCCAACAAATGGCTACAATTTAAGGAATGTGTTTAGTGACGGCATCAGATTCCTAATTGATGGAGAAAGATCCGGTGGTAAGAAAAGTTGTTTCTAGGAGGTTGTTAAGTGTTTTCTCTCGACGATTCCATTCTTGGGTGGTTGGTTTGGCCCTTGTTCCTGTAACTCGAATATTAGCCCGCTATATCCCATTATAATTTTACACCATGTGAACCTTACGCCTTTTTTACTCTCTGATCGAGGTTCTTGGCTATGAAAAATCTTTGTAAACTCAATCACACGTGTATATGTTGATATTTAAGAGATATACAGTCAAGAAAATCAAGGGCAATGGTGATATTTATACGGATTAGACACCAAAAAGAAACACTCAACAAATGTCTACAATTTAAGGAATGTGTTTAGTGACTGCGTCAGATTCCTAATTGATGGAGAAAGGTCTGGTGGCAAGAAAAGCTGCTTCTAGGAGGTCGTCAAGGGTTTTCCCTCGACGATTCCATTCTTGGTGGTTAGTTTGGCCCTTGTTCCTCTAACTCGAATCCTAGCCCTGTATATCCCATTTTAATTTTACACCATTGTGAACCATACGCCTTTTTTACTCTCTGATCGAGGTTCTCGACACTGAAAAATCTTTGTAAACTAAATAACACGTGTTTATGTTGACATTTAAGAGATATACAGTCAAGAAAATCAAGGGCAATGGTGATATAAATGCAAATTAGACACCAAAAAAAACACCCAACAAATGGCTACAATTTAAGGAATGTGTTTAGTGACGGCATTAGATTCCTAATTGATGGAGAATGGTCTGGTGGCAAGAAAAGTTGTTTCTAGGAGGTTGTCAGGTGTTTTCTCTCGACGATTCCATTCTTAGGTGGTTGGTTTAGCCCTTGTTCCTGTAACTCGAATATTAGCCCGGTATATCCCATTATAATTTTACACCATTGTGAACCTTATGCCTTTTTTACTCTCACATCGAGGTTCTCGGCAATGAAAAATCTTTGTAAACTCAATCACACGTGTATATGTTGACATTTAAGAAATATACAGTCAAGAAAATCAAGGGCAATGGTGATATATATGCAGATTAGACACCAAAAGGAAACACTCAACAAATGGCTACAATTTAAGGAATGTGTTTATTGACGGCATCAGATTCCTAATTGAGGGAGAAAGGTCTGGTGGCAAGAAAAGCTGCTTCTAGGAGGTTGTCAAGTGTTTTCGCTCGACGATTCCATTCTTGGGTGGTTGGATTGGCCCAAGTTCCTGTAACTCGAATCCTAGCCCGATATATCCCATTTTAATTTTTACACCATTGTGAACCTTACCCCTTTTTTTACTCTCTGATAGAGGTTCTCGGCATTGAAAAATCTTCGTAAACTAAATCACACGTTATATGTTGATATTTAAGAGATATACAGTCAAGAAAATCAAGGGCAATTGTGATATATATGCGGATTAGACACAAAAAAACACTCAACAAATGGCTACAATTTAAGGAATGTGTTCAGTGACGGCATCAGATTCCTAATTGATGGAGAAAGGTCTGGTGGCAAGAAAAGCTACTTCTAGGAGGTTGTCAAGTGTTTTCGCTCGATGATTCCATTCTTGGGTGGTTGGTTTGGCCCTTGTTCCTGTAACTCGAATCCTAGCCCGGTATATCCCATTTTAATTTTACACCATTGTGAACCTTACGCCTTTTTTACTCTCTGATCGAGGATCTCGGCATTGAAAAATCTTTGTAAACTAAATCACACGTGTATATGTTGACATTTAAGAGATATATACAGTCAAGAAAATCAAGGGCAGTGGTGATATATATGCGGATTAGACACCAAAAAAAAACTCAACAAATGGCTACAATTTAAGGATTGTGTTTAGTGACGGCATCAGATTTCTAATTGATGGAAAAAGGTCTGGTGGCAAGAAAAGCTGCGCCTAGGAGGTTGTCAAGTGTTTTCGCTCGACGATTCCATTCTTGGGTGGTTGGTATGGCCCTTGTTCCTGTAACTCGAAACCTAGCCCGACATAGAAAAATCAAGGGCTACAATTTAAGGAATGCGTTTAGACACCAAAAAAAATCAAGGGCAATGGTGATATATATGCAGATTACACACCAAAAAAAAAACACTCAACAAATGGCTACAATTTATATGCAGATTAGACACCAAAAAAAAAAACAGTCAACAAATGGCTAAAATTTAAAGAATGTGTTTAGTGACGGCATCAGATTCCTAATTGATGGAGAAAGGTCTGGTGCCAAGAAAAGCTGCTTCTAGGAGGTTGTCAAGTGTTTTCGCTCGACGATTCCATTTTTGGGTGGTTGGTTTGGCCCTTGTTCCTGTAACTCGAGTCCTAGCCCGGTATATCCCATTTTAATTTTACACCATTGTGAGCCTTACGACTTTTTTACTCTCTGATCGAGGTTCTCGGCATGGAAAAATCTTCGTAAACTAAATCACACGTGTATATGTTGACATTTAAGAGATATACAGTCAAGAAAATCAAGGGTAATGGTGATATATATGCGAATTAGACCCCAAAAAAAAACACTCGACAAATGGCTACTATTTAAGGAATGTGTTTAGTGACGGCATCAGATTCCTAATTGATGGAGAAAGGTCTGGTGGTAAGTATAGCTGCTTCTAAGAGGTTGTCAAGTGTTTTCGCTCGACGATTCCATTCTTGGGTGGTTGGTTTGGCCCTTGTTCCGGTAACTCGAATCCTAGCACGGTATATCCCATTTTAATTTTACACCATTGTCAACCTTACGCCTTTTTACTCTCTGATCGAGGTTCTCGGCATTGAAAAATCTTCCTAAACTAAATCACACGTGTATATGTTGACATTTAAGAGATATACAGTCAAGAAAATCAATGTCAATGGTGATATATATGTGGATTAGACACCAAAAAAAACACTCAACAAATGGCTGCAATTTATGGAATGTGTTTAGTGACGGCATCAGATTCCTAAATGATGGAGAAAGGTCTGTTGGCAAGAAAAGCTGCTTCTAGGAGGTTGTCAAGTGTTTTCGCTCGACGATTCCATTCTTGGGTGGTTGGTTTGGCCCTTGTTCCTGTAACTAGAATCCTAGCCCGGTATATCCCATTTTAATTTTACACCATTATGAACCTTAAGCCTTTTTTACTCTCTGATCGAGGTTCTCGGCATTGAAAAATCTTCGTAAACTAAATCACACGTGTATATGTTGACATTTAAGAGATATACAGTCAAGAAAATCAAGGGCAATGGTGATATATATATGTGGATTAGACACCAAAAAAACACTCAACAAATGGCTACAATTTAAGGAATGTGTTTAGTGACGGCATCAGATTCCTAATTGATGGAGAAAGGTCTGGTGGCAAGAAAAGCTGCTTCTAAGAGTTTGTTAAGTGTTTTCGCTTGACGATTCCATTCTTGGGTGGTTGGTTTGGCCCTTGTTCCGGTAATTCGAATCCTAGCCCGGTATATCCCATTTTAATTTTACACCATTGTGAACCTTATGCCTTTTTTACTCTCTGATCGAGGTTCTCGGCATTGAAAAATCTTCGTAAATTAAATCACACGTGTATATGTTGACATTAAAGAGATATAAAGTCATGAAAATCAAGGGCAATGGTGATATATATGCGGATTAGACAGCAAAAAAAAAACACTCAACAAATGGCTACGATTTAAGGAATGTGTTTAGTGACGGCATCAGATTCCTAATTGATGGAGAAAGGTCCGGTGGAAAGAAAAACTGCTTCTAGGAGGTTGTCAAGTGTTTTCGCTCGACGATTCCATTCTTGGGTGGTTGGTTTGCCCTTGATCCTGTAACTCGAATCATAGCCCGGTATATCCCATTTTAATTTTGCACCATTGTGAAACTTACGCCTTTCTTACTCTGTCATCGAGGTTCTCGGCATTGAAAAATCTTCGTAAACTAAATCACACGTGTATATGTTGACATTTAAGAGATATACAGTCAAGAAAATCAAGGGCAATGGTGATATATATGCAGATTAGTTATAAAAAAAACACTCAACAAATGGCTACAATTTATGTAATGTGTTTAGTGACGGCATCAGATTCCTAATTGATGGAGAAAGGTTTGTTTGCAAGAAAATCTGCTTCTAGAAGGTTGTCAAGTGTTTTCGCTAGACGATTCCATTCTTGGGTGGTTGGTTTGGCCCTTGTTCCTGTACCTCGAATCCTTGCCCGGTATATCCCATTTTAATTTTACACCGTTGTGAACCTTACGCCTTTTTTACTCTCTGATTGAGGTTCTCGGCATTGAAAAATCTTTGTAAACTAAATCACACGTGTATATGTTGACATTTAAGTGATATACAGTCAAGTAAATCAAGGGCAATGGTGATATATATGCGGATTAGACACCAAAAAAAAAAACAATCAACAAATGGCCACAATTTAAGGAATGTGTTTAGTGACGGCATCAGATTCCTAATTGATGGAGAAAGGTCTTGTGGCAAGAAAAGCTGCTTCTAGGAGGTTGTCAAGTTTTTTCGCTCGACGATTCCATTCTTGGGTTGTTGGTTTGGCCCTTGTTCCTGTAACTCGAATCCTAGCCTGGTATATCCCATTTTAATTTTACTCCATTTTGAACCTTACACCTTTTTTACTCTCTGATCGAGGTTCTCGGCATTGAAAAATCTTCGTGAACTTAATCACACGTGTATATGTTGACATTTAAGAGATATACAGTCAACAAAATCAAGGGCAATGGTGATATATATGCGGATTAGACACCCAAAAAAACACTCAACAAATGGCTAAAATTTAGGGAATGTGTTTAGTGGTGGCATCAGATTCCTAATTGATGGAGAAAGGTCTAGTGGCAAGAAAAGCTGCTTCTAAGAAGTTTTCAAGTGTTTTCGCTCGATGATTGCATTCTTGGGTGGTTGGTTTGGCCCTTGTTCCGGTAACTCAAATCCTATCCCGGTATATCCCATTATATTTAACACCTAAAACTCGTTACCTACTGATATTATAAGTAAATTTTTATACTTTAACATTAAGTAAAAGTTTTGAAATCAGATTTCCAAATTTGACACTTAAAGCTTATGTGAAATAACCAAAATGCTCTTTCGGTGCATAGTTTGGCCATAAATAATAAATTTCACATATATGCAATATCTTACTGATATAACCTACTAAAATAAATACTTTTACTGATCATTTTATACCAGAACCTCAGATTGTCATTTAACCTCTTTTATAATCTTTAAAATGACCAAAATACCCCTACGGTGCTTAAATTGATTTTAAATTTGTTTTGGGAATAATGGAAGGTATCCTACTGATATCATAACACATTTTAAGCATATTAACTTAGGGAACCTGTTCATGACTCATTTGGTTACCCGTTATGCATTTTTCGCGTTCGGTGCGGTTTTTGTGACTAGTTTGCATAAATTGACTGAAACGGGTCAAACCTTATCATTTTTACCTCAAAATCCAGAATGTGGTTAGTTTACCCATATTATACAAGTCTTCATACTTTTCGGGTCTAAATCACATTCTAATCCGGTCTTCGCTTAATCTTACGTTTTGAACCGTATACCTTTCTTTAAAATTAACCGGTCTAAGTTTAAACTTAAGTAAGACCATGTTAGGAATCTAATTGTTATACGAATGAGATAAATTTGTATATTTTGCTCAGGTAAATACTTTTAACTTATTTTCCCTTATACGAGCTTGGGGTACGGTATTTAATAATACCGCTTGGTCGGGTATTGAATCTTTAATCATATGAAGGTTAAATCATTGAGATAACCCGTTTAAACTGTTTTGTTTGTTTTAAGCCTTTGGGGGTTAAGGACCATGTCCTGGATATCCTCGGCTCATTCATTGAAATGGCCATGACTTAAGCACGGGGTGTAGGCATACACCTGCCGGTGCGTATGTAAAAAGATATACCCGGTAATTCTAATCCAGTAATTCTAACCCGTTTGTTCGAGAATAAGTCACCGTGGGTTATATTATGGGGTGTGTCTATTAATCTTTAACCCGGTAATTCTAATCCAGGCTACTGAACGTATAACAAACATATAATTCTTTTACAAGATTATTTTTAAGTAATTATCCCAAGTTATAAAAGAATGTTTGTGCCTTGTGCAATTAAATCAATTTTATAAACACTTTTCAAAAAGAGTCGGTTAATTGTATTTACCAGTGTAAACTGACGTATTTTCCAAAAAGGTTAAGTGCAGGTACTAAGCGAAATGGGCTGGCTACTCCTAGTATCAATAAAGAGTCTTGCAAGCTTTAGATACTTAAAAATCTGTTGAACAATTATCTTCTTTTGCTTTGATCCGCCTGTGGATCCTTTTTACATTTCGTTTGTAATACTTATGTTACTTTCGAATCGGTTTGTATAATTATTACTTTTAGACTCCCGCTGTGCATTGAACTGTGATTATTTGACTATGATGATATCAACTACGCCACGATACTCCCCACCGGGCCCCCAGGTAATACGTGGAAATATCGGGGTGTGACATGTTGGTATCATAGCCAGCATTGATTGAATTAAACACTAGCCTTTTGTGTTTAATCCCAATGACACAGTTTGCACATTCCTTCACTTCCGAGTCTAGGCAAAGGACTTAGGACTAATCCTAATCTTTTATTTTGTCCTTTATTGTTTTCCTTTGTTGTTCTTTTGTTTGTTTTGATAGGAACAAGAAGATGCCGCCCCGTATCCGAGGAAGAGGCAGAGGCGGGAAGGCCCCAATTTTCACGAGTCATGACCATGAGGCCAGACCGTCACACCGGCGAACTCCTTTAGTAACCATGAGCAATAGTCCTCAAGAAGACTGGAGGACCTACTTAGAGTCTGCGAGGCGTTCTGTCTCGCTTAGCTCCTCACCTTCGTACCACGATTCTTTTGGACTCCATCAAGGCAACGAGTCCGAACATAAACGCCACTCCTACTTACCACTGCAGCGGTTGGGGTCGCACCGCGCCTTTCAAGACCCGACCCCGTACTTTCAGAGCCAGTTCAATCCGGCGAATCAGGTGCATGAACCAGTGGGTTTTAACCCATTGGGACCAGAAGATCATTTTTCCGGTGATCAAGACATGGATATGGATGAAGATCCGGATCCTTCCGAGCCACCATCTGCGACGCCCACGCATCCCATAGAGATTTTTTACGGATCATCTTTTCACGGTTCGCCGTACCGGGGCCCAGACAGCTATGAAGCAAGGTTTGCCTCATACCCTTGGGAGTTCACTCCCCCTTTCAACCCACCTCAGCAGCAGCAGGATCCCTCCAAGGATTCACGATTCCAGGAGGTTACGCCCCCGCCACCACCGCTGCCAGAGCAGCAGCCGCTTCCCGAACCACCGAGGCAAAGAAGATCAGGTGCACGGATGTCCGTGCTAGGGGGATTTCACTTCAGCACCCCCCAACACTCGAGTGGCAGTCACTACCCACCACTGTATGAAGACCCACAGATGGGTGGGCCTTCAAACCCAGTTTCAGAAGTGGACACTGCGCCAGTCGCACCACCACCATCCCAAATGGGTTATGATAACTCAATTCCTTCATACGCCGGTGCAGCAGCGTATAACCCTTTTGAGCAGCCAGCTTACCCAGGTTTTAACTACTACAATGCTCCCGATGTTGACCCTTATCTCGTAGCGGCAAACTACAATGCTCTTCATCCTAAAGGGCCCTACGCAGCTTCTTACCAGACTGGATACCCGGCCTATGGGTATCAATACCCACCACCTCCATAACCTCTGCCGCAGCAGCAACCGCAGCCGCTCAAATCCAACCACCGCAGCAACAGGAGATTCTTCAGAGGTTGAACCAGGTAGAACGGGATGTGCAGGAGGAGCGTAGAAGCCGTCGGGGTCTACTTAAGGGCTTGGCAGATCTGATCAAGGGGAAGAAGAAGAGGGATTATTGAAATTCCTTATTTATTTTGTTTTGTAATTTTAATTTTAATCAAGTCCCTGCGTGGACATCTATTTATGTATTCTGTCCCTGCGAGGACTTGTATTTCCTTTTAGTCCCTATGTGGACAAGTTATTTATGTAAAAGTCCCGTTTAGGGAACCTATGTACTCCTTCTTAATTTAGTGGAATGTTTTAATTTAAAATTTCATTTGTCACTATATGTTTAAAAATATTATATGAAATGAATCCAAAATATCATTCCTTTTTATTATAAATCTGCCAATAAATATTAAAGAAAATCTTAAAGGCAAAACCTAGCCTATGTGTCATATTAAGACAGGGCCATGATGGTAGTTCCTTTTTAAGATTCAATTCCTTGTTAACATCTGAAAACATGTTAACACTCCTGGAAAATGTGATTCGATAAAATCACATAAGTCATCCTTATATTGGATTCTTCTAATTCCCTTCAGTATCTTTTAAAACATCCATTTGTGATGTAGGGCCTACGGGCCATATTCATTGTCATATAAGACAAAAGACAGTTGTAGTCTATGACTCCTTGTCAAGAAAGGTAATGAACTACATTCAAACCTAAATGCCTCAATCCTATAAGATCATGGTTTATAGTTTAAAATTGTCCTTGTGACTAGGACTTTTGTGTGCCACCCTATTGTCCTAAATAAATTATAACTGGGATAAAATATAATTTAAAAAAAATAAATTAACCAATATGGTTTATAACTACCATGGTTAATGAATTGCCATAAATGACAATTCCATAATAAACATCTGAATGAATCATTGTCAATATTTTATGTAGCAATCAAGCTACATGGCTGGATCAAATGAGGTTAACAGTCACCCGAGGGAGAATAATGATACTATCAGAGTTAATCTAGCTGGTGCGGAACTGCAGGCATTAATAGATAGTGCGGTTAATCGAGCTCTTGACAGAGAGTTTAATGAATCAAGTGGTACCCGCGTCAGAACTCAGTCTGTACCACATTCAAAACCACCCTCTAAGACTCATACAGCTCGCAAGAGCGAATCTCATCACTCATCGAATCAGAGGAGTGTTCCATCTAAGAAGGTAGTACTCAATCAAGAGCCACGTGCTAAAACCTGTTACTCAGTCTGTACCACATTCAAAACCACCCTCTAAGACTCATACAGCTCGCAAGAGAGAATCTCATCACTCATCGAATCAGAGGAGTGTTCCATCTAAGAAGGTAGTACTCAATCAAGAGCCACGTGCTAAAACCTGTTCATATAAGTATTTCGTCTCCTGCAAGCCCAGAGACTTCATAGGGGAGAAAGGAGCCATTGATTACATGACATGGCTAGATGAGATGGACACAGTGGTTGATATTAGTGGTTGTGCCGAACAGGACATTGTGAAGTTTGTGTCACAATCGTTTAAGGGAGAAGCTCTAGCTTGGTGGAGGTCATTGATCTAGCTATAGGGAAGATTCTGTTATACAACTTGACTTGGGAGCAGTTTGTTGTTCTAATCAAAGAAAATTTATGTCCTCAACATGAAGTTGAGAAGATTGAGACTGACTTCTTGACATTGGTTATGAAGAACTTAGACTGTCAGGCATATCTTACGAGCTTCAACACTATGTCACGATTGGTTCCATACTTGGTCACACCGGAACCAAAATGCATAGCACGTTTTATTGGAGGTTTAGCCACGGAGATTAAGGAAAGTGTGAAAGCATCAAGACCTACTACCTTTAGGTCAGTGGCTGATCTATTGTTATCCCTTACTCTTGATGCGGTCAGGCAGAGATCGCTTAGGAATTCTGATGAGGGAAAAAGGAAACGTGAGGATGAGAGCTCACACCGTTCTGATAAGAAACATAAAGGGAACTCTGATCACAAGAAGAGTTCAGGGTTCAAGAAGGATAGCCAGCAGACGGGTGAACAACCCAAGTGTAAAACCTGCAAGAAGCGTCATCTAGGGAAGTGCAGGTTCGAATCGAAATCCCAATCACAGCCCAGAGCTTGTGGGATCTGCAAGTCAAGTGAGCATAAAACGTTAGATTGCAAGAAGATAAAGGACGCGACTTGTTACAACTGTAACGAGAAAGGGCATATCAAGTCCAACTGCCTAAAGTATGCAAAGAAGCCTGAAGAAAGTAAAAAGACCAATGCTCGGGTCTTTCAAATGAAAGCTCAGGAAGCCATTCAGAACGACAACGTGATAACAGGTACCTTTCTTATCAATGATGTTTATCCAAGGGCATTGTTTGATTCAGGTGCAGATAAGTCGTTTGTGGATAATAAATTTTGTAAGTTATTAAATTTGCCTGTTAAAACCCTAAGCATAAAGTACGAAGTAGAATTGGCCGATGGTACCATAGAAACTGCTTCAACCATGTTAGATGGATGTTTTATATCCATTAGGAACCACTCTTTTCCATTGTCTTTGCTTCCTTTGAAACTAGCTGGATTCGACATAGTGATAGGCATGAATTGGTTATCTCATAATCAAGCTCAGATTGTTTGTGATAAGAAGCAAGTGGTTATCAAGACTCCTTATGGTGAGCCGTTAACAATACAAGGAGATACTCAGTACAGATTACCTATGCAAGTGTCCTTTCTTAAGGCTTCGAGATATATGAAGAAAGGTTGTGTCATTTATATGGCACAGGTGACTATTGATGAACCAAAGCTCAAGATCGAAGATATCCCTATTATTTCTGAGTATCCAGACGTATTCCTGGAAGAACTACCTGGTTTACCCCCAGATAGGCAAGTGGAGTTCAGAATTGATATCATTCCTGGAGCAGCACCAGTTGCAAGAGCACCTTACCAGTTGACACCGACTGAGATGAAAGAGTTAAGGACTCAGTTAGTTGATTTATTAGCAAAAGGTTTTATTTAACCTAGCTCATCTCCTTGGGGAGCAACGATTCTGTTTGTGAAGAAAAAGGATGGATCAATGAGTCTATGCATTGATTATCGCGAGCTGAACAAGATTACAATCAAGAATAGATATCCATTGCCTAGGATTGACGATCTGTTCGATCAACTTCAAGGAGCAAGTTATTTTTCAAAGATTGATCTAAGGTCAGGCTATCATCAACTGAAGGTCAGAAATGAAGATGTGCATATGACTGCATTCAGAACTCGTTATGGTCATTACGAGTTCTTGGTGATGCCTTTCGGGCTCACTAATGCACCAGCAGCATTCATGGACCTCATGAATCACATTTGTAAACCCTATTTGGACAATTTTGTCATTGTTTTAATTGATGACATACTTATATATTCAAAGAATCAAGCCGATCATGAAAAACACCTTCGATGTATCCTTAAACTTCTTCAGCAAGAGAAGCTCTACGCCAAGTTTTCAAAGTGTGAGTTTTGGCTTCATGAAGTCCAATTTCTTGGACATGTGGTTAGCAAGCGTGGTATCCAGGTGGATCCCGCTAAGATTGAAGCCATCATGAATTGGCAAGAACCGAAGACACCCACAGAGATGCGCAGCTTCTTGGCTCTAGCAGGTTACTATCGACGTTTTATTGAAAACTTCTCAAGGATTGATGCACCCCTGACTTCGTTGACTCGCAAGAATATAAAGTTTGAATGGGGTCCCAAGCACCAAGAATCTTTTGAGATTCTTAAGCAAAAGTTGAGCAATGCTCCGGTTTTAACATTGCCTGAAGGAATTGAAGAGTTTGTAGTATACTGCGACGCATCACATACTGGAATGGGTTGTGTACTCATGCAAAGAGGCAAGGTCATTGCCTATGCCTCGCGACAATTAAAGGTGCACGAAAAGAATTACACCACCCACGATTTGGAATTGGGTGCCATTGTGTTTGCACTAAAACTTTGGAGGCATTATTTATATGGTACCAAGTGTGTGATCTATTCTGATCATAAAAGCCTTCAGCATCTATTTAACCAGAAGGATCTGAACATGAGACAACGTCGATGGATGGAGACACTGAATGATTATGATTGTGAAATCCGATATCATCCAGGCAAGGCGAATGTGGTCACCGGAGCCTTGAGCAGGAAGGAAAGAATTAAGCCCATTAGAATCAATGCCAAGAGCATTGAATTGAAGAACGCTTGAATGAAAGGTTGTTAGCCGCTCAGAAGGAAGCTGTATTAGAAGCAAACTATCCGAATGAAAAATTGGGCGTAACTGCTGAACAGTTATCATATGGCAAGGACGGAATCCTAAGGTTGAATGGACGAATATGGGTTCCAATTTATGGAGGACTTAGGGTTGTGATTCTTCAAGAAGCCCATAGCTCCAAATATTCTGTTCATCCTGGCTGTGATAAGATGTACCAGGATTTAAAGTCAAATTATTGGTGGATAGGTTTGAAGAAATCTATAGCCACTTATGTGGCAAAATGTTTAACGTGCGCGCAAGTTAAAGCCGAACACCAGAAGCCGTCAGGTTTGCTGCAAAAGCCTGAACTTCCCACCTGGAAGTGGGAAATGGTAACCATGGATTTTATCACAAAGTTACCAAAAACAAAGAGAGGAAATGATACTATTTGGGATATAGTCAACAGGCTGACTAAGTCAGCCCACTTCTTACCTATTAAGGAAACTCACAGCTCCGACAAGTTAGCTCAGCTATACGTGGATGTGATTGTATCTCTTCACAGATGGCCAGTGTCTATCATCTCTGATAGTGATACGAGATATACATCACATTTTTGGAAAAGCTTTCAACAATCCCTAGGCACTCGATTAAATTTCAGCACTGCATATCATCCTCAGACGGATGGCCAAAGCGAGCGTACGATACAAACACTCGAGGATATGCTACGAGCTTGTGTTATTGATTTAGGTGGAAGTTGGGATGATCATCTTCCGTTGATTAAATTTTCATATAATAATAGCTATCATTCGATTATTTGGGTGGAAGTTGGAGATGTCCAACTAACAGGACCCGATATAGTCCTGGAGACGACAGATAAGATTGTGCAGATACGCGATCTTCTCAAAGCTGCTAGGGATAGGCAGAAAAGCTACCCAGATAAAAGGCGTAAACCTCTGAAATTCGAGGTAGGTGACAAAGTTCTACTTAAGGTATCACCCTGGAAAGGGGTGATGCGATTTGGCAAGAAAGGCAAGCTAAGCCCCAGATACATAGGACCATTTGAGATCATCGAATGTGTCGGAACAGTGGCTTACAAGCTAAACCTGCCTGAAGAGCTCAGTGGAATCCATAATGAGTTCCACATCTGCAACTTGAAAAAGTTTCTAGCTGATGAATCGCTAGCCATGTCACATAAGGATGTGCATATAGATGAGAGCTTAAAGTTTGTTGAAAAACCTTTGTCGATTGACGATCGACAGGTTAAGAAGCTTCGAAGGAAGCATGTACCGATTATGAAGGTAAAGTGGGATGCCCATAGAGGTCCCGAATACATGTGGGAGGTTGAGTCCACAATGAAACAGAAGTACCCTCATTTATTTCAGTAAATCTCTAGGACGAGATTTCTTTAAGGGGATGAGGATGTAACACCTCGTGAAATCATGACCAATATAATAAAGACACGTGTCATGGATTTTAAACATGTAAAGAATCGATTCCGAGGGACTAAAATTGTCAAACGATGTAAATATGTGAATAAAGGGATCCAAAGTGTCAACATGCCTAACTTGTGCCTCTGATTGACCTCACACGATGTTCATATTCTTTAATAAATAAAATATCGAACTTAGAAAGTCGTTTGTGCTTAAATTGAAAGGTTTACAAAGCATAAGGGTTAAATGTGTCAACATGTTTAAAGTTACCTCTGAGTGACCTTTTAACATTTCCGAGACTTTGTAATACTTCCTTATACTTCCATGATTGTCGGATAATAAGTTCATGGAGTTTCGACGCACATAAATAAGCAAAGTGGTAAGTACAAGTAATAAGGGCCAAATGCGTTAATGTTGCATTTCAAGACCGTTCAGGTGACCGCGTAACTAACCGAAAGCTTATTGATAAATATTTAAAGACTCAAGACCCTTAAAAGTTAAATTTGGGGGTTAAAAGTGCAATAAACGAAAGTTAAAACAAGTTTAGAAGGACCAGGGACTGAAATTGCAATATCTGAAAGTTGGATTCCGGTCAAGCATGAGCCAAACGGCCCACGTAAGACTCTTAAAGAGTCTACGCGGCCCGCGTAGAAGTCCTAGATGCAGAAAGAAAAGGAAAGCTGCATGTTTAACCAGTTCCACCGCCTTTGCATGCAATTTTTTGTAACCAGGGTCTGAGCCAACAGTATTACATGCATAGGGGACACCTGGGATCATCAGAAATCACTTGTAGGGGCATGTGGATCAATCTTGGAGCTCTAGAAATGCTATATAAGGGACTTGTGTTCATGAGTTCACTTGCTCACTTGAATTTTTATTCATAACTCATTCTCTGGAGCTTCCTGGAGCTCAAGCAAGTTTTCCTCAGCTCCTAATTCGTGCTAAGAGTCCTAGTAACTATTCTTAGCTTCCAAAGTTCAAGTTTTATCTATACTATATTATAATGCATGAGGGAGGGGTAGTTTAAGATACCCAAAAAATAAGAAATCCCCCCCCTATATTTATAGAAAGACCCCTAAAATGAGGGCAGTTTGTTCTTTTAAACACTATTTATTTTTTAGCCTCTAAAGTTATTACACTTAAATCCCTAAGGTTTTAACAAAATTATAGATAATTAGTTATAATTAACCCCTCCACAACAAACTTATAATATTTTTACGTATTCTTGACATATCTTATAAACTATAATGTTTAAAAAAAATCCAAAGATAACATGACGACCTACACATTTTTGTCGACGTTTCGGTAGTTGTCTTGTTCAATATCGACACACGGATTAAAATGTACAAGTCAATAATGCTTAAATGTACAAATGATTAAAGAAGAAAATAACAACTAATAATTAGCTATGCAAAGAAACAATAAACAGGTAGAAAAAAACTTAAATAAAAAATAATTTTAGGGCAGTAATTAGGTTATAGTTACACTATTTCCTCTCCGCTGCAAACATATAATTCTTTTTTGTATTTTTGTCATATCTTTTAAAGTATGACGTTTTAAAAACACTCAAAAGTACCTTGACGACTTGCTATTTTTGTCCACGTTTTGGTATATGTCTTGGTCAATAGATTAAAATGTACAAGTAATTAATGCTTTGTGTACAATGCTTTAAAGCACAACAAATATTTAAAAGCTTATAGTACAACTACAAACCTATAATGCCATGGGAAGTTTGTTGAATTTTTTGTGGCCTTTTCCCCTATTTTTCTCACTTTTCGGTTCCAAAATTTCAAAATTCAAATCACCCTTTGAATCTCACAATCCAAATTTCAAATTCAACCATGCTTATCCTTTCACCCTGCTTGTTCTCTCTCTCATTTTGCAGAACATCCATTTGAAGAAATCTGTGTACGCCGTCCTCTTCGATTTGCAGATCCTATCGCATCTTTATCCATCGTAGCTTGCAGTGGTTATACTATGCTTAATCACTAGGTTTGCATCTTCGTTGTTGCTTTCTTTTTTACGTTTTTGTTTTTGTAGTGGTTATGTTAAAACGCGCAGTTTGTTTTTGTTGCCTAATTCTTCTGCTTCTCTTAAAATCATGTTGGAAAGACCAAAATCATCAATGAAGGGTTAGTTCGATTTTTTATTTCCGTGTCCATGTCTGATAGCTTTAATTCGATTATATTTTTGTGATATTTAGGCAGGTTACAAATAGGGCTAGAAATCTACGTGATGCTGCTAATTTCATACCTTCCAAGGTGTTTCATGCTTGAAAATCATATTATAGGAATGAGGTTTGCCTTTTGATTTGATTTGTAAGTGTTTTTAGTCCAACTGATTTTTGAATTGAGATATTTAGATTTTCTAAGGGAAATCTGACTGTAAATGTTTGAAATTATTGGTAGAGCAAACTATGCTATTTTTTGTTTTTGTTTTGGGGGATGGTTGAAAATCCCATGGTCATAAACTCTTTGCAAGCATGTGTAATTGACTTAATTTGTATATATTTCATTATAGTTTGTAAGCATGTGTAATTCACCCATCAAAATCTTTTTCTTATGTAATTTTTATCATATGATCTATTCTACTTGACGTCGTGTTCTACTGAGCATTTTGCCATCTTGAATCAACTAACAGCAACATATAAAGAAAAAGGACTCAGTGCCCGTGAAAAAAAAAAGAAACTGAACCAGTTATGAGTTTTAATAAAAAGATTGTTTAAAGCCAACCTGAAGTAGATCTGCCTGATGCAGTTGTTGTTTACTATAATCATCTATTTTAAATTTACATATTTGCAGGTATTGTTTGCCTTGCGTCATGTGTATTTAATGTACATTGGGCATACAAGTGCTTTTATGTCTTTGGTTTTACATACATTACACTTACATTTATTCTAACTGGGTACACTTGTTAGTTTACATGCATTCTTAATCAACTAAATTACCTTTTGGTGGTAGATTTTTGGTAGGATAGTCAATGTTGGGAATCCAGATTTACCAGCTACAGATCTTGCTGACAGCGAGTATCCTACAATCTAAATTAAAATGAAAAGATCTGACTCCTTTTTCTTTTATTATTGATAACAACCAACAATTAAATCAATTAGTTGTTATTACTTATCCTCATTTATTTGATTCATAAGGTTTGAAAGACTAATTTTTCCACATCAACATCACCAGAATCTATTTTCAATGTAGCTAGGAAATCATTCATAAGGTAAGTATTTCTCTGTTTTATGTGTAGCTGTATGTTCTAAACAATTATTGATAGCGTGAGTAGTTAATGTCGGCTAAGGCCATGTGTAGTCATAAAGCCCCTTGTGGGGCGTTATGCGACAAGTGGCGGATTGTTTAAGAGAAGGGCTTTATATAACTTGAATGTGTAGTGGTGTTATATATGTATGGGGCTTTATATATATGTATGTATGTATGTATATGTGTGTGAGTGGGGAAAGAATGGCCACGCCATGATATACATCGCGGGAGGGAAAAAAATTACCCCATAGCGCCGGCCGTAGTGGTGTGCGGCGGCGTTATGCCCTCTTTTGCCGTGTGGTTGCGCCCCACTACGGAGGGTCTAAGTGTTTGATAAAAGTACGTAAGCTTTGTTTATAATACTTCTGATTTGGGCCATTTTCTATGTCTTTGAATAACTTTTCAATATCCTCTTTGTTTTCGAAAGTTAGTATTTGGTGTGTGTTCCTTCTAATCCTATTGTAACTCTTAATTCATGTTAATTAGAAACCATTTGTTTTAAATTATCCGTATAGAACCTGGAGTGATAAAAAAGGTGTTCTATTGAAATGGACTTAAATGCACTCTACTTATATTAGACTATTTATGTTTTTGGATTTAATCTTGAAGAAGGATATTACTAGCTTTTTCATTGTTGTTGGATTGATTAGAGGCTATGTTGCTGTTGTGATTCATTATATTACAAATTGATACGGTTACGGATCAAGATGTTGTTAAGGTTGTTAATCTGAATCTAGCAGGTGGCGGACCCACCCTTTGGCCAAGGTGGGCAACCGCACCCCTCGATAAAAAAATAGTGTATATTTTGGGCAAAAAACCCGATCGCACCCTTTGAAAATATGGTTGAACACTTCATCCGCACCCCCAACAAATAATTCCTGGGTCCACCACTGGGTGGGTGTATCCTAAAACCATATTAACCTACATTTTTATATAAAACATTGACTTTATATATATTAAATGTTTAAAACGCCTGCCTTACTGACAGCTAGAACTGGTTCTGGAGATCCATCTGCAATTCCTTCCATATGTCGTGTTGCTTCTACCATTCAGTATCCTGCAGGTATGCTCGATATAATCTTTTTCATTATTTTGTTGATATATTACTAGCATCATCGCTTGTTGATTGGGTAAGTGTGGATGAACAAAAAAATGTTGTCGCTTATAAGGTTTGTTATGACAAGGAACTTCTTTGATTATAGAAAATATTAAAACTAAGTATACAAGGTTGGTTTTTGGTATATTTATGTGATTTCTAGCCTTAAGATTTTTTCTTGCTCTCCTTTTGCTGTACGCGGGCGTTATTACGTGTAATTTCATGTTCTATCTTGTTAAATCAATGGTCAATTTCATAGTCAAACTAATCAATTTCATTGTCTACCTTGAAATTCTTAAATCTACAAGGGCAAGTTATCTTTTGGATCTGGCTGTTCAGTCAACATTAGTGTCCATCAATTCAAGCAAATCTTAATTCATGTGATGTTACAAATGGTTATCAAAATCAGTGAGCTGGCACGCAAAGATTGCAGTATGTAAAAGCTCATCTTCTTCATCGTTACGAGTAAGCATATTCACTTCATTAGTTTGAAATACCCTGAGTAAGACTGAGTGGCTCGACCCTCTACCATCTTTACGAGCTGAGCTAAGCCAAGTTGGCTCAGCTTGACTCGATTTCTTATTTGAGCTAAAAATATGAGCTCGAGCTCGATTTAACTCAAGTGAGTTCGGCTCGGCACATTATAGCTTCGTTTTATATCGAAAATTAAAATAATAAAAGCAAGCTTAAAAAACTAGGCTAAACATGTGCTTCTCAATGTAGCATGGGGCAACATCGTTACAACAAAAAGGTTTACATTTTCTAAGATGACTTCTTATATAGATGGGTGACTTTTTGTTTCTGTGCTTCAGGATGGATGTGGGATGGAAATAATACACACCTGTATCTGCTCATTCAGTTATTTTATTTGTTTTATGCTTGAGTTGTAGCTTTATTTTTTTACGTTATTCTATTGAAGTGTTTTTTTATTATTATTTCTAAACATCAATTACAGTAAGCATTTAACCTTGTTCTTTTTACTACATTTGTTAATCAAGTCCTAATTTCTACTGTATTGTTTTTACTACATTTGTTATTCAAGTCCTAATTTGTAATAGTAGTCCATGAATTATTGAATTGCGTTGTTTTTAGTACATTTGTTTGCAACTGAATAGTTAACACCAATGATTTCACATCCACTAAAGTTTTCAATCGTATGTATGTTGTCTAGGTATACGATATGCTAATCTAAAAGTGTGACGTTAGTTGATCCAAACGACTTTACCAGGAGTTGAGCCGACCTTGTCTCTGGCTTAGCTCATTTACAAAGCGAGTCGAGCTAGCTTGGCTCGTTTGAAACCAAGATGGTTTTGAGCGACTTATTTTCAAGCGAGTCACGAGCTTTTTGAACAATTTTATTGTTGAGTCTTACTTATAAAAGTCAACATTTTCAGTTCATGTTAATTTTTTAAACCCAACTAAAATTTTTAGGTTATTAACCAAAAATAGAAGCGACCCAATGTTTATAACCGATTAACCAAACTGAAATAATAGAACCTGGTTTATTTTTTGAAATACCTTAACTGGAAAAATTGGTATTGGTTTCGGCTCAAAACCGAACCAAACCGCCCCGCACACAACCCTAAAATCACTAACCTAAGTATTATGTTACCCGCCGCAACGCGCGGGCAACTTACTAGTTAGTTTAATGACCGAAAGTCAAAGCCATCGTAATTAAGCTTTGACTTCTTGATTAATCACTTATGGTCCAGCCATTATTCGAATTGAAAGTGGCTATGAGTTGGTAATTATGTGGGTAATAAACCATTAAAAGGGCACCCACTGACTATCACTCTAACTTGGTCAATTGTCGGGTCAAACATAATATTAAAAAGTCAACAGAAGCTATTTTTGCAAATAAAATCATAACTGATAATATAGAAGTTATGAAACATGTTTTAAAACTAAAATAACTTGGTAAATAATGTAAGAACATGTCTGAGTTTAGGCTCGGTTCGGAACCGAAAGTCGCAAAAGTAGACTTTTGCTTTGACTTTCAGTTCTGACCCGATTTAGTTTAGTTTAGATATGCCTTAGGGTTCCATTAGGACCATATTACATGTTAGTATAACCCTCTGAGATTATACAATATGGTTCCTTTGTAATCCGAATCATTTGCATGTTCCATTAAATGCTTAATTGTTGACCATTATGCCCTTTTGATATAAAAACGATATTTTTGAAAATGTGAGAGGACAAAAACCTTTATTACTAATATATAAGCATGTCCTAAAAATTTGACTTTAGTTTGTAGTCTAAACTAGGAGTTAAGTTCAATATCGTAAATTGAAGCCTTTTTATTAATTAAACGGCATTTTCGGCATAAAACCTAATTAAACCCAAATTTTGACACCAAACCTTTTACCCACTGATGTAATATAATATTTAGGGATTTTTGGAAATTTTTATTGAATTTTAAACATATTATATTATAGAGTTTTAAAGTAAATTCGGTATTGACGAAATTGCCCTTTTCTTGGATTAAATGAGTTTTACATAACATTTTGATGCTAAACCTTTTGCTACTGATTTCATATGTTAAATAAAATATTTTAAGCCATATAAACTGATCAAAAACTCAGATTTCTTTAAATAACCTGAAAATTGTCAAATACCAACTTTTACGCTTTTTAAACGCATAGTTTGGGTTAAAATTATATTTAACACCTAAAACTCATTACCTACTGATATTATAAGTAAATTTTTATACTTTAACAGTAAGTAAAAGTTTTGAAAACAGATTTCCAAATTTGACCCTTAAAGCTTATGTGAAATGACCAAAATGCCCTTTCGGTGCATAGTTTGGCCATAAATAATAAATTTCACATATAATCTTAAAAATGATCATTTTAGACCAGAACCTCAGATTGTCATTTAACCTCTTTTATAATCTTTAAAATGACCAAAATACCCCTACGGAGCTTAAATGGATTTTAAATTCGTTTTGGGCATAATGGAACGTATCCTACTGATATCATATAACATTTTAAGCATATTAACTTATGGAACCTGTTCATGACTCATTTGGTTACCCGTTATGCATTTTTCGCGTTTGGTGCGGTTTATGTGACTAGTTTGCATAAATTGACCGAAACGGGTCAAACCTTATCATTTTTACCTCAAAATCCAGAATGTGTTTAGTTTACACATATTATACAAGTCTTCATACTTGTCGGGTCTAACTCACATTCTAATCTGGTCTTCGCTTAATCTTGCGTTTTGAACCGTATACCTTTCTTTAAAACTAACCGGTCTAAGTTTAAACTTAAGTAAGACCCGTTAGGAATCTAATAGGTTATTAAAACCTTCGTTCCAGATTTAGGAGCCCAGTAAAAGATATTTGCACTTGCTGATTGTTATACGGATGAGATAAATTTGTATATTTTGCTCAGGTAAATACTTTTAACTTATTTTCCCTTATACGGGCTTGGGGTACGGTATTTAATCATATGAAGGTTAAATCATTGAGATAACCCGTTTAAACTGTTTTGTTTGTTTTAAGCCTTTGGGGGGTTAAGGACCATGTCCTGGATATCCTCGGCTCATTCATTGAAATGGCCACGACTTAAGCACGGGGTGTAGGCATACACCTGCCGGTGCGTATGTAAAAAGATATACCCGCTTGTTCTAGAATAACTCGCCGTGGGTTATATTATGTGGGGTGTCTATTAATCTTTAACCTGATAATTCTAATCCGGGCTACTGTACGTATAACAAACATATAATTCTTTTACAAGATTATTTTTAAATAATTATCCCAAGTTATAAAAGAATATTTATGCCTTGTGCAATTAAATCAATTTTATAAACACTTTTCCAAAAGAGTCGGTTAATTGTATTTACCAGTGTAAACTAACGTATTTTCCAAAAAGGTTAAGTGCAGGTACTAAGCGAAATGGGATGGCTACTCCTAGTATCAATAAAGATTCTTGCAAGCTTTAGATGCTTAAAAATCTGTTGAACAATTATCTTCTTTTGTTTTGATCCCCCTGTGGATCCTTTTTACATTCCGTTTGTAATAATTATGTTACTTTCGAATCGATTTGTATAATTATTACTTTTAGACTTCCCCTGTGCATTAATCTGTGATTATTTGACTATGATGATATCAACTACGCCACGATACTCCCCACCGGGCCCACCGGTAATACGTGGAAATATCGGGGTGTCACATCGGCATTGAAAAATCTTTGTTAACTAAATCACACGTGTATATGTTGACATTTAAGAGATATACAGTCAAGAAAATCAAGGGCAATGGTGATATATATGCGGATTAGAGTATTAGACACCAAAAAAAACACTCAACAAATGGCTACAATTTAAGGAATGTGTTTAGAGACGGCATCAGATTCCTAATTGATGGAGAAAGGTCTGGTGGCAAGAAAAGCCGCTTCGAGGAGGTTGTCAAGTGTTTTTGCTCGACGATTCCCTTCTTGGGTGGTTGGTTTGGCCCTTGTTCCTGTAACTCGAATCCTAGCCCGGTATATCCCATTTTAATCTTAATTGACGGCATCAGATTCCTAATTGACGGCATCAGATTCCTAATTAACGGCATCAGATTCCTAATTGAAGGCATCAGATTCTTAAGTGACGGCATCAGATTCCTAATTGACGGAGAAAGGTCTTGTGGCAAGAAAAGCTGCTTCTAGGAAGTTGTTAAGTGTTTTCGCTTGATGATTCCATTCTTGGGTGGTTGGTTTGGCCCTTGTTCCTGTAACTCAAATCCTAGCCCAGTATATCCCATTTTAATTTTACACCATTGTGAACCTTACGCCTTTTTTACTCTCAGATCGAAGTTCTCAGCGTTGAAAAATCTTCGTAAACTAAATCACACGTTTATATGTTGAGATTTAAGAGATATACAGTCAAGAAAATCAAGGGAAATGGTGATATATATGCGGATTAGACACCAAAAAAAAACACTCAACAAATGGCTACAATTTAAGGAATGTGTTTAGTGACGACATCAGATTCCTAATTGATGGAGAAAGGTCTGGATGCAAGAAAAGCTGCATCTAGGAGGTTATCAAGTGTTTTCGCTCAACGATTCCATTCTTGGGTGGTTGGTTTGGCCCTTGTTCCTGTAACTCGAATCCTAGCCCGGTATATCCCATTTTAATTTTACACCATTGTGAACCTTACGCCTTTTTTACTCTCTGATCGAGGTTCTCCGTATTGAAAATTCTTCGTAAACTAAATCACACGTGTATATGTTGACATTTAAGAGATATACAATCAAGAATATCAAGGGCAATGGTGATATATATGCGGATTAGACACCAAAAAAAACACTAAACAAATGGCTACAAATTAAGGAATGTGTCTAGTGGCGGCATCAGATTCCTAATTGATCTAGAAAGGTCTGGTGGCAAGAAAAGCTGCTTCTAGGAGGTTGTCAAGTGTTTTCACTCGATGATTCCATTCTTGGGTGGTTGGTTTGGCCCTTGTTCCTGTAACTCGAATCATAGCCCGGTATATCCCATTTTAATTTTACACCGTTGTGAACCTTACTCCTTTTTTACTCTCTGATCGAGGTTCTAGGCAATGAAAAATCTTCATAAATTAAATCACACGTGTATATGATGAAATTTAAGAGATATACAGTCAAGAAAATCAAGGGCAATGGTGGTATATATGCGGATTAGACACCAAAAAAAAAACACTCAACAAATTGTTACAATTTAGGGAATGTGTTTAGTGACGGCATCAGATTCCTAATTGATGGAGAAAGGTCTGGTGGCAAGAAAAGCTGCGTCTAGGAGGTTGTCAAGTGTTTTCGCTCGACGATTCCATTCTTGGGTGGTTGGTTGGGCCCTTGTTCCGGTAACTCGAATCCTAGCCCGGTATATCCCATTTTAATCTTACACCATTGTGAACCTTACGCCTTTTTTACTCTCTGATCGAGGTTCTCGGCATTGAAAAATCTTCGTAAACTAAATCACACGTGTATATGTTGACATTTAAGAGATATACGGTCAAGAAAATTATGGGCAATGGTGATATATACGCGGATTAGAGACCAAAAAAAAACACTCAACAAATGGCTGCAATTTAAGGAATGTGTTTAGTGACGGAATCAGATTCCTAATTGATAGAGAAAGGTCTGGTGGTAAGAAAAGCTGCTTCTAGGAGGTTGTCAAGTGTTTTCGCTCGACGATTCGATTCTTAGGTGGTTGGTTTGGCCCTTTTTCCTGTAACTCGAATTCTAGCCCGGTATATCCAATTTTAATTTTACACCATTGTGATACTTACGCCTTTTTTACTATCTGATCGCGGTTCTCGGCATTGAAAAATCTTCGTAAACTAAATCACACGTGTATACGTTGACATTTAAGAGATATACAGTCAAGAAAATTAAGGGCAATGGTGATATATATGCGGATTAGACACCAAAAAAAACACTCAACAAATGGCTACAATTTAAGGAATGTGTTAATGATGGCATCAGATTCCTAATTGATGGAGAAAGGTCTGGTGGCAGGAAAAGCTGCTTCAAGGAGGTTATCAAGTGTTTTCGCTCAACGATTCCATTCTTGGGTGGTTGGTTTAGCCCTTGTTACTGTAACTCGAATCCTAGCCCGATATATCCCATTTTAATTTTACACCATTGTGAACCTTACGCCTTTTTTACTATCTGATCGAGGTTCTCGGCATTGAAAAATCTTCGTCAACTAAATCACACGTGTATATGTTGACATTTAAGAGATATACAGTCAAGAAAATTAAGGGCAATGGTGATATATATGAGGATTAGACACCAAAAAAAAACACTCAACAAATGGCTACAATTTAAGGAATGTGTTTAGTGATGGCATCAGATTCCTAATTGATGGAGAAAGGTCTGGTGGCAAGAAAAGTTGTCAAGTGTTTTCGCTCGACGATTCCATTCTTAGGTGGTTGGTTTGGCCCTTGTTCCTGTAACTCGAATCATAGCCCGGTATATCCTATTTTAATTTTATACCATTGTGAACCTTACGCCTTTTTTACTCTCTGATTGAGGTTCTAGGCAATAAAAATCTTCATACACTAAATCATACGTGTATATGTTGGCATTTAAGAGATATACAATCAAGAAAATAAAGGGCAATGGTGATATATATGCGGATTAGACACCAAAAAAAAAAAACACTCAACAAATGTCAACAATTTAAGTAATGTGTTTAGTGACGGCATCAGATTCCTGATTGCTGGAGAAAGGTCTGGTGGCAAGAAAAGCTGCTTCTAGGAGGTTGTCAAGTGTTTTCGCTCGACGATTCCATTCTTGGGTGGTTGGTTTGGCCCTTGTTCCTGTAACTCGAATCCTAGCCCGGTATATACCATTTTAATTTTACACCATTGTGAACCTTACGCCTTTTTTACTATCTGATCGTGGTTCTCGGCATTGAAAAATATTCGTAAACTAAATCAGACGTGTATACGTTGACATTTAAGAGATATACAGTCAAGAAAATTAAGGGCAATGGTGATATATATGCGTATTAGACACCAAAAAAAACACTCAACAAATGGCTACAATTTAAGGAATGTGTTTAGTGACGTCATCAGATTCCTAATTGATAGAGCAAGGTCTGGTGGTAAGAAAAGCTGCTTCTAGGTGGTTGTCAAGTGTTTTCGCTCGACGATTCCATTCTTGGGTGGTTGGTTTGCTCCTTGTTCCTGTAACTCGAATCCTATCCCAGTATATCCAATTTGAATTTTACACCATTGTGAACCTTACGCCTTTTTTACTATCTGATCGAGGTTCTCGGCATTGAAAAATCTTCGTAAACTAAATCACACGTGTATATGTTGACATTTAAGAGATATACAGTCAAGAAAATAAAGGGCAATGGTGATATATATGCGGATAAGACACCAAAAAAACACTCAACAAATAGCTATAAATTAAGGAATGCGTTTAGTGACGGCATCAGATTCCTAATTGATCTAGAAAGGTCTGGTGGCAAGAAAAGCTGCTTCTAGGAGGTTATCAAGTGTTTTCGCTCGACGATTCCATTCTTGGGTGGTTGGTTTGGCCCTTGTTCCTGTAACTCGAATCATAGCCCGTTATATCCCATTTTAATTTTTTACCATTGTGAACCTTACGCCTTTTTTACTCTCTGATTGAGGTTCTAGGCAATGAAAAATCTTCATAAACTAAATCACACGTGTATATGTTGACATTTAAGAGATATACAATCAAGAAAATCAAGGGCAATGGTAATATATATGCGGATTAGACACCAAAAAAAAACACTCAACAAAAGGCTACAATTTAATTAATGTGTTTAGTGACGGCATCAGATTCCTGATTACTGGAGAAAGGTCTGGTGGCAAGAAAAGCTGCTTCTAGGAGTTTGTCAAGTGTTTTCGCTCGACGATTCCATTCTTCGGTGGTTGGTTTGGCCCTTGTTCCTGTAACTCGAATCCTAGCCCGGTATATCCCATTTTAATCTTACACCATTGTGAACCTTACGCCTTTTTTACTCTCTGATCGTGGTTCTCGGCGTTGAAAAATCTTCGTAAACTAAATCACACGTGTATATGTTGACATTTAAGAGATATACAGTCAAGAAAATCAAGGGAAATGGTGATATATATGCGGATTAGAGACCAAAAAAAACACTCAACAAATGGCTACAATTTAAGGAATGTGTTTAGTGACGTCATCAGATTCCTAATTGATAGAGCAAGGTCTGGTGGTAAGAAAAGCTGCTTCTAGGTGGTTGTCAAGTGTTTTCGCTCGACGATTCCATTCTTGGGTGGTTGGTTTGCTCCTTGTTCCTGTAACTCGAATCCTATCCCAGTATATCCAATTTGAATTTTACACCATTGTGAACCTTACGCCTTTTTTACTATCTGATCGCGGTTCTCGGCATTGAAAAATCTTCGTAAACTAAATCACAAATGTTTTTGTTGACATTTAAGAGATATACAGTCAAGAAAATCAAGGGCAATGGTGATATATATGCGGATTAGACACCAAAAAAAACACTCAACAAATGGCTACAATTTAAGGAAATTATTTAGTGATGGCATCAGATTCCTAATTGACGGAGAAAGGTCTGGTGGCAAGAAAAGCTGCTTCAAGGAGGTTATCAAGTGTTTCAGCTCAACAATTCCATTCTTGGGTGGTTGGTTTAGCCCTTGTTTCTGTAACTCGGATCCTAGCCCGGTGTATCCCATTTTAATTTTACACCATTGTGAACCTTAAGCCTTTTTTACTCTCTGATCGAGGATCTCGGCATTTAAAAATCTTCGTTTACTAAATCACACGTGTATATGTTGACATATAAGAGATATACAGTCAAGAAAATCAAGGGCAATGGTGATATATATGCGGATAAGACACCAAAAAAACACTCAACAAATGGCTAGAAATTAAGGAATGTGTTTAGTGACGGCATCAGATTCCTAATTGATCTAGAAAGGTCTGGTGGCAAGAAAAGCTAATTCTAGGAGGTTGTCAAGTGTTTTCGCTCGACGATTCCATTCTTGGGTGGTTGGTTTGGCCCTTGTTCCTGTAACTCGAATCATAGCCCAGTATATCCAATTTTAATTTTATACCATTGTGAACCTTACGCCTTTTTTACTCTCTGATTGAGGTTCTCGGCAATGAAAAATCTTCATAAACTAAATCACAGGTGTATATGTTGACATTTAAGAGATATACAATCAAGAAAATCAAGGGCAATGGTGATATATATGCGGATTAGACACCAAAAAAAAAACACTTAACAAATGGTTACAATTTAAGTAATGTGTTTAGTGACGGCATCAGATTCCTGATTGATGGAGAAAGGTCTGGTGGCAAGAAAAGCTGCTTCTAGGAGGTTGTCAAGTGTTTTCTCTCGACGATTCCATTCTTGGGTGTTTGGTTTGGCCCTTGTTCCTGTAACTCGAATCCTAGCCCGGTATATCCCATTTTAATTTTACACCATCGTGAACCTTACGCCTTTTTTACTCTCTGATCGAGGTCCTCGGCATTGAAAAATCTTCGTAAACTAAATCACACGTGTATATGTTGACATTTAGGAGATATACAGTCAAGAAAATCAAGGACAATGGTGATGTATATGCGGATTAGACACCAAAAAAACACTCAACAAATGGCTACAATTTAAGTAACGTGTTTAGTGACGGTATCAGATTCCTGATTGATGGAGAAAGGTCTGGTGGCAAGAAAAGTTGCTTCTAGGAGGTTGTCAAGTGTTTTCGCTCGACGTTTCCATTCTTGGGTGGTTGGTTTGGCCCTTGTTCCTGTAACTCGAATACTAGCTCGGTATATCTCATTTTAATTTTACAACATTGTGAACCTTACGCCTTTTTTACTCTTTGATCCAGGTTCTCGGCATTGAAAAATCTTCGTAAACTAAATCACACGTGTATATGTTGACATTTAAGAGATATACTGTCAAGAAATTCAAGGGCAATGGGGATATATATGCGGATTAGACACAAAAAAACACTCAACAAATGGCTACAATTTAAGGAATGTGTTTAGTGACGGCATGTTGGTGCATATTTATGACAACAGCTTAGATTTATTCTTTGAATATCTTGTAATTAGTAAAACGATAAACAGTTAGCGGGTTTAGCATTGTAATAGTTAAGTAAGAGTAACTGGGCCAAACCAAACCCACATAAGGGGGATGGTAGGCGAAATGGGTCTTGCCCATGGCCTAGCCCATATGCAAAGCTTTGTCCTATATAAACAAAGCTTAGCATTAGGGTTTAGGTCAATGATCTAATCAACTTAATCACTTTGGAAATAATTCGTGAAAGACAAAGGCTTGGACGGATTGGAGATCTTGATTGATTGTAATCGTTTGAAGATAATCAATAAACATCGGGTTTATAGAGATTTCTGTTTCTACTCATTTTTTGTGAAATCTGATCTAGGGGATTCCGCACTCTAGGTTAGATCGACAATTCTGTTACGATCCACACGGATTAGAGGACCTACAATTGGTATCAGAGCATTAAGCTCTTGATTGGCTTTGTTCAGAATCATTTTCTGCAGAAAAATCGAAGTTTTGGACGTTCTTGGAGGCTGTGTTAGGGCTCTGCTGCTGATTTCGGATAAACAGTAAGGATTTCGGATAAACAGCAAGCATTTCGGATCCATTTCGGATAGACATCTTGCTTTTCGGACCATTTCGGACAGAAATCAAGCATTTCGGATCAAGAGACTTGCATTTCGGACAAGAAATCTTGCATTTCGGATCATACTGAAGGATTTCGGACCGTTTCAGATCAGAAGGTTTCATTTCGGATCAGATTAGTTCATTTTGGACAAGGTGTTCATTTCGGACCATTTCTGACCATTCCGAATAACCATTTCAGACCATTTTGGACAAGGGGTGGAATTTTTCTTGGCTTTTGTAAGAAAAATTTCACTGTTTCGTGTTTAGAAAATTATCCGTAGCTCATCTCAGGAAACCATTTGCACATTTGGACTCCTTGGATTTTTAGGACAAAAAAAAGACTCTGGAAAATCCCGGAAAAGGTTTTCGACATTATATATCATTGGAATCGTAATCTCGATACGAATCTAACGATATAATTTGGTAAAAACACGTTTCGGACAAAATTTGTATGGTTTTACCGGTCTGCTTAAGTTAAAATGTCAAACATGTCAAAATTGAACGAACTTTTGAGGATGGAACACGAGGTTGGCCCAACCAACAAACCACCTAAGATGATGAAGGTGAAAAACTACTTGACATGGAAGGACATGTTTCAATCCTTCATTGAATATCAGGACACACGCATGTGGATCTATATTGTAGATGGGTACACAAACCCAACACATGACTTTGAGGGCAGACCACGTGTCACAGCCTACGTGAACATGCAGGAGGCTGATAAGAAAATGTATGAGGCTGAAAAGAGAGCCTTGGCTGCTATCAAGATGTCCTTACCTGATAGCATCAAACATACCTTTAAGAAATACACTACTTCAAAGGAAATGTGGGATGCACTACAGAAGAGATATGAGGGAAATCCTGATGTCAAGAAGAACAAAGTTGATCTACTAAAGAAGCACTTTGGTGTATTCAAGTATATGAAAAATGAGTCACTTGAGGACATAATCACTCAATACTACCATCTGATGTCAAAATTGGACAATTATGATATAGAATGCTATTCTGACATAGAGAAAAATGACAAGCTGCTTGATGCTCTACCTGCTAAATGGGATATCTACACTCTCATGATCAAGGGAGAAGCAGATTATGAGACAAAGGAACTGGAAGAAGTAGTTGGAAAGCTGAGAGCTTATGAGCTCAATATGAAGAAGAAAGACACTGGATATGATCAGGTTCAAGATCCAGGGATTTACAATGGGCTTACATCTTCTTCATCTCACAATGCTTTTAGCGACTCTGCCACTGCGTTTCTTTCGTGTGAAAATGAGCAAGTCACAGTGAATGAGGATGGTGATGTGTGTTTTGTAGCTGCTTCAGGAGGATCAACAGGAGCCAAGAGAACATCAGCTTCTAAGCATAGTTGTGGTACAAAATCGATGCCTATGAGTGTTAAATCAGGAAAAGAACATCTTGCTCTACTTGCTTCATTTGTTGCTTCTTACAAAAACTACATTCAGGGGAAGATATCTGATCCTGCCACTTTAGAAGAAGATAATCAATAAAGATCAGGTTTATAGAGATTTCTTTTTTTACTCGTTTTCTGTGAAATTTGATCTAGGGGATTCCGCACTCTAGGTTAGATCGACGATTCTGTTACGATCCACAAGGATTAGGGGACCTACGATTAGGGGACCTACACGACATCAGCTTCCTAATTGACCGAGAAAGGTCTGGTGGCAAGAAAAGCTGCTTCTAGGAGGTTGTCAAGTGTTTTCGCTTGACGATTCCATTCTTGGGTGGTTGGTTTGGCCCTTGTTCCTGTAACTCGAATCCTAGCCCGGTATATCCCATTTTAATTTTACACCATTGTGAACCTTACGCCTTTTTTACTCTCTGATCGAGGTTCTCGGCATTGAAAAATCTTCGTAAACTAAATCACACGTGTATATGTTGACATTTAAGAGATATACAGTCAAGAAAATCAAGGGCAACGGTGATATATATACCGATTAGACACCAAAAAAACACCCAACAAATGGCTACAATTTAAGGAATGGGTTTAGTAACGGTATCAGATTCCTAATTGATGGAGAAAGGTCTAGTGGCAAGAAAAGCTGCTTCTAGGAGGTTGTCAAGTGTTTTCGCTCGACGATTCCATTCATGGATGATTGGTTTGGCCCTTGTTCCTGTAACTCGAATCCTAGCCCGGTATATCCCATTTTATTTTTACACCATTGTGAACCTTACGCCTTTTTTACTCTCTGATCGAGGTTCTCGGCATTGAAAAATCTTCGTAAACTAAATCACACGTGTATATGTTGAAATTTGAGAGATATATAGTCAAGAAAATCAAGGGCAATGGTGATATATATGCGGATTAGACACAAAAAAAAACACTTAACAAATGGCTACAATTTAAGGAATGTGTTTAGTCACGGCATCAGATTCCTAATTGATAGAGAAAGGTCTGGTCGAAAGAAAAGCTGCTTCTAGGAGGTTGTCAAATGTTTTCGCTCGACGATTCCATTCTTGGGTGGTTGGTTTGGTCCTTGTTCCTGTAACTCGAATCCTAGCCCGGTATATCCCATTTTAATTTTACACCATTGTGAACCTTTCGCCTTTTTTACTCTCTGATCGAGGTTCTCGGCATTGAAAAATCTTCGTAAACTAAATCACACGTGTATATGTTGAAATTTGAGAGATATACAGTCAAGAAAATCAAGGGAAATGGTGATATATATGCGGATTAGTCACAAAAAAAAACACTCAACAAAAGGCTAAAATTTAAGGAATGTGTTTAGTGACGGCATCAGATTCCTAATTGATGGAGAAAGGTCTGGTGGCAAGAAAAGCTGCTTCTAGGAGGTTGTCAAGTGTTTTCGCTCGACGATTCCATTCTTGGGTGGTTGGTTTGGCCCTTGTTCCTGTAACTCGATTCCTAGCCCGGTATATCCCATTTTAATTTTACACCATTGTGAACCTCACGCCTTTTTTACTCTCTGATCGAGGTTCTCGGCATTGAAAAATCTTCGTAAACTAAATCACACGTGTATACGTTGACATTTAAGAGATATACTGTCAAGAAAATAAAGGGCAATGGTGATATATACGCGGATTAGACACCAAAAAATAAACACTAAACAAATGGCTACAATTTAAGGAATGTGTTTAGTGACGGTATCAGATTCCTAATTGATGGAGAAAGGTCTGGTGGCAAGAAAAGCTGTTTCTAGGAGGTTGTCAAGTGTTTTCGCTGGACGATTCCGTTCTTGGGTTGTTGGTTTGGCCCTAGTTCCTGTAACTCGAATCCTAGCCCGGTATATCCCAATTTAATTTTACACCATTGTCAACCTTACGCCTTTTTTACTCTCTAATTGACGTTCTCGCCATTGAAAAATCTTCGTAAAATAAATCACACGTGTATATGTTGACATTTAAGAGATATACAGTCAAGAAAATCATGGGCAATGGTGATATTTATGTGGATTAGACACGAAAAAAAAACACTCACCAAATGGGTACAATTTAAGGAATGTGTTTAGTGACGGCATCAGCTTCCTAATTGATGGAGAAACGTCTGATGGCAAGAAAAGCTGCTTTTAGGAGGTTGTCAAGTGTTTTCGGTCGACGATTCCATTCTTGGGTGGTTGGTTTGGCCCTCGTTCCTGTAACATGAATCCTAGCCTGGTATATACCATTTTAAGTTTACACCATTGTGAACCTTATGCCTCTTTTACTCTCTGATCGAGGTTCTCGGCATCGAAAAATCTTCGTAAACTAAATCACACATTTATATGTTGACATTTAAGAGATATACAGTCAAGAAAATCAAGGGCAATGGTGATATATATGCGGATTAGACACCATAAAAAAACACTTAACAAATGGCTACAATTTAAGGAATGTGTTTAATGACGAAATCATATTTCTAATTGAGTGAGAAAGGTCTGGTGGCAAGAAAAGCTGCTTCTAGGAGGTTGTTAAGTGTTTTCGCTCGATGATTCCATTCTTGGGTGGTTGGTTTGGCCCTTGTTCCTGTAACTCGAATCCTAGCCCGGTATATCCCATTTTAATTTTACACCATTGTGAACCTGATGCCTTTTTAACTCTCTGATTGAGGTTCTCGCCATTGAAAAATCTTCGTAAACTAAATCACACGTGTATATGTTGAAATTTAAGAGATATACAGTCAAGAAAATCAAGGGCAATGGTGATATATATGCAGATTAGACACCAAAAAAAACACTCAACAAATGGTTAAATTTAAGAAATGTGTTTAGTGACGACATCAGATTCATAATTGATAGAGAAATGTCTGGTGGAAAGAAAAGCTTCTTCTAGGAGGTTGTCAAGTGTTTTCGCTCGACGATTCCATTCTTGGGTGGTTGGTTTGGCACTTGTTCCTGTAACTCGAATCCTAGCCCGGTATATCCCATGTTAATTTTACACCATTGTGAACCTTTCACCTTTTTTACTCTCTGATCGAGGTTCTCGGCATTGAAAAATCTTCCTAAACTAAATCACACGTGTATATGTTGAAATTTGAGAGATATACAGTCAAGAAAAGCAAGGGAAATGGTGATATATATGCGGATTAGACACAAAAAAAACACTTAACAAATGGCTACCATTTAAGGAATGTGTTTAATGACGGCATCAGATTCCAAATTGATGGAGAAAGGTCTGGTGGCAAGAAAAGCTGTTTCTAGGAGGTTGTTAAGTGTTTTCGCTCGACGATTCCATTCTTGGGTGGTTGATTTGGCCCTTGTTCCTGTAACTCGAATCTTAGCCCGGTATATCCCATTTTAATTTTACACCATTGTGAACCTTACGCCTTTTTTACTCTCTGATTGAGGTTCTTGCCATTGAAAAATCTTCGTAAACTAAATCACACGTGAATATGTTGAAATTTAAGAGATATACAGTCAAGAAAATCAAGGGCAATGGTGATATATATGCGGATTAGACACCAAAAAAAACACTCAACAAATGGCTAAAATTTGAGGAACGTGTTTAGTGACGGAATCAGATTCCTAATTGATGGAGAAAGGTCTGGTGGAAAGAAAAGCTGCTTCTATGAGGTTGTCAAGTGTTTTCGCTAGACAATTCCATTCCTGGGTGGTTGGTTTGGCCCTTATTCCTGTAACTCGAATCCTAGCCCGGTATATCCCATTTTCATTTTACACCATTGTGAACCTTACACCTTTTTTACTCTCTGATCGAGGTTATCGGCATTGAAAAATCTTCGTAAACTAAATCACACGTGTATATGTTGAAATTTGAGAGATATACAGTCAAGAAAATCAAGGGCAATGGCGATATATATGCGGATTAGTCACCAAAAAAACACTCAAAAAAAGGCTAAAAATTAAGGAATGTGTTTAGTGACGGCATCAGATTCCTAATTGATGGAGAGAGGTCTGGTGGCAAGAAAAGCTGCATCTAGGAAGTGGTCAAGTGTTTTCGCTCGACGATTCCATTCTTGGGTGGTTGGTTTGGCCCTTGTTCCTGTAACTCGAATCCTAGCCTGGTATATCACATTTTAATTTTACACCATTGTGACCCTTACGCCTTTTTTACTCTCTGATCGCGGTTCTCGGCATTGAAAAATCTTCGTAAACTAAATCACACGTGTATACGTTGACATTTAAGAGATATACTGTCAAGAAAATAAAGGGCAATGGTGATATATACGCGGATTAGACACCAAAAAATAAACACTAAACAAATGGCTACAATTTAAGGAATGTGTTTAGTGACGGTATCAGATTCCTAATTGATGGAGAAAGGTCTGGTGGCAAGAAAAGCTGTTTCTAGGAGGTTGTCAAGTGTTTTCGCTGGACGATTCCGTTCTTGGGTTGTTGGTTTGGCCCTAGTTCCTGTAACTCGAATCCTAGCCCGGTATATCCCAATTTAATTTTACACCATTGTCAACCTTACGCCTTTTTTACTCTCTAATTGAGGTTCTCGCCATTGAAAAATCTTCGTAAAATAAATCACACGTGTATATGTTGACATTTAAGAGATATACAGTCAAGAAAATCATGGGCAATGGTGATATTTATGTGGATTAGACACGAAAAAAAAACACTCACCAAATGGGTACAATTTAAGGAATGTGTTTAGTGACGGCATCAGCTTCCTAATTGATGGAGAAACGTCTGATGGCAAGAAAAGCTGCTTTTAGGAGGTTGTCAAGTGTTTTCGGTCGACGATTCCATTCTTGGGTGGTTGGTTTGGCCCTCGTTCCTGTAACATGAATCCTAGCCTGGTATATACCATTTTAAGTTTACACCATTGTGAACCTTATGCCTCTTTTACTCTCTGATCGAGGTTCTCGGCATCGAAAAATCTTCGTAAACTAAATCACACATTTATATGTTGACATTTAAGAGATATACAGTCAAGAAAATCAAGGGCAATGGTGATATATATGCGGATTAGACACCATAAAAAACACTTAACAAATGGCTACAATTTAAGGAATGTGTTTAATGACGAAATCATATTTCTAATTGAGTGAGAAAGGTCTGGTGGCAAGAAAAGCTGCTTCTAGGAGGTTGTTAAGTGTTTTCGCTCGACGATTCCATTCTTGGGTGGTTGGTTTGGCCCTTGTTCCTGTAACTCGAATCCTAGCCCGGTATATCCCATTTTAATTTTACACCATTGTGAACCTGATGCCTTTTTAACTCTCTGATTGAGGTTCTCGCCATTGAAAAATCTTCGTAAACTAAATCACACGTGTATATGTTGAAATTTAAGAGATATACAGTCAAGAAAATCAAGGGCAATGGTGATATATATGCAGATTAGACACCAAAAAAAACACTCAACAAATGGTTAAATTTAAGAAATGTGTTTAGTGACGACATCAGATTCATAATTGATAGAGAAATGTCTGGTGGAAAGAAAAGCTTCTTCTAGGAGGTTGTCAAGTGTTTTCGCTCGACGATTCCATTCTTGGGTGGTTGGTTTGGCACTTGTTCCTGTAACTCGAATCCTAGCCCGGTATATCCCATGTTAATTTTACACCATTGTGAAACTTTCACCTTTTTTACTCTCTGATCGAGGTTCTCGGCATTGAAAAATCTTCCTAAACTAAATCACACGTGTATATGTTGAAATTTGAGAGATATACAGTCAAGAAAATCAAGGGAAATGGTGATATATATGCGGATTAGACACAAAAAAAACACTTAACAAATGGCTACCATTTAAGGAATGTGTTTAATGACGGCATCAGATTCCAAATTGATGGAGAAAGGTCTGGTGGCAAGAAAAGCTGTTTCTAGGAGGTTGTTAAGTGTTTTCGCTCGACGATTCCATTCTTGGGTGGTTGATTTGGCCCTTGTTCCTGTAACTCGAATCTTAGCCCGGTATATCCCATTTTAATTTTACACCATTGTGAACCTTACGCCTTTTTTACTCTCTGATTGAGGTTCTTGCCATTGAAAAATCTTCGTAAACTAAATCACACGTGAATATGTTGAAATTTAAGAGATATACAGTCAAGAAAATCAAGGGCAATGGTGATATATATGCGGATTAGACACCAAAAAAAACACTCAACAAATGGCTAAAATTTGAGGAACGTGTTTAGTGACGGAATCAGATTCCTAATTGATGGAGAAAGGTCTGGTGGAAAGAAAAGCTGCTTCTATGAGGTTGTCAAGTGTTTTCGCTAGACAATTCCATTCCTGGGTGGTTGGTTTGGCCCTTATTCCTGTAACTCGAATCCTAGCCCGGTATATCCCATTTTCATTTTACACCATTGTGAACCTTACACCTTTTTTACTCTCTGATCGAGGTTATCGGCATTGAAAAATCTTCGTAAACTAAATCACACGTGTATATGTTGAAATTTGAGAGATATACAGTCAAGAAAATCAAGGGCAATGGCGATATATATGCGGATTAGTCACCAAAAAAACACTCAAAAAAAGGCTAAAAATTAAGGAATGTGTTTAGTGACGGCATCAGATTCCTAATTGATGGAGAGAGGTCTGGTGGCAAGAAAAGCTGCATCTAGGAAGTGGTCAAGTGTTTTCGCTCGACGATTCCATTCTTGGGTGGTTGGTTTGGCCCTTGTTCCTGTAACTCGAATCCTAGCCTGGTATATCACATTTTAATTTTACACCATTGTGACCCTTACGCCTTTTTTACTCTCTGATCGCGGTTCTCGGCATTGAAAAATCTTCGTAAACTAAATCACACGTGTATATGTTGACATTTAAGAGATATATTGTCAAGAAAATCAAGGGCAATGGTGATATTTATGCGGATTAGACACAAAAAAAAAAACACTCAACAAATGGCTACAAGTTAAGGAATGTGTTTAGTCACGGTATCAGATTCCTAATTGATGGAGAAAGGTCTGGTGGCAAGAAAAGCTGCTTCTAGGAGGTTGTCAAGTGTTTTCGCTCGACGATTCCATTCTTGGGTGGTTCGTTTGGCCCTTGTTCCTGTAACTCGAATCCTAGCCCGTTATATCCCATTTTAATTTTACACCATTGTGAACCTTACGCCTTTTTTACTCTCTGATCGAGGTTCTCGGCATTGAAAAATCTTCGTAAACTAAATCACACGTGTATACGTTGACATTTAAGAGATATACTGTCAAGAAAATCAAGGGCAATGGTGATATATATGCGGATTAGTCACCAAAAAAACACTCAACAAAAGGCTAAAATTTAAGGAATGTGTTTAGTGGCGGCATCAGATTCCTAATTGATGGAGAAAGGTCTGATGGCAAGAAAAGCTGCTTTTAGGAGGTTGTCAAGTGTTTTCGCTTGACGATTCCATTCTTGGGTGGTTGGTTTGGCCCTCGGTCCTGTATCACGAATCCTAGCCCGGTATATCCCATTTTAATTTTACACCATTGTGAACCTTACGCCTTTTTTACTCTCTGATCGAGGTTCTCGGCATTGAAAAATTTTCGTAAACTAAATCACACATTTATATGTTGACATTTAAGGGATATACAGTCAAGAAAATCAAGGGCAATGGTGATATTTATGCGGATTAGACACAAAAAAAAACATTTAACAAATGGCTACCATTTAAGGAATGTGTTTAATGACGGCATCAGATTCCTAATTGATGGAGAAAGGTCTGGTGGCAAGAAAAGCTGCTTCTAGGAGGTTGTTAAGTGTTTTCGATCGACGATTCCATTCTTGGGTGGTTGATTTGGCCCTTGTTCCTGTAACTCGAATCTTAGCCCGGTATATCCCATTTTAATTTTACACCATTGTGAACCTTACGCCTTTTTTACTCTCTGATTGAGGTTCTCGGCATTGAAAAATCTTCGTAAACTAAATCACGCGTGTATATGTTGACATTTAAGAGATATATTGTCAAGAAAATCAAGGGCAGTGGTGATATATATGCGGATTAGACACCAAAAAAAACACTCAACAAATGGCTACAATTTAAGGATTGTGTTTTGTGACGGTATCAGATTCCTAATTGATGGAGAAAGGTCTGGTGGAAAGAAAAGCTGCTTCTAGGAGGTTGTCAAGTGTTTTCGCTCGACCATTCCATTCTTGGGTGGTTGGTTTGGCCCTTGTTCCTGTAACTCGAATCCTAGCCCGTTATATCCCATTTTAATTTTACACCATTGTGAACCTTACGCCTTTTTTACTCTCTGATCGAGGTTCTCGGCATTGAAAAATCTTCGTAAACTAAATCACACGTGTATTGGTTGACATTTAAGAGATATACTGTCAAGAAAATCAAGGGCAATGGTGATATATATGCAGATTAGTCACCAAAAAAAACACTCAACAAAAGGCTAAAATTTAAGGAATGTGTTTAGTGACGGCATCAGATTCCTAATTGATGGAGAAAGGTCTGATGGCACGAAAAGCTGTTTTTAGGAGGTTGTCAAGTGTTTTCGCTCGACGATTTCATTCTTGGGTGGTTGGTTTGTCCCTCGGTCCTGTATCACGAATCCTAGCCCGGCATATCCCATTTTAATTTTACACCATTGTGAACCTTACGCCTTTTTTACTCTCTGATCGAGGTTCTCGGCATTGAAAAATCTTCGTAAACTAAATCACACGTGTATATGTTGACATTTTAGAGATACCTTGTCAAGAAAATCAAGGGCAATGGTGATATATATGCAGATTAGACACCAAAAAAAAACACTCAACAAATGGCTACAATTTAAGGAATGTGTTTAGTGACGGTATCAGATTCCTAATTGATCGAGAAAGGTCTGGTGGCAAGAAAACCTGTTTCTAGGAGGTTGTCAAGTGTTTTCGCTCGACGATTCCATTCTTGGGTGGTTGGTTTGGCCCTTGTTCTTGTAACTCGAATCCTAGCCCGGTATATCCCATTTTAATTTACACCATTGTGAACCTTTCGCCTTTTTTACTCTCTGATCGAGGTTCTCGACATTGAAAAATCTTGGTAAACTAAATCACACGTGTATATGTTGAAATTTGAGAGATATACAGTCAAGAAAATCAAGGGAAATGGTGATATATATGCGGATTAGTCACAAAAAAAAAACACTCAACAAAAGGCTAAAATTTAAGGAATGTGTTTAGTGACGGCATCAGATTCCTAATTGATGGAGAAATGTCTGATGGCAAGAAAAGCTGCTTTTAGGAGGTTGTCAAGTATTTTCACTCGACGATTTCATTCTTGGGTGGTTGGTTTGGCCCTCGGTCCTGTATCACGAATCCTAGCCCGGTATATCACATTTTAATTTTACACCATTGTGAACCTTACGCCTTTTTTACTCTCTGATCGAGGTTCTCGGCATTGAAAAATGTTCGTAAACTAAATCACACATGTATATGTTGACATTTTAGAGATATATTGTCAAGAAAATCAAGGGCAATGGTGATATATATGCAGATTAGACACCAAAAAAAAAACACTCAACAAATGGCTACAATTTAAGGAATGTGTTTAGTGACGGTATCAGATTCCTAATTGATGGAGAAAGGTCTGGTGGCAAGAAAAGCTGTTTCTAGGAGGTTGTTAAGTGTTTTCGCTCGACGATTCCATTCTTGGGTGGTTGGTTTGGTCCTTGTTCCTGTAACTCGAATCCTAGCCCGGTATATCCCATTTTAATTTTACACCATTGTGAACCTTTCGCCTTTTTTACTCTCTGATCGAGGTTCTCGGCATTGAAAAATCTTCGTAAACTAAATCACACGTGTATATGTTGAAATTTGAGAGATATACAGTCAAGAAAATCAAGGGAAATGGTGATATATATGCGGATTAGTCACAAAAAAAAACACTCAACAAAAGGCTAAAATTTAAGGAATGTGTTTAGTGACGGCATCAGATTCCTAATTGATGGAGAAAGGTCTGATGGCAAGAAAAGCTGCTTTTAGGAGGTTGTCAAGTGTTTTCGCTCGACGATTTCATTCTTGGGTGGTTGGTTTGGCCGTCGGTCCTGTATCACGAATCCTAGCCCGGTATATCCCATTTTAATTTTACACCATTGTGAACCTTACGCCTTTTTTACTCTCTGATCGACGTTCTCGGCATTGAAAAATCTTCGTTAACTAAATCACACGTTTATATGTTGACATTTAAGAGATATACAGTTAAGAAAATCAAGGGCAATGGTGATATATATGCGGATTAGACACAAAAACAAAACACTTAACAAATGGCTACCATTTAAGGAATGTGTTTAATGACAGAATCAGATTCTTAATTGATGGAGAAAGGTCTGGTGGCAAGAAAAGCTGCTTTGAGGAGGTTATCAAGTGTTTTCGCTCGACGATTCCCTTCTTGGGTGGTTGGTTTGGCCCTTGTTCCGGTAACTCGAATCCTAGCCCGGTATATCCCATTTTAGTTTTACACCATTGTGAACCTTACGCCTTTTTACTCTCTGATTGAGGTTCTCGGCATTGAAAAATCCTCGTAAACTCAATCACACATGCATATGTTGACATTTAAGAGATATACGCTCAAAAAACATTAAGAGCAATGGTGATATATATGCGGATTAGACACCTAAAAATAAACACTAAAATATGGCTACAATTTAAGGAATGTGTTTAGTGACGACATCAGATTCCTAAATGATGGAGAGAGGTCTGGTGGCAAGAAAAACTGCTTCCAGGAGGTTGTCAAGTGTTTTCGCTCGACGATTCCATTCTTGGGTGGTTGGTTTGGCCCTTGTTCCTGTAACTCGAATCCAAGCCTGGTATATCCCAATTAAATTTTACACCATTGTGAACCTTACGATTTTTTTACTCTCTGATCGAGGTTCTCAACGTTGAAAAATCTTCGTAAACTAAATCGCACGTGTATATGTTGACATTTAAGAGATATACAGTCAAGAAAATCAAGGGCAATGGTGATATATATGAGGATCAGACACCGAAAAAAACAATCAACAAATGGCTACAATTTAAGGAATGTGTTTAGTCATGGCATCAGATTCCTAATTGGTGGAGAAAGGTCTGGTCGCAAGAAAAGCTGCTTCTAGGAGGTTGTTAAGTTTTTTCGCTCGACGATTCCATTCTTAGGTGGTTGATTAGGCCCTTGTTCCTGTAACTCGAATCCTAGCCCGGTACTTCCCATTCTAATTTTACACCATTGTGAACCTAACGCCTTTTTTACTCTCTGATTGAGGTTCTCGGCATTGAAAAATCTTCGTAAACTAAATCACACGTGTATATGTTGACATTTAAGAGATATATTGTCAAGAAAATCAAGGGCAGTGGTGATATATATGCGGATTAGACACCAAGAAAAACACTCAACAAATGTCTACAGTTTAAGGATTGTGGTTAGTGACGGTATCAGATTCCTAATTGATTGGGAAAGGTCTGGTGGAAAGAAAAGCTGCTTCTAGGAGGTTGTCAAGTGTTTTCGCTCGACCATTCCATTCTTGGGTGGTTGGTTTGGCCCTTGTTCCTGTAACTCGAATCCTAGCCCGTTATATCCCATTTTAATTTTACACCATTGTGAACCTTACGCCTTTGTTACTCTCTGATCGAGGTTCTCGGCATTGAAAAATCTTCGTAAACTAAATCACACGTGTATAGGTTGACATTTTAGAGATATACTGTCAAGAAAATCAAGGGCAATGGTGATATATATGCAGATTAGTCACCAAAAAAAACACTCAACAAAAGGCTAAAATTTAAAGAATGTGTTTAGTGACGGCATCAGATTCCTAATTGATGGAGAAAGGTCTGATGGCACGAAAAGCTGCTTTTAGGAGGTTGTCAAGTGTTTTCGCTCGACGATTTCATTCTTGGGTGGTTGGTTTGGCCCTCGGTCCAGTATCACGAATCCTAGCCCGGTATATCCCATTTTAATTTTACACCATTGTGAACCTTACGCCTTTTTTACTCTCTGATCGAGGTTCTCGGCATTGAAAAATCTTCGTAAACTAAATCACACGTGTATATGTTGACATTTTAGAGATATATTGTCAAGAAAATCAAGAGCAATGGTAATATATATGCAGATTAGACACCAAAAAAAAACACTCAACAAATGGCTACAATTTAAGGAATGTGTTTAGTGATGGTATCAGATTCCTAATTGATGGAGAAAGGTCTGGTGGCAAGAAAAGCTGTTTCTAGGAGGTTGTCAAGTGTTTTCGCTCGACGATTCCATTCTTGGGTGGTTGGTTTGGCCCTTGTTCTTGTAACTCGAATCCTAGCCCGGTATATCCCATTTTAATTTTACACCATTGTGAACCTTTCGCCTTTTTTACTCTCTGATCGAGGTTCTCGACATTGAAAAATCTTCGTAAACTAAATCACACGTGTATATATTGAAATTTGAGAGATATACAGTCAAGAAAATCAAGGGAAATGGTGATATATATGCGGATTAGTCACAAAAAAAACACTCAACAAAAGGCTAAAATTTAAGGAATGTGTTTAGTGACGGCATCAGATTCTTAATTGATGGAGAAATGTCTGATGGCAAGAAAAGCTGCTTTTAGGAGGTTGTCAAGTGTGTTTTCGCTCGACGATTTCATTCTTGGGTGGTTGGTTTGGCCCTCGGTCCTCTATCACGAATCCTAGCCCGGTATATCCCATTTTAATTTTACACCATTGTGAACCTTACGCCTTTTTTACTCTCTGATCGAGGTTCTCAGCATTGAAAAATGTTCGTCAACTAAATCACACGTGTATATGTTGACATTTTAGAGATATATTGTCAAGAAAATCAAGGGCAATGGTGATATATATGTAGATTAGACACCAAAAAAAAACACTCAACAAATGGCTACAATTTAAGGAATGTGTATAGTGACGGTATCAGATTCCTAATTGATGGAGAAAGGTCTGGTGGCAAGAAAAGCTGTTTCTAGGAGGTTGTTAAGTGTTTTCGCTCGACGATTTCATTCTTGGGTGGTTGGTTTGGTCCTTGTTCCTGTAACTCGAATCCTAGCCCGGTATATCCCATTTTAATTTTACACCATTGTGAACCTTTCGCCTTTTTTACTCTCTGATCGAGGTTCTCGACATTGAAAAATCTTCGTAAACTAAATCACACGTATATATGTTGAAATTTGAGAGATATACAGTCAAGAAAATCAAGGGGAATGGCGATATATATGCGGATTAGTCACAAAAAAAACACTTAACAAAAGGCTAAAATTTAAGGAATGTGTTTTGTGACGGCATCAGATTCCTAATTGATGGAGAAATGTCTGATGGCAAGAAAAGCTGCTTTTAGGAGGTTGTCAAGTGTTTTCGCTCGGCGATTTCATTCTTGGGTGGTTGGTTTGGCCCTCGGTCCTGTATCACGAATCCTAGCCCGGTATATCCCATTTTAATTTTACACCATTGTGAACCTTACGCCTTTTTTACTCTGTGATCGAGGTTCTCGGCATTGAAAAATGTTCGTCAACTAAATCACACGTGTATATGTTGACATTTTAGAGATATATTGTCAAGAAAATCAAGGGCAATGGTGATATATATGCAGATTAGACACCAAAAAAAAACACTCAACAAATGGCTACATTTTAAGGAATGTGTTTAGTGACGGTATCAGATTCCTAATTGATGGAGAAAGGTCTGGTGGCAAGAAAAACTGTTTCTAGGAGGTTGTTAAGTGTTTTCGCTCGACGATTCCATTCTTGGGTGGTTGGTTTGGTCCTTGTTCCTGTAACTCGAATCCTAGCCCGGTATATCCCATTTTAATTTTACACCATTGTGAACCTTTCGCCTTTTTTACTCTCTGATCGAGGTTCTCGGCATTGAAAAATCTTCGTAAACTAAATCACACGTGTATATGTTGAAATTTGAGAGATATACAGTCAAGAAAATCAAGGGAAATGGTGATATATATGCGGATTAGTCACAAAAAAAAAACACTCAACAAAAGGCTAAAATTTAAGGAATGTGTTTAGTGACGGCATCAGATTCCTAATTGATGGAGAAAGGTCTGATGGCAAGAAAAGCTGCTATTAGGAGGTTGTCATGTGTTTTCGCTCGACGATTCCATTCTTGGGTGGTTGGTTTGGCCGTCGGTCCTGTATCACGAATCCTAGCCCGGTATATCCCATTTTAATTTTACACCATTGTGAACCTTACGCCTTTTTTACTCTCTGATCGACGTTCTCGGCATTGAAAAATCTTCGTAAACTAAATCACACGTTTATATGTTGACATTTAAGAGATATACAGTTAAGAAAATCAAGGGCAATGGTGATATATATGCGGATTAGACACAAAAAAAAAAACACTTAACAAATGGCTACCATTTAAGGAATGTGTTTAATGACAGCATCAGATTCTTAATTGATGGAGAAAGGTCTGGTGGCAAGAAAAGCTGCTTTGAGGAGGTTGTCAAGTGTTTTCGCTCGACGATTCCCTTCTTGGGTGGTTGGGTTGGCCCTTGTTCCTGTAACTCGAATCCTAGCCCGGTATATCCCATTTTAGTTTTACACCAGTGTGAACCTTACGCCTTTTTACTCTCTGATTGAGGTTCTCGGCATTGAAAAATCCTCGTAAACTTAATCACACATGCATATGTTGACATTTAAGAGATATACGCTCAAAAAACATCAAGAGCAATGGTGATATATATGCGGATTAGACACCAAAAAATAAACACTAAAAAATGGCTACAATTTAAGGAATGTGTTTAGTGATGACATCAGATTCCTAATTGATGGAGAAAGGTCTGGTGGCAAGAAAAACTGCTTCCAGGAGGTTGTCAAGTGTTTTCGCTCGACGATTCCATTCTTGGGTGGTTGGTTTGGCCCTTGTTCCTGTAACACGAATCAAAGCCTGGTATATCCCATTTAAATTTTACACCATTGTGAACCTTACGATTTTTTTACTCTCTGATCGAGGTTCTCAGCATTGAAAAATCTTCGTAAACTAAATCGCACGTGTATATGTTGACATTTAAGAGATATACAGTCAAGAAAATCAAGGGCAATGGTGATATATATGAGGATTAGACACTAAAAAAACAATCAACAAATGGCTACAATTTAAGGAATGTGTTTAGTGATGGCATCAGATTCCTAATTGGTGGAGAAAGGTCTGGTCGCAAGAAAAGCTGCTTCTAGGAGGTTGTCAAGTGTTTTCGCTCGACGATTCCATTCTTGGGTGGTTGGTTTGGTCCTTGTTCCTGTAACTCGAATACTAGCCCGATATATCCCATTTCAATTTTACACCATTGTGAACCTTACGCGTGTATATGTTAACATTTAAGAGATATACAGTCAAGAAAACCAAGGGCAATGGTGATATATATATGCGGATTAGACCCAAAAAACACTCAACAAATGGCTACAATTTAAGGAAGGTGTTTAGTGACGGCATCAGATTCCTAATGGACGGAGAATGGACTGGTGGCAAGAAAAGCTACTTCTAGGAGGTTGTCAAGTGTTTTCGCTAGACGATTCCATTCTTTGGTGGTTGGTTTGGCCCTTGTTCCTGTAATTCGAATCTTAGCCCGGTATATCCCATTTTAATTTTACACCATTGTGAACCTTACGCCTTTTTTACTCTCTGATCGAGGTTCTCGGCATTGAAAAATCTTCGTAAACTAAATCACACGTGTATATGTTGTCATTTAAGAGATATACAGTCAAAAAAATCAAGGGCAATGGTGATATATATATATATATATATATATATATATATATATATATATATATGCAGATTAGACACCAAAAAAACACTCAACAAATGGCTGCAATTTAAGGAATGTGTTTAGTGACGGCATCAGATTTCTAATTGATGGAGAAAGGTCTGGTGGCAAGAAAAGCTGCTTCTAGGAGGTTGTCAAGTGTTTTCGCTCGACGATTCCATTCTTGGGTTGTTGGTTTGGCCGTTGTTCCTGTAACTCGAATCCTTGCCCGGTATATCCCATTTTAATTTTACAAAATTGTGAACCTTACGTCTTTTGTACTCTCCGATCGAGGTTCTCGGCATTGAAAAATATTCGTCAACTAAATCACACGTGTATATGTTGACATTTAAGAGATATACAGTCAAGAAAATCAAGGGCAATGGTGATATATATGAGGATTAGACACCAAAAAAAACAATCAACAAATGGCTACAATTTAAGGAATGTGTTTAGTGATGGCATCAGATTCCTAATTGGTGGAGAAAGGTCTGGTCGCAAGAAAAGCTGCTTCTAGGAGGTTGTCAAGTGTTTTCGCTCGACGATTCCATTCTTGGGTGGTTGGTTTGGTCCTTGTTCCTGTAACTCGAATACTAGCCCGATATATCCCATTTCAATTTTACACCATTGTGAACCTTACGCGTGTATATGTTGACATTTAAGAGATATACAGTCAAGAAAACCAAGGGCAATGGTGATATATATGCGGATTAGACCAAAAAAACACTCAACAAATGGCTACAATTTAGGGAAGGTGTTTAGTGACGGCATCAGATTCCTAATGGATGGAGAATGGACTGGTGGCAAGAAAAGCTACTTCTAGGAGGTTGTCAAGTGTTTTCGCTAGACGATTCCATTCTTTGGTGGTTGGTTTGGCCCTTGTTCCTGTAATTCGAATCTTTGCCCGGTATATCCCATTTTAATTTTACACCATTGCGAACCTTACGCCTTTTTTACTCTCTGATCGAGGTTCTCGGCATTGAAAAATATTCGTAAACTAAATCACACGTGTATATGTTGTCATTTAAGAGATATACAGTCAAAAAAATCAAGGGCAATGGTGATATATATATATAAATATATATATATATATATATATATATATATGCGGATTAGACACCAAAAAAACACTCAACAAATGGCTACAATTTAAGGAATGTGTTTAGTGACGGCATCAGATTTCTAATTGATGGAGAAAGGTCTGGTGGCAAGAAAAGCTGCTTCTAGGAGGTTGTCAAGTGTTTTCGCTCGACGATTCCATTCTTGGGTTGTTGGTTTGGCCGTTGTTCCTGTAACTCGAATCCTAGCCCGGTATATCCCATTTTAATTTTACAAAATTGTGAACCTTACGTCTTTTGTACTCTCCGATCGAGGTTCTCGGAATTGAAAAATATTCGTCAACTAAATCACACGTGTATATGTTCACATTTAAGAGATATACAGTCAAGAAAATCAAGGGCAACGGTGATATATGTGCGGATTAGACACCAAAAAAAACCCTCAACAAATGGCTACAATTTAAGGAATGTGTTTAGTGACGGCATCAGATTCCTAATTGATGGAGTGAGGTCTCGTGGAAAGAAAAGTTGCTTCTAGGAGGTTGTCAAGTATTTTCGCTCGACGATTCCATTTTTGGGTGGTTGGTTTGGCCCTTGTTCCTGTAACTCGAATCCTAGCCCGGTATATCCCATTTTAATTTTACACCATTGTGAACCTTACGCCTTTTTTACACTCTGATCGTTGTTCTCGGCATTAAAAAATCTTCATAAACTAAATCACACGTGTATATGTTGACAATTAAGAGATATACAGTCAAGAAAATCAAGGGCAATGGTGATATATATGCGGATTAGACCAAAAAAAAAAACACTCAACAAATGGCTACAATATAAGGAATGTGTTTAGTGATGGCATCAGATTCCTAATTGATGGAGAAGGGTCTGGTGGCAAGAAAAGCTGCTTCTAGGAAGTTGTCAAGTATTTTCGCTTGACGATTCCATTCTTGGGTGGTTAGTTTGGTCCTTGTTCCTGTAACTCGAATCCTAGCCCGATATATCCCATTTCAATTTTACACCATTGTGAACCTTACGCGTGTATATGTTGACATTTAAGAGATATACAGTGAAGAAAACCAAGGGCAATGGTGATATATATGCGGATTAGACCAAAAAAAAACACTCAACAAATGGTTACAATTTAAGGAATGTGTTTAGTGACGTCATCAGATTCCTAATGGATGGAGAATGGACTGGTGGCAAGAAAAGCAACTTCTAGGAGGTTGTCAAGTGTTTTCGCTAGACGATTCCATTCTAGGGTGGTTGGTTTGGCACTTGTTCCTGTAACTCGAATCCTAGCCTGGTATATCCCATTTTAATTTAACACGATTGTGAACCCTACGCCTTTTTTTACTCTCTGATCGAGGTTCTCGACATTGAAAAATCTTCGTAAACTAAATCACACGTGTATATGTTGACAATTAATAGATATACAATCAAAAAATCAAGGGCAATGGGGATATATATGCGGATTCGACACCAAAAAAAAACACTCAACAAATGGCTACAATTTAAGGAATGTGTTTAGCGACGGCATCATATTCCTAATTGATGGAGAATGGTCTGGTGGCAAGAAAAGCTGCTTCTAGGAGGTTGTCAAGTGTTTTTGCTCGACCACTCCATTCTTTGGTGGTTGGTTTTGGCCCTTGTTCCTCTAACTCGAATCTTAGCCCGGTATATCCCATTTTAATTTTACACCATTGTGAACCTTACGCCTTTTTTACTCTCTGATCGAGGTTCTCGGCATTGAAAAATCTTCGTAAACTAAATCACACGTGTATATGTTGACATTTAAGAGATATACAGTCAAGAAAATCAAGGGCAATGGTGATATATATGCGGATTTGACAACAAAAAAAACACTAAAAAATGGCTACAATTTAAGGAATATGTTTAGTGACGGCATCAGATTCCTAATTGATGGTGAAAGGTCTGGAGGCAAGAAAAGCTACTTCTAGGAGGTTGTCAAGTGTTTTTACTCGACGATTCTATTCTTGGGTGGTTGGTTTGGCCCTTTTTCCTGTAACTCGAATCCTAGCCCGGTATGTCCCATTTTAATTTTACACCATTGTGAAGCTTACGCCTTTATTACTCTCTGATCAAGGTTCTCGGCATTGAAAAATCTTCGTAAACTAAATCACACGTGTATATGTTGACATTTAAGGGATATACAGTCAAGAAAATCAAGGGCAATGGTGATATACGTGCGGATTAGACACCAAAAGAAACACTCAACAAATGGCTACATTTTAAGGAATGTGTTTAGTAACGGCATCAGATTCCTAATTGTTGGAGAAAGGTCTGGTGGCAAGAAAAGTTGCTTCTAGGAGGTTGTCAAATGTTTTCGCTCGACGATTCCATTCTTGGTTGGTTGGTTTGGCCCTTGTTCCTGTAACTCGAATCCTAGCCCGGTATATCCCATTTTAATTTTACACCATTGTGAACCTTACGCCTTTTTTACTCTCTGATCAAGGTTCTCGGCATTGAAAAATCTTTGTAAACTAAATCACACGTGTATATGTTGACATTTTAGGGATATACAGTCAAGAAAATCAAGGGCAATGGTGATATATATGTGGATCAGACACCAAAAAAAAACACTCAACAAATGGCTACAATTTAAGGAATGTGTTTAGTGACGGCATCAGATTTCTAATTGATGGAGAAAGGTCTGGTGGCAAGAAAAGCTGCTTCTAGGAGGTTGTCAAGTGTTTTCGCTCGATGATTCCATTCTTGAGTGGTTGGTTTGGCCCTTGTTCCTGTAACTCGAATCATAGCCCGGTATATCCCATTTTAATTTTACACCATTGTGAATCTTACGCCTTTTTTACTCTCTGATCGAGGTTCTCGGCATTGAAAAATCTTTGTAAACTAAATCACACGTGTATATGTTGACATTTAAGGGATATACAGTTAAAAAAATCAAGGGCAATGGTGATATACATGCGGACTAGACACCAAAAAAAACACTCAACAAATGGCTACATTTTAAGGAATGTGTTTAGTAACGGCATCAGATTCCTAATTAATGGAGAAAGGTCTGGTGGCAAGAGAAGTTGCTTCTAGGAGGTTGTCAAGTGTTTTCGCTCGACGATTCTATACTTGGGTGGTTGGTTTGGCACTTGTTCCTGTAACTCGAATCCTAGCCCGTTATATCCCTTTTTAATTTTACACCGTTGTGAACCTAACGTCTTTTTTACTCTATGATCGAGGTTCTCGGCATTGAAAAATCTTCGTAAACTAAATCACACGTGTATATGTTGACATTTAGGAGATATACAGTCAAGAAAATCAAGGGCAATGGTGATATATATGCGGATTAGACCCCAAAAAAAACACTCAACAAATGGCTACAATTTAAGGAATGTGTTTAGTGACGGCATCAGATTCCTAATTGACGGAGAAAGGTTTGGTGGCAAGAAAAGCTGCTTCGAGGAGGTTGTCAAGTGTTTTCGCTCGACGATTCCATTCTTGGGTGGTTGGTTTGTCCCTTGTTCCTGTAACTCGAATCCTAGCTCGGTATATCCCATTTTAGTTTTACACCATTGTGAACCTTACGCCTTTTTTACTCTCTGATCAAGGTTCTCGAAATTGAAAAATCCTGGTAAACTAAATCACACGTGTATAAGTTAACATTTAAGAGATATACAGTCAAGAAAATCAAGAGCAATGGTGATATATGTATATATGCGGATTAGACACCAAAAAATAAACACTCAAAAAATAGCTACAATTTAAGGAATGTGTTTAGTGAGGGCGTCAGATTCCTAATTGATGGAGAAAGGTCTGATGGCAAAAAAACCTGCTTCCAGGTGGTTGTTAAGTGTTTTCGCTCAACGATTCTATTCTTAGGTGGTTGGTTGGCCCTTGTTCCTGTAACTCGAATCCTAGCCCGGTATATCCCATTTTAGTTTTACACCATTGTGAACCTTACGCCTTTTTTACTCCCTGATCGAGTTTCTCGGCATTGAAAAATCTTCATAAACTAAATCACACGTGTATATGTTGACATTTATGAGATATACAGTCAAAAAAATCAAGAGCAATGCTGACATATATGCGGATTAGACACCAAAAAATAAACACTCAAAAAATGGCTACAATTTAAGGAATGTGTTTAGTGACGACATCAGATTTCTAATTGATGGAGAAAGGTCGGGTGGCAAGAAAAGCTGCTTCCAGGAGGTTGTCAAGTGTTTTCGCTGGACGATTCCATTTTTGGGTGGTTTGTTTGCCCCTTATTCTTGTAACTCGAATACTAGCCCGGTATATCCCATTTTAGTTTTACACCTTTGTGAACCTTACGCCTTTTTTACTCTCTGATCGAGGTTCTCGGCGTTGAAAAATCCTCGTAAACTTAATCACACACGTATATGTTTACATTTAAGAGATATACACTCAAGAAAATCAAGAGCGACGATGATATATATGGGATTAGACACCAAAAACTAAACACTCAAAATATGGCTACAATTTAAGGAATGTGTTTAGTGACGGCATCAGATTCCTAATTGATGGAGAAAGGTGTGATGACCCGAACTTTCGAGGTTCGTAACGTTTAAACTTGTGATCCTAACTCCTCGATTATTCCTTTCTATTTGTCACGCGTTTCGTTCTAGTGTAATTCTGTTATGCGTATTTAAAACTTTGTTAAGCACACACTATTATAATTGGGCCGCACCACCCTTGAAGCCCAAACCTAACCAATTGAATTGAAAACCCAAACCGCCATTTGTGTGCTTGTGTGTGGCAGCCCAATTAATTATCCGAAAACTTTGACTACTTAGAGCACATGTTACGGATCATATGATTGCTTGGTGATAAACTCAAAACAAAAACCCTACCCCCTCTCTCAAGGAAAAGCTGCTTCCAGGAGGTTGTCATGTGTTTTCGCTCGACGATTCCATTCTTGGGTGGTTGGTTTGGCCCTTGTTCCTGTAACTCGAATCCTAGCCCGGTATATCCCATTTCAATTTTACACCATTGTGAACCTTACGCCTTTTTTACTCTCTAATCGAGGTTCTCGGCATTGAAAAATCCTTGTAACCTAAATCACACGTGTATATGTTGACATTTAAGAGATATACAGTCAAGAAAATCAAGAGCAATGGTGATATATATGCGGATTAGACACCAAAGAATAAACACTCAAAAAATGGCTACAATTTAAGGAATGCGCTTATTGATGACATCAGATTCCTAACTGATGGAGAAAGGTCTGGTGGCAAGAAAAGCTGCTTGTAGGAGGTTGTCAAGTGTTTTCGCTCGATGATTCCATTCTTGGGTGGTTGGTTTGGCCCTTTTTCCTGTAACTCGAATCCTAGCCCGGAATATCCCATTTTAGTTTTAGACCATTGTGAACCTTAAGCCTTTTTTACTCTCTGATCGAGGTTCTCGGGATTGAAAAATCTTCGTAAACTAAATCACACGTGTATATGTTGACATTTAAGAGATATACAGTCAACAAAATCAAGAGCAATGTTGATATATATGCGGATTAGACACCAAAAAATTAACACTCAAAAAATGGCTACAATTTAAGGAATGTGTTTAGTGACGGCATCAGATTTCTAATTGATGGAGAAAGGTCTGGTGGCAAGAAAAGCTGCTTCCAGGAGGTAGTCAAGTATTTTCGCTCGATGATTCCATTCTTGGGTGGTTGGTTTCGCCCTTATTCCTGTAACTCAAATCCTAGCCCGTTATATCCCATTTTAGTTTTACACCATTGTGAAACTTATGCCTTTTTTACTGTCTGATCGAGGTTCTCGGCATTGAAAAATCCTCGTAAATTAAATCACATGTGTATATGTTGACATTTAAGAGATATACAGTCAAGAAAATCAAGAGCAATGGTGATATATATGCGGATTAGACACCAAAAAATAAACACTCAAAAAATGGCTACAATTTAGGGAATGTGTTTAGTGACGACATCAGATTCCTAATTGATGGAGAAAGGTGTGACGACTCGAACTTTCGAGGTTTGTAACGTTTAAACTTGTGATCCTAACTCCTCGATTATTCCTTTCTATTTGTCACGCGTTTCGTTCTAGTGTAATTCTGTTATGCGTATTTAAATCTTTGTTAAGCACACACTATTATAATTGGGCCGCACCACCCTTGAAGCCCAAACCTAACCAATTGAATTGAGAACCCAAACCGCCATTTGTGTGCTTGTGTGCGGCAGCCCAATTAATTATCCTAAAACTTTGACTACTTAGAGCACATGTTACGGATCATATGATTGCTTGGTGATAAACTCAAAACAAAAACCCTACTCCCTCTCTCAATCTTGTAAACGGCAGTAGCTACCCCACCCCATTGGAGGCAACATCATCTCATTTGACAAGTCTCTTGGTTAGAAATTTTGTATTGTGTTAAGTTTAATTATGTGATCTTGTTTGTATATGTGCTTAATTTACAAAGAAAGTATACGTGAGGACTATATATGTGTAGTGAATAGGCTCGGATATGTGTTAGTAATCGGCTGGATTGTATCTCGAATTAGGGTATCTTCGATATATCAATGATCTTACTTGTTTTAGTTTTAATTGATTGCTTTCATCTATATGTGCACCTATGTGATCTATGATCAATATCGCACGAGTATTTATGTTTTAGAAACTAGGATTGCGTGAATCGGTGGGTTATTCTAATCATGATTTGGCCATTCTCGGCCATGTGTGAGGGATCTTGATTTATTGGTAATTGATTTAGGATTTGATAGAATAATGATTAATAATGGTGGTTCACGTGACAAGCCGTGTATGTGATAGATTATGGATGTTTGCATTGTTTGAATATTGATAATCGTGATGAATGTTACTGCCAAATGATTAGGGTGCATGTGGTGTTTTGATTTGGTAATAATGGAATTGTGAGGATAAACACAATTTCTTGGTCCATGAGTTTGTCAGGCCCACTATTTTGTGAGGTCCAATAAGAATTTAGAATGCATAGAGTTGTTGCCCAAGTTACAGGTAAATGTTTGAAGATCATGTGAAGTTTGATGATGATGAAATTTGTGAGTAGGTGGAATGTTGCTAGTTAATATAATATCATTGTATGATGAGAGTTTTGTCCGTAAACTGACTTGGACGTGTTCGATCACTGTTTTATTATTAAACAACTAGTATTAGTGATATGTGTATTGTTTATTTGATTATTAATTAAGATGTGCAAAGTCAACGTAAACCAAAGAAATATTATAGTGCATTGGTGAGCTGTATGTTGTGACCTAGAAGTGGTAGGTATTAAATCCATGACCGTGATTTAATGAGGGTTCGAATTATATAAACAGTGGAAAATGATGCTTGATCGAATGTGATAATTAACCTAGGCTTAGGGGTGTTGCATGATAAACTCTTTGGTATGATTAACCGTAGTTTCGTGACATAATGATCTGGAACAGTATGTATTGCTAACCATGCTATGATTCATTAATTCGGTTTGGGATGTTGCTTTTGGCCATAATTGTCAGTCTAAATCACGCATGTTTATTTACATTGAAAAGTGATTAAAAGATAAAATCGGGTGGAAATGGTTAAAGAAAAAGAAGTGGATTAAATGATCTGGGCCTTAAACTGTTAGAACCGCACCTGTATTAATGGGCTCGAGTGGGCTGCACGAATGTGAGGGATGCTATTAATGCGTATGTACTGTTATGACATATGAACTGTGTGTGATAATGCTTGTATGACACTCGTTTGATATAAGTGCTTAGAATGTGAGATAATGCATAGGAAACTGATTATCGTTGATGATCATATTAGAAGTTCGGTACAAACTTATATGAGACTTGAATGTGTGCTAAGACGTTACTTGATGAAGAATGGGCTGCTATGCCACCTATTATGACATGTGTTATATGAGTGCTTCTTGTACACAACATGAATATGGAATATGTGATCTATGTACATACAAACTGACTGTTTTGGTAACCACGGTAGGGTTGGTTGGCTAACATGGACGGGTAATATAACAAACCGAGCAAATCAAAGGTGAGTTCACTACATTCGAGCATGCGTCCCAGTGGTTGGGGACAGTCAGTGGGTATCCCGTGGAGGGATAAGTCTTTTGGGTAAAAACGGGTATATTGGTTAATATTCTCACCTATCAATCTTGTAAGTCCCTTATTATGTTACCTGGAGGGTAACGGGTATTAGTTGGTAGCGCTACTTAGGTTTGGCACCCTCACACCGCTCCTAGATAGGACGGATGTGAACTAATGACCCAGTCGGGGCCCAGTACTAGATAGGAGTACGTGGGAAGGGCAGTCATGTATTTCAGGAGCCGTCTTGTTCGGAATTGAGATATTAACAATATTACTTGCATTTGTCAGTGAACTGTTTTACATACAACTGGTAACAAACGTTTTCTAAAACTGTGAACTCGCCAGCTTTGTCTGATACACTTGTTACATGCTCGCAGGTCGTTAGGTGATTGAAACAGGAGCTTGCTGGCTGGAGAGCGAGAGTGGTCATGGTTATACGGATGGGATTATTTATCAAACATTTATTTCTTATGATTGATCGAAAAGTATTTACATTATGTTACATTAACGCTTCCGCTGAACTTGTGGTTTTTGAATAACTTATGATTGGGATTTTATCATTATTAATTGATGGAACTTTATTTTAAACTTATGATTCAATGTAATTAGTGGCTCATTGCTAGTGGCCACACGCCTAACAGGGACACTCCCTAGGTGGTATTTTGAGGGTGTGACAGTTTGGTATCAGAGCCACTGGTTATAGTGAACTTGGTTTTAAAATGTTTTTATAAAACTAGACTATAACCGAACAAGTTCTGAATACGACCATGACACTCAGCTCCAGACTGCAAGGTTCGTCTCTCGTATACTCATTGTACTACATAACTAGTGAACACTTACATATGATATTGCATGAGATTGCACGTCTAGCACAATAGTATGAATTCATGTATCACCTGCCTCTGTTATGTGTCTGATAGGGTGGTATTCCCTAAACATTCATGACCCACGTTACGTGATGCTCTTTGATTGCCACTTGAGTTGGAGGAACCATTTGACATGAGTTAAGAGGAACTGAGATGAGCATGCAAATCATAGTGTTATTGTGGGTGCACACATAATAACAATATGGGGTGCATGCGAGTCCCAGTGAGGCTTAACAAGTGAAAAAGGGGTTCCGTTCCGTTATTTGATCGATGTGAAACACAACTGTCTATAAGAGTCATATCAGTGATTGTCTCTTACTTGAACGTGATCTTTTCACTCCTCTCTGAATCCTTTCGAATCTCGATGCTATCGAGTCTTACCTGAACACCCATCTGAACGCCTAGCGAACTGTGTAGAATGTTAGGTGCTTGTACGGACATCCCTGAGTGGGATGTTGCAACGACAATGATTGGTCTATACCTTTCTCACTTTTCTTTGTTGCTGGAACTCTACGTATTGACGTCTTAGACCCCGAAGTGTGATCACTTCTGCAACACTCTTACAGCATAGTGTCTATTACTCAATCGACTTGTTAGATTGACGGACAAAAGGGTAAGCGTAGTATTTTACCGACCTCAGTATTTGGACAACCCTGATTACTGGCAAGGAACACCAGCAACTTGATTTCAATTGAATTCTTAACTCTAGTAAGCGACTCGTGGGAGTCAACTCTTACGAATCAATTGGGACATAGGCGATGACAACAGATTATAGAGTGAAATATGTGGCTACCAGTACAGTGAGTAGCACGTGGCACAGAAGGTAAAAATATGGACTTTGATGGTGAAAGATTGTAGGGCTCCGTTTCAAGAAACGGCATTGGAGGCAGCAGGCACGACAACGTCAAGGTACTCTTAATCGTAGTCTACAGCATGGAAACGAAGGTGACATTGACAGGGATTGGCTGTTGCTAAGTCAAGACGTCAACGACCAAGGGAATAATGATAGTAATGGGAACCCTCGCAACCATAACAACAACACTGGAAATGATGCTCGTGGAAGGACATTAAGGATTGGTGTAAGCGACGCCAGGCATAGCAGCAACATGATAGCTTGTATGGGTAGTTGTTCGCTTCGTCTCTATTCTGCTTGACCCTGATACTTCTTGAAACTAAACCTGATGTGGAATCGGCTGATGACAAGTCAAATGGAGTCTCATATGTTCGTTAGAGTATACAAACGATCTAGTGAGACGAGTGTTCGATGTCGACCTTCCTTCTACTATCCTCGAGGGTTACAACGCAGTAGTTAGTGTGAATTGGTTATCCATGAATCACGTAGATATACCCAGTGAGGAGAAAACTTTGTGTGCAGAATCGTTATTTGTTCTAAAGCATCAGAGTAGTGCAAAGGTTAGCGCCATTACAGATGTGAAGGCCAGAAGTGCCTACGGAGGGATTACTCCGCTGTGTTAGCAACCGTTACTAATGCCAAGGCTGAGGGAAAAGAGGATCGAGGATCCACCAATTGTTTGTGAACCCTCTCGGTTTGTTACCCGAGGAACTTTCGGGCTTACTTCCACAACTGTTAGGCAGAATCTCAGTTTAATCTCACGCCAGAAGCAGTCTTGATAGCTCGTACTTCATACCGTCTTGCACCAGGAGGGTTGCAAGAACTGTCTAGTCAACTTCAGGAACTACCTGGTGGGAGTTTAGCAATCTAGCTCCTTGCTCTGGGGAGCCCGAACTCTATTGTGGAAACGAAGGACAAGTCCTTTCGTACGCGTACAGACTACCCCAAGGTGGCAATCATAGACCGTCACCCTCTATCTCGCATCGACAACCTGCTTGACCCGCTGCAATGATCAAGCTTCTATTCGGAAACCGACTTAAGATCAGGCTGTCACTTGATGGAAGACTCAGGGAAGGATGACTTCTAACACGACGTTACAGGCACAGTACGGCCACTACGATTTTCTGTTCTCGTTGTTTAAAGTTACCCAACACACCAGCAGCCTTAGGGATCACATGAGTAGTATGTGCCAACCCCATCTAGCCAGATTCGCCAACCGTGTTTATCTATGACGTTTTGAATCACTTCCAGGAGAAAGGAGCACCATGAACGACACTTGTATTTCATCGTAGAGTTTCTAGGGGAGGAACACCTACGTGCGAAGTCTACCTAAGTGTGACTTCAGGATTCGGGGAGTACACATTTTTGTCATATGATCAACGAAGTGGGAATACACGTAGATCTCGCTAAAGACCCGTTTCGTTAGATACTGTTCGGAACCAAAGATCCCTTCGAGGATGCAGCAATTTCTTGGTCACACTAGACTCTATCGCAGATTTGCCGCAGGATTTTCGAAGATCGCGCAGCTTAAATCTTTTTAGCACAGTAGGGTGCTGTGTTCGTGAAAGACAAAACAGGAGGACGTCTTTCCAGCTTTCGAATCCCAACTCTGCAATGTTTACACACCGACGCAACACGAGAAAGTGATGACTTACGTAATGGACTTACAGGAAGAACTGCACGAGTCACGACCTGCGGTGGAAGCCCTGGTCTTTGGATTTAAGTTAGAGGCATTACTTGGACGGTACCAAGTGCACTACCTAGACCGATCACAAGGGCCTCCCGTGTGAGCTAAACGTGTGATGGCAGGCTGGGTTGAACTTTTGGATGAATACGACCGTGAAACTTGAACGTTCACGAGCTTTGCGGCTTGCTATCCACTCTAACATACCTGATCAGACCCGCTTTGTTCAAACTGAAGAACTGAAGGAAGAGAGTTCTCATGATTGACCCATGCGGGGCATAGGGAAGCAACCTTTGGCAGGTCGGACGATATTTGCTACTTCATGGAACGAATATGGACCTTACTATACATCAACCTCGGGGAACTGGTGCAGGCAAAGCACACGGGTTTCGATATCCTATTCATTTGAGTTTTGACAGGATGAATTAAAACCTGAAGACCATGTACGGATGACCGGGCCTGAAGGCCCACATAGCAACGCATGAGAACGATGTTTGACTTGTGGGAAAGTCAAGGTGGGATATTAGCAACCAGAGCCACATATATGGAAATGAGAACATACTGCCATGGATTTTATCACTAGTCTACTTACAACTCGAAACGAAAACATTATCACCTGGATGATCATTGATGGACTCACATTACCAGCACACTTTCTTGCAATCAAGACAACTGACGAGTCTTCACAGTTGTGAATGTTCCTCTAAGAGAGGCGGCTTTTAGGTATGAGGTGCCAACTCCTGTTACCTCTGAATTTGATATACGCATGATTTATTTCAGGCAATACACAACACCCTTGGCTCACGTCAGGACCAGAGCATTGCTTATCACCGTAGGATAAATGGTCAGAATAAACGAACCCCCTCCCATGACATTCGAGGCATGCTGCGAGCATTTGTGTGACTGGCGTTGGTGCAATTTGAAGGACTCTTACCTATAGTGGAGTACCACTGTGACGGTTATCATTCTGGTAACCAGACAGCTCTGTTGAGGCATCTCATGAACGATAATGCCAATCTCCTTGTTGGATTAAGACAAGTAGCAACCTAATCACAAGTCCAGGACTTGTATTCGGGACCCTTGGGAAAATTGCTTGAGAAACCCACTGTTAACACAGTCGAATTTCAACCATGAGAGTTCGTTGGAACTCAAGACGAGGACCGGAGTTCACGTGGGAGCGTGAGGATCAGATGAAACTCAAGTATCCTCAACTTTTTCCTATTGACCAATCTAAGTCGGGTACTACTGGTGAATTTCGGGACGAAATTCCTCTTCAAGTTGGGGATGATGTGGCACCTGGGGAAAACCTGCAGCAATCTTGATTTCTCACTTCACTCCTCTGTGCTTACTTGCCAAATTTCGGGATGAAATTTCTTTCAAGTTGGGGATGATGTGACGACCCGAACTTTCGAGGTTTGTAACGTTTAAACTTGTGATCCTAACTCCTCGATTATTCCTTTCTATTTGTCACGCGTTTCGTTCTAGTGTAATTCTGTTATGCGTATTTAAAACTTTGTTAAGCACACACTATTATAATTGGGCCGCACCACCCTTGAAGCCCAAACCTAACCAATTGAATTGAGAACCCAAACCGCCATTTGTGTGCTTGTGTGCGGCAGCCCAAATAATTATCCTAAAACTTTGACTACTTAGAGCACATGTTTCGGATCATATGATTGCTTGGTGATAAACTCAAAACAAAAACCCTACCCCCTCTCTCAATCTTGTAAACGGCAGTAGCTACCCCACCCCATTGGAGGCAACATCATCTCATTCGACAAGTCTCTTGGTTAGTAATTCTGTATTGTGTTAAGTTTAATTATGTGATCTTGTTTGTATATGTGCTTAATTTACAAAGAAAGTATACGTGAGGACTATATATGTGTAGTGAATAGGCTCGGATATGTGTTAGTAATCGGCTGGATTGTGTCTCGAATTAGGGTATCTTCGATATATCAATGATCTTACTTGTTTTAGTTTTAATTGATTGCTTTCATCTATATGTGCACCTATGTGATGTACGATCAATATCGCACGAGTATTTATGTTTTAGAAACTAGGATTGCGTGAATCGGTGGGTTATTCTAATCATGATTTGGCCATTCTCGGCCATGTGTGAGGGATCTTGATTTATTGGTAATTGATTTAGGATTTGATAGAATAATGATTAATAATGGTGGTTCACGTGACAAGCCGTGTATGTGATAGATTATGGATGTTTGCATTGTTTGAATATTGATAATCGTGATGAATGTTACTGCCAAATGATTAGGGTGCATGTGGTGTTTTGATTTGGTAATAATTGAATTGTGAGGATAAACACAATTTCTTGGTCCATGAGTTTGTCAGGCCCACTATTTTGTGAGGTCCAATAAGAATTTAGAATGCATAGAGTTGTTGCCCAAGTTACACGTAAATGTTTGAAGATCATGTGAAGTTTGATGATGATGAAATTTGTGAGTAGGTGGAATGTTGCTAGTTAATATAATATCATTGTATGATGAGAGTTTTGTCTGTAAGCTGATTTGGACGTGTTCGATCACTGTTTTATTATTAAACAACTAGTATTAGTGATATGTGTATTGTTTATTTGATTATTAATTAAGATGTGCAAAGTCAACGTAAACCAAAGAAATATTATAGTGCATTGGTGAGCTGTATGTTGTGACCTAGAAGTGGTAGGTATTAAATCCATGACCGTGATTTAATGAGGGTTCGAATTATATAAACAGTGGAAAATGATGCTTGATCGAATGTGATAATTAACCTAGGCTTAGGGGTGTTGCATGATAAACTCTTTGGTATGATTAACCGTAGTTTCGTGACATAATGATCTGGAACAGTATGTATTGCTAACCATGCTATGATTCATTAATTCGGTTTGGGATGTTGCTTTTGGCCAAAATTGTCAGTCTAAATCACGCATGTTTATTTACATTGAAAAGTGATTAAAAGATAAAATCGGGTGGAAATGGTTAAAGAAAAAGAAGTGGATTAAATGATCTGGGCCTTAAACTGTTAGAACCGCACCTGTATTAATGGGCTCGAGTGGGCTGCACGAACGTGAGGGATGCTATTAATGCGTATGTACTGTTATGACATATGAACTGTGTGTGATAATGCTTGTATGACACTCGTTTGATATAAGTGCTTAGAATGTGAGATAATGCATAGGAAACTGATTATCGTTGATGATCATATTAGAAGTTCGGTACAAACTTATATGAGACTTGAATGTGTGCTAAGACGTTACTTGATGAAGAATGGGCTGCTATGCCACCTATTATGACATGTGTTATATGAGTGCTTCTTGTACACAACATGAATATGGAATATGTGATCTATGTACATACAAACTGACTGTTTTGGTAACCACGGTAGGGTTGGTTGGCTAACATGGACGGGTAATATAACAAACCGAGCAAATTAAAGGTGAGTTCACTACATTCGAGCATGCGTCCCAGTGGTTGGGGACAGTCAGTGGGTATCCCGTGGAGGGATAAGTCTTTTGGGTAAAAACGGGTATATTGGTTAATATTCTCACCTATCAATCTTGTAAGTCCCTTATTATGTTACCTGGAGGGTAACGGGTATTAGTTGGTAGCGCTACTTAGGTTTGGCACCCCCACACCGCTCCTAGATAGGACGGATGTGAACTAATGACCCAGTCGGGGCCCAGTACTAGGTAGGAGTACGTGGGAAGGGCAGTCATGTATTTCAGGAGCCGTCTTGTTCGGAATTGAGATATTAACAATATTACTTGCATTTGTCAGTGAACTGTTTTACATACAACTGGTAACAAACGTTTTCTAAAACTGTGAACTCGCCAGCTTTGTCTGATACACTTGTTACATGCTCGCATGTCGTTAGGTGATTGAAACAGGAGCTTGCTGGCTGGAGAGCGAGAGTGGTCATGGTTATACGGATGGGATTATTTATCAAACATTTATTTCTTATGATTGATCGAAAAGTATTTACATTATGTTACATTAACGCTTCCGCTGAACTTGTGGTTTTTGAATAACTTATGATTGGGATTTTATCATTATTAATTGATGGAACTTTATTTTAAACTTATGATTCAATGTAATTAGTGGCTCATTGCTAGTGGTCACACGCCTAACAGGGACACTCCCTAGGTGGTATTTTGAGGGTGTGACAAAAGGTCTGGTGGCAAGAAAAGATGCTTGCAGAAGGTTGTCAAGTGTTTTCGCTCGACGATTCCATTTCCGGGTGGTTGGTTTGGTCCTTGTTCCTGTAACTCGAATCCTAGCCCGGTAAATCCCATTTTATTTTTACACACTTGTGAACCTTACGCCTTTTTTACTCTCTGATCGAAGTTCTCGACATTGAAAAATCCTCGTAAACTAAATCACACTTGTGTATGGTGACATTTAAGAGATATACAGTCAAAAAAATCAAGAGCAATGGTGATATATACGCGGATTAAACACCAAAAAATAAACACTCAAAAATGGCTACAATTTAAGGAATGTGTTTAGTGACGACATCAGATTTCTAATTGATGGAGAAAGGTCCGGTGGCAAGAAAAGCTGCTTCCAGGAGGTTGTCATGTGTTTTCGCTCAACGATTCCATTCTTGGGTGGTTGGTTTGGCCCTTGTTCCAGTAACTCGACTCCTAGCCCGGTATATCCCATTTTAGTTTTACACCATTGTGAAACTTACGCCTTTTTTACTCTCTGATCGAGGTTCTCGGGATTGAAAAATCTTCGTAAACTAAATTACACGTGTATATGTTGAGATTTAAGATATATACAGTCAAGAAAATCAAGAGTAATGTTGATATATATGCGGATTAGACACCAAAAAATAAACACTCAAAAAAATTATGGAATGTGTTTAGTCACGGCATCAGATTCCTAATTGATGGAGAAAAGTCTGGTGGCAAGAAACGCTGCTTGCAGGAGGTTGTCAAGTGTTTTCGCTCAATGATTCCATTCTTGGGTGTTTGGTTTGGCCGTTGTTCCTATAACTCGAATCCTAGCCCGGAATATCCCATTTTAGTTTTAGACCATTGTGAACCTTAAGCCTTTTTTACTCTCTGATCGAGGTTCTCGGCATTGAAAAATCTTCGTAAACTAAATTACACGTGTATATGTTGAGATTTAAGATATATACAGTCAAGAAAATCAAGAGCAATGTTGATATATATGCGGATTAGACCCCAAAAAATAAACACTCAAAAAATTTATGGAATGTGTTTAGTCACGGCATCAGATTCCTAATTGATGGAGAAAAGTCTGGTGGCAAGAAAAGCTGCTTCCAGGAGGTTATCAAGTGTTTTCGCTCGATGATTCTATTCTTGGGTGGTTGGGTTAGCGCTTATTCCTGTAACTCGAATCCTAGCCCGTTAGTTTTACACCATTGTGAAAATTATGCCTTTTTTACTCTCTGATCAAGGTTCTCAGCATTGAAAAATCCTTGTAAACTAAATCACATGTATATATGTTGACATTTAAGAGATATACAGTCAAGAAAATCAAGAGCAATGGTGATATATATGCATATTAGACACCAAAAAATAAACACTCAAAAAAGGCTACAATTTAAGAAATGTGTTTAGTGATGACATCAGATTCCTAATTGATAGAGAAAGGTCTGGTGGCAAGAAAAGCTGCTTCCAGAAGGTTGTCAAGTGTTTTCGCTCGACTATTCAATTTCTGGGTGGTTGGTTTGGCCCTTGTTCCTGTAACTCGAATCCTAGCCCGGTATATCCCATTTTAGTTTTACACACTTGGGAACCTTACGCCTTTTTTACTCTCTGATAGAGGTTCTCGGCATTGAAAAATCATCATAAACTAAATCACATGTGTATATGGTGAGATTTAAGAGATATACAGTCCAGAAAATCAAGAGGAATGGTGATATATATGCGGATTAAACACCAAAAAATAAACATTCAAAAAATGGCTACAATTTAAGGAATGTGTTTGGTGACGGCATAAGATTTCTAATTGATGGAGAAACTTCTGGTGGCAAGAAAAGCTGCTTCCAGGAGATTGTCAAGTGTTTTCGCTCGACGATTCCATTCTTGGGTGGTTGGTTCGTCCCTTGTTCCTGTAACTCGAATCCTAGCCCTGTATATCCCATTTTAGTTTTACCCAATTATAAACCTTACGCCTTTTATACTCTCTGATCGAGGTTCTCGGCATTGAAAAATCTTCGTAAACTAAATCACACGTGTATAGGTAGACATTTAAGAGATATACAGCTAAGAAAATCAAGAGCAATTGTGATATATATGCGGATTAGCACCAAAAAATAAACAATCAAAAAATGGACACAATTTAAGTAATGTGTTTAGTGATGGCATCAAATTTCTTATTGATGGAGAAAGTTCTGGTGGCAAGAAAAGCTGCTTCCAGGATGTTGTCAAGTGTTTTCGCTCGACGATTCCATTCTTGGGTGGTTTCTTCGGCCCTTGTTCCTGTAACTCAAATCCTAGCCCGGTATATCCCATTTTAGTTTCACACAATTGTGAACCTTACGCCTTTTATACTCTCTGACCGAGGTTCTCGGCATTGAAAAATCTTCGTAAACTAAATCACACGTCTATATGTTAACATTTAAGACAAATACAGTCAAGAAAACCAAGAGCAATGTTGATATATATGCGGATTAGACACCAAAAAATAAACACTCACAAAATGGCTACAATTTAAGGAGTGTGTTTAGTGACCGCATCAGATTCCTAATTGATGGAGAAAGGTCTGGTGGCACGAAAAGCTGTTTCTAGGAGGTTGTCAAGTGTTTTCGCTCGACGATTCCATTCTTGGGTGGTTGGTTTGTCCCTTGTTCCTGTAACTTGAATCCTAGCCCGGTATATATCATTTTAGTTTTACACCATTGTGAAACTTACGCCTTTTTTACTCTCTGATCGAGGTTCTCGGCATTGAAAAATCCTCGTAAACTAAATCACACGTGTATATGTTGATATTTAAGAGATATACAGTCAAGAAAATCAAGAGAAATGGTGATATATATGCGGATTAGACACCAAAAAATAAACACTCAAAAATTGATGAAGAAAGGTCTGGTGGCAAGAGAAGCTGCTTTTAGGAGGTTGTCAAGTGTTTTCGCTCGACGATTCCATTTCTGGGTGGTTGGTTTCGCCCTTGTTCCTGTAACTCGAATCAAGAGCAATGGTTATATATATGCGGATTAGACACCAAAAAATAAACACTCAAAAAATGGCTACAATTTAAGGAATGTGTTTAGTGACGGCATCAGATTTCAAATTGATGGAGAAAGGTCTGGTGGCAAGAAAAGCTGCTTCCAAGAGGATGTCACGTGTTTTTGCTCGACGATTCCATTCTTGGGTGGTTGGTTCGGCCCTTGTTCCTGTAATTTGAATCCTAGCCCGGTATATCCCATTTTAGTTTTACACAATTGTGAACCATCCGCCTTTTATACTCTCTGATCGAGGTTCTCGGCATTGAAAAATATTCGTAAACTAAATCACACGTGTATATGTTGACATTTAAGAGATATACAGTCAAGAAAATCAAGAGCAATGGTGATATATATGCGGATTAGACACCAAAAAATAAACACTCAAAAAATGGCTACAATTTAAGGAATGTGTTTAGTGACGGCATCAGATTCCTAATTGATGGAGAAAGGTCTGAGTGGCAAGAAAAGCTGTCACACCCCCAAAATACCACTTGCGGAAGCACCGCGGGACGTGTGACGTACTAGGATCTAGCCACCAATCACATTGAACTCATAACAATATTTTCAATAAAACTTACATTCATTAACATAAAGTGTTACAAATCATTAAAGGTAATTCATCGTATACAGCGGAAGCATAAATCATATGTTAAATGTTCTATAAACCATTTGTTCGTAAACCATTAGACTTGTCTTGTGATTACATGTATCTCGACCCATGACCACTCCAGCATCCCAAACTGCAAGTCCCAATTAAGTATACCAATAGACCTGCAAGCATGTAGAAGAAGTGTGTCAGACGACGCTAGTGAGTTTACTGATTTGTTAAACCGTTCGTTACCGATTACTGATTCATGTTATGTTATGTTGATGATAACTCGATACCGTAGACGGCCCTTTTTGCCCTTCTCTAATGCTCTATCAAACATTGGTCATGATTTAAAGTTATTAGTTCACGCCCGTCCTATCTAGGTACGTCGTGAGGGTGCCAAACCTAATAGCGCTATCAACTAATAACCCCGTTGCCCTACAAACAACTAACCCGGTAGTATGATGGGACTTAAGTGATAGAAGTGAGTGTATTATCCAACATCAACGTTTACTGAAAACCGTTGCATATCCCCTACAAGGATATGCGTTTGTGAAATCCGCCTCACATCTCTTACAAGGATGTGGGTATTTGAAACTGCCTCATATCCCCTACAAGGATATGGGTTTACGAAAATCCGTTAACAAGTTTTATCAGTTTGATTGTCCCCACCGGACGCATGCTTGTTTTGAGAGAAATGAACTCACCTTGGTTTGCTCGGTATGACTAGCTACTTGTTCAAAATTAATCAGTCAAGCCTACGGTATTCATGTATACGTAGTCAGTTTACATTCACTTTATTCATGTATAATCATAGCGTGTAGTCATAGCAAGGATTATTGCATAACAGGTAACAACCATTTCAAGCACATAACACACATAATAGATGGTTTACTCTCTGATCGAGGTTCTCGGCATTGAAAAATCCTCGTAAACTAAATCAAACGAGTATATGTTGACATTTAAGAGATATACAGTCAAGAAAATCAAGAGCAATGGTGATATATATGTCACAGCCCCCGACTCCACCCTAGGAACGGGAGCCGTGAACCAGCCAGATGGTATCGGTGTTTATTAATTATGCAGCGGAAAATTTTCTTTTTTCATCAGGATCGTAGTTAGGAAATAATTTCAGAGTTTATAAAACACCAACTTTTAATATTACATAAATGGGCTAAAACCCATATTCCATACAATTGTTTTTATGGGGATAAACCCAAATAAATAAAACATAAATTTCTTCTTTTGTTCAGGTATTTATAGCCACTTTATTTAAGCCTTCCGTGCTACATAGCTGGCTTATACTATCTTTACAGCAAATTTCCAGAAACATGTTTGGAAAACATTTTATCAGTAATAAATACAGGCGAGTTCATTCCATTTTTATAAAAATGTATTGTTATACTTTACAGCACTAAGGGTTTTTATATTTGTTTATATTTACCCAATTCAATCAGTATTTTGTCACATGGTTGCAGTTCCGATGTGACAGTGGTCATATTACTCATTGGCTCACTTTCGTCCAATAGTGAATTTATCAAGTAATTATATCTTACTATTATTCAACGTATCTGTCACTAGGCGATTCCCGTGACGATGGTCATATCACTGTTGATCATTCTTTCAACTAGTGACTGTGGTCATAACACTGTTGATCATTCTCTCAACTAGTGCCGGTGGTCGCATCACTGTTGATCGTTCTCTCAACTAGTGACTTTGGTCCTATCACTGTTGATTATTCTCTAAACTAGTGACTCTAGTCATATCACTGTTGATTATTCTCTCAACTAGTGACTCTGAATTTAGTAATGTCTCATGACATTACTTTTTCAAATATATTTTCTATAGCACAAAACCAATTAGCCCAGAAAATGAAATATATCATTTTCTATCAAATTAATAGCTATAACTTTATTAACTATAATATATTAATTAAATATATTAACGTGACTGTTTATGTGATATATTGGTTAATGGTATATTGATTACATTTTAACAACTTGAGTGGTAATATGATTACTCTGACATAATGTACATTTAATGTTCAATATGAGTTTATAAATTAACAGGTGTATTTAATAAATACTTTTACGGTTGTATTAATATTGAATGTTCAATACTTTATGTGATACAACTTAAACATGATAAGAAACTTGTTAATTAATATATCATTTTAGCACTCAACGATATTATGCTAAGAAAATAACAGTGGTATATATATATTTTTTTAATTTATAATTATATTAAAACCTGTTAATTTGTTATATATCAATATGATTAATAATGTTTCAGTATACTACAAAGCTTTATTTTATATATACACTATTTAGATCTATTTCAATCATACACTAAATTTATTAATTATTAAATGTAAAAATAATCTTAGTTATAGGCTATGGCCACTGGGGCACAATTTCCCCCGTGTTTGTGGTCATGCCACCATTGGCTAACTTTTTGGTCAATAGTAACGAGGGTTAAGTAATATATAAAACTTCCCATACCGGCAGTTATTGCAGAATATAAAAATTTAATCACTGTAAGTATAACTGATAAATATTTAGGATTTTGGAAAGCATTTTTAAATATAACTGTATCACAAAAAGGTGATAAAAAGGAGAATGACTCACAAAGTGTGAGAAAAGATAATGGACTCACTTTGTAACTTTAGGGTTCAACTAAAAGTCTCCTGGTAGAATCTTGGGTAAACTCCTGAGCTATTTAATAAAATATATAATGCACTCGCGTTAAATATAATAACCCAATTCAACTTTATCCCTATGTCACGAGACAGAACCCAACAAACTTATTCGGGCAGAGCCTTGACGTGCGTTATGGGGGCCCAGATCAATCGGACAGGGTATTTGTGATCAAGGGTTAAAACACTTAAAACAGTGTAGTGCTTTATTGCTATTGTTATTACTAAAGTATATATATATATATATACATATATATATACATATTATACAATACTACAAAGTACAATGTCGGTTGGTGCCTCCCATTGGCCAAAATGGGCGGCTCATTTTAATAACATTTTTGTTTTTTTTTTTTTTTTTTCCGTTTTGCCCCTAGCTCAAACTAAAATTACGCTTTTGTCTCCAGCTAAAAATTACGATTTTGCCTTCAAGTCAAAATTACGATTTCGTCTGCCACTCTCCCATTGGACCAACCAGTTTATTATTTTTTATCCATTTTAAAATTACGGTTTTGCCCCCCAGCTCAAAATAATATTACGCTTTTGTCCCAAATAAAATTACGTTTTTCCCCCCAGCTAAAAATTACGATTTTGCCCTCAGTAAAAAAATGTTATTTTTCCCCGTTAAAAAAATTACGATTTCGCCCTCAGCTGAAAATTACGTTTCTCCCCCCTTCAAAATAAAATGACGCTTTTGTCCCAAAGTCAAAATTATGATTTTGCCCTCGGTTCAAAATACAATTGTGCTTTTTCCTCCAGCTTAAAATTACGATTGTGCCCGTAGTTCAAATTTATATTACGCTGTTACCCTAGGTGCAAAATTACGAATTTGTCCCTATTAAAATTTCAAATCCACCCCCCCCCCCTTCAAATTTACAGTACTGCCATGACTTTAGGTTTTGGCAATTTACGATTTTACCCCAGTCAAAAAATACAACTTTTCCCTCAGTTAAAAATTACAATGTTGCCATTGTTTTAGTTTTTTTTTTATCAAAAATATAAAAGTGTTATTTTTTATTGGTTGACTCGATTTAGTTGTTTTTCGTCTCAATGAGCTGCTGCCTAACACTCGCTCATTATTCGTCCACCGCCCCGCAACGCGGGCGGGCATCTAACTAGTATATATATATAATAGGGAAATGGCGAGTGAGAGAGATCAGAAAGAAAGGACTTTGAGCAACTTCTTTTGAATCCTTCTATGCCTATATATATTGAAAAATGCTAGACTTGGGAAACAAGAATGGCATCTCCACGACACCATGCATATGTAAGTATTAGGTCACGTATACTTTCTGTATTAATTACTTTTCATCTAAATATTACACATGCACACACGATCTATGTTTTCATTTGAAGGGTTTTAAATTAATTTTTTATTTTTATATATTATAATTAATTAAGCTGCTTCACTTATTTGGCGCGTATAACTTCTAAAATATGACGTTTTATAAAACAATGAATATGTCGTTACGTATACTTTCTGCATTAATTACTTTTCATATAAATATTACACATGTACACACGATCTATGTTTTCATTTGAAGGGTTTTAAATTAATTTTTTATTTTTATGTATTATGTATTATAATTAATTCAGCTGATTCACTTATTTTGCGCGTATAACTTCTAAAATATGACGTTTTGTAAAAACAATGAATTTGTCATTAGAACGAGAATATTTGTATCTACATTTTGAACCTAGTTTCATTAAAAACGGAGTACGTACAAATATAATGTATTATTATAATTTAATTATTAAACGGTTTCTAGGCCCGTCTAGGTACTTCATATTTCTAACGGTCAACTTACCCGTAATCTACCCGTTTAATAATATAAGTTTTATATACTTTATTTTAATATAGAAAATAGAAATGTCACACATATTCAAACCAATTAATTAGTATAACATTCCAACCAATTATATATAAAATAGTTTTTAAAACTATATGGGTCGAAAAATAAAACTAGTTACTAGTGGTTAATAAATTTAAACTTATAACTCCTATATGAAAAAAAAAATAGATATGTTACATCCTCCCCACCTTGTTTTAAATCTCCTCCTCGAGATTTGGGCTACGATGGCTTCTTAAAGTTTTGTCACGTCTTAGTCAATAAGAACAGTATTAAGGTAAATGGTACAGAACCAAAATATCAAATTTTGTGAATATGAGATGTACAATAAATCGGACTCAATGGTTCAACTGAATTTATTTATGAAATCGATGTCAAACGAATGAGATGAAATGATATAATTTCCAAGGTGACTAGGTTCAAGCCAAAGGAGATATATGATCAATAGATGTCTAAATTGAATGTTTACAAGTTGTGAATGACTTTTAGAATCAATAAAATTCATTGTCAAAAAAAAACTTACTTTGATTGTCAACTGAGGAAGATTTAGAATCAACAAGCTCAAAATGAAATAGAAGCACGAAAATAATTTGTCAACTATCAAACCATGATATGAGAAAAATTTATGTGTTGACATTTATTGAATTGCAAGGATACACCGAAATACAACAGAGTTAGTGTATCATTGTCTTAATACATAAATGCATTAAGACTAATTTCAATGATGAGTCAAACGAAAGACGTACGTGCTTTTGCATGAATTGTATGATTATAACTAGCCCAAGCTACAAGTTTATATCGACGCCGCAAGGTGTCGTAATGCTTGAAATAGTTCAATAATTATGGTGACCGAACAAATTCACCATTTTCCTAATCAACCGAAAGCTTTAATGAAGTAAATTTGGATATTCATTTCGAATAGGATTTTCAATTGATGATGAAAAGACCAAATGAATATTATAGAATTTTTTATCAAAGATGAAAGAATCTTTAGAGGTACACCGAGATATAATACGAATTTGTGTACTCTTATCTTAACACATAATTGTATTAAGACTGTTTTTAGATAATGAACCAACAGAAATTAAATAAATAAATTCGTATATCAGGTGTGAAAATGAGATTAGTTCAAGCTTCAAATTAAAGAAAATGCCACCATAAGGTGCCGTAACCAATTTAATGATTCGATGAAAGTGAAGACCAAACAATATTATGGTTCTGAATAGATGAAGTATTTGACAGCATGCATTTATTTAAATACTTTTATTTATACTAGAGTCAAATAATAACTTAACTTAGATATTACATATCAGCGATTACGTCTAGAATCATTTCTGCTTCTTGCGTAGTAAGTACGAATGCTCGCGCGTTCTTCTTAGCTCCGTCTGTTGTTTTTGCCTGGTTGTCGAGTGCTTTGGTCAGTTTCGGGCAATATGGTTTGATGTGTCCCGTTTCTCCGTAATTGTAACAAATATTAGTTTTCCTTCTACATTCTTCTTCTATATATCCAGTCATCTTGCAGAAGTTACATTAGGGTGTTCTCTTAAAACGACATTTTCCTGAATGCTTTTTGTTACAGTTTGTGCAGGTAGGTTGCCCCATGACGGTTCAGTTCCTTGGCAAAATTGTTGGGAAATTCTCTGGGCTAACTCTTTCTTCTTGTTTTCTTCTCTTGTGCGGATTAGTCCATCTGTCAGGAGGTTAGCCAGTTCAACTGTTTCTTCAATAGTCTGTGGTCTAGCGGCCTTGACCATGTCTCGGATTTCTCTCACTAATCCCCAAACATAACGAGAAATTAGTACGGGTTCTGGTGAAGCCAGAGTTGGTACTATTCTTGCATATTCGAATAACGTTGTCGTATATTCACGACAATTCACATCTACCATTTTATGATTTAGGAACTCGTTAGCCATTCGTTACTTTTCATAAGGGGGACAAAATTTCCTTTCTTCCATTTCCTTGAATTTTTCCCAGTTCATGGCATAAGCCATGTCACTTCCTTTTGCTTGAAGAATTGTATTCCACCATTCTAAGGCTTCTTCCTTAAAGAGGTTGGAAGCATACATCACCTTATCTTCTTTGGCACATTTGCTGATTTTAAGAACAACTTCCGTCTTTTCCAACCACCGCAAAGCAGCCGTGGCGCCTTCACTGCCTGCGAACTCAGTTGGTTTACAAGTAAGAAATTCTTTATAGGTACACCCGAGAGTCATCACCTTCATTTTCTTAGAATATGGGGTTTTGATAATATCATCATTGTCTCTATTGACACTATGGCTAAAACTGTCGTCGCGAGTATGCTTGCTACTCACAACTTTGGTGGGTTTTACGGGGTTTTTAACGGCTTTAATTATTAAAGGTATAGCATTGGCTATTCCTTGGGCTATTATATTTTCTATAGCATTTTTATCCAAATGATTTTCATTATTAGCATGAACTTCTGGATTATATGATACTTCGTTCGACATCTGAATTGCAAACATTTTCAATTATTAATATCACAGAATAATTAAAACAAAACAATACTTCCAGGAATTATATGTGCATATATATATATACTAGCCGTTTACCCGCGCGATGCGGCGGGAAACATATCAGTTAGGTTGGTGAGTTTAGGGCTATGTACGGGGCAGTTCGGTTTTGAGCCATAACCAAAACCAAATTCGAACACAACACTTGTTAGTAATTCTAAGGGTGTGCATGAGAAGGTTCAGTTCAGTTGGGTCATAACTAAAATCTAAATTTTCGGTTAAGGTACTTCAAAACCGGTCATGGGGATTTAAAGAGTTTTAAAAGGATGTAAACAAACCGAACTGCGCCAAGCCAACAAAAGCACAACCATAAGCTCAAAACTAAGCAAACCAATCCGTTAGTTTATCAGTCGACTCGTGATATATTGTATATTACTTAAGTTAGTTTTCTTATTCGTGATATGTTGGCACTTGTTTTTCTGTTAGTTTATCGATTCTTTGGTGATATACTTTTCTTAAAGTTTTTAGTTGTTAGTTTATCAATCTTTCCATCAAATCAATCACAAGACCTTTTAGGGATAAATGGTTATGAAAGTGAAACCACAGGGACTGAAATCGTAATTTTTAAACTAATGGACTGAAATAGTGATGTTTGACAAACCACAGGGACGAAAACAGTAATTAACTCAATCCCAAATCTTAGGGATGATTTTGGCAAAAGAATCAGACATTTAATGGAAATAGCAAAAAAATCTCAAAAGTGAATGACTATATTGTACAAAAAAAGTTGTTTTAGATGAAAATGACAAACATGCCCAAACCTTAGGGACGATTTTGGCAATTTACTCAAATAAAAAACTCCCAAGCTTCTCGGACTTAAGGTGAAAAAAAAATCCAAACATGAGAAAGCTTAGAAGGCCGGTATGATTCTTTTGTCTAAAAGTTTCTTTAAACTTAACACACGGTCTTTATCTGTTTTATACTGTGAACGGGATGATGCATTTGGCGACTGTAACTTGTTTCTGTACGTGCTTAGACTTTGAATTATTGGTACACAAACAAGAAAAATAAAAAATAGAGTTAAATGCCATTTTAGTCCCTGTGGTTTAGGTCATTTTGCCAGTTTAGTCCAAAGGTTTCATTTTTAACCTGTGGGTCCAAAAAGGTTTCACAGTTGCCATTTTAGTCCACTGGGTTAACTTCATCCATTTTTCTGTTAACGAGAAGGCCAATTCGGTCATTTTATATGACTGAATTACCCTTTTAGTTAACAGAATTACATACAAAATGACCAAATTGGCCTTCTCGTTAACAGAAAAAATAGATGAAGTTAACCAAGTGGACTAAAATGGCAACTGTGAAACATTTTTGGACCCACAGGTTAAAAATGAAACCTTTGGACTAAACTGGCAAAATGGCCAAAAGCACAGGGACTAAAATGGCATTTAACTCTAAAAAATAAATAGATTTGTTGGTAGGGTGCCTGAAAACAGCAAAATATATTATTAACAAGGTTGTAGAGATAGTTCAGTTTCTAAACCCTTTTAGAATTGATAAAGTGTTTTCACTATATTGCTTATCAAAATAGAAACTAAATATGGCCAACACCAGACAATCTAAATGCATAATCTGCCGAAGGCAAAAGTAGGCTTCTGCGGTGTGTATAAATACACAATTTTTTAACACATTGTATCTTAATGTCGATTTAAAATTCCCAAATTTGATATGTAATACGTAGGGGTGTATATAGGGGTGTAAAACTTCAAGATTATTAAACGTAAAAACTTGTTTTAAAAAATGCCATTTTCGTCCCTAAGGGTTGGGCAGTTTCGCGACTTTCGTCCAAAGGTTTGTTTTTCAGACCTTTTGGATCCAGATGCGGAAAAACAAACCTTTGGACGGAAGTCGCAAAACTGGCCAAACCTCAGGGACGAAAATGGCATTTTATTCAAACTTGTTTAAGGTGATAATCATAGGAGTAGAGTTGTGATATGTGGATTGAACCTTATTCTTTGTGCCCTTTGAGCTGTTGCAAGATCAGGAGGTCTAGGAACAGTGATTCGTAACCTACCACGACCTAAATTGCCGTCTACATTGCCTTCCTGTAAACCATTAATGAAAACTTATTTATAGAATGCTAAAAAAAACTAATAAACAAATGTGAGGGAAGCGCCAAATGTGTTGAACTTATGCAACTTACCCTTTTCGGTGCCTTGTAGACAAAATTAGCTTGTTGATTTGTGTCTGTGACCTGTTAAGTAAAACATTTCGAATGTTCATAACATGTAGACAAATTTGTTTTTGAATCAAAATGAAACCTGATGCACAAATCACAATCATTAAAAGAGAAAAACAATATAGAAAAATAATAACTAATTTCTAACCTTACACAAGTGGCCTCCCTCGAGCTTTTGTCTTTTAGCAGCTTGACTTTCAACAACCGAAGAATTGTTCCCCGATTTTTGAAACCTAACAGCAAAACGATAAAAGGTCTTTCAAAATAATGACAATAGAAGATGAATTAACAACAAATATAATTCAACGGTAATTACCTGAAATTATCCATTAAACGCTCCTGGTTTTGTTTAGCTAGTTGACTTGCTGTAGGTTTCATCAAAGTTGAGGTCCTTGAAAACGACGGTTTCCAACTTGACTTTGTTTTAGATTTACAGTTAGCATTATTATGCTTTCTTTAATTGCAGCACCGATAGACTGTTGGTTTATCAATGTTTGTAGACAGTAATTCTTCAAGTCCAAAGAAACTCCCTCATTTGCCACATCACCATCTGCAAGATAATTAACAATATGTCCGATATATCACCGATTCAACCTGGCTCTGATCTTCTAACAAATTGAATGCACAAACACACACTTTCACATGTATTGTAGAATCATGCACACCTGAGCCAATGTCAACATCACTGCAATATGCACATTAAGCCAAACAACATATGAAAGGAACAGATAAAGCATGCATATTACATGAGAGAAATTGTGACTCACAGTCAAACAACTAAGAAAACATATTAGAGGCCGGGAGAGGTACGACATAGCATACTCTGTGAAAGAGATCTACAACTCCTTGATGTGGTGCCTAGGCTTGATGTCAATCTTGTTGCATCAACTATTTTATGTAAGGGGTAGCAGTGACTATGCACATCCAAGTTCTGATGGGCACCTAACACGTACATTAACAAACACTTTTATATTGCATATATTTGTCTACTTAATAGAGTTGAACTTCTCAGGTTTTCTTTAGCTTTTAAGAGTAAAATCAACAACACATCAATCGCAAAAAATAAAGCAATTCTTAACTAAAAACCACACGAAATATAGCACAAGATATACGACCAATAGTTTAACACGTTCTAAACACATTTAAGTAAACTTACTATTAACCAGTAACTCCAATTTCTGAGGAAGGAAAAATGTCTCAAATTGACTATCGTGACCATAATCTCAATTATAGAATCAACCTAATTTCTCATATCGCCTATTTTTCGATGACTGCATTAAACTGTATACCAATACCATCTATTCTCCAGATCAAACTCCTTCAACTCTGGATCCCACGACGAAACATTTGATAGAAATATCCAAATTCAAACACTGCAAGAGTACATTACCTTTAACCACAATTCCAAGCTATAAGGATCCGATATCGTGGATAAGGATAGCTGCAACAGATTTTTTTTTGCCATCAATTAATATAACATGAATGAATAAAAATTACAAAAATAGCAACAAATTTCATAAAACGTTTCTAATTCTTACAGTGGAATTTATTTGTGTGAAAGCATAGTCTACGGCTATTCACCGTACCATGAGTGCTGGTAATCAAGAGGGTAGCCCCCTGAACTCATAGGCCATGGATATAACAGAATACTCAAATCTGTATATCAAATAAGATTAAAGCTAAAAGAATTAGGGCTTCCCCTAAAATTTAAAGAAGTAGATACAGAACCAAATTGAAAGTGTCCTAAACCCTAATTAATCAACTGGTACAATCAAAGGTACAAATCACTAATCAATGATACTAATCGAAAACAAAAACTTACATTCAAGATAATCAATCGAAGGAGAATCCGTGGTAAAAAAAAAGCCTTCACTTGTGACGACAATCGGTGGGGAATCCATAATAAAAACTCTGAACAATTTACTGAGCATCTCATAAAAATCAGATACGACTTTATTACCATAACAGAAACTGAGTGGCAGCGGCTTTCGAACTTGCACAAAAAGTTCATTAGATTTCTCCATGTTTCTTCTTACGGAAGCTTCGTTACACATGAAAGAAGAAGAGCGACAGATGAAGATCGTTTTGATCGCAGGTGGTTCATCTTCAACTCCTGTAACAAAACAAATGGTACGGATTTCATATTTACAGATCCAAACAATAATTACCTCAACGAAATCGGTTCATATCAAAAGTTTGAAACCTAGATCTACAATATAAAATTCCAATGAATTTGCACAAAATCTAGAAAAGCACTTACTCCATGAAGTTCAAAACCTAGACTTGAGTTTGATTCCAATGATTTCCATGAGGAATTGGAGTAGTAGAAACGTGATGGAGAAAAACCCTAGATCCAGATCTGGAATCGCTGGAGAGAGAGAGAGAGGAGCAGGGAAGCGGGCATTTTGAAATGTTTTGAAATGAGAGTGAAACCTGATGTATCCGTGTTTTTTTTAGTTGGAGGGTATAAGTGGAAATGGATGTTTTCTGATGCTTAAAACACTTGTACATCATGCTTTAGGGGTGTTTTAAGGGAATTTTTATGACTTTAAGAAGTCCCTTGGATATGCTTTATAAAGTAGTATAGATATATATATGTACACATATATTCAAATCTACAAAAAAACACATGTGTTACTTTGTATTAATTTCCTAACTTTATTGTTTAAGTTTAGTTATTAAAAGAACACCTAAATAGCTTAAACAAGTGGCTCTGATACGACCTTCTGTCACAGCCCCTGACCCCACCCTGGGAGCGGGAGCCGTGAACCAGCCAGATGGTATCGGTGTTTATTAGTTATGCAGCGGAAAATTTTCTTTTTTCATCAGGATCGTAGTTAGGAAATAATTTCAGAGTTTATAAAACACTAAGTTTTAATATTAAATAAATGGGCTAAAACCCGTATTCCATTCAATTGTTTTTATGGGGATAAACCCAAATAAATAGAACATAAATTTCTTCTTTTATTCAGGTATTTATAGCCACTTTATTTAAGCCTTCAGTGCTCCATAGCTGGCTTATACTATCTTTACAGCAAATTACCTGAAACATGTTTGGAAAACATTTTATCAGTAATAAATACTGGCGAGTTCATTCCATTTTTATAAAAAAATATTGTTATACTTTACAGCATTAAGGGTTTTTATATTTGTTTATATTTACCCAATTCAATCAGTATTTTGTCACATTGTGGCAGTTCCGATGTGACAGTGGTTATATTACTAATTAGCTCACTTTCGTCCAATAGTGAATTTACCAAGTAATTATATCTTACTATTATTCAACGTATCTGTCACTAGGCGATTCCCGTGACGATGATCATATCACTATTGATCATTCTTTTAACTAGTGACCGTGGTCATAACACTGTTGACCATTCTCTCTACTAGTGCCGGTGGTCGCATCGCTGTTGATCGTTCTCTCAACTAGTGAGTTTGGTCCTATCACTGTTGATCATTCTCTCAACTAGTGACTCTGAATTTAGTAATGTCTCACGACATTACTTTTTCAAATATATTTTCTATAGCACAAAACCAATTAGCCCAGAAAATGAAATATATCATTTTCTATCAAATTAATAGCTATAACTTTATTAAATATAATATATTAATTAAATATATTAACGTGACTGTTTATGTGATATATTGGTTAATGGTATATTGATTACGTTTTAACAACTTGAGTGGTAATATGATTAATTTGACATAATGTACATTTAATGTTCAATATGAGTTTATAAATTAACAGGTGTATTTAATAAATACATTTACGGTTGTATTAATATTGAATGTTCAATACTTTATGTGATACAACTTAAACATGATATGAAACTTGTTAATTAATATATCATCTTAGCACTCAACGATATTATGCTAAGAAAATTACAGTGGTATATATATTTTTTTAATATCTAATTATATTAAAACCTGTTAATTTGTTATATATCAATATGATTAATAATGTTTCAGTATACTACAAAGCTTTATTTTATATATACACTATTTAGATTTAGGTTTATTTCAATCATACACTAAATTTATTAATTATTTAATGTAAAAATAATCTTAGTTATAGGCTATGGCCACTGGGACACAATTTCCCCTGTGTTTGTGGTCATGCCACTATTGGCTAACTTTTTGGTCAATAGTAACGAGGGTCAAGTAATGTATAAAACTTCCCATACCGGCAGTTATTGCAGAATATAAAAATTTAATCATTGTAAGTATAACTGATAAATATTTAGGATTTTGGAAAGCATTTTTAAATATAACTGTATCACAAAAAGGTGATAAAAAGGAGAATGACTCACAAAGTGTGAGAAAAGAGAATAGACTCACTTTGTAACTTTAGGGTTCAACTAAAAGTCTCCTGGTAGAATCTTGGGTATAACTCCTGAGCTATTTAATATAATATATAATGAACTCGTGTTAAATATAATAACACAATTCAACTTTATCCCTATGTCACGAGACAGAACCCCAACAAACTTAGTCGTGCAGAGCCTTGACATGCGTTATGGGGCCCCAGATCAATAGGACAGGATATCAGTGATCAAGGGTTAAAACACTTAAATCAGTGCAGGGCTTTATTGCTATTATTATTACTAAAGAATATATATATATATATATATATATATATATATATATATAGTGTGTGTGTGAGGTTCATTGGGGAACACTAAAAAAGTGGGGAACAGTGGGGAACCGACTCAAACGAACTCCTATTGGACTCATTCCGGCGGCGTTGGAACCGTCTCGTCGAACCCTAACTAGGATCTCTTAACCCTAAACCCTAAATCATAACCCCTAAACCCTAAATATATTAGGGTTTGGCTTTTAGGGTTTAGCTTTAGGGTTTAGCCTTAGGGTTTAGCTTTCGGGTTTAGCTTTAGGGTTTAGAGTTTAGCTTTAGGGTTTAGGGTTTAGCTATTGGGTTTAGCTTTAGGTTTAGCCATCAGGGTTTAGCTTTTAGGGTTTATAATTTAAATTTTTACGGTTTAGCTTAGGTTTTAGCCTTATTTTTTAGCTTTAGGGTTTAGAGTTTAGGAGTTAGGATTTAGGGTTTAGGGTTAAGAGATCTTAGTTAGGGTTCGACGAGCCGGTTCCAACGCCGCTGGAATGAGTCCAATCGGAGTTCGTTTGAGTCAGTTCCCCGCTGTTCCCCACTTTTTTAGTTTTCCCCAATGAAACTTCCCCTATATATATATATATATACATATATATAATAGAGAAATGGCGAGTGAGAGAAATCAGAAAGAAAGGACTTTGAGCAACTTCTTTTGAATCCTTCTATGCCTATATATATTGAAAAATGCTCGACTTGGGAAACAAGTATGGCATCTCCATGACACCATGCATATGTAAGTATTAGGCCACGTATACTTTCTATATTAATTACTTTTCATCTAAACATTACACATGCACACACGATCTATGTTTTCATTTGAAGGGTTTTAAATTATTTTTTTATTTTTATATATTATAATTAATTCAGCTGCTTCACTTATTTGACACCAATAACTTCTAAAATATGACGTTTTACAAAACAATTAATATGTCATTAGAACGAGAATATTTGTATCTACATTTTGAACCAAATATAATGTATTTTTATAATTTAATTATTAAACGGTTTCTAGGCCCGTCTAGGTACTCCATATTTCTAACAGTCAACTTACCCGTAATCTACCCGTTTAATAATATAAGTTTTATATACTTTATTTTAATATAGAAAATAGAAATGTCACACATAGTCAAACCAATTAATTAGTATAACATTCCAACCAGTTATATATAAAATAGTTTTTAAAACTGTGTGGGTCGAAAAATAAAACTAGTTACTAGTGGTTAATAAATTTAAACAACTTATAACTCTTATATGAAAAAAATGGATATGTTACAATATATGCGGATTAGACACCAAAAAATAAGCACTAAAAAAATGGCTACAATTTTAGGAATGTGTTTAGTGACGACATCAAATTCCTAATTGATGGTGAAAGGTCTGGTGGCAAGAAAAACTGCTTGCAAGAGGTTGTCAAGTGTTTTCCCTGGACGATTCCATTCTTGGGTGGTTGGTTTGGCCCTTGTTCCTGTAACTCGAATCCTAGCTCGGTATATCCCATTTTAGTTTAAGACCATTGTGAACCTTAAGCCTTTTTTACTCTCTAATCGAGGTTCTCGGCATTGAAAATCTTTGTAAACTAAATCACGCGTGTATATGTTGACATTTAAGAGATATACAGTCAAGAAAATCAAGAGCAATGGTGATATATATGCGGATTAGACAACAAAAAATAAACACTCAAAAAATGGCTACAATTTAAGGAATGTGTTTAGTGACGGCATCAGATTCCTAGTTGATGGAGAAAGGTCTGGTGGCAAGAAAAGCTGCTTCCAGAAGGTTGTCAAGTATTTTCTCTCGACGATTCCTATAACTCGAATCCTAGTCCGGTATATCCCATTTTAGTTTTACACCATTGTGAACCTTACGCCTTTTTTACTTTCTGATCGAGGTTCTCGGCATTGAAAAATCCTCGTAAACTAAATCTCATGTGTATATGTTGACATTTAAGAGATATACAGTCAAGAAAATAAAGAGCAATGGTGATATATATATATATATATATATATATATATATATATATATATATATATGCGGATTAGACACCAAAAAACAAACACTCAAAAAATGGCTACAATTTAAGGAATGTGTTTAGTGACGGCATCAGATTCCTAATTGATGGAGAACGGTCTGGTGGCCAGAAAAGCTGCTTTCAAGAGGTTGTCAAGTGTTTTCGCTCGACGATTCCATTTCTGGGTGGTTGGTTTGGCCCTTGTTCCTGTAACTCGAATCCTAGCCCGGTATATCCTATTTTAGTTTTACATAATTGTGAACCTTAAGCCTTTTTTACTCTCTGATCGAAGTTCTCGGAATTGAAAATTCCTCGTAAACTAAATCACACGTGTATATGGTGACATTTAAGAGATATACAGTCAAGAAAATCAAGAGCAATGATGATATATATGCGCATTAAACACCAAAAAATAAACACTCAAAAAATGGCTACAATTTAAGGAATGTGTTTAGTGACGGCATCAGATTTATAATTGATGGGGAAAGGTCTGGTGGCAAGAAAAGCTGCTTCCAGGGGATTGTCAAGTGTTTTCGCTCGACGATTCCATTGTTGGGTGGTTGGTTTGGCCCTTGTTCCTGTAACTCGAATCCTAGCCAAATATATCCCATTTTAGTTTTACACCATTGTGAACCTTATGCCTTTTATACTCTCTGATTGAGGTTCTCGGCATTGAAAAATCTTCGTAAACAAAATCACACATGTATATGTTGACATTTAAGAGATACACAGTCAAGAAAATCAAGAGCAATGGTGATATATATGCGGATTAGATACCAAAAAATAAACATTCAAAAAATATCTACAATTTAAGGAATCTGTTTAGTGACGCCATCAGATTACTAATTGATGGAGAAAGGTCTGCTGGTAAGGAAAACTGCTTCCAGGAGGTTGTAAAGTGTTTTTTGTCTTGGGTGGTTGGTTTATCTGTTGTTCCTGTAACTCGAATCCTAGCCCAGTATAACCCATTTAGTTTTACACCATTGTGAACCTTACGCCTTTTTACTCTCTGATCGAGGTTCTTGGCATTGAAAAATCTTCGTAAACTAAATTACACGTGTACATGTTGACATTTAAGAGATATACAGTCAAGAAAATCAAGAGCAATGGTGATATATATGCGGATTAGACACCAAAAAATAAACACTCAAAAATGGCTACAATTTAAGGAATGTGTTTTGTGTGGGCATCAGATTCCTAATTGATGGAGAAAGGTCTGGTGGCAAGAAAAGCTGCTTCCAGGAGGTTGTCAAGTTTTTTCGCTCGACGATTCCATTCTTGGGTGGTTGGTTTGGCCCTTATTCCTGTAACTCGAATCCTAGCCCATTAATTCCCATTTTAGTTTTACACCATTATGAACCTTTCGCCTTTTATTCTCTCTGATCGAGTTTCTCGTCAATGAAAAATCCTCGTAAACTAAATCACACGTGTATATCTTGACATTTAAGAGATATACAGTTAAGAAAATCAAGAGAAATGGTGATATATATATATGCGGATTAGACACCAAAAAATAAACACTCAAAAAATGGCTACAATTTAAAGAATGTGTTTAGTGACGGCATCAGATTCCTAATTGATGGATAATGGTCTGGTAGCAAGAAAAGCTGCTTCTAGGAGGTTGTCAAGTGTTTTCGCTCGACGATTCCATTCTTGGGTGGTTGGTTTGGCCCTTATTCCTGTAACTCGAATCCTAGCCCGGTATATCCCATTTTAGTTTTACACCACTGTGAACCTTACGCCTTTTTTCCTCTCTAATTGAGAGGTTCTCGACATTGAAAAATTCCCGTAAACTAAATCACACGTGTATATGTTGACATTTAAGAGATATACAGTCAAGAAAATCAAGAGCAACGGTGGTATATATGCAGATTAGACACCAAAAAATAAACGTTCAAAAAATGGCTACAATTTATGGAATGTGTTTAGTGACGGCATCAGGTTCCTAATTGATGGGGAAAGGTCTGGTGGCAAGAAAAGCTGCTTCCAGAAGGTTGTCAAGTGTTTGCGCTCGGCGATTCCATTCTTGGGTTGTTGGTTTGGCCCTTGTTTCTGTAACTCGAATCCTAGCCCGTTATATCCCATTTTAGTTTTACACCACTGTGAACCTTACACCTTTTTAACTATCTAATCGAAGTTCTCGGCTTTGTAAAATCATTGCAAACTAGATCACACGTATATATGTTGACATTTAAGAGATATACAGTCAAGAAAATCAAGAGCAATGGTGATATATATGCGGATTAGACACCAAAAAATAAACACTCAAAAACTGGCTACAATTTAAGGAATGTGTTTACTGACAACATCAGATTCCTAATTGATGGAGAAAGGTCTAGTGGCAAGAAAAGCCGCTTCCAGGAGATTATCAAGTGTTTTCGCTCGATGATTCCAGTCTTAGGTGGTTGGTTTGGCCCTTGTTCCTGTAATTCGAATCCTAGCCTGGTATACCCCATTTTAGTTTTACACCATTGTGAACCTTACGCCTTTTTTACTCTCTGATCGAGGTTCTTGGGATTGAAAAATCCTCGCAAACTAAATCACACGTGTATATGTTAAAATTTAAGAGATATACAGTTAAGAAAATCAAGAGCAATGGTGATATATATGCGGATTAGACACCAAAAAATTCACACTAAAAAATGGCTACAATTTAAGGAATGTGTTGACGACATCAGATTCCTAATTGATGGAGAAAGGTCTGGTGGCAAGAAAAGCTGCTTCTAGCAGGTTGTCAAATGTTTTCACTTGACGATTCCATTATTGGGTGGTTGGTTTTGCCCTTGTTCCTGTAACTCGAATCCTAGCCCGATATATCCCATTTTAGTTTTACACCATTGTAAACCTTACGCCTTTTTCACTCTCTGATCGAGGTTCTCGGCATTGAAATATCCTCGTAAACTAAATCACACGTGTATATGTTGACATTTAATAGATATACAGTCAAGAAAATCAAGAGCAATGGTGATATAAATGCGGATTAGACACCAAAAAATAAACACTCAAAAAACGGCTACAATTTAAGGAATGTGTTTAGTGACGGCATCAGATTCCTAATTTATGGAGAAAGGTCTGGTGGCAAGAAGGGCTGCTTCCAGGAGGTTGTCAAGTGTTTTCGCTCGACGATTCCATTCTTTGGTGGTTGGTTTGGCCCTTTTTCCTGTAACTCGAATCCTAGCCCGGTATATCCCATTTTAGTTTTACACCATTGTGAACCTTACACCTTTTATTCTCTCTGATCGAGTTTCTCGGCAAAGAAAAATCTTCGTAAACTAAATCACACGTGTATATGTTGACATTTAACAGATATACAGTCAAGAAAATCAAGAGCAATGGTGATATATATGCGGATTAGACACCAAAAAATAAACACTCAAAAAATAGCAACAATTTAAGGAATGTGTTTAGTGACGTCATCAGATTCCTAACTGATGGATAAAGGTCTGGTGGCAAGAAAAGCTGCTTCCAGGAGGTTGTCAAGTGTTTTCGCTCGATGATTCCATTCTTAGGTGGTTGGTTTGGCCCTTGTTCCTGTAACTCGAATCCTAGCCCGATATATCCCATTTTAATTTTACACCATCGTGAACCTTACGCCTTTTTTACTCTCTGATCGAGGTTCTCGGCATTGAAAAATCTTCGTAAACTAAATCACACGTGTATATGTTGACATTTAAGAGATATGCAGTCAAGAAAATCAAGAGCAATGGTGATATATATGCGGATTAGACACCAAAAAATAAACACTAAAAAAATGGCTACAATTGAAGGAATGTGTTTAGTGACGGCATTAGATTCCTAATTGATGGAGAAAGGACTGGTGGCAAGAAAATCTGCTTCCACGAGGTTGTCAAGTGTTTTCGCTCGACGATTCCATTCTTGGGTGGTTGGTTTGGCCCTTGTTCCTGTAACTCGAATCCTAGCCCGGTATATCCCATTTTAGTTTTACACCATTGTGAACCTTACGCCTTTTTACTCTCTGATCAAGGTTATCAGCATTGAAAAATCTTCGTAAACTAAATCACACGTGTATATGTTGACATCGAAGAGATATGCAGTCAAGAAAATCAAGAACAATGGTGATATATATATGCGGATTAGACACCAAAAATTAAACACTCAAAAAATAGCTACAATTTAAGAAATTTGTTTATTGACGGCATCAGATTCCTAACTGATAGATAAAGGTCTGGTGGCAAGAAAAGCTGCTTTAAGGAGGTTGTCAATTGTTTTCGCTCGACGATTCCAATCTAAGGTGGTTGGTTTGGCCCTTGTTCCTGTATCTCGAATCCTGGCCCGGTATATTCCATTTTAGTTTTACACCATCATGAACCTTACGCCTTTTTTACTCTCTGATAGAGGTTCTCGACAATGAAAAATCTTCGTAAACTAAATCACACGTGTATATGTTGACATTTAAGAGATATACAGTCAAGAAAATCAAGAGCAATGGTGATATATATGCGGTTTTGACACCAAAAAATAAACACTCAAAAAATGGCTACAATTGAAGGAATGTGTTTAGTGGCGGCATCAAATTCCTAATTGATGGAGAAAGGTCTGGTGTAAAGAAAAGCTGCTTCTAGGAGGTTGTCAAGTGTTTTCGCTCGACGATTCAATTCTTGGGTGGTTGGTTTGGCCTTTGTTCCTGTAACTCGAATCTTTGCCCGGTATTTCCCATTTTAGTTTTACACCATTGTGAACCTTACGCCTTTTTTACTCTCTAATCGAGGTTCTCGACATTGAAAAATCCTCGTAAACTAAATCACACGTGTATTTGTTGACATTTAAGTGATATACAGTCTAGAATATCACGAGCAATGGTGGTATATATGCGGATTAGACACCAAAAAATAAACACTCAAAAAATGGCTACAATTTAAGAAATGTGTTTAGTGATGTCATCATATTCCTAATTGATGCAGAAACGTCTTGTGTTAAGAAAAGCTGCTTCCAGGAGGTTGTCATGTGTTTTCGCTTGACGATTCCATTCTTGGGGGGTTGGTTTGGCCCTTGTTCCTGTAACTCGAATCCTAGCCCGGTATATCCCATTTTAGTTTTACACCACTGTGAACCTTACACCTTTTTTACTCTCTAATCGAGGGTTTCGGCATTGAAAAATCCTCGTAAACTAGATCACACGTGTATATGTTGACATTTAAGAGATATACAGTCAAGAAAATCAAGAGCAATGGTGATATATATGCGGATTTGAAACCAAAAAATAAACACACAAAAAATAGCTACAATTTAAGGAATGTGCTTAGTGACGGCATCAGATTCCTAATAGATGGAGAAAGGTCTGGTGGCAAGAAAAGCTGCTTCCAGGAGGTTGTCAAGTGTTTTTGCTCGACGATTCCATTCTTGGGTGGTTGGTTTGGCCCTTGTTCTTGTAACTCGAATCCTAGCCCGGTATATCCTATTTTAGTTTTACACCATTGTGAACCTTACGCCTTTTTTACTCTCTGATCGAGGTTCTCGACATTGAAAAATCCTTGTAAACTAAATCACACGTGTATATGTTGACATTTAAGAGATATACATTTAAGAAAATCAAGAGCAATGGTGATATATATGCGGATTAGACACCAAAAATAAACACTCAAAAATGGCTACAATTTAAGGAATGTGTTTAGTTATGGCATCAGATTCCTAATTGATGGAGAAAGGTCTGGTGGCAAGAAAAGCTGCTTCCAGGAGGTTTTCAAGTCTTTTCGCTAGACTATTCCATCCTTTGGTGGTTGGTTTGGCCCTTGTTCCTATAACTCGAATCATAGCCCGGTATATCCCATTTTAGTTTTACACCATTGTGAACCTTAGGCCTTTTATACTCTCTGATCGAGGTTCTCGGCATTGAAAAATCATCGTAAACTAAATCACACGTGTTTATGTTGATATTTATGAGATATACAGTCAAGAAAATCAAGAGCAATGGTGATATATATGCGGATTAGACACCAAAAAATAAACTATCAAAAAATGGCTACAATTTAAGGAATGTGTTTGGTGACGGCATCAGATTCCTATTTGATGGAGAAATGTCTGCTGGCAAGAAAAGCTGCTTCCAGGAGGTTATCAAGTATTTTCGCTCGACGATTCCATTGTTGGGTGGTTGGTTTCGCCCTTGTTCCTATAACTCGAATCCTAGCATGGTATATCCCATTTTAGTTTTACACCAATGTAAACCTTAAGCCTTTTTTACTCTCCGATCGAGGATCTTGGCATTGAAAAATCGTCGTAAACTAAATCACACGTGTATATGTTGACACTTAAGAGATATACAGTCAAGAAAATCAAGAGCAATGGTGATATATATGCAGATTAGACACTAGAAAATAAACACTAAAAAAATGGATACAATTTATGGAATGTGTTTAGTGACGACATCAGATTCCAAATTCATGGAGAAACGTCAGGTGGTAAGAAAAGCTGCTTCCAGAAGGTTGTCAAGTTTTCGCTCGACGATTCCATTCTTGGGTGGTTGGTTTCGTCGTTGTTCCTGTAACTCGAATCCTATTCCAGTATATCTCATTTTAGTTTTATACCATTGTGAACCTTACGCCTTTTTTACTCTCTAATCGAGGTTCTCGGCATTGAAAAATCTTCGTAAACTAAATCACACGTGTATATGTTGACATTTAAGAGATTTACAGTCAAGAAAATCAAGAGCATTGGTGATATATATGTGGATTAGACACCAAAAAATAAACACTCAAAAAATCGCTACAATTTAAGGAATGTGTTTAGTGACGGCATCAGATTCCTAATTTATGGAGAACGGTCTGGTGGCAAGAAAAGCTGCTTTCAGGAGGTTGTCAAGTGTTTTCGCTCGACGATTCCATTCTTGGGTGGTAGGTTTGGCCCTTGTTCCTGTAACTCGAATCCTAGCACGGGATTGAAATATCCTCGTAAACTAAATCACACGTGTATATGTTGACATTTAAGAGATATACAGTCAAGAATTCAAGAGCAATGGTGATATATATGCGGAGTAGACACCAAAAAAGAAACACTCAAAAAATGGCTACAATTTAAGGAATGTATTTAGTGATGGCATCAGATTCCTAATTGATAGAGAAAGGTCTGGTGGCAAGAAAAGCTGCTTCCAGGAGGTTGTCGAGTGTTTTCGCTCGACGATTCCATCCTTGGATGGTTGGTTTGGCACTTGTTTCTGTAACTCGAATCCTAGCCCGGTATATCCCATTTTAGTTTTACACCATTGTGAACCTTACGCCTTTTTTACTCTCTGATAGACGTTCTCGGCATTAAAAAATCCTCGCAAACTAAATCACACGTGTATATGTTAACATTTAAGAGATATATAATCAAGAAAATCAAGAGCAATAGTGATATATATGCGGATTAGACACCAAAAAATAAACACTCAAAAAATGGCTACAGTTTAAGGAATGTGTTTAGTGACGGCATCAGATCCCTAATTGATGGAGAAGGTCTGGTGGTAAGAAAAGCTGATTCTAGGAGGTTGTCAAGTGTTTTCGCTCGACGATTCTATTCTTGGGTGGTTGGTTTGGCCCTTATTCCTGTAACTCGAATCCTAGCCCGGTATATCCCATTTTAGTTTTACACCATTGTGAACCTTACGCCTTTTTACTCTCTGATCAAGGTTCTTGGCATTGAAAAATTATCGTAAACTAAATCACACGTGTATATGTTGACATTTTAGAGATATACAGTCAAGAAAATCAAGAGCAATGGTGATATATATGCAGATTAGACACCCGAAAATAAACACTAAAAAATGGCTACAATTTAAGGAATGTGTTTAGTGACGGCATCAGATTCCTAATTCATGGAGAAAGGTCTGGTGGTAAGAAAAGCGGCTTCCAAGAGGTTGTCAAGTGTTTTCGCTCGACGATTCCATTCTTGGGTGGTTGGTTTGGCCCTTGTTCCTGTAACTCGAATCCTAACCCGGTATATCCCATTTTAGTTTTACACCATTGTGAAACTTACGCTTTTTTTACTCTCTGATCGAGGTTCTCGGCATGGAAAAATCGTCATAAACTAAATCACACGTTTATATGTTGACATTAAAAAGATATACAGTGAAGAAAATCAAGAGCAAATGTGATATATATGCAGATTAGGCACCAGAAAATAAACACTAAAAAAATGGCTACAATTTAAGGAATGTGTTTAGTGACGGTATCAGATTCCTAATTCATGGAGAAAGGTCTGGTGGCAAGAAAAGCTGCTTCCAAGAGGTTTGTAGGATCGGTTTGTGACCCAAACGAGTCGTTCAGAAGAGTTCTTATCTATACGAAAGGCGGAAATAGACGTATAGACTTGGAAACAGCTTGATTCACACTTTAAACGTCTTGTATATTGATTTAACACTGTTTACAATCACTAGACAGACCGGCAGCACCTCGGTATATCAATCTAATTCCGTTACAAATGACTAGACATGAAGCCTATATATAGTGGAGGTGATTTCGCTTGAAAGTGGCAGTGACCATTTCAAGCGGAATTACACTTTCAAGTGGAATTACACTTTCAAGCGGAATTACACTTTCAAGCGGAATTACACTTTCAAGCGGAATTAGCTCAAACACACCTAAAACCTATTTCTCGAACAACGTGCCCTGATCTAACAATTCTAGTACAAGACTCGATACAAGACGAAGTCGACATACGTAATGCACCAACAGACTCCCCCTCGGATGTTGACGAGTCTTAAGTGTCGAGTCTTCAACGTCTTCAGTCTTTATCAGTCTTTGGGCTTCCAGAATCTCGATCTGACTCTTGCCTCACTCCAAATCCTTCTTCAGAATCTTTTTCTCTAACAGACTCCCCCTCAACTTGTGCTGGGATCATAGTCTGGCTCATTCTCTGCTCACATATTCACAGGTTCAAAAATCGCAACCTGGTTCTCTCAAATGATTACAGGTTCAGGATCGATTCTTGTCTCACCTGCATATTCTCTACCCATAACATAAGTTTCATAAAATATAAGATATAACAAATTTAGAAACCCTGTTAACCACTTGTAAACATAAACTGAACATATCATTTTCAAATAACAAACAGAAAGATTTATCATGTTAATCTCTGATGAACCACTTGTATGTATATCATTTTCTTTCCAAACACTCACAAACCTGTTCGTCATGTTTAGCACTTGGAATTTTGAAAATCAGCTTTCTAACATCACCTGTATGTATATCTTTTCGGCTTCAACAATTTTTTCTACCTCAATGATTTTTCAACTTCGACGAGTTTTTCAACTTCGACTATCTTCTCCACTTCGACAAGTTTTTCAATTTCAATTATTTTTTCGACCTCAATAATTTTCTCTACCACTTTCTCCACTTCAATGATTTTTTCTATCATCTTCTCAGTTACTGGTTCAATCTTTACTTCTTCATCTTTCATCTTTGCCTTTTTCTGAATATCCAACTCGTGCTCTTCAATCTTTTGAATAAACTGTGCCAGATTCATATTTTCTGATTTTCTCATGTGTTTCACAATCAACAGATAAGTTCCCCATTTTTGCTGTGGTAATGCATCAGCAAGTTTATCAATCCATTCGTCATCGTCTTTCTTAATGTCCAATCTTCCCATTTCCAAAACAAGATTACAATATCTATCAATGGTCATTTTTGTAGTTTCATTGTCAAAGGCTACAAACATGTCAAAAGACTTTTTCAGTAAATCCTTATTATTCTTGATCATATCTGCACTTCCTTTCAAACGAAATACCAAACTTAAACGAAATCAAATCTCAATCGAAAACACTTCTTAAAAGAAATTCACACTATAAGGCAAAGTACCACTCTCAAAAGATCAAGTTTCACACGAAATACAGAAAATTTGCTAATTTCCCTTGAAAGTGGCAGTGACCATTTCATGCGGAATTACAACGTTAATTTCCCTTGAAAGTGGCAGTGGCTGTTTCAAGCGAAATTACCCACTTTAACACAAACCCTAGTTTCTCGAACAACGTGCCCTGATCTAACAATTCTAGTACAAGACTCGATACAAGACGAAGTCGACATACGTAATGCACCAACAAGGTTGTCAAGTGTTTTCGCTCGACGATTACATTCATGGTTGGTTGGTTTGGCCCTTGTTTCTGTAACTCGAATCCTAGCCCGGTATATCCCATATTAGTTTTACACCATTGTGAACCTTAAGCCTTTTTTACTCTCTGATCGAGGTTCTTGGCATTGAAAAATCTTCGTAAACTAAATCACACATGTATATGTTGACATTTAAGAGATATACAGTTAAGAAAATCAAGAGCAATGGTGATATATATGCGGATTAGACACCAAAAAATAAACACTCAAAAAATGGCTACAATTTAAGGAACGTGTTTAGTGACGGCATCAGATTCCTAATTGATGGAGAAAAGTCTGGTGTCATGAAAAACTGCTTCCAGGAGGTTGTCAAGTGTTTTTGCTCGACGATGCCATCCTTGGGTGGTTGGTTTGGCCCTTGTTCCTGTAACTCGAATCCTAGCCCGGCATATCCCATTTTAGTTTTACACCATTGTGAACCTTACGCCTTTTTTACTCTCTGATTGAGGTTCTCGGCATTGAAAAATCTTTGTAAACTAAATCACACGTGTATATGTTGACATTTAAGACATATACAGTCAAAAAAATCAAGAGCAATGGTGATATATATGCGAATTTGACACGAAAAAATAAACACTCAAAAAATGGCTCTAATTTAAGGAATGTGTTTAGTGACGGCATCATATTCCTAATTGATGGAGAAAGGTCTGGTGGCAAGAAAAGCTGCTTCCAGGAGGTTGTCAAGTGTTTTCGTTCGACGATTGCATTCTTGGGTGGTTGGTTTGGCCCTTGTTCCTGTAACTCGAATCCTAGCCCGGTATATCCCATTTATTTTTACACCACTTTAAACCTTACGCCTTTTTCGCTCTCTGATCGAGGTTCTCGGCATTGAAAAATCTTCGTAAACTAAATCACACGTGTATATGTTGACATTTAAGAGATATATACAGTTAAGAAAATCAAGAGCAATGGTGATATATATGCGAGGTTAGACATCAAAAAATAAACACTTAAAAAATGGCTATAATTTAAGGAATGTGTTTAGTGACGGCATCAGATTTCTAATTGATGGAGAAAGGTCTGGTGGCAAGAAAAGCTGCCTCCAGGAGGTTGTCAAGTGTTTTCGCTTGACGATTCCATTATTGGGTGGTTGGTTTGGCCCTTGTTCCTATAATTCGAATCCTAGCCCGGTATACCCCATTTTTGTTTTACACCATTGTGAACCTTACGCCTTTTTTACTCTTTGATAGAGGTTCTCGGCATTGAAAAATCCTCGTAAACTAAGTCACACGTGTATATGTTGACATTTAAGAGATATATAATCAAGAAAATCAAGAGCAATGGTGATATTGATGAGAGTGTGAAACCCGGGTGTTAAAGTGTGTTATATTGAGTGTTTTATTGCATTTGAAATAATTATATGGTGTGAATTTGATAACTACACGTATTTGTGACGTTGCAGGTTAATCGCTTAATTCGGTGAAGTTAAAGTGGTTAGAGATGAAGCGGAACACCCGAGGATGATGAACAAGGTGAATGGCAATGTTCGGGACGTGTTTCAAGTCAAGAGATAGCTTGGATGCATAAGAAACGTAAAACAACGAAGTATAGGGGCTGTTTAGGAATAAAGTGGTAGTTGGAATATAGTAAATTATGGCTCACATGCTACGGTTGAGGTGTATAAACGTATACTTCCAGAAACTTCAAACCGTAGGTTACGGTTTGGATATTTTGAAACCAAAAGTTAACAGAAGCTTTGTGCTGTAACTGGCAATCAAAACCGTAGCTTACGGATTAAATAAAAAGAGGTGGCATATGTAGAGTCTAGATCATCACATGGGCCGACTTGAGGGGTCTTGGACTTGACGGCTGAACAGGTGGGCCACACGAGGACTTTAGGTTTGGATAGCACATGATGGCACTTTCTTGGAGTTGGTGAGAAGATATCTAACATCACAACAATATTGTGCACAGGAGGCATCAATTAAGGGAACAACATTAAATAAACATTATCATCATGCAACATTGGGCAGACTTTGAGAATTGGATTATTATTATTTTGAATAAAGAAACATCATCATATATCACGGCTGCCTTGTGAGATGGACTTGTGGCGCCATAATGGGCCGCACATGTGGGCTTGGTAGAATTTTGGAAGGAACAAAAATCAAGTGTTGGGCTTGGGCAGCGAACAATCACGTGGACCTGGGGAAGGTTTTGTTAATAAATCAAATCATCATCACATTTTGGGAAGGCAGCCAACACATGCAGACAATATTGGAGGGCATCACGTGAACATTGGCACAAAGAAAAGACACACGCATACAAGTGGGCCGATAACAACCATCTTCACTCAAGTGGGCCGCCATCTTGACTTGGAGACATGTTGGGCCGAGTAAACTAAGGAACATCATCAGTGGCGGCCAGCATATGTTTTTTGGAGAGGAATTAAGAGTGATTTTAAAAGGACACGATCATATACAATCAGGGGACATCATCATCTTCGACGGAGGGGAGATGTTTTCTACTGCGAAGCAAGCTTTTTGAAGATCAATCTTACCACATGAGCGGCTAGTCTTTTATGGTTTCCTCCGGATGGAGGGTTTTTGTAATTACGTACTTTTATGTGTTCTTAATCATTGTAACTTGGTGATCTAAGCATTAGAATGCTTTTCACCATGGATTTAATTGACTGATTGTAACTGGTTGCATTTATTTAAAACTTAATTTCTAAGCATTCAGTTCCCGAGAGTTCTAGTAATTGAGATATATTTGACATGGGGTTAGGGTTTGTAATTGATAATCATTCGATAACCTCCTGTTATGTATTGACCGGAGTACTTAGTCGTTGGTTATCATAATTAGTTAATTAGGTTAAACATTTATGTCTATGTGAATGTTTTGATTAAACACATAACTGAACTTGTTTGCAAACCTAAAATTCGGAGGAACCTCTCTTTTTCCTATTGTTTAAAACCTCAAGTTCTTAATTCGTAATTTAGTTAACCCACAAATCAAACCACAAGAATTTACTTTTCTGCATTAGTTAATAAATACTTAACGTTACACATTTTCCACAATCCTCCTCTGGTTCGATATCCGACTTACTCTATCTACATAATTTATTTCGGTTTTTGCAAGTCCTTAACGACAGACATCAGATATATATGCGGATCAGACACCAAAAAATAAACACTCAAAAAATGGCTACAATTTAAGGAATGTGTTTAGTGACGGCATCAGATTCCTAATAGATGGAGAAGGTCTGGTGGCAAGAAAAGCTGCTTCCAGTAGGTTGTCAAGTGTTTTCGCTCGACGATTCCATTCTTGGGTGGTTGGATTGGTCCTTGTTCCTGTAACTCGAATCCTAGCCCGGTATATCCCATTTTAGTTTTACACCATTGTGAACATTACGCCTTTTTTACTCTCTGATCGAGGTTCTTGGCATTGAAAAATCATCGTAAACTAAATCACACGTGTATATGTTGACATTTAAGAGATATACAGTCAAGAAAATCAAAAGCAATGGTAATATATATGCAGATTAAACACCAGAAAGTAAACACTAAAAAAATGGCTACAACTTAAGGAATGTGTTTAGTGACGGCATCAGATTCCTAATTCATGGAGAAAGGTCTGGTGGCAAGAAAAGCTGCTTCCAGGAGGTTGTCAAGTGTTTTCGCTCGACGATTCCATTCTTGGGTGGTTGGTTTGGCCCTTGTTCCTGTAACTCGAATCCTAGCCCGGTATACCCCATTTTAGGTTTACACCATTGTGAACCTTACACCTTTTTCACTCTTTGATCGAGGTTATCGGCATTGAAAAATCGTCATAAACTAAATCACACGTGTATATGTTGACATTTAAGAGATATACAGTCAAGAAAATCAAGAGGAATGGTGATATATATGCGGGTTAGACACCAAAAAATAAACACTCAAAAAATGGCTACAATTTATGGAATGTGTTTAGTGACGGCATCAGATTCCAAAAATTCATGGAGAAAGGTCTGGTGGTAAGAAAAGCTGCTTCGAGGAGGTTGTCAAGTGTTTTCGCTCGACGATTCCATTCTTGGGTGGTTGGTTTGGCCCTTGTTCCTGTAACTCGAATCCTAGCCCGGTATACCCCATTTTAGGTTTACACAATTGTGAACCTTACACCTTTTTCACTCTTTGATCGAGGTTATCGGCATTGAAAAATCGTCATAAACTAAATCACACGTGTATATGTTGACATTTAAGAGATATACAGTCAAGAAAATCAAGAGGAATGGTGATATATATGCGGGTTAGACACCAAAAAATAAACACTCAAAAAATGGCTACAATTTATGGAATGTGTTTAGTGACGGCATCAGATTCCAAAAATTCATGGAGAAAGGTCTGGTGGTAAGAAAAGCTGCTTCCAGGAGGTTGTCAAGTGTTTTCGCTCGACGATTCCATTCTTGGGTGGTTGGTTTGGCCCTTGTTCCTGTAACTCGAATCCTAGCCCGATATATCCCATTTTAGTTTTACACCATTGTGAACCTTACGTTTTTTTTACTCTCTGATCGAGGTTCTCGGCATTCAAAAATCTTCGTAAACTAAATCACACGTGTATATGTTGACATTTAAGAGATATACAGTCAAGAAAATCAAGAGCAATGGTGATATATATGCGGATTAGACACCAAAAAATAAACACTCAAAAAATGGCTACAATTTAAGGAACGTGTTTGGTGACGGCATCAGATTTCTAATTGATGGAGAAAAGTCTGGTGTCATGAAAAGCTGTTTCCAGGAGGTTGTCAAGTGTTTTCGCTCGACGATTCCATCCTTGTGTGGATGGTTTGGCCCTTGTTCCTGTAACTCGAATCCTAGACCGGTATATCACATTTTAGTTTTACACCATTGTGAACCTTACGCCTTTTTTACTCTCTGATCGAGGTTCTTGGCAATGAAAAATGTTTGTAAACTAAATCAGAAGTGTATATGTTGACATTTAAGACATATACAGTTAAAAAAATAAAGAGCAATGGTGATATATATGCGAATTTGACACCAAAAAAATAAACACTCAAAAAATAGCTACAATTTAAGGAATATGTTTAGTGATGGCATAATATTCCTAATTGATGGAGAAAGGTCTGGTGGCAACAAATTCTGCTTCCAGGAGGTTTTCAAGTGTTTTCGTTCGACGATTCCATTTCTGGGTGGTTGGTTTGGCCCTTGTTCCTGTAATTCGAATCCTAGCCCGGTATATCCCATTTTAGTTTTACACCATTTTGAACCTTACGCCTTTTTCACTCTCTGATCGAGTTTCTCGGCATTCAAAAATCTTCGTAAACTAAATCACACGTGTATATGTTGACATTTAAGAGATATACGGTTAAGAAAAATAAGTGGAATAGTGATATATATGCGGGTTAGCCACCAAAAAATAAACACTCAAAAAATGGCTACAATTTAAGAAATGTGTTTAGTGACGGCATCAGATTCCTAATTGATGGAGAATGGTCTGGTGGCAAGAAAAGATGCCTCCAGGAGGTTGTCAAGTGTTTTCCCTCGACGATTCCATTCTTGGGTGGTTGGTTTGGCCCTTGTTCCTGTAACTCGAATCCCAGCACGGTATATTCCATTTTAGTTTTACACCATTGTGAACCTTACGCCTTTTTTACGCTCTGATCGAGGTTCTTGGCATTGAAAATCCTCATAAACTAAATCACACATGTATATGTTGACATTAAAGAGATATACAGTCAAGAAAATCAAGAGCAATGGTGATATATATGCGGATTAGACACCAAAAAATAAACTCTCAAAAAATGGCTATAATTTCAGGAATGTGTTTAGTGACGACATCAGATTCCTAATTGATGGAGAAAGGTCAGGTGGCAAGAAAAGCTGCTTCCAGGAGGTTCTCAAGTGTTTTCGCTCGATGATTCCATTCTTAGGTGGTTGGTTTGGCTCTTGTTCCTGTAACTCGAATCCTAGCCCGGTATACCCCATTTTAGTTTTACACCATTGTGAACCCAACGCCTTTTTTACTCTCTGATAGAGGTTCTCGGCATTGAAAAATCCTCGTAAACTAAATCACACATGTATATGCTAACATTTAAGAGATATACAGTTAAGAAAATCAAGAGCAATGGAGATATATATTAGGATTAGACACCAAAAAATAAATACTCAAAAAATGGCTACAATTTAAGGAATGTGTTTAGTGACGACATCATATTCCTAATTGATGGAGAAATGTCTGGTGGCAAGAAAAGCTACTTCTAGGAGGTTGTCAAGTGTTTTCGTTCGACGATTCCATTCTTGGGAAGTTGGTTTGGCCATTTTTCCTGTAACTGGAATCCTTGCCCGGTATATCCCATTTTAGTTTTACAACATTGTGAACCCTAAGCATTTTTTACTCTCTAATCGAGGTTCTCGGCATTGAAAAAACTTCGTAAACTAAATCACACGTGTATATGTTGAAACTTAAGAGATATAAAGTCAAGAAAATCAAGAGCAATGGTGATATATATGCGGATTAGACACCAAAAAATAAACACTCAAAAAACGGCTACAATTTAATTATGTGTTTATTGACGGCATCGGATTCCTAATTGATGGAGAAAGGTCTGGTGGCAAGAAAAGCTGCTTCCAGGAGGTCGTCAAGTGTATTCGCTCGACGATTCTATTCTTGGGTGGTTGGTTTGGCCCTTGTTACTGTAACTCGAATCCTAGCCCGATATATCCCATTTTAGTTTTACACCATTGTTAACCTTACGCCTTTTTTACTCTCTGATAGAGGTTCTCGGCATTGAAAAAATCCCCCTAAACTAAATCGCACATGTATACGTTGACATTTAAGAGATATACAGTCAAGAAAATCAAGAGCAATAGTGATATATATGAGGATTAGACACCAAAATAAACACACAAAAAATGGCTGCAACTTAAGGAATGTGTTTAGTGACGGCATCAGATTCCTAATTAATGGAGAAAGGACTGGTGGCAAGAAAAGCTGCTTCCAGGAGGTTTTCAAGTGTTTTCATTCGACGATTCCATTCTTGGGTGGTTGGTTTGGCCCTTGTTCCTGTAACTCGAATCCTAGCCCGGTATATCCCATTTTAGTTTTACACCAATGTGAACCTTACGACTTTTTTACTCTCTGATCGAAGTTCTAGGCATTGAAAAATCTTCGTAAACTAAATCTCACGTGTATATGTTGATATTTAAGAGATATACAGTCAGGAAAATCAAGATCAATGGTGATATATATTCGGATTAGACACCAAAAAATAAACACTCGAAAAATAGCTACAATTTAAAGAATGTGTTTAGTGACCGCATCAGATTCTTAATTGATGAAGAAAGGTCTGGTGGCAGGAAAAGCTGTTTCTAGGAGGTTGTCAAGTGTTTTTGCTTGACGATTCAATTCTTGGGTGGTTGGTTTGGTCCTTGTTCCTGTAACTCGAATCCTAGCCCGGTATATCCCATTTTAGTTTTACACCATTGTGAACCTTACGCCTTTTTTACTCTCTGGTCGAGGTTCTCGGCATTGAAAAATCTTCGTAAACTAAATCACATGTGTATATGTTGACATTTAAGAGATATACAGTCAAGAAAATCAAGAGCAATGGTGATATATATGCGGATTAAACACCAAAAAATAAACACTCAAAAAATGGCTACAATTTAAGGAATGTGGTTAGTGAGGGCATCAGATTCCTATTTGATGGAGAAAGGTCTGGTGGCAAGAAAAGCTACTTCCAGGAGGTTGTTAAGTGTTTGCGCTCGACGATTCTATTCTTGGGTGGTTGGTTTGGCCTTTGTTCCAGTAACTAGAATCCTAGCCCAGTATATCCCATTTTAGTTTTACACCATTGTGAACCTTACGCCTTTTTTACTCTCTGGTCGAGGTTCTCGGCATTGAAAAATCTTTGTAAACTAAATCGCAAGTGTATATGTTGACATTTAAGAGATACACAGTCAAGAAAATCAAGAGCAATGGTGATATATATGCGGATTAAACACCCAAAAATAAACACTCAAAAAATGGCAACAATTTAAGGAATGTGTTTGGTGACGGAATCAGATTCCTAATTGTTGGAGAAAGGTCTGGTGGCAAGAAAAGCTGCTTCCAGGAAGTTGTCAAGTGTTTTCGCTCGACGATTCCATCCTTGGGTGGTTGGTTTAGCCCTTGTTCCTGTAACTTGAATCCTAGCCCGGTATATCCCAGTTTAGTTTTACACCATTATGAACTTTACGCATTTTTTACTCTCTGGTCGAGGTTCTCGGCATTGAAAAAACTTCGGAAACTAAATCACACGTGTATATGTTTACATTTAAGAGATATACAGTCAAGAAAATCAAGAGCAATGGTGATATATATGCGGATTAGACACCAAAAAATAAACACTCAAAAAATGGCTACAATTTAAGGAATGTATTTTGTGACGGCATCAGAGTCCTGGGAAATATGGAACTTATAATACGAAAAAATGTCAAGAAAGAACTTCGTTGCAGGCAATCGAAAATTGCCTGCCGAGAAAAAGTCAAAAAATAAAGTAATATACCCGGCCGGAGCATCCACCGCCGTCTGACCCTCATCAGGGTACCGAGCATCCCAACTATCAGGAAACTTGAAATTTCGAACCAGACCATCGAAGGTTTCCTTAGACCACTTCAATGGTGGAAGACCAGCAAACATTTCTTCAGAAGAATCTTCGTGATGATCCCCGGTTGACATAGAAGAGGGAAATTACAAAAGTCTTTCAAGAAACTGACAAAGGAGACGAAGAAGAAAAGGTTTTTCAAAAAGGCAATGATTGACGAAAATAAACAATTGAAAGGTTTATATACCCACCACCATTAATAACCTAGATAACTGCAACAACACCCTTTTTGGGGTTAGCACGGTTATCCAAGCATCAGGGGCGAGTGGAGAGAAGCAATAACGCAAGTTCATGAACGCGTGGGAGACACGGTCAGTAACGTACAACTGACAACGACAGCCTGTCACACCTCAACAGTCATTATTGTACCTTTCCACCTGCCCAAAGTCAATATTTTCAAAATCAGAATCATGAGCAAGAGTATCTTCTCCAAAACGATTCTCTACTTCCACGCCAAAAACTCTCCTGCAAAAGCACCTATCACTCCAATTATTTGCATAAGAGCAGCACTAGACTGGGGGGACTTAAAGGGTAAGGTCCCAAAAACCTTGCTTCAAGTACTTGGGACCATACCACAACCTCATCCTTCTAACACTCTTTAGACCTTGTGCGGCGGAGCACTGGTCCCACAAAGAGAATTTAGAAAGAACAACGTCCAAAATCTGTGCGCCAAAAGGAAACTAGCTGATCCTTGCGCCAAACTCCATAACAGCTAGTATAAAAATCCTAGCAAACACTTCCGCATAATTAATATCCATACTTGGATAAAAATAACTTCTCTGATACCATACAATAAAGAGCCACACAGGATTACAGCTATATTCTTCTAGAAGGCTCCATCGTGCACCACCAGTCGGTTATAACCTAATGGCCACGTGGCATCAACCCAGGCTCCCTTGAAGTCACGATGACAGCACGGAATTAAAGAGAGATCTTCACTTGCCCACTTTCCATGTGGCAAAGCCCCAACCGTTGATCAAAATCACGATCCGCGTGCATACTCAAATCGTTAACGATTAACGGAGGGAAAATAACCGCTAATGGAAAAAGCACTTTCCGTCAATATTTCACCAACAGGTTTTCCCGCCCAAACTTTGGCTATAAATAGAAGGATAATTCAGGTATAATTCTCAAGTTATATTCACTGCACTTTCACTTCATCTTCTTCATAAAATCCTATACTTATTCTCACGCCGGAGGGGGGTCACGGAGAGAACCCTCATTCTCCCCGTGCGAGTCTAACGGTGGTTGTTTTGCAGTTATTGTGAGAAGAAGAAGATCACTTACCCACGAATCGGACGAGAAGATTTAACCCTTTTATGCAGATTCAAAACCCCTGGTTTAGTTGATTCCGGTCAATTAAACCAGCGTTTCTTCAGGTCTGCTGGCAAGAAAAGCTGCTTCCAGGAGGCTGTCAAGTATTTTCGCTCGACGATTCCATTCTTGGGTGGTTGGTTTAGCCCTAGTTCCTGTAACTCGAGTCCTAGCCCGGTATATCCCATTTTAGTTTTACACCATTGTGAACCTTACGCCTTTTTTACTCTCTGATCGAGGTTCTCGGGATTGAAAAATCATCGTAAACTAAATCACACGTGTATATGTTGACATTTAAGAGATATACAGTCAAGAAAATCAAGAGCAATAGTGATCTATATATACATATATATATATATGCGGATTAGACACACCAAAAAATAAACACTCAAAAAATGGCTACAATTTAAGGAATGTGTTTAGTGACGGCATCAGATTCCTAATTTATGGAGAAAGGTCTGTTGGCAAGAAAAGCTTCTTCCAGAAGGTTGTCAAGTGTTTTCGCTCGATGATTCCATTCTTGGGTGGTTGGTTTGGCCCTTGTTCCTGTAACTCGAATCCTAGCCCGGTATATCCCATTTATTTTTTACACCATTGTGAACCTTACGCCTTTTTTACTCTCTGATCGAGGTTCTCGGCATTGAAAATATTCGTAAACCAAATCACACGTGTATATGTTGACATTTAGGATATATACAGTCAAGAAAATCAAGAGCAATAGTGATATATATGCGGATTAGACACCAAAAAATAAACACTCAAAAAATGGCTACAATTTAAGGAATATGTTTAGTGACAGCATCAGATTCCTAATTGATGGAGAAAGGTCTGGTGGCAAGGAAAGCTGCTTCCAGCAGATTGTTAAGTGTTTTTGCTCGACGATTCCATTCTTTGGTGGTTGGTTGGCCCTTGTTCCTGTAACTAGAATCCTAGCCCGGTATATCCCATTTTAGTTTTACACCATTGTGAACCTTACGCCTTTTTTACTCTCTGATCAAGGTTCTCGGCATTGAAAAATCTTCGTAAACTAAATCACACCAGTATATGTTGACATTTAAGAGATATACAGTCAGGAAAATCAAGAGCGACGGTGATATATGCAGATTAGACCCCAAAAAATAAACACTTAAAAAATGGTTACAATTTAAGGAATGTGTTTAGTGACGGCATCAGATTCGTAATTGATGGAGAAAGGTCTGGTGGCAAGAAAAGCTGCTTCCAGAAGGTTATCAGGTGTTTTCGCTTGACGATTCCATTCTTTGGTGGTTGGTTTTGCCCATGTTCCTATAACTCGAATCCTAGCCCGGTATATCCCATTTTAGCTTTACACCATTGGGAACCTTACGCCATTTTTTCTCTCTGATCGAGGTTTTCTCGGCATTGAAAATTTTCGTAAACTAAATCACACGTTTATATGTTGACACTAAAGAGATATACAGTCAAGAAAATCAAGAGCAATGGTGATATATATGCTGATTAGACACCAAAAAATAAACACTCAAAAAATGGCTACAATTTAAGGAATGTGTTTATTGACAGAATCAGATTCCTCATTGATGGAGAAAGGTCTGGTCGCAAGAAAAGCTGCTTCCAGCAGGTTGTTAAGTGTTTTTGCTCGACGATTCCATTCTTTGGTGGTTGGTTGGCCCTTGTTCCTGTAACTCGAATCCTAGCCCGGTATATCCCATTTTAGTTTTACACCATTGTGAACCTTACGCCTTTTTTACTCTCTGATCGAGGTTCTCGGTATTGAAAAATCTTCGTAAACTAAATCACACCAGTATATGTTGACATTTAAGAGATATACAGTCAGGAAAATCAAGAGCAACGGGGATATATGCAGATTAGACCCCAAAAATAAACACTCAAAAAATGGCTACAATTTAAGGAATGTGTTTAGTGACGGCATCAGATTCGTAATTGATGGAGAAAGGTCTGGTGGCAAGAAAAGCTGCTTCCAGAAGGTTATCAGGTGTTTTCGCTTGACGATTCCATTCTTCGGTGGTTGGTTTTGCCCTTGTTCCTACAACTCGAATCCTAGCCCGGTATATCCCATTTTAGCTTTACACCATTGTGAACCTTACGCCTTTTTTACTCTCTGGTCGAGGTTCTCGGCATTAAAAATTTTCGTAAACTAAATCACACGTGTATTTGTTGACACTTAAGAGATATACAATTTAAGGAATGTGTTTATTGACAAAATCAGATTCCTAATTGGTGGAGAAAGGTCTGGTGGCAAGAAAAGCTACTTCCAGGAGGTTATCAAGTGTTTTCGCTCGACAATTCCCTTCTTGGGTGGTTGGTTTGGCCGTTGTTCCTGTAACTCGAATCCTAGCCCGGCATATCCCATTTTAGTTTTACACCATTGTGAACCTTACGCCTTTTTTACTCTTCGATCGAGGTTCTCGACATTGAAAAATCTACGTAAACTAAATCACACGTATATATGTTGACATTTAAGAGATATACAGTCAAGAAAATCAAGAGCAATGGTGATATATATGCGGATTAGACACCAAAAAATAAACACACAAAAAATGGCTACAATTTAAGGAATGTGTTTAGTGACGGCATCAGATTCCTAATTGATGGAGAAAGGTTTGTTGGCAAGAAAAGCTGCTTGCAGGAGGTTGTCAAGTGTTTTTGCTTGACGATTCCATTCTTGGGTGGTTGGTTTGGCCCTTGTTCCTGTAACTCGAATCCTAGCCCGGTATATCCCATTTTAGTTTTACACCATTGTGAACCTTACGCATTTTTTACTCTCTGATCGAGGTTCTCGGCATTGAAAAATGTTCGAAAACGAAATCACACGTTTATATGTTAACATATAAGAGATATACAATTAAGAAAATCAATAGCAATGGTGATATATATGCGGATTAGACACCAAAAAAGAAATACTCAAAAAGTGGCTATAATTTAAGGAATGTGTTTAGTGACAGCATCAGATTCCAACTTGACGGAGAAAGGTCTGGTGGCAAGAAAAGCTGCTTCCAGATGGTTGTCAAGTGTTTTTGCTCGACAATTCCATTCTTGGGTGGTTAGTTGGCCCTTGTTCCCGTAACTCGAATCCTAGCCCGGTATATCGCATTTTAGTTTTACACCATTGTGATCCTTACGCCTTTTTTACTCTCTAATCGAGGTTCTCGGCATTGAAAAATCTTCGTAAACTAAATCACACCTGTATATGTTGACATTTAAGAGATATACAGTCAAGAAAATCAAGAACAATGGTGATATATATGCAGATTAGACACCAAAAAATAAACACTCAAAAAATGGCTACAATTTAAGGAATGTGTTTAGTGATGGCATCAGATTCGTAATTGATAAAGAAAGGTCTTGTGGCAAGAAAAGCTGCTTACAGAAGGTTGTCAAGTGTTTTCGCTCGACGATTCCATTCTTTGGTGGTTGGTTTGGCCCTTGTTACAGTAACTCGAATCCTAGCCCGGTATATCCCATTTTAGCTTTACCCCATTGTAAACCTTATGCCTTTTTTACTCTCTAATCGAGTTTCTCGGCACTGAAAATTTTCGTAAACTAAATCAAACGTGTATATGTTGACATTTAAGAGATATACAGTCAAATAAATCAAGAGCAATGGTGATTTATATGCAGATTAAACACAAAAAATAAACACTCAAAAAATGCCTACAATTTAAGAAATGTGTTTAGTGACGGCATCAGATTCCTAATTGATGGAGAAAGGTCTGTTGGTAAGAAAAGCTGCTTGCAGGAGGTTGTCAAGTGTTTTCGCTTGACAATTCCAATCTTGGGTGGTTGGTTTTGCCTTTGTTCCTGTAACTCGAATCCTAGCCCGGTATATCCAATGTTAGTTTTACACCATTGTGAATCTTACGCCTTTTTTACTCTCTAATCGAGGTTCTCAGCATTGAAAAATCTGCGTAAAGTAAATCACACGTTTATATGTTGACATTTAAGAGATATACAGTCAAGAAAATCTAGAGCAATGGTGATATATATGCGGACTAGACACCAAAAAATAAACACTCAAAAAATGGCTACAATTTAAGGAATGTGTTTAGTGCCGGCATCAGATCCTAATAGATAGATAAAGGTCTGGTGGCAAGAAAAACTGCTTCCAGTTGGCTGTCAAGTGTTTTTGCTTGGCAATTCCATTCTTGGGTGGTTGGTTTGGCCCTTGTTCCTGTAACTCGAATCCTAGCCCGGTATATCCCATTTTTGTTTTACACCATTGTGAACCTTACGCCTGTTTTACTCTCTGATCGAGGTTCTCGGCATTGAAAAATCTTCATAAACTAAATCAAACATTTATATGTTGACATTAAAGAGATATACAGTTAAGAAAATCAAGAGCAATGGTGATATATACGCGGATGAGACACCAAAAAATAAACATTTAAAAAATGGCTACAATTTAAGGAATGTTTTTAGTGACAGCATCAGATTCCTAATTGATGGAGAAAGGTCTAGTGGCAAGAAAAGTTGCGTCCAGGAGGTTGTCACGTGTTTTTGCTTGACGATTCAATTCTTGGGTGGTTGGTTTGGCCCTTGTTCCCGTAACTCGAATCTAGACCGGTATATCCCATTTTAGTTTTACACCATTGTGAAACTTACGCCTTTTTTACTCTCTGATTGATATTCTCGGCTATGAGAAATCATCGTAAACTAAATCACACCTGTATATGTTGACATTTAAGAGATATACAGTCAAGAAAATCAAGAGCAATGGTGATATATATGCGGATTAGACACCAAAAAATAAACACTCAAAAAATGGCTACAATTTAAGGAATGTGTTTAGTGACGGCATCAGATTCCTAATTGATGGGGAAATGTCTGGTGGCAAGAAAAGCTGCTTCTAGAAGGTTGTCAAGTGTTTTCGCAAGACGACTACATTCTTGGGTGGTTGGTTTGGCCCTTGTTCCTATAACTTGAATCCTAGCCCGGTATATCCCATTTTAGTTTTACACCATTGTGAACCTTACGCCTTTTTTACCCTCTGATCGAGGTTCTCGGAATAAAAAAATCTTCGTAAACTAAATCACACGCTTATATGTTGATATTTACGAGATATATACAGTCAAGAAAATCAAGAGCAATGCTGATATATATGCGGATTAGACACCCAAAAATAAACACTCAAAAAATTGCTACAATTTAAGGAATGTGTTTATTCAAGGCATCAGATTCCTAATTGATAGAGAAAGGTATGGTGGCAAGAAAAGCTACTTCCAGAAAGTTTTCAAGTGTTTTCGCTCGACGATTCCATTCTTGGATTGTTGGTTTGGCCCTTGTTCCAGTAACTTGAAACCTAGCCCGGTATATCCCTTTTTAGTTTTACACCATTGTGAACCTTACGCCTTTTTTACTCTCTGATCGAGGTTCTCGGCATTGAAAAATCTTCGTAAACTAAATCACACCTGTATATGTTGACATTTAAGAGATATACAGTCAAGAAAATCAAGAGCAATGGTGATATATATGCGGAATAGACACCAAAAAATAAACATTCAAAAAATGGCTACAATTTAAGGAATGTGTTTAGTGACGGCTTCAAATTCCTAATTGATGGAGAAATGTCTGGTGGCAAGAAAAGTTGCTTCCAAAAGGTTGTCAAGTGTTTTCGCTCGACGATTACATTGTTGGGTGGTTGGTTTGGCCCTTGTTCCTCTAACTCGAATCCAAGCCCGGTATATCCCATTTTAGTTTTACACCATTGTGAAACTTACGCCTTTTTTACCCTCTGATCGAGGTTCTCGGAATTAAAAAATCTTCGTAAACTAAATCACACGCTTATATGTTGATATTTAAGAGATATACAGTCAAGAAAATCAAGTGCAATGGTGATATATATGCGGATTAGACACCCAAAAATAAACACTCAAAAAATGGCTACAATTTAAGGAATGTGTTTATTCAAGGCATCAGATTCCTAATTGATGGAGAAAGGTCTGGTGGCAAGAAAAGCTACTTCCAGAAAGTTGTCAAGTGTTTTCGCTCGACGATTCCATTCTTGGATTGTTGGTTTGGCCCTTGTTCCAGTAACTTGAAACCTAGCCCGGTATATCCCATTTTAGTTTTACACCATTGTGATTCTTACGCCTTTTTTACTCTCTGATCGAGATTCTCGGCATTGAAAAATCTTCGTAAACTAAATCACACCTGTATATGTTGATATTTAAGAGATATACAGTCAAGAAAATCAAGTGCAATGGTGATATATATGCGGATTAGACACCCAAAAATAAACACTCAAAAAATGGCTACAATTTAAGGAATGTGTTTATTCAAGGCATCAGATTCCTAATTGATGGAGAAAGGTCTGGTGGCAAGAAAAGCTACTTCCAGAAAGTTGTCAAGTGTTTTCGCTCGACGATTCCATTCTTGGATTGTTGGTTTGCCCTTGTTCCAGTAACTTGAAATCTAGCCCGGTATATCCCATTTTAGTTTTACACCATTGTGAACCTTACGCCTTTTTTACTCTCTGATCGAGGTTCTCGGCATTGAAAAATCTTCGTAAACTAAATCACAGCTGTATATGTTGACATTTAAGAGATATACAGTCAAGAAAATCAAGAGCAATGGTGATATGTATGCGGAATAGACACCAAAAAATAAACATTCACAAAATGGCTACAATTTAAGGAATGTGTTTAGTGACGGCTTCAAATTCCTAATTAATGGAGAAATGTCTGGTGGCAAGAAAAGCTGCTTCCAAAAGGTTGTCAAGTGTTTTCGCTCGACGATTACATTATTGGGTGGTTTGTTTGGCCCTTGTTCCTCTAACTCGAATCCAAGCCCGGTATATCCCATTTTAGTTTTACACCATTGTGAACTTTACGCCTTTTTTACCCTCTGATCGAGGTTCTCGGAATTAAAAAATCTTCGTAAACTAAATCACACATTTATAGGTTGACATTTAAGAGATATACAGTCAAGAAAATCAAGAGCAATGGTGATATATATATGCGGATTAGACACCAAAAAATAAACACTCAAAAAATGGCTACAATTTAAGGAATGTGTTTAGTGACGGCATCAAATTCCTAATTGATGGAGAAATGTCTGGTGGTAAGAAAAGCTGCTTCTAGAAAGTTGTCAAGTGTTTTCGCTCGACGATTACATTGTTGGGTGGTTAGTTTGGCCCTTGTTCGTGTAACTCGAATCCTAGTCCGGTATTTCCCATTTTAGTTTTACACCATTGTGAACCTTACGCCTTTTTTACCCTCTGATCGAGGTTCTCAGAATTAAAAAATCTTCGTAAACTAAATCACACCTGTATATGTTGACGTTTAAGAGATATACAGTCAAGAAAATCAAGAGCAATGGTGATATATATATGCGGATTAGACACCAAAAAATAAACACTCAAAAAATGGCTACAATTTAAGGAATGTGTTTAGTGACGGCATCAGATTTCTAATTGATGGAGAAAGTTCTGGTGGCAAGAAAAGCTGCTTCCTGAAGGTTGTCAAGTGTTTTCGCTCGACGATTCCATTGTTGGGTGGTTGGTTTGGCCCTTGTTCCGGTAACTTGAATCCTTGCCCGGTATATCCCATTTTAGTTTTACACCATTGTGGACCATAATCATTTTTTATGCTTTGATCGAGGTTCTCGGCATTGAAAATCTTCGTAAACTTAATCACACACGTATATGTTGACATTTAAGAGATAGACAGTCTAGAAAATCAAGCGCAATGGTGATATATATGCTAATTAGACACTAAAAAATAAACACTAAAAAAATGGCTACAATTTAAGGAATGTGTTTAGTGACGGAATCAGATTCCTAATTGATGGAGAATGGTCTGGTGGCAAGAAAAGTTGCTTCCAGGAGGTTGTAAAGTGTTTTCGCTGGACGATTCCATTCTTGGCTGGTTGGTTTGGCCCTTGTTCCTGTAACTCAAATCGTAACCCTCTATATCCCATTTTAGTTTTACACCATTGTGAACCTTGCGCCTTTTTTACTCTCTGATTGAGGTTCTTGGCATTGAAAAATCTTCGTAAACTAAATCACATGTGTATATGTTGACATTTAAGAGATATAAAGTTAAGAAAATCAAGAGCAATTGTGATATATATGTGGATTAGACACCAAAAAATAAACACTCAAAAAATGGCAACAATTTAAGGAATGTGTTTAGTGACGGCATCAGATTCCTAATTGATGGAGAAAGGTCGGGTGGCAAGAAAAGCGGCTTCCAGGAGGTTGTCAAGTGTTTTCGCGCGACGATTCCATTCTTGGGTAGTTGGTTTGGCACTTGTTCCTGTAACTCGAATCCTAGCCCGATATATCCCATTTTAGTTTTACACCATTGAGAACCTTACGCCTTTTTTACTCACTGATCGACGTTCTCGGCATTGAAAAATCTTCGTAAACTAAATCACACCTGTATATGTTGATATTTATGAGATATACAGTCAAGAAAATCAAGTACAATGGTGATATATATGCGGATTAGACACCCAAAAATAAACACTCAAAAAATGGCTACAATTTAAGGAATGTGTTTATTCAAGGCATCAGATTCCTAATTGATGGAGAAAGGTCTGGTGGCAAGAAAAGCTACTTCCAGAAAGTTGTCAAGTGTTTTCGCTCGACGATTCCATTCTTGGATTGTTGGTTTGGCCCTTGTTCCAGTAACTTGAAACCTAGCCCGGTATATCCCATTTTAGTTTTACACCATTGTGAACCTTACGGCTTTTTTACTCTCTGATCGAGGTTCTCGCCATTGAAAAATCTTGGTAACTAAATCACAGCTGTATATGTTGACATTTAAAAGATATACAGTAAAGAAAATCAAGAGCAATGGTGATATATATGCGGAATAGACACCAAAAAATAAACATTCAAAAAATGGCTACAATTTAAGGAATGTGTTTAGTGATGGCTTCAAATTCCTAATTGATGGAGAAATGTCTGGTGGCAAGAAAAGCTGCTTCCAAAAGGTTGTCAAGTGTTTTCGCTCGACGATTACATTGTTGGGTGGTTGGTTTGGCCCTTGTTCCTCTAACTCGAATCCAAGCCCGGTATATCCCATTTTAGTTTTACACCATTGTGAACCTTACGCCTTTTTTACCCTCTGATCGAGGTTCTCGGAATTAAAAAATCTTCGTAAACTAAATCACACATTTATAGGTTGACATTTAAGAGATATACAGTCAAGAAAATCAAGAGCAATGGTGATATATATATGCGGATTAGACACCAAAAAATAAACACTCAAAAAATGGCTACAATTTAAGGAATGTGTTTAGTGACAGCATCAAATTCCTAATTGATGGAGAAATGTCTGGTGGTAAGAAAAGCTGCTTCTAAAAAGTTGTCAAGTGTTTTCGCTCGACGATTACATTGTTGGGTGGTTAGATGGGCCCTTGTTCCTGTAACTCGAATCCTAGTCCGGTATTTCCCATTTAATTTTACACCATTGTGAACCTTACGCCTTTTTTACCCTCTGATGGAGGTTCTCAGAATTAAAAAATCTTCGTAAACTAAATCACACCTGTATATGTTGACGTTTAAGAGATATACAGTCAACAAAATCAAGAACAATGGTGATATATATATGCGGATTAGACACCAAAAAAGAAACACTCAAAAAATGGCTACAATTTAAGGAATGTGTTTAGTGACGGCATCAGATTTCTAATTGATGGAGAAAGTTCTGGTGGCAAGAAAAGCTGCTTCCTGAAGGTTGTCAAGTGTTTTCGCTCGACGATTCCATTGTTGGGTGCTTGGTTTGGCCCTTGTTCCGGTAACTTGAATCCTTGCCCGGTATATCCCATTTTAGTTTTACACCATTGTGGACCATAATCATTTTTTATGCTTTGATCGAGGTTCTCGGCATTGAAAATCTTCGTAAACTTAATCACACACGTATATGTTGACATTTAAGAGATAGACAGTCTAGAAAATCAAGCGCAATGGTGATATATATGCTAATTAGACACTAAAAAATAAACACTAAAAAAATGGCTACAATTTAAGGCATGTGTTTAGTGACGGCATCAGATTCCAAATTGATGGAGAAATGTCTGGTGGCAAGAAAAGCTGCTTCCAGGAGGTTGTCAGGTGTTTTTACTCGACGATTCCATTCTTGCCTAGTTGTTTTGGCCATTGTTCCTGTAACTCGATTCCTAGCCCGGTATATCTCATTTTAGTTTTACACCACTGTGATCCTTACGCCTTTTTACTCTCTGATCGAGGTTCTTGGCATTGAAAAATCTTTGTAAACTAAATCACAAGTGTATATGTTGACATTTAAGAGATATACAGTCAAGAAAATCAAGATCAATGGTGAAATATATGCGGATTAGACACCAAAAAATAAACACTCAAAAAATGGATACAATTTAAGGAATTGGTTTAGTGACGGCATCAAATTCCTAATTGATGGAGAAAGGTCTGTTGGCAAGAAAAGCTGCTTCCAGAAAGTTGTTAAGTGTTTTCGCTCGATGATTCCATTCTTGGGTGGTTGGTTTGGCCCTTATTCCTGTAACTCGAATCCTAGCCTGGTATATCCCATTTTAGTTTTACACCATTGTGAACCTTAAGCCTTTTTTAATCTCTGATCGAGGTTCTCGGCATTGAAAAATCCTCGTAAACTAAATCACACGTGTATATGTTGACATACTCTATTACTGGGCCTATTAGCCCGATCATTCGCTCAAGTATGCCGATCATTTTCGGAAACCTTGGATCCCCGCACTCCTGAAATTCTTTTATCGTCTGCACGCAAATCATAATTACTTCCATGAGCTTGAAAAAATGGGGAAACCTCTCGCTAGTATTTGTGGAATACCCCTGCGAAGAATATTGCTGTGGCTGCACAAAGGGGTTAGTATCATAATCTGCAGGGGACCCCTCATATTGGGGGCATTTAACTGTAAAGTGAGGCCCTCCACAAATTTCACACATATCTACTAGACTCAAGAAAAATAAAATAAATAAGAAAACAAATTTCACACAGATCTACTAGACTCAAGAAAAATAAAATAAATAAGAAAACAAAAAACACGGACAATTAGACTCCTCTGACTCAATCTACAAAAACACTAGCACGTATAATGTCAATTAAGTCCAAACAAAGTAATCAACGTAATCGCCAAAGAGTCCCCGGTAACGGCGCCAAAAACTTGATGTGCTAAAAGTGGTCTAATAAAAACAACTAAAATTAACCCTAATCTAGACACTCTAAGCTTTAAATTTATAAAACTAAGACTCGATCTAAAACTAAACCACACAACCGGCAAGTGTACCGATCAATGTAGTATAGCTACAGTAAGTCCGAGTATCGAACCCACGAGACTCTAAGGATTACGCTAAGACTTTATTTAGACTAGAACTGACACGACTTAACTATTTATTTAGACTAGAACTGACACGACTTAACTATTTATTTATTGATTGGGGGGGGGGGGGTTTCTAAAAATCCTAAAGAATGCAAAAACGAATAAACTAAAGTAGCTAAAGAACTAAACACGAACTCGGACGAAGACTTTGGCCAGTAGTGAATGAAGACTACCTAGGCTAGACGCAAGTTTAACTCCGAATGGATTTCTATTCGATGATTTTGTGGTATGGAACCGGGATATTTGGATACTAAACCTATTAAGACACCACTAAGCCCCTCAAACACTCTCAAGGCGATTCTTGTGGCACTACCTAGGCTGTTACGATTACCGGTTTTCTAGATTTCCTCACAGTCCTCTACTTTCTTGAAAGTGCCTATATAAGACGATCTACCTCACAGCGCGAAAGTCTAAAGCAACTAAGGGTTTTAATCTTGGTTTAATAGACACGAGAATGTTTAAGGACTAGACCGATTTCTTAGACCTAGCTATAAAACAAACTGAGACCTATTAATAACCTCGAGCCTCACAACGACAAGATTAGCAGAACACTTGATTTTATCAAATTACCGAATATTACTTCTAAGGTTACTTCACGTGATTTTCACCCTAAAGGATTAATGACTTATTACGTGATATAGACACTCACCTAAATCAAGAACCCTAGCACAACCCTATTATGTGATATAGACCGTCACCAAGGATTATACGAAGCAATAAACAGCAATAAAACACTATCAAGCATGCATATACACCAAGTTAAAATTCCATAGCTTTTACAATACAACAAAATCCATAAACCACGCCAAAAACCGAATAAAAATCCAAACTTTATTTAAACTATTGTCATGCCTAGGTAGTATAAAAGTTTTAGCCGCTAAACATGGTCTTAAAAACAATCAAACAAGGTCTAGAACAAGAATTCATTGATATCAAACAAGAAAAATAGAAAACTAAAGAAACCGAGTAGAAAAACCCGTTAATCCCTTGCTCTCCAAGCTTCTCACTCGATCCCGATGATTCCCGCCTTGCTCCTTTGTAAAACAGCTTTTAATATTCGTCAACTGCCGTGATGATGTTCTCTGTGTTTGATCGTCAAAACTCCTCTTCGTCTTATGTTGATATTGTTATATATTTGCATCCCCAAGATATCTGATTGTCTCTTAGTGGGCCTTCCAAGCCCAGGATCTGGGTTCAGCTCCCAATTCACCTCCAAATTATGTCTCCCACAAAGATAATATGGCACAAGCTAATTAATAGCCATCCAACTCAATCCCTAATGGGCTTTTTGTTCCTTTATGTCCAAGTTTATTAATAATATATGGCAATAGTCAATTCACGCAGACATAATCATTCTCAGCCCACTACATACTTGGAATTCACGTCCATAATGATGTATTTGTCCAAAGCTCCTTTGCTTTCTTTTCTTTTTTTTCTTTCTACTTTTAATAATTATAATATATGGATTGGTAGCAACTTTCGTATGATAGGCATCTTAGTAGCCCAAACTTCATGCGGCCCAACACCAATAAATTAGATGAACTCAAATAATAAAACTATATATTGATGTTGGCCTAGCCCTTTCTCTCGATCCGAATATATATATATATATATATATATATATATATATATATATATATATATATATATATATTTTGTGGCAACCCTCTAACTTATAAAATAAAGATAATGGTCTCGACCCACTCACGGACAATAGCTACAATTTTTATTCGGTCCATGGCACTCCACTCTGCCCAACTGGCTGGTTATTTCCTTTTTACTCACTTTCGCTTCATTTGCACCATGACCTGCCAAAACACAATATAATATAATATAATACTAAAACAAAATAAAAACAAATAAAACTTATACAATAACTATACAATTTACACGGGACAAATATGTATATTTTACCCTATATCAAATATCCCCACACTTAACCTTTTTTCGTACCCGAAAAAGAATTATGCATAACGGAATCATAGTCGGAATAATCGATCGGGACAAAGCTTATGTTAATTTATTAAAATCGAAACTCGTGTTAGCCGCGATTGCAAGTATAATGATCCTCTTAAACCCAAACATGGTTCCAAGCCCTTATCATGCAAGTTTAGTTCAATTATGGTCAATCCACCTAGGGTCTCACGCTAAGAATTGCAAGTCCACCTAATCCCCCCTCAAGCTTATAGGACAAAAGAAACAACCACTGGGTTATTTCCTAACCGCCTTATACCATGATCAAGAGAGTTTAGAATCAAATCTATTCTCTTTTTTTTTTTCTCTTTTCTTTCCATTTTTTTTCATCACTTTTTCATTTTTTTTTTCGAGCGTAGACGTTGATTTCCCTAACCCAGAGGCATTCCGGCTGTAGAGTCGCTATCCCCAACTCGGATTACTTAGGCTTCGGTACTTTTTATTATTTTTTTTCTTTGCAAGGTCGATTTCACACACCTTAGCAGTAATCCGGCTGTAGAGTCGCTATCCCCAACCACAGACTACATAGAAATAGCTACTTTCATTTAGTTTCTAGCTCGTTTTTTTTTTCTTTTCCAACGAGATAATGACCAAAAACTCTAACGATTTTAGCTTATAACAACATCCCTTATACTATTTTTGGCGGTTTCAATTTCCCCCCTTTCCCTAGATGAGAACCCACTAGTAGACCGACAATTAGGTAATTTTAAGATCAAAGGAACCCAGAACCGAATCGAGCCTACCCGCGCATCCCAAACTAGACACAAGCTCAATTATATTATATCATATTATTATTATTTGAACCCGAACAAAAACCCGACTTTTCTATCATTTTCCGTTTTTTTTATTTTGCAAACTTCTTATTTCAAAAGACATTTTCAAATTTTTTTAATTTTTTTTTTGGATTTTTGAAAATTTTTTAATTTTTTTGTATTTTTCGACTTTTTATGACTCTACTAACTATACTAACGACACTAAACGATAGTTTCCCATCCCCACACTTAAACTCTACATTGCCCTCAATGTAGGATGGAAACCAACTCAAAAAAAAAAAACTAAAAATAAATAAGAAATAAAAAGACTAAGGGCATAATTGGAAAGGACTTAGCTGGTTAAATAACGTGTAAGCTCCAAACTCTCGTCCAATCCAACTCGATCGTATAGCATTTCGGTCGCGATCAACTTTGACACTAACTAGTACACTCGATAAATGCCTGGAATTTGATAAGCAGCTCCAAAATCACCCGAATGGAGATTGAGTACGGGTGGTACGATTCAAACCTGCATAAACAAAAACAAGCAAAAACCAAAGCAGTACCGACTCTAAAAAAACGACTCAAAAACACTAAATAAGACTCAATATACAAAAACTACGACTCTATACAAACTCTACAAAACCTCCCCACACTTGAATTTAATCTGGAGGTTTTTCTTTGATCTGAACCCTGTCTAACCCGTTTAATTCCACCCGGTCCTCGAAAATAGTTAAAAACTTAACGGTGGAATTATAAAATATTTTAAAATTTTTAAACGGGTCAAACCACCAAAACTTAAACTTACCTGACATTAACCGGATGCGTGGCATGTAGTGATAAGAGCGGTCGTGGTTGTCCTTCAATTGCTCCATCTTCTGTTTTGCCCCTCTTCGGACCCGGAACCATCTCCGGTTTCCAGGTTCTTTCTTTCTTGCCCTCTCCCGTGGACTTGAATCTTCAGTTACCCCTACCACGGGCCAGCTGTGGTGCTCTTCCTCTTCCACCACCACTTCTTCTTGTTTGATGTCCGTCATTGGGCTTCCTTCAAGTAAAGCTTCTAAGTAAGCAAGGTCTCCCTCCGGATCAAACTCCTTTACCTCTTCATCTACCGGCAACCCATCTAATTCTTCCATAAATTCATTTTCCCAGTACATCTGATCTTCATTAGATGGTTGCTCAACTTCTTCATCCTCTTCTCCTTTTCTTTCTATCTCTACTTTTTCTGCTTTACTATCCACATATCCCCATATCGTCTCCCCATCAGCAAGCTCGGGGATCACTATCGCCTTATAATTTGAGCTTTGAACTGTAATCCACTCATCATCATAATCGCCCCATTGTATTTTTTGCTTCTGCTCTCTGTTTCCCCAACCCATTTCCAACCGAGCAGTGATCGCACATTCTTCATACAAGTGTGGTCCACCACATTTTTCACACCTTGGATCCCTTTGTCGACTGAGGTCATACTCTATTACTGGGCCTATTAGCCCGATCATTCGCTCAAGTATGCCGATCATTTTCGAAAACCATGGATCCCCGCAATCCTGAAATTCTTTTATCGTTTGCACGCAAATCATAATTACTTCCATGAGCTTGAAAAAATGGGGAAACCTCTCGCTAGTATTTGTGGAATACCCCTGCGAAGAATATTGGTGTGGCTGTACAAAGGGGTTAGTATCATAATCTGCAGGGGACCCCTCATATTGGGGGCATTTAACTGTAAAGTGAGGCCCTCTACAAATTTCACACATATCTACTAGACTCAAGAAAAATAAAATAAATAAGAAAACAAAAAATACGGACAATTAGACTCCTATGACTCAATCTACAAAAACACTAGCACGTATAATGTCAAATAAGTCCAAACAAAGTAATCAACGCAATCGCCAAAGAGTCCCCGGCAACGGCGCCAAAAACTTGATGTGCTAAAAGTGGTCTAATAAAAACAACTAAAATTAACCCTAATCTAGACACTCTAAGCTTTAAATTTATAAAACTAAGACTCGATCTAAAACTGTTAAAGCACCGGATCGATGACGAACATCAAACATTGCACTTGATTCAAGACATGAAGAACAAAATATGAACAAGATAGAAATATGTAGAAGATGAATCTCTTTATTAACGAATCAGTCATCACAGATTACATACCAAAAGAGTATACATCATCTACAAGCTGGTTTAGATCACTAAGATCTAAACCAAGCTTTCTCTCACTAACACATAGTCTCTCTCTCTAGGATGTGCACACCAGGAGGAACAAGAAGTTAGGAGAGGTGCACAAAGCTTTTACAATGGTTTCCCTAATCTACCTTATACAACACATATATATAGACTAGGGACTAAACCCGGACAAAACATATTGTCCGGGATACAAAACAAATAATTCGGACAATAATAATCAATATACTCCGAGTTTAACATCATAAACTCGGAACTGATAAAGCTTCCTAATTATTGACTTGACTTTGACTTTGTTGACAAGAACTGATAAAGCACAGTTACCCGGCAGGAACTGCACTTACAGACTCCCCCACTGTTGCTATCAGTTCTGTCTGACACTGATATCTTTAGTCACCGGATACTGCGCTTACAGACTCCCCCTTGACTGATGATATCATGCTTGCTTTCAACTTTGGCTGAGACTTGATCTTTCCGGTAGAGCACAACGATCTTCAACCCTTCTAATAAAAGACTTGCTGATGATCACTTAAGGCTGCTTTGAGAAACCCAAAGAATCCAACATCAAACACTGTTGATCATCCCCCCTCAATCTACTCCCGAATCAAGTTAACGCGAACCGACCTACAACCACATATAAGAATATCGCTCGATACATTAATCTTCAAACCTATCCGGCAGCAGAAAGAAACATTGGATTTCCAATGTCCAACCTTGAACACTTCAAACTTCACTAAGACATGAAGTTCAGTTCGATAACTTAATAACAAACTGAACTCCGTAAAAGTACATCCACCATCTTGATCAAAAGTCTTCAACTCTTCATGTATGATCTCATCTCGTCACGTATCTTCATGAATCAATCTCCTATCTTCACGAATCCGATGAATCCCCGATGGCTTTCATCTCCGATCTTCCCCTCAAATCAAGAAGCACCACGTTATTTCGAGAACCGACTAGCAACCATCTTGGAAGAGGGACCAAGAAACCAGTCTTCTCTACTCTAAACAGCAGCTAATAAGGCTGAATTTTTAACTAATCGTCAAACGAGAATCCAACTTCATCATGTCAATACTTGATTAACAACCCAAACATACGTGACAAAACTCCATCACACACGAGCCTTTTTACGAACAAGCTTTAGATTTACCAAGAAAATAGGATTTTTTTTTAAACTCTGACTAACTTAAAGTTTCAAAAGAAACTCTGAATGTTAAAGCTCGGATTGATGTTTCACAAAGAAACTCTGATGGAAAACACATAACCTTTTATATTTCACAAAGAAACTCTGAAATGGTAGTCCGGACACAAATGGACAGGTAAACTCCGAATAATTGAATTCATTAAACTCGGATTCCTTTTAAAAGATAAAACTCTGATGAACTTTGAAATGATAAACTCTGATGGAATGTTGAATGTAAACTCTGACTGCCTCTTAAAACAATAAACTCTGATGATATTTTCTATAAAACTCGAACATTTTTAAATCAAATGAAAAACCCTGAAGTTTTGAAATTGTAAACTTGGAAGGAAGAAACTCTGAATACAAAACTCTGAATACTGGTTAAACCCGAAGCGAGATAAAAAATCATAAACATCATATAAAACTCGGACCGTAAATTTATTTCCTTTGGAAACTCTGAACTATATTTTCTTAGAAATTTAAACTGGACACACCAATTTAATTAAAAAGCAAACTCGGACAATGGTCAAGAACTAGAACAACTTTAAAACTCTGAATATCTAAACTCGGAACCTTGTAGAGGTTCTTAAACTTGGACCTAATAAAGGTTCTTAAACTCGGATCTAATGGACTCAGAAACCAGTCTCCGGACTATCTCCCCAATGTGACTTCACACTGGTCAACAATACCCCGGAAACACAAACATAAAATTTAAACCACGGACAATGCTTCCAAAGATCAAACTAGGAATCTTTTTCAACCTTCAACACTGTATGAACAAAAACCAAAACCTCTGTAAAACCCAGATGAAGATCAACACTAAAAATCACCAAACTACTCAAAATCCATCACCAAATCACTAGAAATGAATGAAGAATCATGAATAAAACACAAAAACTCACTAACCACTCACTAAACCCTATCAAAGTTTGAACTTTTCTCACAAAAACCTTCAAACTAAGAAACACCTACAGTAGTATGAGCACACTGCTCTGATACCACTTGTAAGGCCTCCAAAACCAAGATCTCACTCAGCTAATCCAACCAACAGGTGTGCGGAATCCACCTGATGATCAACCACTGTAGATGAAACACTAGAATGCAAAGATCTGTGAGAGAAATCAAGAATACACAAAGTATTCTTGATGAGGAAGATCAATGACGTCACACACAGTAGCCGCCAGACAAAACACAAACAATAATTAGGGTTAGAAAGGTGCACAAAATTTCACAAAGAATCGCCGTCTTGTCTATTCCAAATAAAGGTATATATACAAGACAAACCACGGACTCCAAGACAAACCACGGACTCCAAGACCTACTAGAAGCCCGGACAAAACAAACTACACTAAAACCCTGACTTTTGCCTAACCACAAACCCCTGACAAAAGTCTAGACCAAAACTTGGACAAAATGTCCAAGGATAAACCTTGGACTAAGTTTCAAGACAAAAACTTGGACAAATTGTCCAAGGATAAACCTTGGACTAAGTTTCAAGACATGTACAATAAAGACCCTAACAATTGAAAGGCATGCACTTATCACCCAAAGTGCATTAACAAAAACTAAACCACACAACCGGCAAGTGTACCGATCAATGTAGTATAGCTACAGTAAGTCCGAGTATCGAACCCACGAGACTCTAAGGAATACGCTAAGACTTTATTTAGACTAGAACTGATACGACTTAACTATTTATTTATTGATTGGGGGGGGGGGGGGGGGGGGTTATAAAAATCCTAAAGAATGCAAAAACGAATAAACTAAAGTAGCTAAAAAACTAAACACGAACTCGGACGAAGACTTTGACCAGTAGTGAATGAAGACTACCTAGACTAGACGCAAGTTTAACTCAGAATAGATAGATTTCTATTCGATGATTTTGTGGTATGGAACCGGGATCTTTGGATACTAAACCTATTAAGACACCACTAAGCCCCTCAAACACTCTCAAGGCGATTCTTGTGGCACTACCTAGGCTGCTACGATTACCGGTTTTCTAGATTTCCTCACAGTCCTCTAGTTTCTTGAAAGTGCCTATATAAGACGATCTACCTCACAGCGCGAAAGTCTAAAGCAACTACGGGTTTTAATCTTGGTTTAATAGACACTAGAATGTTTAAGGACTAGCCCGATTTCTTAGACCTAGCTATAAACCAAACTGAGACCTATTAATAACCTCGAGCCTCACAGCGACAAGATTAGCAGAACACTTGATTTTATCAAATTACCGAATATTACTTCTAAGGTTACTTCACGTGATTTTCACCCTAAAGGATTAATGACTTATTACGTGAAATAGACACTCACCTAAATCAAGAACACTAGCACAACCCTATTATGTGATATAGACCGTCACCAAGGATTATACGAAGCAATAAACAACAATAAAACACTATCAAGCATGCATATACACCAAGTTAAAATTCCATAGCTTTTACAATACAAGAAAATCCATAAACCACGCCAAAAACCGAATAAAAATCGAAACTTTATTTAAACTATTGTCATGCCTAGGTAGTATAAAAGTTTTACCCGCTAAACATGGTCTTAAAAACAATCAAACAAGGTCTAGAACAAGAATTCATTGATATCAAACAAGAAAAATAGAAAACTAAAGAAATCGAGTAGAAAAACCCGTTAATCCCTTGCTCTCCAAGCTTCTCACTCGATCCCGATGATTCCCGCCTTGCTCCTTTGTAAAACAACTTTTAATATTCGTCACTGCCGTGATGATGTTCTCTGTGTTTGATGATCGTCAAAACTCCTCTTCGTCTTATGTTGATATTGTTATATATTTGCGTCCCCAAGATATCTGATTGTCTCTTAGTGGGCCTTTCAAGCCCAGGATCTGCGTTCAGCTCCCATTTCACCTCCAAATTATGTCTCCCACAAAGATAATATGGCACAAGCTAATTAATAGCCATCCCAACTCAATCCCTAATGGGCTTTTTGTTCCTTTATGTCCAAGTTTATAAATATATGGCAATAGTCAATTCACGAAGACATAATCATTTTTCTCAGCCCACTACATACTTGGAATTCACGTCCATAATGATGTATTTGTCCAAAGCACCTTTGCTTTCTTTTCTTTTCTTTTCTTTTTTTTTTCTTTTTACTTTTAATAGTTATAATATATGGATTGGTAGCAACTTTCGTATGATAGGCATCTTAGCAGCCCAAACTTCATGCGTCCCAACACCAATAAATTAGATGAACTCAAATAATAAAACTATATATTGATGTTGGCCTAGCCCATTCTCTCGATCCGAATATATATATATTTTGTGGCAGCCCACTAACTTATAAAATAAAGATAATGGTCTCGACCCACTCATGGACAATAGCTACAATTTTTATTCGGTCCATGGCACTCCACTCTGCCCAACTGGCTGGTTATTTCCTTTTTACTCACCTTCGCTTCATTTGCACCAAAACCTGCCAAAACACAATATAATATAATATAATATAATACTAAAACTATATAAAGACAAATAAAACTTATACAATAACTATACAATTTAAACGGGACAAATATATATATTTTACCCTATATCACTCGACGATTCTATTATTGGGTGGTTGGTTTGGCCCTTGTTCCTGTAACTCGAATCCTAGCCCGGTATATCCCATTTTAGTTTTACACCATTGTGAACCTTACGCCTTTATTACTCTCTGATCCAGGTTCTCGGCATTGAATCCTGAAACTCGAATCCTAGCCCGGTATATCCGATTATGGTTTTACACCATCGTGAACCTTACGCCTTTTTTACTCTCTGATCGAGGTTCTCGGCATTGAAAAATCTTCATAAACTAAATCACACGTGTATATGCTGACATTTAAGAGATATACAGTCAAGAAAATCAAGAGCAATGACTATATATATGCGAATTAGACACCAAAAAATAAACACTCAAAAAATGGCTACAATTTAAGGAATGTGTTTATTGACGGCATCAGATTCCTAGTCGACGAAAAAGGTCTGATGGCAAGAAAAGCTGATTCCAGGCGGTTGTCAAGTGTTTTCGCTCAACGATTTCATTCTTGGGTGGTTGGTTTGGCCCTTGTTCCTGTAACTCGAATCCTAACCCGGTATATCCCATTTTGGTTTTACACCATTGTGAACCTTACGCCTTTTTTACTCTCTAATCGAGGTTCTTGGCTTTGAAAAATCTTCTTAAACTAAATCACACACAGTCAAGAAAATCAAGTGCAATGGTGATATATATGCGGATTAAACACTAAAAAATAAAGACTCAAAAAATGGCTACAATTTAAGGAATGTGTTTAGCAACCGCATCAGATTCCTAATTGATGAAGAAAGGTCGGGTGGCAAGAAAAGCTGCCTCCAGGAGGTTGTCAATTGTTTTGGCACGACGATTCCATTCTTGGGTGGTTGGTTTGGCCCTTGTTCCTGTAACTCGAATCCTAGCCCAGCATATCCCATTTTAGTTTTACACCATTGTGAACCTTACGCATTTTTTACTCTCTGATCGAGCTTCTCGGCATGAAAAAATCTTCGTAAACTAAATCACGTGTGTATATGTTGACATTTAAGAGATATACAATCAATAAAATCAAGAGCAATGGTGATATATATGCGGATTAGACACCAAAAAATAAACACTCAGAAAATGGAAACAATTTAAGGAATGTGTTTAGTGACGGCATCAGATTCCTAATTGATGGAGAAAGGTCTGGTGGCAAGAAAAACTGCTTCCAGGAGGTTGTCAAGTGTTTTCGCTCGACGATTCCATTCGTGGATGGTTGGTTTGGCCCTTGTTCCTGTAACTCGAATCCTAGCCTGGTATATCCCATTTTAGTTTTACACCATTGTGAACCTTAAGGCTTTTTCACTCTCTGATCAAGGTTCTCGGCATTGAAAAATCTTCGTAAACTAAATTGCATGTGTATATGTTGACATTTAAGAGATATACAGTCAAGAAAATCAAGAACAATGATGATATATATGCGGATTAGACACAAAAAAAATAAACACTCAAAAAATGGCTACAATTTAAGGAATGTGTATAGTGACGGGGTCTGATTCCTAACTGATGCAGAATGGTCTGGGGGCAAGAAAAGCTGCTTCAAGGAGGTTGTCAAGTGTTTTCGTTCGACGATTCCATTCTTGGGTGGTTGGTTTGGCGCTTGTTCCAGTAACTCGAATCCTAGCCCTGTATATGCCCTTTTAGTTTTACACCATTGTGAACTTTACGCCTTTCTTAATCTCTTATCGAGGTTCTCGGCATTGAAAAATCTTCGTAAACTAAATCACACGTGTATATGTTGACATTTAAGAGATATACAGTCAAGAAAATCAAGTGCAATGGTGATATATATGCGGATTAGAGACCAAAAAATAAACACTCAAAAAATGGCTACAATTTAAGGAATGTGTTTATTGACGGCATCACATTCCTAATTGATGGAGAAAGGTCTTGTGGCAAGAAAAGCTGCTTTCAGGAGGTTGTCAAGTGTTTTCACTAGACGATTCCATTCTTGGGTGGTTGGTTTGTTCCTTGTTCCTGTAACTCGAATCCTAGCCCTGTATATCCCATTTTAGTTTCACACCATGTTGAACCTCACGGCTTTTTTACTCTCTAATCGAGGTTCTCGGCATTGAAAAATCTTCGTAAACTAAATCACACGTGTATATGTTGACATTTAAGAGATATACAGTCAATAAAATCAAGAGCAATGGTGATATATATGCGAATTAGACACCAAAAAATAAACACTAAAAAAATGGCTACAATTTAAGGAATGTGTTTATTGACGGCATCAGATTCCTAGTCGACGAAAAAGGTCTGAGGGCAAGAAAAGCTGATTCCAGGCGGTTGTCAAGTGTTTTCGCTCGACGATTTCATTCTTGGGTGGTTGGTTTGGCCCTTGTTCATGTAACTCGAATCCTAACCCGGTATATCCCATTTTGGTTTTACACCATTGTGAACCTTACGCCTTTTTTACTCTCTAATCGAGGTTCTTGGCTATGAAAAATCTTCGTAAACTAAATCACACACAGTCAAGAAAATCAATTGCAATGGTGATATATATGCGGATTAAACACTAAAAAATAAACACTCAAAAAATGGCTACAATTTAAGGAGTGTGTTTAGTAACCGCATCAGATTCCTAATTCATGAAGAAAGGTCGGGTGGCAAGAAAAGCTGCCTCCAGGAGGTTGTCAATTGTTTTCGCTCGACGATTCCATTATTGGGTGGTTGGTTTGGCCCTTGTTCCTGTAAGTCGAATCCTAGCCCAGTATATCCCATTTTAGTTTTACACCATTGTGAACCTTACGCATTTTTTACTCTCTGATCGAGCTTCTCGGCGTCAAAAAATCTTCGTAAACTAAATCACGTGTGTATATGTTGACATTTAAGAGATATACAATCAATAAAATCAAGAGCAATGGTGATATATATGCGGATTAGATACCAAAAAATAAACACTCAGAAAATGGCAACAATTTAAGGAATGTGTTTAGTGACGGCATCAGATTCCTAATTGATGGAGAAAGGTCTGGTGGCAAGAAAAGCTGCTTCCAGGAGGTTGTCAAGTGTTTTCGCTCGACGATTCCATTCGTGGATGGTTGGTTTGGCCCTTGTTCCTGTAACTCGAATCCTAGCCTCGTATATCCCATTTTAGTTTTACACCATTGTGAACCTTAAGGCTTTTTCACTCTCTGATCAAGGTTCTCGGCATTGAAAAATCTTCGTAAACTAAATTGCATGTGTATATGTTGACATTTAAGAGATATACAGTCAAGAAAATCAAGAGCAATGATGATATATATGCGGATTAGACACAAAAAAAAACACTAAAAAAATGGCTACAATTTAAGGAATGTGTATAGTGACGGGGTCTGATTCCTAATTGACGCAGAATGGTCTGGGGGCAAGAAAAGCTGCTTCAAGGAGGTTGTCAAGTGTTTTCGTTCGACGATTCCATTCTTGGGTGGTTGGTTTGGCGCTTGTTCCAGTAACTAGAATCCTAGCCCTGTATATGCCCTTTTAGTTTTACACCATTGTGAACTTTACGCCTTTCTTAATCTCTTATCGAGGTTCTCGGCATTGAAAAATCTTCGTAAACTAAATCACACGTGTATATGTTGACATTTAAGAGATATACAGTCAAGAAAATCAAGTGCAATGGTGATATATATGCGGATTAGAGACCAAAAAATAAACACTCAAAAAATGGCTACAATTTAAGGAATGTGTTTATTGACGGCATCACATTCCTAATTGATGGAGAAAGGTCTTGTGGCAAGAAAAGCTGCTTTCAGGAGGTTGTCAAGTGTTTTCACTAGACGATTCCATACTTGGGTGGTTGGTTTGTTCCTTGTTCCTGTAACTCGAATCCTAGCCCTGTATATCCCATTTTAGTTTCACACCATGTTGAACCTCACGGCTTTTTTACTCTCTAATCGAGGTTCTCGGCATTGAAAAATCTTCGTAAACTAAATCACACGTGTATATGTTGACATTTAAGAGATATACAGTCAATAAAATCAAGAGCAATGGTGATATATATGCGAATTAGACACCAAAAAATAAACACTCAAAAAATAGCTACAATTTAAGGAATGTGTTTATTGACGGCATCAGATTCCTAGTTGATGAAAAAGGTCTGATGGCAAGAAAAGCTGATTCCAGGCGGTTGTCAAGTGTTTTCGCTCGACGATTTCATTCTTGGGTGGTTGGTTTGGCCCTTGTTCATGTAACTCGAATCGTAACCCGGTATATCCTATTTTGGTTTTATACCATTGTGAACCTTACGCCTTTTTTACTCTCCAATCGAGGTTCTTGGCTATGAAAAATCTTCGTAAACTAAATCACACACAGTCAAGAAAATCAAGTGCAATGGTGATATATATGCGGATTAAACACTAAAAAATAAACACTCAAAAAATGGCTACAATTTAAGGAGTGTGTTTAGTAACCGCATTAGATTCCTAATTCGTGAAGAAAGGTCGGGTGGCAAGAAAAGCTGCCTCCAGGAGGTTGTCAATTGTTTTCGCTCGACGATTCCATTCTTGGGTGGTTGGTTTGGCCCTTGTTCCTGTAAGTCGAATCCTAGCCAGTATATCCCATTTTAGTTTTACACCATTGTGAACCTTACGCCTTTTTTACTCTCTGATCGAGCTTCTCGGCATGAAAAAATCTCCGTAAACTAAATCACGCGTGTATATGTTGACATTTAAGAGATATACAATCAATAAAATCAAGAGCAATGGTGATATATATGCGGATTAGACACCAAAAAATAAACACTCAGAAAATGGCAACAATTTAAGGAACGTGTTTAGTGACGGCATCAGATTCCTAATTGATGGAGAAAGGTCTGGTGGCAAGAAAAGCTGCTTCCAGGAGGTTGTCAAGTGTTTTCGCTCGACGATTCCATTCGTGGATGGTTGGTTTGGCCCTTGTTCATGTAACTCGAATCCAATCCCGATATATCCCATTTTAGTTTTACACCATTGTGAACCTTAAGGCTTTTTCACTCTCTGATCAAGGTTCTCGGCATTGAAAAATCTTCGTAAACTAAATTACATGTGTATATGTTGACATTTAAGAGATATACAGTCAAGAAAATCAAGAGCAATGATGATATATATGCGGATTAGACACAAAAAAATAAACACTCAAAAAATGGCTACAATTTAAGGAATGTGTATAGTGACGGGGTCTGATTCCTAATTGATGCAGAATGGTCTGGGGGCAAGAAAAGCTGCTTCAAGGAGATTGTCAAGTGTTTTCGTTCGATGATTCCATTCATGGGTGGTTGGTTTGGCGCTTGTTCCAGTAACTCTAATCCTAGCCCTGTATATGCCCTTTTAGTTTTACACCATTGTGAACTTTACGCCTTTCTTACTCTCTGATCGAGGTTCTCGGCATTGAAAAATCATCGTAAACTAAATCACACGTGTAAATGTTGACATTTAAGAGATATACAGTCATGAAAATCAAGAGCAATGGTGATATATATGCGGATTAGAGACCAAAAAATAAACACTCAAAAAATGGCTACAATTTAAGGAATGTGTTTATTGACGGCATCACATTCCTAATTGATGGAGAAAGGTCTTGTGGCCAGAAAAGCTGCTTTCAGGAGGTTGTCAAGTGTTTTCACTAGACGATTCCATTCTTGGGTGGTTGGTTTGTTCCTTGTTCCTGTAACTCGAATCCTAGCCCTGTATATCCCATTTTTGTTTCACACCATGTTGAATCTCACGGCTTTTTTACTCTCTGATCGAGGTTCTTGGCATTGAAAAATCTTCGTAAACTAAATCACACGTGTATATGTTGACATTTAAGAGATATACAGTCAAGAAAATCAAGAGCAATGGTGATATATATGCGGATTAGACACCAAAAAATAAAAACACAAAAAATGGCTACAATTTTAGGAATGTGTCTAGTGACGGCATCAGATTCCTTATTGATAGAGAAAGGTCTGGTGGCAAGAAAAGCCGCTTTCAGGAGGTTGTCAAGTGTTTTCGCTCGACGATTCCATTCTTGGGTGGTTGGTTTGGCCCTTGTTCCTTTAACTCGAATCCTAGCCCGGTATATCCCATTTCAGCTTTACACCCTTGTGAACCTTACGCCTTTTTTACTCTTTGATCGAGGTTCTCATCATTGAGAAATCTTCGTAAACTAAATCACACATGTATATGTTGACATTTAAGAGATATACAATCAAGAAAATCAATAGCAATGGTGATATATATATGCGGATTAGACAACAAAAAATAAACATTAAAAAAATGGCTACAATTTAAGGAATGTGTTTAGTGACGGCATCAGATTTCTAATTGATGGAGAAAGGTCTGGTGGCAAGAAAAGCTGCTTCAAGGAGGTTGTCAAGTGTTTTCGCTCGACGATTACATTCTTGGGTGGTTGGTTTGGCCCTTGTTCCTGCAACTCGAATCCTAGCCCGGTATATCCCGTTTTAGTTTTACACCATTGTGAACCTTACGCCTTTTTACTCTCTGATCAAGGTTCTCGACATTGAAATATCTTCGTAAACTAAATCACACGTGTATATGTTGACATCTAAGAGATATACAGTCAACAAAATCAAGAGCATTGGTGATATAAATGCGGATTAGACACCAAAAAATAAATATAAAAAACTGGCGACAATTTAAGGAATGTGTTTAGTGACGGCATCAGATTCCTAACTGATGGAAAATGGTCTGGTGGCAAGAAAAGCTGCTTCCAGGAGGTTGTCAAGTGTTTTCGCTCGACGATTCCATTCTTGGGTGGTTGGTTTGACCCATGTTCCTGTAACACGAATCCTAACCTGGTATATCCCATTTTAGTTTTACACCATTGTGAACCTTACGCCTTTTTTACTCTCTGCTCGAGGTTCTCGACATTGAAAAATCTTCGTAAACTAAATCCCATTTTAATTGATGGAGAAAGGTCTGGTGCCAAGAAAAACTACTTCCAGGAGGTTGTCAAGTGTTTTTGCTCGACGATTCCATTCTTGAGTGGTTGGTTTGGCCCTTGTTCCTGTAACTCGAATCCTAGCCCGGTATATCCCATTTTAGTTTTACACCATCGTGAACCTTACGCCTTTTTCACTCTCTGATCGAGGTTCTCGGCATTGAAACATCTTCGTAAACTAAATCACACGTGTATATGTTGACATTTAAGAGATATACTGTCAAGAAAATCAAGAGAATGGTGACATATATGCGGATTAGACACCAAAAAATAAACACTCAAAAAATGGCTACAATTTAAAGAATGTGTTAAGTGACGGCATCATATTACTAATTGATGGAGAAAGGTCTGGTGGCAAGAACAACTGCTTCCAAGAGGTTGTCAAGTGTTTTCGCTCGACTATTCCATTCTTGGGTGGTTAGTTTAGCCCTTGTTCCTGTAACTCGAATCCTAGCCCGGTATATCCCATTTTAGTTTTACACCATTGTGAACGTTACACCTTTTTTACTCTCTGATCGTGGTTCTTGGCATTGAAACATCTTCGTAAACTAAATCACACGTGTATATGTTGACATTTAAGAGATATACAATCAAGAAAATCAAGATCAATGGTGATATATATGCGGATTAGACGCCAAAAAATAAACACTCAAAAAATGGCTACAATTTAAGAAATGTGTTTAGTGACGGCATCAGATTCCTAATTTATGGAGAATGGTCTGGTGGTAAGAAAATCTGCTTCCAGGAGGTTGTCAACTGTTCTCGCTCGACGATTCCATTCTTGGGTGGTCGGTTTAGCCTTTGTTCCTTTAAACTCGAATCCTAGCCTAGTATATCCCATTTTAGTTTTACACCATTGTGAACCTTACGGCTTTTTTACTCTCTGATCGAGGTTCTCGGCATTAAAAAATCTTCGTAAACTAAATCACACGTGTATATGTTGACATTTACGAGATATACAGTCAAGAAAATCAATAGAATGGTGACATATATATGCGGATTAGACACCAAAAAATAAACACTAAACAAATGGCTACAATTTAAGGAATGTGTTTAGTGACGGCATCAGGTTCCTAATTGATGGAGAATGGTCTGGTAGCAAGAAAAGCTGCTTCCAGGAGGTTGTCAAGTGTTTTCGCTCGACAATTCCATTCTTGGTGGTTGGTTTGGCCCTTGTTCCTGTAACTCGAATCCTAGCATGGCAAATCCCATTTTAGGGTTACACCATTGTGAACCTTACGCCAATTTTACTCTCTGATCGAGGTTCTCGGCGTTGAAAAATATTTGTAAGCTAAATCACACGTGTATATGTTGACATTTAAGACATATACAGTCAAAAAAATCAAGAGCAATGGTGATATATATGCGGATTAGACGCCAAAAAATAAACACTCAAAAAATGGCTACAATTTAAGAAATGTGTTTAGTGACGACATCAGATTTCTAATTTATGGAGAAAGGTCTGGTGGTAAGAAAATCTGCTTCCAGGAGGTTGTCAAGTGTTTTCGCTCGACGATTCCATTCTTGGGTGGTTGGTTTAGCCCTTGTTTCTGTAATTCGAATCCTAGCCTGGTATATCCCATTTTAGTTTTACACCATTGTGAACCTTACGGATTTTTTACTCTCTGATCGAGGTTCTCGTCATTGAAAAATCTTCGTAAACTAAATCACACGTGTATATGTTGACATTTAAGAGATATACAGTCAAGAAAATCAACAGAATGGTGACATATATATGCGGATTAGACACCAAAAATAAACACTCAAAAATGGCTAACATTTAAGGAATGTGTTTAGTGACGGCATCAGATTCCTAATTGATGGAGAGTGGTCTGGTGGCAAGAAAAGCTGCTTCCAGGAGGTTGTCAAGTGTTTTCGCTCGACGATTCCATTCTTGGGTGGTTGGTTTGGTCCTTGTTCCTGTAACTCGAATCCTAGCCCGGTATATACCGTTTTAGTTTTACACCATTGGGAACCTTACGCCTTTTTTACTCTCTGATCAAGGTTTTCGACATTGAAACATCTTTGTAAACTAAATCACACGTGTATATGTTTACATTTAAGAAATATACACTCAAGAAAATCAAGAGAATGGTGACATATATGCGGATTAGACACCAAAAAATAAACACTCAAAAAATGGCTACAACTTAAGCAATGTGTTTAGTGACGGCATCAGATTCCTAATTGATGGAGAATGGTCTGGTGGCAAGAAAAGCTGCTTCCAGGAGGTTGTCAAGTGTTTTCGCTCGACGATTCCATTCTTGGGTGGTTGGTTTGGTCCTTGTTCCTGTAACTCGAATCCTAGCCCGGTATATACCATTTTAGTTTTACACCATTGTGAACCTTACGCCTTTTTTACTCTCTGATCAAGGTTCTCGGCATTGAAACATCTTCGTAAACTAAATCACACGTGTATATGTTGACATTTAAGAGATATACACTCAAGAAAATCAAGAGAATGGTGATATATATGCGGATTAGACACCAAAACATAAACACTCAAAAAATGACTACAATATAAGGAATTTGTTTAGTTACGGCATCGGATTCCTAATTGATGGAGAAAGGTCTGGTGGAAGAAAAGCTGCTTCCAGGAGGTTGTCAAGTGTTTTCGCTCGACGATTCCATTCTTGGGTGGTTGGTTTGGCCCTTGTTCCTGTAACTTGAATCCTAGCCCGGTATATCCCATTTTAGTTTTACACTATTGTGAACCTTACGCTTTTTTTATTCTCTGATCGAGGTTCTCGGCAGTGAAACATCTTCGTAAATTAAATCACACGTGTATATGTTCACATTTAAGAGATATACAGTCAAGAATATTGTAGGATCGTGAAACGACCTTATGAGTCGATCAGAAGAGTGCTCAGATTGAATTAGAGGCAGAATTCATTGATTTAGTCTTTGTTTAGCTTGTAAAACACTTTCGATACTATTTACTGTCTCTTGTATTGATCACTGAATGATTACAGATGCGGAGACGATTCGACGGAGCTTCGCCGTCGGAAATCACAACTGAACTGACTGAACTACTTAAGATTCCGCCCCAACTGACCTTTATATAGGCCAAGGGGTTCCGCTTGAACATGCACATGTATTTCAAGCGGAATCAACATTACATCATATCGAGCGGAATCAGAACAAAGTGGTTTCGCTTGAAAATGACTTAATGTCATTTCAAGCGGAATCAGCACTAATTCACATATTCTCGATTTCCGTGCACTATACACTCAGTTCTAAATTAAGACTCGAACGAAGATGTAGTTGACAGACAACTGCACCAACAGACTCCCCCTTGAATGTTGACGGAATCTTCAGTGTGAGACTTCAACTTGACGACTCTTCAATCTTGATCGATCTTCTTTAGGAATGTTTCCTGGAATCATGTACCCGGATCTTTCTCTGGCTCTAACTCTCGTCAGACTCCCCCTTTCAACATACTGGGATCGCTGTCTGGAATTTGTTATTGCCTTTGAAATTACATCCTGGCTTTTTCTCTGATTAAGCTCTTCACAGGTTCTGATGCATCTCCTGTCTTTCCGTTGCAACAGGATCAGAAACCTTTCCATTTCCTACACAAATATTCTCACCAAAACGTAAGTTTTTACTTAAATCAATAAGAAAAACTTACTGATTGAAACTATTCAAACACAATGATTATGTCAAGTTCAAATTAATGATCTTGATTAATCAATCCACATTCTTTCTCAAAAATACAAATTTCTCCAATTCAAGCACATATATCCAACCCAAAATTCATCCTGTTTAGCCTTTGGAATTTTGAAAAGCAGCTTTTCAACATCAGTTGTCGAAAATCTTTTTGGAATTTTCAAAATATGAAACACAAATGCAAGAACAGAATTTAAATGCAGAAATGAAATATGTACAAATACTATTTTTGTGAGTTTGCGAAAGAGGATCATATCAATTTTGAGACACATCACAAGCACCGTTAAACTTTTAATCGTTTTAAGTTCTAAACTATTCACGTTGATTGACGATATTGTTGTCCACTTAAACTCAATCTAAAAACTTTCGAAATGCTTACCGATACGTTAAGGTATATTAATTTTGCACTAAGTTCTTATGAACCCCACGATCTCAGCATATCCCCTCATCATGCAATACACTGACTCAAGTAATGCCTTTAAACTTTAATCAACTGTGAATTGTGCGAAAACAAAACAGAATGTTTAAACATTAACAATCAGGTCGATACTTCCGTATACGCAGAGAAAGTCCAATGTTTAAACAAAATAAGAAAAATAAAATAAGTTGAAGTTTTTAGGCTTTAACCACCAGGTCGAAACTTCCGTATACGCAGAGGAGGTCCAAAGCTTAAACGAAACACCAAAGAAAATAAAGCAGAACGTTTAGGCACTAACATCCAGGTCGATACTCACGTATACTCAGAGGATGTCCAATGCTTAAACAAAATAAAAAAATAAAACAAGTTTAAATCTTTGCAAAATAAAATGCACAATCACAGCGTCATTTTTAGCAAAGTTGTGAAAGCTCACAAACTTAACCAGTTTTTATGCTTTTGGCATTCAGCGATTACTGAGTAGTCACACAATCAAGAAGGACAAAACTAAGTACTATGCTTTCAATCATGTTTTCCACTAGAACTAGGCTATTTCATTTATGTTTGTATCGTTATCGCAAATCTACTAGTCTAGCTGAGCCTATCGTCACATCTTTAGTGAGACCGTTTATCACTATTAAACTTTACATTTCTTTAGCATGCTATGATAGTCCACTGATTTTCTATCATTTCCTCTTGTTTTAGCAAAATTCATTTTTAAATTTTATTCCTACACTTGATACAGGTGATTGTATTTTTACAACTGGTACAAAGGTTTTCACTAACAAGTGGTAAATCAGGGACATTAAGTTGTATCTGATTTCCTACAAATGATTGAGAACCAATTGTAGGATCGTGTATTAGACCCGAACGAGTTGTTCAGAGAAGTTTTGATCAGTTCCAGGTGCGAAAAACAAGAAACTGACTTAGAAACAGCTTGTTCTTCACTTTAAACACTCTTCTGATTGATATTATAACAATTACAATCAGGAAACACACCGGCAGCACTTCGGTACAATATTCTGATTCCCCACCAAATGACAGGATCACTAGCCTATTTATATAGTTTCTGATTCCCCACGAAAGTGCAATGTTCATTTCGTGGGAAATCACCATTTCGAGCGGAATCAGGACTTTATGTGATTTAGCTTGAAATGACAAGGTGTCATTTCGAGCGGAATCACCCCTAAAAACCACTTACTCGTTTTCCGTGCCCTGATCTAATCTATCTAGACAAAGACTCGATACAAGACTAAGTCGACAGATGCATGCACTAACAGACTCCCCCTCAGATGTTGACGAGTCTTACGTGTCGAGTCTTCGCATCTTCAGTCTTGATCAGTCTCTGGGCTTCACTCTTTCACTCAGCATTAACAGACTCCCCTAACAATGTGCTGACATTCCTTCAGTTCATCAGCATCATCTGCTTCAGGATCGTAATCTGACTTTCTCAGGTTCCTGATCATTGCCTGGCTCATGCTTTGTCCTCAGAGTCTTCAGGTATCGGAACCTTGCTCTTCAAACACAAGCTTCTCATAAATGAATAACCTGGATCTTTAGGAGGTTGTTTCAAGATCTTAACTTGGCTCTCGTCCAGCTCAGGTATTCTCAGGATCAATTGACCTGGCTCTGACTAACACCTACACAATCTCTACCTCACAATAAATTTTTCATTTAATCATGAATATGAATGCACTAACTCAAACTCTCCCTCAGATTAACCTTAATGATTTATCACTAAAAATCCTGATGAACCACTTGTAAGATTATGTTTTAAAAACATTTTTGATTTCAAGCAAAAACTCCCTCTCACAAAATGTCATCATGTTTAGCACTTGGAATTTTGAAAATCAGCTCTCCAACACCAGTTGTCAAAATCTTTTTGGATTTTTCAAAATTTTATGCTAAAACACACTAAAAATCTTTTCGGACTTTTTAAGATAATAAGAAATGCAGTAAAGAAATATTTACAGACAATATTTTTGTGAGTTTGTGTAAGAGGATCATATCAGTTTCTGATACAAATCACCAACACCGTTAAGCTTCATTTCATTTTAAGTTTTAAACAATTCACCTAGATTGTCAGTATCTTGGTCCACTTAAATTTTCACACAAAGTTCAATTGCTTCGAGATATGAGATTAATGTCTTAAGCACTTAAACTTAATCGCGTGTCCCACTACTTGAATATACTCCCGTATCCAGATCCCAATATTCAGTCTTACATGTGAATATACCTAGATGATATCTGTAAGGGATAAATTATAGTACGAAACCGTGAGAGCTCAGGTCAGAACTTCCGTTCAGCAGAGAGATGATGGCTTGACTTTTGGTGTGTCCCCTTTAGAGGATCTTTTGTATTACAACAGCAATGACTATCAATTTTATTGTTTCATCAATTTGCTGAGGGCGGCGCTATATTTCAAGCATGCAGAAAGTATTATGCGGGGACTAGGTCAGAATTTCCATTCAGCAGAAGTCCCGGGATAATACCCCAGATATCACTAAGCATAAAGACCTAGTATCTCAGAAAGAGGAACCTTTCAAACAAGATTTCGGGGGTTACCCATATATCCAAGAAATTGTTACCCACGAAATAAGCAAGTTTGAAATTTAAGTTTATATCTCGTCACAATCTACTAAATGTGCAAAAACCTACTGGCACATCCGCAGTGAGATTGTTTATCACATTTTAAGTTTCCAATTCTTTAGCATGTTGTGACAGTCCACTGATGTACTATCATTTCCTCTTTTATACAACAAAACTCATTTCTAATTTTAAAGTTTTTGACTTTTTCAAATTTTTTTAAAAATTTTTACTCCCCCTAAAATCAAAATATGTTTCAATTTTGATTTTCTGGGAAAATTTGAAACAACCTGTACAAACTTGACAACTTGATGAGAATCGCATCAATTCTCCATCCACCTGGAGTAAACAATCAGAACTCCCCCTTACAACAAACTATTTTCCCATTATGATTTCAAAACACTTAAGTTTGGTTTAATCAAAATGGTTTTTCCAGAAAAATTAGTTTGTGTGTCATTTCTCAAACTCGGGGTTTCATCACCTTGTTCTTTCATCCATTTGATCGAAAGTTAAATCAAGTACAACTTAATGTCCTTGATAAAACATTTCTCAAGAAATATGCCGATTCCTATTCCACGCTTACCAACCTGGGAACTCCGACAAGTCAGGTTTTTCATTTAAATAGATTCACCCAAGCCTGACGGTCCTTGGGTGATTTTGAATTCTTGTTCAACAATGGTGGAAAGTTTGCATCATCCATTGTTAGACCAGAATTCTCATTTTTTACCTCAACACATGGCTCTTCTGGTTTTACCACACTAGATTCATCGCCTAAATGTGGCTTGTCTGACTTTGATGAGCCAGATTCATCGCCGACATGTGGCTCTTTTGTTTCCAAAGAAACAGATTCATCGCCATCAACTTTCTTCTTCTTCTTTCTCTTTTCTGTCCTCAGATTTGTATCTGATGAATTAGTTTTGCTTGATTTGTCATTCTTTGGAGAGCAAGACGATTTATCAGAATTTTTATCTGCTTTTCCAGTTGTATCCGAGGACAAAATCTTCTCCAGATACTCTCTGGCCTTCTTCCTCTTTTTCCTCAGTCTGTCTTTTTGCCCCTGAGAAAACTTCACTTTCTTTTCTTGAACTTTAGGTTCTTGAACCTTCTATTCTTTGGGCTTGACATTGACTGGTTTCTTCACTTGCTTCTGAGATTCAGCCCTTGATCTTCTCATTGATCTCATTGAGCAATCTCTAGCAATATGGCCAATGATGTTGCAGTTAAAGCATCTCCTTGACTCAAACCTCCAACTCTGGCAGTTAACAGCAATGTGTCCTTGATAGCCGCATCTGTAACACACTCTGTTATCGTACCAATCACCATTTTCAGCCCAAACATTCAAATCAAAGCATTGTTTGGCTTGGTGATAATCCTTTCTCCTCTTGTTTGCTGGATTTGGCTTTTGAGCACTGTGGTCCGACCTGCACCACTTATTGCCAACAATTTTTGAGTTTTCATTGTTTGATTTTTGTGGTTTTTGATTGCGATTGGATGATTGATCTGATGAGCTTTTATTTTCTTTTTGAACATTTTTCAAAATTTTGTCTTTTTGTTTTTGTTCCACTTTCTTCTTCAAAGGTTTTTGCTTAGAGCATTCTCCCTTTTCAGTTGATTTGCAGAACAGTTTTCTGAAACCTTTCTTTTAATTTCAAAAACAATTTTTGTTTTTCAGTTTTTTTTATTTTCATCATCAGATTTCTCATCGCAATCTTCAATTTTGACTTTGTCAAAATTTGTGACATTGTCACTTATTAGAATAGAATTGATCGGTTTTGGACACGGGAACTGTGAAGAAGTCACAAAACCTTTCAATTTCTTTTCAAGTTCATCAATTTTGTTCCTTGAATTCTCAGCTTCATTTTCAAGCTGAGATATTCTCTCAAAATGAGACTTGATTGTTTTTTCATTTTCAATTTTAATGTTTTCAAGAACAGATTTTTCATTTTCTAAAGCTTTTAACTGTTCTTGAAATTTAGTTTCATTTGCTTTCAAATTTTTGTTCTCCAGTTTTATCCAGAAATCTTCATTTTCTGAATATTTCTTTTTGCTTTCAGAACCTTTTTCTTTTTCTTTCAAAATCTTGTTTTCAAATGTCAAACTGTTCAATTCACTTAATAGTTTGTCATTTTCAGATTTCAACCTCTCACAATTTTTCTGCAAATCAAAAATCTGTTTCTCATCAGCTTTCTTCTCGTCTTTCAAAACTGAAATTTCTTCAGTCTGTTCCTCTCCCACTTGGACACCTTTATTTTTGCTTCCTTTTAGTATTGATTTTCCATTTTGACTTTTCTTCTTCTCAGCATTTCTCTCCATTTGTTCTTCAAGTTTCTCAATGAATTGACAAATTGTCAATCTAGAGTATTCTCCAGTTCTTTTTAAATCCAACAAATATGTACCCCATTCCTGTTGAGGTATGGAATTGGCTAATCTCTCAACCCATTCATTTGGAGTTTTCTGAATACCCTTCTCAGACATTGAGCGAACAAGATGGCTATACCTCTCAATGATACTCTTTGTACTTTCTCCTGGACAACCTGAAAACGAGTCAAATTCTTTCTTTAATACATTTATTCTATTAACTGTTTCACTAGTCATATTAAAGAAATTTAAGTCCATGATTCGGAAACACGTTTATCGAGACAGTCCCTTCCCAAGCGAAATACCCTGTTGAAGCGAAATCACAAATACACAATTTCAAGTGATATCAGTAGTTCAAGCGGAATAAGAAGTTCAAGAGAAATAACCTGATTTCGCTTGAAATTCAAATAGAATAAGGTTTTTGAAGCGGAATCAAATGTTTTGAGCGAAATCACTGATTTGCAGTTTCAAGCGGAATCAGTAGTTTGAGTTTCAAGCGAAATCAAAATTTTAACTTTCAAGCGAAATCAGTGACAATCCAAGCGGAATCAGATGATGATTCAAGCGGAATCACCTATTTCGAGTGAAATATTTGATTTCGCTTGAAAATCTCAAGCGAAATAAAGCAGTTTCGAGTGGAATCAAGTTTGTTCGTTCAAGCGGAACCACTTAATCAGTCCATTTTTACCACTTTTAGGCCGAATTATAAACTCAAACTTTCAAGGGTTTGTTAAAACTGTATTTTACACGTCCTGTGAGAAATTGAACCGATTTTAACCGTGAAAACAGATTCAATTTAGAAAAGAAGGTGTAGAAATCAGGATTTTCCAGCGAAAACAAGCTAAACGGTAAGAACTCTTCCTCCTGAGCTCTGATACCACATGTAGGATCGTGAAACGACCTAATGTGTCGATCAGAAGAGTGCTCAGACTGAATCAGAGGCGGAATTCATTGATTCAATCTTTGTTTAGCTTGTAAAACACTTTCGATACTATTTACTGTCTCTTGTATTGATCACTGAATGATTACAGACGCGGAGACACTTCGACGGAGCTTCGCCATCGGAAATCACAACTGAACTGACAGAACTACTTAAGATTCCGCCCCAACTGACCTTTATATAGGCCAAGGGGTTCCGCTTGAACATGCACATGTATTTCAAGCGGAATCAACATTACATCATATCGAGCGGAATCAGAAAATTAACTCTCGAGCGGAATCAGAACAAAGTGGTTTCGCTTGAAAATGACTTAATGTCATTTCAAGCGGAATCAGCATTAATTCACATATTCTTGATTTCCGTGCACTATACACTCAGTTCTAAACTAAGACTCGAACGAAGATGAAGTCGACAGACAACTACACCAACAAATATCATGAGAATGGTGATATATATACGGATTAGACACCAAAAAATAAACACTCAAAAAATGGCTACAATTTAAGGAATGTGTTTAGTGGTGGCAAGAAAAGCTGCTTCAAGGAGGTTGCAAGTGTTTTCACTTGACGATTCCATTCTTGGGTGGTTGGTTTAGCCCTTGTTCCTGTAACTCGAATCCTAGCCAGGTATATCCAATTTTAATTTTACACCATTGTGAACGTTACGCCTTTTTTACTCTCCGATCGAGTTTCTCGGCATTGAAAAATCTTCGTAAACTAAATCACACGTGTATATGTTGACATTTAAGAGATATACAGTCAAGAAAATCAAGAGCAACGGTGATATATATGCGGATTAGACACCAAAAAATAAACACTCAAAAAATGGCTACAATTTAAGGAATGTGTTTAGTGACGGCATCAGATTCCTAATTGATCGAGAAAGGTCCGCTGGAAAGAAAAGCTGCTTGCAGGTGGTTTTCCAGTGTTTTCGCTCGACGATTCCATTCTTAAGTGGTTGGTTTGGCCCTTGTTCCTGTAACTCGAATCCTACCCCAGTATATCCCATTTTAGTTTTACACCATTGTGAACCTTACGCCTTTTTTATTCTCTGATCGAGGTTCTCGGCATTGAAAAATCTTCGTAAACTGAATCGCATGTGTATATGTTGACATTTAAGAGATATACAGTCAAGAAAATCAAGAGCAATGGTGATATATATGCGGATTAGACACCAAAAATAAACACTCAAAAAATGGCTACAATTTAAGGAATGTGTTTAGTGATGGCATCAGATTCCTAATTGATGGAAAAAGGTCTGGTGGTAAGAAAGCTGCTTTCAGGAGGTTGTCAAGTGTTTTCGCTCGACGATTCCATTCTTGGGTGGTTGGTTTGGCCCTTGTTCCTAGAACTCGAATCCTAGCCCGGTATATCCCATTTTAGTTTTACACCATTGTGAACCTTACGCCATTTTTACTCTCTGATCGAGGTTCTCGGCATTGAAAAATCTTCGTAAACTAAATCACACGTGTATATGTTGACATTTAAGAGATATACAGCCAAGAAAATCAAAAGCAATGGTGATATATATGCGGATTAGACACCAAAATATAAACACCCAAAAAATGGTTACAATTTAAGAAATGTGTTTAGTGACGGCATCAGATTCCTAATTGATGGAGAAAGGTTTGGTAGCAAGAAAAGCTGCTTCCTGGAGGTTGTCAAGAGTTTTTCGATCGACGAATTCTTGGGTGGTTGGTTTGGCCCTTGTTCTTGTAACACGAATCCTAGCCTGGTATATCCCATTTTAGTTTTACACCATTGTGAACCATACGCCTTTTTTACTCTCTGCTCGAGGTTCTTGGCATTGAAAAATCTTCGTAAACTAAATCCCACGTGTATGTGTATATGTTGACATTTTAGAGATATACAATCAAGAAAATCAAGATCAATGGTGATATATATGCAGATTTGACACCAAAAAATAAACACTCAAAAAATGGGTACAATTTAAGGAATGTGTTTAGTGACGGCATCAGATTACTAATTTATGGAAAAAGGTCTCCTGGCAAGAAAATCTGCTTCCAGGAGGTTGTCAGGTGTTTTCGCTCGACGATTCCATTCTTGGGTGGTTGGTTTAGCCCTTGTTCTTGTAACTCGAATCCTAGCCTGGTATATCCCATTTTAGTTTTACACCATTGTGAACCTTACGCCTTTTTTACTCTCTGATCGAGGTTCTCAGCATTGAAAAATCTTCGTAAACTAAATCACACGTGTATATGTTGACATTTAAGAGATATACAGTCAAGAAAATCAAGAGAATGGTGACATATATATGCGGATTAGACACCAAAAAATAAACACTCAAAAAATGGCTACAATTTAAGGAATGTGTTTGGTGACGGCATCAGATTCCTAATTGATGGAGAAAGGTCTGGTGCCAAGAAAAACTGCTTCCAGGAGGTTGTCAAGTGTTTTCGCTCGACGATTCCATTTTTGGTTGGTTGGTTTGGCCATTGTTCCTGTAACTCGAATCCTAGCGCGGTATATCCCTTTTTAGTTTTACACCATTGTGAACCTTACGTCTTTTTAACTCTCTGATCGAGGTTCTCGGCATTGAAACATCTTCGTAAACTAAATCACACGTGTATATGTTGACATTTAAGAGATATACACTCAAGAAAATCAAGAGAATGGTGATATATATGCGGATTAGACACCAAAAAATAAACACTCAAAAAATGGCTACAGTTTAAGGAATGTGTTTAGTGACGGCATCAGATTACTAATTGATGGAGAAAGGTCTGGTGGCAAGAAAAACTGCTTCCAAGAGGTTGTCAAGTGTTTTCACTCGACGATTCCATTCTTGGGTGGTTGGTTTGGCCCTTGTTCCAGTAACTCGAATCCTAGCCCGGTAAATCCCATTTTAGTTTTACACCATTGTGAACGTTACGCCTTTTTTACTCTCTGATCGAGGTTCTCGGAATTGAAACATCTTCGTAAACTAAATCACACGTGTATATGTATACATTTAAGAGATATACATACAAGAAAATTAAAAGCAATGGTGATATATATGTGGATTAGACACCAAAAAATAAACACCCAAAAAATGGCTACAATTTAAGGAATGTGTTTAGTGATGGCATCAGATTCCTAATTGACGGTGAAAGGTTTGGTGGCAAGAAAAGCTGCTTCCAGGAGTTTGTCAAGAGTTTTTCGCTCGACGAATTCTTGGGTGGTTGGTTTGGCCCTTGTTCCTGTAACACGAATCTTAGCCTGGTATATCCCATTTTAGTTTTACACCATTGTGAACCTTACGCCTTTTTTACTCCCTGCTCGAGGTTCTCGACATTGAAAAATCTTCGTATACTAAATCCCACGTGTATATGTTGACATTTAAAAGATATACAATCAAGAAAATCAAGATCAATGGTGATATATATGCAGATTAGACACCAAAAAATAAACCCCCAAAAAATGGCTACAATTTAAGGAATGTGTTTTGTGACGGCATCAGATTCCTAATTTTTGGAAAAAAGGTCTAGTGGCAAGAAAATCTGCTTCCAGGAGGTTGTCAGGTGTTTTCGCTCGACGATTCCATTCTTGGGTGGTTGGTTTAGCCCTTGTTCCTGTAACTCGAATCCTAGCCTGGTATATCCCATTTTAGTTTTACACCATTGTGAACCTTACGCCTTTTTTACTCTCTGATCGAGGTTCTCGGCATTGAAAAATCTTCGTAAACTAAATCACACTTGTATATGTTGACATTTAAGAGATATACAGTCAAGAAAATCAAGAGAATGGTGACATATATATTCGGATTAGACACCAAAAAATAAACTCTCAAAAAATGGCTACAATTTAAGGAATGTGTTTAGAGACGGCATCAGATTCCTAATTGATGGAGAAAGGTCTGGTGCCAAGAAAAACTGCTTCCAGGAGGTTGTCAAGTGTTTTCGCTCGACGATTCCATTCTTGGGTGGCTGGTTTGGCCCTTGTTCCTGTAACTCGAATCCTAGCCCGGTATATCCCATTTTAGTTTTACACCATTGTGAACCTTACGCCTTTTTTACTCTCTGATCGAGGTTTTCGGCATTGAAACATCTACGTAAACTAAATCACACGTGTATATGTTGACATTTAAGAGATATACACTCAAGAAAATCAAGAGAGTAGTGATATATATGCAGATTAGACCCCAAAAAATAAACACTCAAAAAATGGCTACAATTTAAGGAATGTGTTTAGTGACGGCATCAGATTACTAATTGATGGAGAAAGGTCTGGTGGCAAGAAAAACTTCTTCCAAGAGGTTGTCAAGTGTTTTCGCTCGACGATTCCATTCTTGGGTGGTTGGTTTGGCCCTTGTTCCTGTAACTCCAATCCTAGCCCGGTATATCACATTTTAGTTCTACACCATTGTGAACGTTACGCCTTTTTTACTCTCTGATCGAGGTTCTCGGCATTGAAACATCTTCGTAAACTAAATCACACGTGTATATATTGACATTTAAGAGATATACAATCAAGAAAATCAAGATAAATGGTGATATATATGCGGATTAGACGCCAAAAAGTAAACACCCAAAAAATGGTTACAATTTAAGAAATGTGTTTAGTGACGGCATCAGATTCCTAATTTATGGAGAAAGGTCTGGTGGTAAGAAAATTTGCTTTTAGGAGGTTGTCAAGTGTTTTCGCTCGACGATTCCATTCTTGGGTGGTTGGTTTAGCCCTTGTTCTTGTAACTCGAATTCAAGCCTGGTATATCCCATTTTAGTTTTACACCATTATGAACCTTACGGCTTTTTTACTCTATGATCGAGGTTCTCGGCATTGAAAAATCTTCGTAAACTAAATCACACGTGTATATGTGGACATTTAAGAGATATACAGTCAAGAAAATCAATAGAATGGTGACATATATATGCGGATTAAACACCAAAAAATAAACACTCAAAAAATGGCTACAATTTAAGGAATGTGTTAAGTGACGACATCAGATTCCTAATTGATGGACAAAGGTCTGGTGCCAAGAAAAACTGCTTCCAGGAGGTTGTCAAGTGTTTTCGCTCGACGATTCCATTCTTGGGTGTTTGGTTTGTCCCTTGTTCCTGCAACTCGAATCCTAGCCCGGTATATCCCATTTTAGTTTTACACCATTGTGAACCTTACGCCTTTTTTACTCTTTGATCGTGGTTTTCGGCATTGAAACATCTACGTAAACAAAATCACACGTGTATATGTTGACATTTAAGAGATATACACTCAAGAAAATCAAGAGAATAGTGATATATATGCGGATTAGACACCAAAAAATAAACACTCAAAAAATGGCTACAATTTAAGGAATGTGTTTAGTGACGGCATCAGATTACTAATTGATGGAGAAAGGTCTGGTGGCAAGAAAAACTTCTTCCAAGAGGTTGTCAAGTGTTTTCGCTCGACGATTCCTATCTTGGGTGGATGGTTTGGCCCTTGTTCCTGTAACTCGAATCCTAGCCCGGTATATCCCATTTTAGCTTTACACCATTGTGAACGTTACGCCTTTTTTACTCTCTGATCGAGGTTCTCGGCATTGAAACATCTTCGTAAACTAAATCACACGTGTATATATTGACATTTAAGAGATATACAATCAAGAAAATCAAGATAAATGGTGATATATATGCGGATTAGACGCCAAAAAATAAACACCCAAAAAATGGTTACAATTTAAGAAATGTGTTTAGTGATGGCATCAGATTCCTAATTTATGGAGAAAGGTCTGGTGGTAAGAAAATTTGCTTTTAGGAGGTTGTCAAGTGTTTTCGCTCGACGATTCCATTCTTGGGTGGTTGGTTTAGCCCTTGTTCTTGTAACTCGAATCCAAGCCTGGTATATCCCATTTTAGTTTTACACCATTATGAACCTTACGGCTTTTTTACTCTATGATCGAGGTTCTCAGCATTGAAAAATCTTCGTAAACTAAATCACACGTGTATATGTGGACATTTAAGAGATATACAGTCAAGAAAATCAATAGAATGGTGACATATATATGCGGATTAAACACCAAAAAATAAACTCTCAAAAAATGGCTACAATTTAAGGAATGTGTTTAGTGACGACATCAGATTCCTAATTGTTGGAGAATGGTCTGGTGGCAAGAAAAGCTGCTTCCAGGAGTTTGTCAAGTGTTTTCGCTCGACAATTCCATTCTTTGGTGGTTGGTTTGGCCCTTGTTCCTGTAACTCGAATCCTAGCCCGGTATATCCCATTTTAGTTTTACACCATTGTGAACCTTACCCCTTTTTTACTCTCTGATCAAGGTTCTCGGCATTGAAACATCTTTGTAAACTAAATCACACGTGTATATGTTGACATTTAAGATATATACACTCAAGAAAATCAACAGAATGGTGATATATATGCGGATTAGACACAAAAAAAATAAACACTCAAAAATGGCTACAATTTAAGGAATGTGTTTAGTGATGGCATCATATTCTTAATTGATGGAGAAATGTCTGGTGGCAAGAAAAGCTGCTTCCAGGAGGTTGTCAAGTGTTTTCGCTCAACGATTTTATTCTTGGGTGGTTGGTTTGGCCCTTGTTTCTGTAACTCGAATCCAAGCCCGGTATATCCCATTTTAGTTTTAAACCATTGTAAACCTTACCCCTTTTTTACTCTCTGATCAGGGTTCTCGGCATTGAAAAATCTTCGTAAACTAAATCACACGTGTATATGTTGACATTTCAGAGATATACAGTCAAGAAAATCAAGAGCAACGGTGATATATATGCGGATTAGACCCCAAAATATAAACACCCAAAAAATGGCTACAATTTAAGGAATGTGTATAGTGACGGCATCAGATTCCTAATGGATGGAGAAAGGTCTGGTAGCAAGAAAAGCTGCTTCCAGGAAGTTGTCAAGTGTTTTCGCTCGACGATTCTATTCTTGGGTGGTTGGTTTGGCCCTTGTTCCTGTAACTCGAATCCAAGCCCGGTATATCCCATTTTAGTTTTAAACCATTGTGAACCTTACCCCTTTTTTACTCTCTGATCGAGGTTCTTGGCATTGAAAAATCTTCGTAAACTAAATCACTCGTATATATGTTGACATTTCAGAGATATACAGTCAAGAAAATCAAGAGCAACGGTGATGTATATGCGGATTAGACACCAAAATATAAACACCCTAAAAATGGCTACAATTTAAGGAATGTGTTTAGTGATGGCATCAGATTACTAATTGATGGAGAAAGGTCTGGTGGCAAGAAAAACTACTTCCAAGAGGTTGTCAAGTGTTTTCGCTCGACGATTCCATTCTTGGGTGCTTGGTTTGGCCCTTGTTCCTGTAACTCGAATCCTAGCCCGGTATATCCCATTTTAGTTTTACACCATTGTGAACGTTACGCCTTTTTTACTCTCTGATCGAGGTTCTCGGTATTGAAACATCTTCGTAAACTAAATCACACGTGTATATATGTTGACATTTAAGAGATATACAATCAAGAAAATCAAGATAAATGGTGATATACATACGGATTAGACGCCAAAAAATAAACACCCAAAAAATGGCTACAATTTAAGAAATGTGTTTAGTGACGGCATCAGATTCCTAATTGATGGAGAAAGGTCTGGTGGTAAGAAAATTTGCTTCTAGGAGGTTGTCAAGTGTTTTCACTCGACGATTCCATTCTTGGGTGGTTGGTTTAGCCCTTGTTCCTGTAACACGAATCCTAGCCTGGTATATCCCAGTTTAGTTTTACACCATTATGAACCTTACGCCATTTTTACTCCCAGCTCGAGGTTCTCCACATTGAATAATCTTCGTAAACTAAATCCCACGTGTATATGTTGACATTTAAGAGATATACAATCAAGAAAATCAAGATCAATGGTGATATATATGCAGATTAGACACCAAAAAATAAACACTCAAAAAATGGCAACAATTTAAGGAATGTGTTTAGTGACGACATCAGATTCCCAATTTATGGAAAAAGGTCTAGTGGCAAGAAAATCTGCTTCCAGGAGGTTGTCAGGTGTTTTCGCTCGACGATTCCATTCTTGGGTGGTTGGTTTAGCCCTTGTTCCTGTAACTCGAATCCTATCCTGGTATATCCCATTTTAGTTTTACACCATTGTGAACCTTACGCCTTTTTTACTCTCTGATCGAGGTTCTCGGCATTGAAAAATCTTCGTAAACTAAATCACACATGTATATGTTGACATTTAAGAGACATACAGTCAAGAAAATCAAGAGAATGGTGACATATATATGCGGATTAGACACCAAAAAATAAACTCTCAAAAAATGGCTACAATTTAAGGAATGTGTTTAGTGATGGCATCAGATTCCTAATTGATGGAGATAGGTCTGGTGCCAAGAAAAACTGCTTCCAGGAGGTTGTTAAGTGTTTTCGCTCGACGATTCGATTCTTGGGTGGTTGGTTTGGCCCTTGTTCCTGTAACTCGAATCCTATCCCGGTATATCCCATTTTAGTTTTACACCATTGTGAACCTTACGCCTTTTTTACTCTCTGATCGAGGTTCTCGGCATTGAAACATCTACGTAAACTAAATCACACGTGTATATGTTGACATTTAAGAGATATACACTCAAGAAAATCAAGAGAATAGTGATATATATGCGGATTAGACACCAAAAAATAAACACTCAAAAAATGGCTACAATTTAAGGAATGTGTTTAGTGACGGCATCAGATTACTAATTGATGGAGAAAGGTCTGGTGGCAAGAAAAACTGCTTCCAAGAGGTTGTCAAGTGTTTTCGCTCGACGATTCCATTCTTGGGTGGTTGGTTTGGACCTTGTTCCTGTAACTTGAATCCTAGCCCGGTATATCCCATTTTAGTTTTACACCATTGTGAACCTTACCCCTTTTTTACTCTCTGATCGAGGTTCTCGGCATTGAAAAATCTTCGTAAACTAAATCACACGTGTATATGTTGACATTTAAGAGATATACGGTCAAGAAAATCAATAGAATGGTGACATATATATGCGGATTAGACAGCAAAAAATAAACACTCAAAAAATGGCTACAATTTAAGGAATGTGTTTAGTTACGACATCAGATTCCTAATTGATGGAGAATGGCCTGGTGGCAAGAAAAGCTGCTTCCAGGAGGTTGTCAAGGGTTTTCGCTCGATAATTCCATTCTTGGGTGGTTGGTTTGGCCCTTGTTCCTGTAACTCGAATCCTAGCCCGGTATATCCCATTTTAGTTTTACACCATTGTGAACCTTACCCCTTTTTTACTCTCTGTTCAAGGTTCTCGGCATTGAAACATCTTCGTAAACTAAATCACACGTGTATATGTTGACATTTAAGATATATACACTCAAGAAAATCAAGAGAATGGTGATATATATGCGGATTAGACACAAAAAAATAAACACTCAAAAATGGCTACAATTTAAGGAATGTGTTTAGTGATAGCATCAGATTCCTAATTGATGGAGAAATGTCTGGTGGCAAGAAAAACTGCTTCCAGGAGGTTGTCAAGTATTTTCGCTCGACGATTCTATTCTTGGGTGGTTGGTTTGGCCCTTGTTCCTGTAACTCGAATCCAAGCCCGGTATATCCCATTTTAGTTTTAAACCATTGTGAACCTTACCCCTTTTTTACTCTTTGATCGAGGTTCTCGGCATTGAAAAATCTTCGTAAACTACATCACACGTGTATATGTTGACATTTCAGAGATATACAGTCAAGAAAATCTAGAGCAACGGTGATATATATGCGGATTAGACACCAAAATATAAACACCCAAAAAATGGCTACAATTTAAGGAATGTGTATAGTGACGGCATCAGATTCCTAATTGATGGACAAAGGTCTGGTAGCAAGAAAAGCTGGTTCCAGGAAGTTGTCAAGTGTTTTCGCTCGACAATTCCATTCTTAGGTGGTTGGTTTGGCCCTTGTTCCTGTAACTTGAATCCTAGCATGGTAAATCCCATTTTAGGGTTACACCATTGTGAACCTTACGCCAATTTTACTCTCTGCTCGAGGTTCTCGGCATTAAAAAATCTTCGTAAGCTAAATCACACGTGTATATGTTGACATTTAAGAGATATACAGTAAAAAAAAATCAAGAGCAATGGTGATATATATGCGGATTAGACACCAAACCAATAAACACTCAAAAAATGGATAAAATTTAAGGAATGTGTTTAGTGACGGCATCAGATTCCTAATTGATGGAGAAAGGTCTGGTGGCAAGAAAAGCTGCTTCCAGGAGGTTGTTAAGTGTTTTCGCTCGACGATTCCATTCTTGGGTGGTTGGTTTGGCCCTTGTTCCTGTAACTCGAATCCTAGGCCGGTATATCCCATTTTAATTTTACACCATTATGAACCTTATGCCTTTTTTACTCTCTGATCGAGTTTCTCGGCATTGAAAAGTCTTCGTATCCTAAATCACACGTGTGTATGTTGATATTTAAGAGATATACAGTCGAGAAAATCAAGAGCAATGGTGATATATATGCGGATTAGACACCAAAAAATAAACACTCAAAAAATGGCTACACTTTAAGTAATGTGTTTAGTGACGGCATCAAATTCCTAATTTATGGAGAAAGGTCTAGTGGCAAGAAAAGCTGCTTCCAGGAGGTTGTCAAGTGTTTTCGCTCGACGATTCCATTCTTGGGTGGTTGGTTTAGCCCTTGTTCCTGTAACTCGAATCCTAGCCCGGTATATCCCATTTTAGTTTTACACCATTGTTAACCTTACGTCTTTTTTACTCTCTGATCGAGGTTCTCGGCATTGAAAAATCTTCATAAACACTCAAAAAAATCAATAAACAAGGCATTTAAATGGAATATATGTGTTATACAAGCTGTAATCAAGTCCATATAATTGAATTCCGCCTTTGATATGGATTAGTACTTTTCTGATCGACTCATTCAGGTCGTACGACGATCCTTCAAGTGGTATCAGAGCTCAGGAGGAAGAGTTCTTACCAATTTCAGTTGTTTTTCACCGAAATTTCTGATTTTTACTCATTTCTACTCACTTTCTTCATGATTTTTCAAAATTAACGGAGTTTTTACGGATAAAATTGACTGATTTCTTGATATAACACATGAAATACTGTTTTAAACAATCCTTGAAAGAATCAGATCTAAAATCAAACTAAAACTTGATCAATTTTGGCAAAAACATGTCCGATCGTGTGAGATCATCATCAGTCCGCATGGTTTGAGTCCAGTTCGTATAAAACATACCCACAGTTCGCATGAAGTGGCCCCAGTTCACATGAAGTGGGTTTAGACCATATCAGTTCACATGAAGTGGGTTTAGACCATATCAGTTCGCATGAAGTGAGTTTAGACCATACCAGTTCGCATCAAATAGTACCAGTTCGCATCAAATCAGTTTATTTGAGATTTGTTTCAGTTCACACGAAGTGGACTTAATCAGTTCGTTTGAGTGATCAACCAGTCCATACGAAGTGATCAACGAGTCCATACGAAGTGATCAATTATCAGTTCATTTGAAAGTTCATCCAATTCGCACGAATTGGACATTATTGGATCATTTCGCTTGATACCTGCCATTTCGTGTGAAAGTTACTTCCATTTCGTTTGGAATCCATTTCGTGTGAAATCCATTTCGCTTGGGAAGTCATTTCCAGTTTTAATCACAAAACTTGTCTAAGTGTTTGTTAATTGTTTCAGGTACCTAAAGATGGGTGATGATTTTATGAATCCGTTTAGTGATGTTTTTGCTTACACTAGCAGCATAGAAGATGCTACAACAAGCAACACAAATGAAAATGCTCCAAATCTGAATGCTAGGAAAACCATTGCTGATTCTTTGAGTGTTGATAATGCCTATGGCACCTACAACAAACCACCCAAGCTAATGGCCATAGAGGATTACAATAGATGGGCAAGTAGATTTGAGGAATGGTTACAAGCATTTGCATATCAAAGTTGGAAGAGTATGAGAAGTGGTTTTAATATCGGAAGAACTGATTATGAAAATTTAAGTGATACTCCACAAGAGAATTTCATTGCAGAACAGAAATGCATCGCTTTACTTCATCAATCAGTGAGAGATGATATTATATCATAGATTGAATACAAAGATTGCAGAGATCTATGGGAGAATTAAAGATGAAATGTGTGGGTGGTGCTAAAATTGTTAAAAATAAGAAAAAATTGTTGAAAAAAGAATTCGATCTGTTTGGGTGTTTGAAAAATGAGTCTGTGTCAAAGATGATAGAAAGATTTGGTCACTTAAAGTTGGAACTCGCAAGATATGAAATTGTGTATTCTCAGGAAGAATTGGTTGATAAGCTGTTTGACTCACTGCCTGATGAAAAAGACTGGCAGTATTTTACTTTAATGCTGAAGAACACAGTGAAGCCGACTGATCTGACAGTTCATTTACTAATCGAAAGGTTGGAGAGTCATGAATTGGAGATCAGGAAAACGAACAAAGTCAACAATTCTTCGTATCAACAAAATGTTGACTTATATTATCGAGGAAGTATGATTCCTAAAACTGTGTCCCCGAAGACTGCGTTCTCAGCAGAAAATTCAAACATGTCAAATCAAGAAAGTCCAAGCAGTGGTTATCATGGAGGATCATCGTCAACTGCTCCAAGACAACAACAGTCGATTCCGAAAAACATGTTACAGTGCTATATTGTTGTAGACCTCAACAATGCACAAAACTTTAGCGAAGAAGCAGCTAAGCAACAAATGGTGTTTTTGGCATCCGTCTTAGAATCTTATGACAGCCTTGTTGCTGGAAAGATCGGAAACACCAACCTCACCAAGGAATATTATGATCAAATCGACCCTGAAGAGATGGAGTTGATTGATATTAGATGGTGTATGGCAAGTGTGATCAGAAGGGCTCAGAGATTCATGGAGATAACAGGCAGACACTCCATTGGCGGACCTTCAACAAAGCTAGGTTTTGATAAATCGAAGGTTACATGCTTTAAATGTAAGCAAAAAGGGCATTTTAAAAGAGAATGTCGAAATGCAGCTGCTGATGAAACTGCCAACCCATTCCGTGAAGATTATTATAAAAGAGCCATCTATCATCAAAACAAATCCGAATCTCCCAGAATGAAGCAAATAGAAGAGAATCCCAAAGAAAAGTCAAGAGCATTAGCTTTCATTCATGATGATGAGGGATTCGATTGGAGTGATGTGTTACCAGAAGAAGATGCAGTGGGATATGCCTTCATGGAAAAAATCGTTCCTTTCAAAGATACCCGAACAGAGGAAGTAAAATATGTCAACAGGAAGATGTTAGCTCTAACAATGAAAGACAAACATTATCGTGCATGGAAAGAAGCAAAAAGCGCGAAGAGATGGGACGCTGACAGAGAATGCTATTTGGATCCTAAGGGAAATATACTTGTGGAACCATCAACACTTCTTGTCGAGACTCTTATCGAGCAAATAGCAGAAGAGGGAGAAGCAAGACAGAGAATGTGGTGGTCAAATGAAGAAGAAGAGAAAGAAAAGGAGCTACAGTCGAAAAAGGTCGATGATGGGATAATTGACACGATGAAAGAGTTCACCGCAGAAAATCTGAAGAAAATGGCTGATAAAGTTCTTGCAGCGAAAGAGTTAGAGGTGTTTCTAAACCTGGAACTGATTCAAAAAGCAAGGTCAGTTCTAATGATTCAACAAATGAGTCAGGTAAGACTGATAAAGCCAAAAGTGAAAGTGACTGCAAAAATTGCATGAAAAACTGCAAGGTTTGTAGTACACATGCTTACCTCAGTGGTAAAAAACTGAAGAACTGACAGAAAGAGTCAAAGAAGTTGAAAATCAGATTTTAAGTCGTGACAAATTGGTAAAAGCTTCAAATGATCGAATAAAAGAATTAACTGATAAACTTGAAAATGATAAAAATTAATGTAGACCGAATCAGGAAAGAAAATGAAAAGTTAATTCATGAAAACCGTCAACTTTTGGAAAATTATGAGAAGCTAAAAAGAACGACAAAAGATTCTGATGAAAGAAATGATAAAACAATCAAAGAAAATCTCCAACTGACAGGAGTACTTCAGTCGAAAGAGAAGCAAATCAACCAACAGTTGGATGAGATTGCTAAGTTGAAGCTTCAGTTTCAGGAAGCTAAGATTGAAAATGAACGCATCAATCTGAAACTCAACAGTTACAACTCCGCAAGTTTAGTTCTTCAACATATCGTTCCTAAACCAATTGGGAAGAACAAAGCTGGCGAAGATGTTTATTCGGATGCAACTGGGGTTGGGTATCATCAGGTTCCACCGCCAGTATTAAATAATTTTTCAAAGAAAATGTCCGGGTTGGTTAATGATAATGAAACAAATGAGGTTAAACTTCCAGAATCAATCGATGTCACATTCACTTCATCATCCGATGAAGACAGTATTCAGTCCGAAGTGGTTAAAAGTATGGTTGAAAATGTTTTGAAATCTGAAAGTAACACAACAGAGGATGAAGAATGCTTTTTGGACAAATACATTCCGAAATCAACATCCAAAAACAAATTAAGTGAAGAACCTAATCTTGTGATCAACAAGATGTCAGGATCAGATAAGTTGTACTCGGATCTTGAATTTCCTTTGGAAAATGTGAATGTTGACAAATTGAAAAATTTGTTCAAGTTGGTTAAGATTGATGTGTCTGAAATCGAAGGTTTGAAACGTTCCAAAAGGCAATTAAACTTTGAAAAAGATAAAGCTTACTACAAAAAACCTGTTGTTTTGCCACGATTTTCTAACAACAATCAAACAAATGGTCGGGTGGATATCAGGGTGGTAAGAATTATCAAAGAAGGAACTTTCAAAACAAAAAGTTTGTTGAGAAAAAGGTGTTTGTGAAGAGTTCTAGTTCAAGCTCACTTTCCGAGCAAGAATCTGAATTTTTTTCAAAATCAAATGAAGAGTTCTTTGAAAAGAAGGCATCACAGCCTCAGACCGAAGGCACAAGTATGGAAGTTGATACCCGTACATGCTTCAAGTGCAACAAAGTTGGACACATTGCATGAAAGTGCACCAACTTAAAGCCTAAGTCTGAAGTTGTTGAGAGTCAGAAAAGGAAACTTGATGCAAAAGGCAAAGCTCCAATGGTTGTTGAGAAGAAAATTTTGAAAAATGAAAATTCCAAATTCAAGACTGAACCCGTAAAGAATGTGGTAACTAAAACTGAAAAATTTTACAAACGGGTTGCTTCGTCTCAACAAACTTGGAAGCCAAAATCTGCAGAAAAGAAAGAAAGTTCTCCAAAACCAAAGGTGTCTGAAACTGGAAAATTATCATCTTCAACTAAGAAGATGTATGTACCTTTGGATTACTATGAGAAACTTGAAAAACAAATGTCTACTACTTCTGGAAAGAAGAATGTACCAAAGAAAGACCAATCATCGGGTCAACCTCCAAAAAATAATTTCTTTTTATACAAAGAGGTTGAGATTGGGTCTGAAGAGAGCTTAAAGATGAATGACAAAAATTTTCCGCCACTTTACATTGCAAAAACTCACCTCAATGTCAAGCTACCTGAGTCAAAAGAGGCTTGGGTGGCGTCAAAATCTAACTAAGTATTTGTGATATGTGCAGGAGCTTCCAAGATCCGTTTCACGTTGGATTATGGATAGTGGAGCTTCTCGGCACATGACGGGGAAGAAAACCCTACTGTACGATGTTCGAGGGTTTAATGGAGGATATGCAGGATTTGCAGGCAATCAAGGTGGTCGTATAGTTGGTGAAGGGAAATCTATCTAATGGTATTGTTACGTTTGAAAGAGTAAACTACATTGCCGAGCTTGAAAACAATCTTCTGAGTATCTCTCAGATCTGTGACCGCATGTATACAACGCACTTCACAGATAAGGAATGTTTGATTTTGAAACCAGGGTTTGTTGTTCCTGAAGAGTGGGTTATCATGAGAGCACCTAGAGTCAATGATCTGTACGTCTTGGACATGAGTGTAGCAACTACTACCACAGGTCAGGCTCACTGTTTCATGTCAAGAGCAACGGAAAAAGAATCGCAATTGTGGCATCGAAAAATGGGCCACATTCACCTGCGAAAAATGAACCATTTGGTGCACAACGACTTAGTACTTGGTGTTCATCTGAAGGGTTTCCATCTTGAGGGGGAGTGCATTAGTTGTGTAAAAGGCAAACAGCGAAAGAAATCTCACCCTGGGAAGAAGGAAAACTCAATCTCAAGGCCGTTGGAAAGACTTCATATGGATCTTTTTGGTCCTGTGAATGTTAAAAGTATAACTGGGGATCTCTACTGTTTAGTAGTCACAGACGACTTTTCAAGATTTTCATGGGTATCGTTTCTGAAGACAAAAGATGAGACATTTGAAAGTTTGATGACACTTTTAAGAAAGATTGAAAATTTGTACCGTACCCGCATCAAAAGATTAAGAAGTGACAACGCTACAGAATTTAAGAATAACAAGATGGAAGAGTATTGTGATGACAGAGGTATATCGCAAGAATTCAGCGCGCCTTATACTCTGCAGCAAAATGGAGTAGTAGAAAGGAAAAATAGGACGCTGATAGAAATGGCCAGGACAATGCTTGCTGATTCCAAACTACCTGTCAATTTCTGGGCAGAAGCAGTGTCAGCCGCTTGCTATACGCTCAATCGGGTTCTTACGGTGAAGAAATTCAACAAGACATGTTTCCAGTTGATCAACAACCGCAAACCTAACCTGAAGTATCTGGAACCGTTCGGGTCTCCCTGCACAGTTCTAGAGCCTTATGGTAAATTTGGTCCAAAGAGCACGAGGGAATATTCGTGGGTTACACAAGTCCACTGAAACGAATCTTTGTTCCAAGCTTGAGGCGGATCATCGAAGCACATAATGTTGAATGCCAAGGTTATACAATGCCACCTCAGAATCCCGACGACTCATGGCGTTTCAATTATGATACTCTGTGGGATTCATTCGACATAGAAGAAGTACCAGATTTCTTTGACGAGTTGGATATTCTGAGAGAATATGAAGCATCACAAGAAAGATTCCCAGCAGAACCTTATAATCGTCAACGACAAGCTTCGAATGATGATGAAGCGGGTCCAAGCAATGCTGGAGAACATGATGATATTCAGCAAATTCCATCATCTTCAGAACGTGAACATGCTCCTGACAATCAGACGACAGTCAACCATAATTTAGAATATGATGATAGGCCAATATTCGATCGTGGTGATTCAGATTCTGAGGGGGAGCTAATCCAAATTTCAAGTCAAACAATTCCAGTCAGTGAACAAGGTGCAAATCAGAATGTCACAAATTTGGAAGGCGAGGTAGATGTTCCATGCGAGGTGATGCCGAGAACTCTTTCGTACCATCCAGAGGAGCTGATTATTGGAGAATTGCAATCAGGCGTCTGCACAAGACGACAAATTGACCAAGGCCTTACTTGTTTTTATTCTATAGTTGCTTCTTCACAAACAGAGTTTTCACTTAGTTGTTTTATTTGGCAGATTGAGCCGAGAACATATAAGGAAGCACTAACTGAAGATTCTTGGGTCAACGCGATGCAAGAAGAGCTGAGTCAGTTTGAGAAGTTGGGAGTGTGGAAATTGGTAGACTTGCCTGATGGTCACAGGAAGATAAACACCAAGTGGGTGTTCATGTGTAAGAGGGATGATCGAGGGGTTATTATTCGTAACAAAGCTCGACTCGTAGTCCAGGGATTTAGTCAGCAGGAGGGTATAGATTTCACTGAAGTGTATGCTCCGGTTGCTAGATTTGAAGCGATTAGAATCTTCCTAGCATTTGCATCCTGGAAAGGATTTAAAGTTTTTCAGCAAGATGTTAAATCGGCTTTTCTCAACGGGAAGGTAAAAGAGGAGGTATATGTCGGACAGCCACCGGGCTTCACCGACCAAATCCACAAAGACAAGGTCCATTTACTAGATAAAGCGCTGTATGGTTTACACCAGGCCCCGAGAGCCTGGTACGAGACATTGTCTCAACATTTGCTTGCCAACAACTTCATCTGTGGAAAAGTGGATGCCACTCCCTTCACCAAAGAAGTCGACGGACATCTTCTGATAGTTCAGATATACGTGGACGGCATCATATTTGGGTCAACAAATGAAGATCTGTGCAAAGATTTTGAAAGAGTTATGAAGCAAAAGTTTGAAATGTCATCAATGGGTGAGATGAAGTTCTTCTTGGGGCTTCAGGTTGATCAACTGCCCGAGGGAATTTTCATACATCAGACGAAGTATGTTCATGATATCTTAAAGAAATTTGGGATGTCCGGGACTACTCCAGCTTCCACCCCGTTAGCGACGAACCATGGGATAAATCCTGATCTCACCAGAGAAAAGGTAGATGAAACATTGTATCGTTCCATGATCGGATCGCTGATGTATTTGACAGCTTCAAGACCCGATATCATGTATCCAACCTGCCTCGCAGCGCGGTTTCAGTCAAGCCCCAGAGCTTCGCATATGGTGATTGTGAAAAGGATAATGCGCTACCTGAAAGGAACTCCATCACTGGGGTTATGGTATCCAAGAGAAGGCGACTTTACACTCAAAGGGTATTCTGATTTCGACTTCGGATGCTGCAAAGTTAACGCTAAGTCAACAACTGCGGGATGCCAGTTTTTCGGACCACGATTGGTCACCTGGCAATGTAAGAAGCAGACCTCTGTCGCTTTATCCACATGTGAAGCCGAATATGTATTTGCTAGCTGCTGCTGCTCTCAGATCTTGTGGATCCAGCAACTGATGCGAGACTACGGTTTGCAATTTCTTAACACCCCTATCTTTGTTGATAATGAGGCAGCTATAAACATAACAAAAAATCCTGTTCATCATGCTAAAACGAAACACATTGAAATTTGTCATCATTTCATTCGAGATTGTTTCGAGAAGAAGTTGATACGAATTGAGAAAATCCACACGGACGAACAAAAAGCTGATTTACATACCAAAGCATTTGATAAAACTCGTTTTCAATATCTTTTAAAACTGAATGGTATGAAGTTTTTATTGGTGTCGGAGGGGATTCTTGGCGTAGATGAAAGTACCACTGTAGATGATGTTGAAAAGCAATCTGCAATAGTTTGTCGATTTTTACTTGTTTTGGTATTTAGGGGGGGTTAGATTATTTTCAGAAAATACAAAAACAGTAAAAGTTTCAAAAATCCAAAAACATGAGATATTTTCAAAATTAAAAAACAATAGAAAACCGAAAAAGAGCTTGTGTAAAAAGGGAAAATGATAGTACATCAGCTAGACAGTTGCAGTATGCTAAAGATATGTAAATTTTAAAAGTGTTAAACACTCTCGCTGATGATATGCCGGTAGGTTTTTACACATTTAGTAAGTTTGTTCGGGATATAAACCTAAATCATACTTGCTCTTACGTGGGGAACATCTCTCGGATATATATGTGTTGGGATTGAACCCTACCAGAGGAACAGATAATTAAAGCCAAAACTAGATCAGAGCAGTGGATCCAGAATAAGCAGATGTTATATATACAAGTCTCTCCCCTTGAAAGTGGTTTCAACATCTGCTGACCTCCTATCTACTGATCGTACAAACTACTGACCTACAAACTGCTGATCATAGTAAAAGACTGATAGAAGACTAAAGCTCTGCTGTTCAATCTACTGCCTTGAGTCAAGCTCTGCTGATCCGGACAAGTACTGCTGGGTTCACAGCAGTGGAAGGATGCAGCAGCAGTTTATATGTCTTTATCTAATGAAATGTAATATCAGTAGTTTAGCATAGTAGAGGTTTGTATAGATCAGAGGTTAGAGTTTGTTAGGAGGTTAGATGTCACTTTCAGGGTGACGTCAGCTTAGATGCTCAGTGGTTTGCTAGTGCCTATAAATAGAACAGTGCTCTGTACTGTTCTATGAGCTCTTTGCAAAATTGTTTTCCTGCACGAACAAACACTGAGCTCAGGCTGAGGGGGCGTTTGCATTCAATCATCGCATTGTAATCGTTATTGAAATAAATTCAATCTTTCGGTTCTTTGTGGAAAATGTTTTGATTAAAGCAATTCTCTCGTTTGATTGTGTGTAAAGTTTGTTTCCATCTTAATTCCGATGCACAACTCATCCATCTTCATCTTAATTCAAACGTGAAAACACAATCAAAACCAAACTCAGATCCTAACAATAGGTAACCCCTGAAATCCTGTTTGAAAGGCTCTATTTCTGACATACTAGGACTTTGTACGTGATGATATCTGGGGTATTATACCTAGACTTCTGATTTTGCGGGAGCAATAGCCTAGTCCTCGTATAATACTTTGCATTGCTTTATTCATAAAGCCTCCCCTCAGCATAAAAAATGATGAAACATTGAAAAATGCTAATCATGTGCTGTTTTAAAAAAAGATCCCCAAGGGGGACCCACCTAAAGTTGAGCCATCATCTCTCTGATTTTGCGGAAGCAATAGCCTGAGCTCTCATGGCCTCAACACTTAACCCCTTACAGATATCATTAGTGTGCACTCACCTGTAAGACAGAATATAGTAGTCTGGATACAGGAGTATATTCTGAGGTGGTACACGCGTATAAGTTAAGATCTTAAAACACTAAATTCGTATCCTGAACAGATTGAAATTTGTGTGAGAATTTAAGAGGATCAGTATATCAGTAATCTAAGCGAATTGTTTAATTCTAAGTATGAAATCAAAGCTTAACGGTACTTGTAGCTTGTCGGTAGCTGATATGATTCCCTAACACGCTCACCAAAAATATGTTTGTAAATAGTTTACATTTACAGCATTTCATTTCTGTTTAGCATTCTAGTCTAGAAACTTTATTCAAAATCCAAAAGGATTTTACATTTCTGCTTTGTTTTTATCGACAAACCAAAGTGGAAAGCTGATCTTCAGATTCGTAGTTTGAAGTAGATGCAGGAAGTTTCTGGGCTGGACAGAAGAGTTGGGAGCTTATCATATTAAACTTGTGAAATTGAAAAGTCAAAACAAGTTCATTAAATTGAAACTTGTAATTTTCAGAATAATGTTTTGAAACATGTTGAACAAAAGTCAGTCTTGTTTTGTCTCAGGTCAACCAAGGTCATTAAGTTGGACTTGGCAGACAAATTTGAGTACCCAGGGTCATTAACTTGGATCTGGATACTTAAGTGGATTATAAAACAGATAAAAACAACAGGATTGGGAAAGTATGTTTGAGATGAAAAATGAAAAATGTCATATTCTAACAAGTATTGTTTTGGTATTGATTTTTAAGTGGTAAGCATAGACTGAAATTGTTATAAATAAAAATCTTATGTTTAGGTAGAGTATGTGCAGGTGAAAGCCAGGTAATAGTTTTGAATCTGTGAAAGCAGCAAAGCAAGATCCCAGCTTATTGAAAGGGGGAGTCTGAAGACTCAAGAGTCAGATACAGATTCTGGATCTACATTCAAGGGAGCTGCTGATACTGAGAAGAGTAAGAGAGTTAGAAGAAAAGATAGAGATTGAAGGATGCTTTCAATGTCAGATATTTTTTTTAAAAAAAAGTGAGAAGACTGATCAAGACTGAAGACTAGACACTGAAGACTTCGTCAACATCCAAGGGGGAGTCTCTTGGTGCAAATGTCTGCCAACTTCGTCTTGTATCGAGTCTTGTAATTAGATAGGATAAACCAGAGCTTGGTAGTCAAGAAAATAGGGTTTTAGAGTTGTTTAACCAGTCCATGTGAAGTGGGAAAGCCAGTCCATGTGAACTGGCAACATCTATAAATAGGAGCTCTTGGTTATTCATTTGTAAGTTTGCTGATTTCAGAGCCGAGGTGCTGTCAAACTATCAAGTGATCTGTAAAGCTGTGAAATCAATAAACAAGGCATTTAAAATGAATATACGTGTTATACAAGCTGTAATCAAGTCCGTATCATTGAATTCCGCCTTTGATATGGATTAGAACTTTTCTGATCGACTCATTCAGGTCGTACGACGATCCTACAACATTACGCCTTTTTTAATCTTTGATCGAGGTTCTCGGCATTGAAACATCTTCGTAAACTAAATCACACGTGTATATGTTAACATTTAAGAGATATACAACCAAGAAAATCAAGATCAATGGTGATATATATTTGGATTAGACGCCAAAAAATAAACACTCAAAAAATGGCTACAATTTAAGGAATGTGTTTAGTGACGGCATCAGATTCCTAATTTATGGAGAAAGGTCTGGTGGTAAGAAAATCTGCTTCCAGAAGGTTTTCAAGTGTTTTCGCTTGACGATTCCATTCTTGGGTGGTTGGTTTAGCCCTTGTTCCTGTAACTCGAATCCTAGCCTGGTATATCCCATTTTCGTTTTACACCATTGTGAACCTTATGGCTTTTTTACTCTCTGATCAAGGTTCTCGACATTGAAAAATCTTCGTAAACTGAATCAAACGTGTATATGTTGACATTTAAGATATATATACAGTCAAGAAAATCAATAGAATGGTGACATATATATGCGCATTAGACACCAAAAAATAAACACTCAAAAAATGGCTACAATTTAAGGAATGTGTTTAGTGACGGCATCAGATTCCTAATTGATGGAGAATGGTCTGGGGGCAAGAAACGCTGCTTCCAGGAGGTTGTCAAATGTTTTCACTCGACGATTCCATTATTGGGTGGTTGGTTTGGCCCTTGTTCCGGTAACTCGAATCCTAGCCCGGTATATCCCATTTTAGTTTTACACCATTGTGAACCTTACGCCTTTTTTACTCTCTAATCAAGGTTCTCGGCATTGAAACATCTTCGCAAACTAAATCACAAGTGTATATGTTGACATTTAAGAGATATAAACTCAAGAAAATCAAGAGAATGGTGATATATATGCGGAATAGACACCAAAAAATAAACACTCAAAAATGGCTACAATTTAAAGAATGTGTTTAGTGATGGCATCAGATTCCTAATTGATGGGGAAATGTCTGTTGGCAAGAAAAGCTGCTTCGAGGAGGTTGTGAAGTGTTTTCGCTCGACGATTCCTTTCTTGGGTGGTTGGTTTGGCCCTTGTTCCTATAACTCGAATCCTAGCCCGGTATATCCCATTTTAGTTTTAAACCATTGTGAACCTTACGCCTTTTTACTCTCTGATCGAGGTTCTCGGCATTGAAAAATATTCATAAACTAAATCACACGTGTATATGTTGACATTTCAGAGATATACTGTCAAGAAAATCAAGAGCAATGGTGATATATATCCGGATTAGACACCAAAATATAAACACCCAAAAAATGGCTACAATTTAAGGAATGTGTATAGTGACGGCATCAGATTCCTAATTGATGGAGAAAGGTCTGGTAGCAAAAAAAAATGCTTACAGGAGGTTGTCAAATGTTTTTGCTCGACGATTCCATTCTTGGGTGGTTGGTTTGGCCCTTGCTCCTGTAACTCGAATCCTAGCCTGGTAAATCCCATTTTAGGGTTACACCGTTATGAACCTTACGCGAATTTTACTCAATGCTCGAGGTCCTCGGCATTGCAAAAGCTTCGTAATCAAATTCACACGTGTATATGTTGACATTTAAGAGATATACAGTCAAGAAAATCAAGAGCAATGGTGATATATATGCGGATTAGACACGAAAAAATAAACACTCAAAAAATGGCTACAATTTAAGGAATGTGTTTAGTGACGGCATCAGATTCCTAATTGATGGATAAAGGTATGGTGGCAAGAAAAGCTGCTTCCAGGAGGTTGTCAAGTGTTTTCGCTCGACGATTCCATTCTTGGGTGGTTGGTTTGGCCCCTGTTCCTGTAACTCGAATCCTAGCCTGGTATATCCCATTTTAGTTTCACACCATTGTGAACCTTACACCTTTTTTACACTCTGGTCGAGGTTCTCGGCATTGAAAAATCTTCGTAAACTGAATCGCACGTGTATATGTTGACATTTAAGAGATATACAGTCAAGAAAATCAAGAGCAATGGTGATATATATGCGGATTAGACACCAAAAAAATAAACACTCAAAAAATGGCTACAATTTAAGGAATGTGTTTAGTGACGGCATCAGATTCCTAATTGATGGAGAAAGGTCTGTTAGCAAGAAAAGTTGCTTCCAGGTGGTTGTCAAGTGTTTTCGCTCGACGATTCCATTCTTGGGTGGTTGGTTTGGCCCTTGTTCCTGTAACTCGAATCCTAACCCGGTATATCCCATTTTAGATTTACACCATTGTGAACCTTAAGCCTTTTTTACTCTCTGATCGAGGTTCTCGGCATTGAAAAGTCTTCGTAAACTAAATCACACGTGTATATGCTGACATTTAAGAGATATACAGTCAAGAAAATCAAGGGCAATGGGGATATATCTGCAGATTAGACACAAAAAAAAAACACTCAAAAAATGGCTACAATTTAAGGAATGTGTTTAGTGACGGCATCAGATTCCTAATTTATGGAGAAAGGTCTGTTGGCAAGAAAAGCTGCTTCCAGGAGGTTGTCAAGTGTTTTCGCTCGACGATTCCATTCTTGGGTGGTTGGTTTGGCCCTTGTTCCTGTAACTCGAATCCTAGCCCGGTATACCCCATTTTAGTTTTACACCATTGTGAACCTTACGCCTTTTTTACTCTCTGATCGAGGTTCTCGGCATTGAAAAGTCTTCGTAAACAAAATCACACGTGTATATGTTGACATTTAAGAGATATACAGTCTAGAAAATCAGGAGCAATGGTGATATATATATATATGGATTAGACACCAAAAAATAAACACTCAAAAAATGGCTACAATTTAAGGAATGCGTTTAGTGACGGCATCAGATTCCTAATTGATGGAGAAAGGTCTGGTGGCAAGAAAAGCAGCTTCCAGGAGGTTGTCAAATGTTTTCGCTCGACGATTCCATTCTTGGGTGGTTGGTTTGGCCCTTGTTCCTATTACCAAATCCTAGCCCGATATATCCCATTTTAGTATTACACCATTGTGAACCTTACGCCTTTTTTACTCTCTGATAGAGGTTCTCGGCATTGAAAAATCTTTGTAAACTGAATCTTACGTTTATCTGTTGACATTTAGGAGATATACAGTCAAGAAAATCAAGAGCAATGGTGATATATATGCGGATTAGACATCAAAAAATAAACACTCAAAAAATGGCTACAATTTAAGGAATGTATTTAGTGACGGCATCAGATTCCTAATTGATGGAGAAATGTCTGGTGGCAAGATAAGCTGCTTCCAGGAGGTTGTCAAGTGTTTTCGCTCTACGATTCCACTCTTGGGTGGTTGGTTTGGCCCTTGTTCCTGTAACTCGAATCCTAGCCCGATATATCCCATTTTAGTTTTACACCATTGTGAGCCTTACGCCTTTTTTACTCTCTGATCGAGGTTCTCGGCATTGAAAAATCTTCGTAAACTAAATCACATGTGTATATGTTGACATTTAAGAGATATACAGTCAAGAAAATCAGGAGCAATGGTGATATATATGAGGATTAGACACCAAAAAATAAACACTCAAAAAATGGCTACAATTTAAGGAATGTGTTTAGTGACGGCATCATATTCCTAATTGACGGAGAAAGGTCTGGTGGCAAGAAAAGCTGCTTCCAAGAGGTTGTCAAGTGTTTTCGCTCGATGGTTCCATTCTTGGGTGGTTGGTTTGGCCCTTGTTCTTGTAACTCGAATTCTCGCCCGGTATATCACATTTTATTTTACACCATTGTGAACCTTACGCCTTTTTTACTCTCTGATCGAGGTTCTCGGCATTGAAAAATCTTCGTAAACTAAATCACATGTGTATATGTTGACATTTAGGAGATATACAGTCAAGAAAATCATGAGCAATGGTGATATATATGCGGATTAGACACCAAAAAATAAACACTCAAAAAATGGCTAAAATTTAAGAAATGTGTTTAGTGACTGCATCAGATTCCTAATTGATGGAGAAAGGTCTGGTGGCAAGAAAAGCTGCTTCCAGGAGGTTGTCATGTGTTTTCACTTGACGATTCCATTCTTGGGTGGTTGGTTTGGCCCTTGTTCCTGTAACTCGAATCCTAGCCCGCTATATCCCATTTAATTTTACACCATTGTGAACCTTACGCCTTTTTTACTCTCTGATCGAAGTTCTCGGCATTGAAAAATCTTCATAAACTAAATCACACGTGTATATGTTGACATTTAAGAGATAAACAGTCAAGAAAATCTTGCGCAATGGTGATATATATGCGGATTAGACACCAAAAAATAAACACTCAAAAAATGGCTACAATTTAAGTAATGTGCTTAGTGACGGCATCATATTCCTAATTGATGGAGACAAGTTAGGTAGCAAGAAAAGCTTCGTCCAGGAGGTTGTCAGGTGTTTTCACTAAACGATTCCATTCTTGGGTGATTGGTTTGGTCCTTGTTCCTGTAACTCGAATCCTAGCCCGGTATATCCCATTTTAGTTTTACACCATTGGGAACCTTACGTCTTTTTTACTCTCTGATCGAGGTTCTCGGCATAAAAAAATCTTCGTAAACGAAATTACACATGTATATGTTGACATTTAAGAGATATACATTTAAGAAACTCAGAAGCAATGGTGATATATATGCGGATTAGACACCAAAAATAAACACTCAAAAAGTGGCTACAATTAAAGGAATGTGTTTAGTGACGGCATCAATTTCCTAATTGTTGGAGAAATGTCTGGTGGCAAGAAAAGCTGCTTCCAGGAGGTTGTCAAGTGTTTTCGCTCGATGATTCCATTCTTGGGTGGTTGGTTTGGCCCTTGTTCCTGTAACTCGAATCCTAACCCGGTATATCCCATTTTAGTTTTACACCATTGTAAACCCTACGCCTTTTTTACTCTACGATCGAGGTTCTCGGTCTTGAAAAGTCTTCGTGAACTAAATCACACGTGTATATGTTGACATTTAAGAGATATACAGTTAAGAAATTCAAGAGCAATGATGATATATATGCGGATTAGACACCAAAAAATAAACACTCAAAAAATGGTTACAATTTAAGGAATGTGTTTAGTGACGGCATCAGATTCCTAATTAATGGACAAAGGTCTGGTGGCCAGAAAAGCAGCTTCCACGAGGTTGTCAAGTGTTTTCGCTTGACGGTTCCATTCTTGGATGGTTGGTTTGGCCCTTGTTCCTAAAACTCGAATCCTACCATGGTATATACCATTTTAGTTTTACACCATTGTAAACCCTACGCCTTTTTTACTCTCTGATCGAGGTTCTCGGCGTTGAAAAATATTCGTAAACTCAATCACACATGTATATGTTGGCATTTAAGAGATATACAGTCAAGAAAATCAGGAGCATTGGTGATATATATGCGGGTTAGACACCAAAAAATAAACACTCAAAAAATGGCTACAATTTAAGGAATGTGTTTAGTGACGACATCAGATTACTAATTCATGGAGAGAGGTGTGGAGGCAAGAAAAGCTGCTTCCAGGAGGTTGTCAAGTGTTTTCGCTCGACGATTCCATTCTTAGGTGGTTGGTTTGGCCCTTGTTCCTGTAACTCGAATCATAGCCCAGTATATCCCATTTTAGTTTTACACCATTGTGAACCTTACGCCTCTTTTACTCTCTGATCGAGATTCTCGGCATTGAAAAATCTCCGTAAACTAAATCAAACGTGTATATGTTGACATTTAAGAGACATACAGTCAAGAAAATCAAGTGCAATGGTGATATATATGCGGATTAGACACCGAAAAATAAACACTCAAAAAATGGCTACAATTTAAGGAATGTGTTTAGTGACGGCATCAGATTCCTAATTGATGGAGATAGATTTGGTGGCAAGAAAAGCTGCTTCCAGGAGGTTGTCAAGTGTTTTCGCTCAATGATTCCATTCTTGGGTGGTTAGTTTGGCCCTTGTTCCTGTAACTCGAATCCTAGCCCGGTATATCCCATTTTAGTTTACACCATTGTGAACCTTACGCCTTTTTTACTCTCTGATCGAGGTTCTCGGCATTGAAAAGTCTTCGTAAACTAAATCACACGTGTATATGTTGACATTTAAGAGATATACAGTTAAGAAAATCAAGAGCAATGGTGATATATATATGCGGATTAGACACCAAAAAATAAATACTCAAAAAATGGCTATAATTTAAGGAATGTGTTTAGTGACGGCATTACATTTCTAATTGTTGGAGAAACGTCTGGTGGCAAGAAAAGCTGCTTCCAGGAGGATGCCAAGTGTTTTTGCTCGACGATTCCATTCTTGGGTGGTTGGTTTGGCCCTTGTTCCAGTAACTCGAATCCTAGCCCGGTATATCTCATTTTAGTTTTACACCATTTTGAACCTTATGCCTTTTTTACTCTCTGATCGAGGTTCTTGGCATTGAAAAATAGCTTCTGCACGCGGTATGGACATTACGAGTTTCTAGTCATGCCATTTGGGTTAACCAATGTACCAGCGCTTTTCATGGACCTCATGAACACGTGTGATTTCGTTTACGAAGATTTTTCAATGCCTAGAACCTCGATCGGAGAGTAAAAAAGGCGTAAGGTTCACAATGGTGTAAAACTAAAATGCGATATACCTGGCTAGGATTCGAGTTACAGGAACAAGGGCCAAACCAACTACCCAAGAATGGAATCATCGAGCGAAAACACTTTACAACCTCCTAGAAGCAGCTTTTCTTGCCACCAGACCTTTCTCCATCAATTAGGAATCTGTTGCTGTCACTAAACACATTCCTTAAATTGTAGCCATTTTTTGAGTGTTTATTTTTTGGTGTCTAATCCGCATATATATCACCATTACTCTTGATTTTCCTGACTGTACATCTCTTAAATGTCAATATATACACGTGTGATTTAGTTTACGAAGATTTTTCAATGCCGAGAAACTCAATCAGAGAGTAAAAAATGAGTAAGGTTCATAATGGTGTAAAACTAAAATGGGATATACCGGGTTAGAATTCGAGTTACAGGAACAAGGGCCAAACCAACCATCCAAGAATGGAATCGTCGAGCGAAAACACCTGACAACCTCCTGGAAGCAGCTTTTCTTGCCACTAGACCTTTCTCCATCAAGTAGGAATCTGATGCCGTCACTAAAGACATTCCTTAAATTGTAGCCATTTATTGAGTGTTTATATTTGGTGTCTAATCCGCATATATATCACCATTGCTCTTGATTTTCTTAAGTGCATATCTCTTAAATGTCAACATATACACATGTGATTTTGTTTACGAAGATTTTTCAATGCCAAGAACCTCGATCAGAGAGTAAAAAGGGCATAAGGTTCAAAATGGTGTAAAACGAAAATGGGATATACCGGGCTAGGATTCGAGTTACAGGTACAAGGGCCAAACCAACCACCCAAGTATGGAATCGTCGAGGGAAAACACTTCACAACCTGCTGGAAGCAGCTTTTCTTGCCACCAGACCTTTCTCCATCAATTAGAAATCTAATGCCGTCACTAAACACATTCCTTAAATTATAGCCATTTTTGAGTGTTTATTATTTGGTGTCTAATCCGCATATATATATATCACCATTGCTCTTGATTTTCTTGACTGTATATCTCTTAAATGTAAACATATATACGTGTGATTTAGTTTACGAAGATTTTTCAATGCCGAGAACCTCGATCAGAGAGTAAAAAAGCGTAAGGTTCACAGTGGTGTAAACTAAAATGGGATATACCGGGCTAGGATTCGAGTTACAGGAACAAGGGCCAAACCAACCACGCAAGAATGGAATCGTCGAGCGAAAACACTTAACAACCTCATGGAAGTAGCTTTTCTTGCCACCAGACATGTCTTCATCAATTAGGAATCCGATGCGGTCACTAAACACATTCCTTAAATTGTAGCCATTTTTTGAGTGTTTATTTTACTGGTGTCTAATCCGCATATACCTCACCATTGCTCTTGATTTTCTTGACTGTATATCTCTTAAATGTTAACATATACACGTGTGATTTAGTTTACGAAGATTTTTCAATGCCGAGAACCTCGATCAGAGAGTAAAAAAGGCGTAAGGTTCACAATGGTGTAAAACTAAAATGGGATATATCGTGCTAGGAATCGAGTTACAGGAACAAGGGCCAAACCAACCACCCAAGAATAGAATCGTCGAGCGAAAACACTTGACAACCTCCTGGAAGCAACTTTTCTTGCCACTAGACCTTTCTCCATCAATTAGGAATCTGATGCCGTCACTAAACATATTCCTTTAATTGTAGCTATATTTTGAGTGTTAATTTTTTTGTGTCTAATCCGCATATATATCACTATTGCTCTGGATTTTCTTGACTGTATGTCTCTTAAATGTCAACATATACACGTGTGATTTAGTTTACGAAGATTTTTCAATGCCGAGAAACTCGATCAGAGAGTAAAAAAGGCATAAGGTTCACAATGGTGTAAAACTAAAATGGGATATACCGGCCTACGATTCGAGTTACAGGGATAAGGGCCAAACCAACCACCTAAGAATGGAATCGTCGAGCGAAAACACTTGACAACCTCCTGAAAGAAGCTTTTCTTGCCACCAGACCTTTCTCCATGAATTAGTAATCTAATGCCGTCACTAAACACATTCCTTAAATTGTAGCCACTTTTGAGTGTTTATTTTTTGGTGTCTAATCCGCATATATATCACCATTGCTCCTGATTTTCTTGGCTGTATGTCTCTTAAATGTCAATATACACATGTGTGATTTAGTTTACGAATATTTTTCAGTGTCGAGAACCTCGATCAGAGAGTAAAATAGGCGTAGGGTTTACAATGGTGTAAAACTAAAACGAAATATACAGGGCTAGTATTCGAGTTATAGGAACAAGGGCCAAACCAACCACCCAAGAATGGAATCGTCGAGCGAAAACACTTGACAACCTCCTGGAAGCAGCTTTTCTTGCCACCAGACCTTTCTCCATTAATTAGGAATCTGATGCCGTCACTAAACACATTCCTTAAATTGTAGCCATTTTTTAAGTGTTTAGTTTTTGGTGTCTAATCCCCATATATATCACCATTGTTCTTGATTTTCTTAACTGTATATCTCTTAAATGTCAACATATACACGTGTGAATTATTTTACGAAGATTTTTCGATGCCGAGAACCTCGATCATAGAGTAAAAAAGGCGTAAGGTTCACAATCGTGTAAAACTAAAATGGGATATACAGGGTGTCACACCCCAACCGATGGCGGAAACATCGGGGTGCGAGCACTAAGCGTTCAAATTGCTCCTGAGATTCCAAAACACTATTGTTTAAATATAGTTTAATTCATTTCATGCAACATTGTCTAACAAACATCAATTCACCATTACAAAATATCAATTCATTAACATAGTTTCAAGTTTCTAGATTAACTAAATGTAGTTTCAAGGCTTCATCCTAACTTGTTTCAAAGGTCCTAGCATCCTGTCAGCTTGCAACATTTATTAAAATAGGGCCAGTACAAAAATGTACCGGCGAGTATACAAGTTTGAATAATAACATAATAGATTAAAGTCTCATATCCATATGTGAGTGTAACAAAATAGTTTCAGCCATGCTAGTGTTCGCAGTCCAACAAGTGATAGCCCAAGTATCCCGATGCTTTGTTATTTTCCCAAGTCTCATGGAAAACTAGAATCCTCTTAACAATACCCCCGAGAATAATGGGGAGGTGCATCTCCTATAGCGCTACTATTGTTAAGGCGAAACTACACACCCTGGATTAAACGTCCACATAGCACAAATATGCTTTTAACAACCCTGATCCTCACTCTGCAAATTATGCTTTTACTGCAAATTGTGAAAACCAGATGTCAGATAATTTGTGCTTTGAACTCAATGATTTGCAACACTTTGATCCCACTAACTTAGAAGAGATGGACATTTTGCATCAATTGGCTTTGCTTAGTGTAAGAACAAGCAAATTCTACAAAAGAACACGGAGAAAATTCCCAGGGTTACATGGGAATTTAAGGGTGGGGTTAGATAAATCTAAAATCAAGTGTTACAAGTGCAATAGGCTAGGTCATTTTGCTAGGGAATGCAGGAGTCAAACTACTGGTCCTATAATTACTCATCCCAGCTCAAACCCTAGACCACAAAATCAAAGCACTGTTCATTATACCCAATACACCCCTGCAGCCCATGTTAACACTGCTCACTATGCTGCAACCCCTGTGCCTGTGCATTATGTCCAAACCACTGTTCCACAAATTCAGTATGTTCAAACCCCTGTCCCTCAGGCACAAGTACAACCTGTTGCACCTCAAACAGCTGCTCCAGCAGTGGTACAACCAGATCAGTAAAGCTTCTTCACTCAAGGCTTTATTGACTGGAGCAGCATGCTTGATGAGCTTGGTGATGAAAATTTTGAACTCTATGCTTTTAATGAACCTTCTAACGATGAATTTTGTTTGATGGCATTAGAGTCAATACCAGAGGGGGTAGAAACTGAAGGTGAACATCTAAGTGCTGAAACAGTGGATGAGGTGACTGAAGCAGTTGTTAATGCAATTGCTGGTGAACTACTGCTGGGAGAAAATTCAGAAACCCTGATTGAACCACTGACAGACCCCTGGTCCAAAGAGGACAAAGAAGAAGAGGAAGAGAAGAGAGCAGGTGAGAAAGAAGTAAGAGCTGATGATGAAGAAAATCATCAATGTGATTGTGCCATGATGGCTGCTGCCAAGGTATCACCTCAAGTTCTTGAAAAACTGTGTTCAGACAATTGCATTATTGCTTTTGCTAACATCAAAGAGGTAAATGAAAACCTTAGGGATAAAATCTTAACTGATGAAGTCAAATTTGAAAGGTCTTTAAAAGAACTTAAAAACAAATTGACTGAAAAAGAGAAAGAGATCAGCAGTCTTAAAGAAGAGCAGAGCATAACCAAAACTCAACTCCAAACTATGGTAGAAAAATACCAAGTTTGCAAAAAGGAGCTGGAGTCCACCCAGATCACCTGTGAAAAATGGGTGGAATCATGCAAAGGGTATGAGGTTATGCTTGAAAAACAGATTAAAAGCAATGTGAAATTTGGTGTTGGTTATAGAAAATATGATGATGAAAACACTACTTTTGAAAAATCTGTTCAAACCACTGATGTAACCACTGAGTTCATCCCCACAAACAAGAATGGCCAAGAAGTGAAAATCACTGATAAACTTGGTAACAAAATCACACTTGACAGACCAATGGGATCCTCTACTTTTGAGGAGATTGAGAAATACCAGTTTAAACCCACATGGTCTGATGAGTGTGACATTCTTGAAAATTTCAAGCCCATGGATTTTACAACCACTGACGGTGTTAAAGCTCCAAAAGCAAAAGTCATCCCTCTTAAGGACATCCCAACAGAGGTTAAAAACTCTGTTGCAAAGGAGTCTAAGAAGAGAAAGAAGAGAGAAAATATTAATAACTTGTTTTGTGAATTTTGTGAGAAAAGAAATCATCTAACAAAAGACTGTTTTCATTTAAAAGCATACGATCTAAACAAAACAAGTGTCATTGTTCCTGCTGAAAGCTACATCGTATGTGGTAAAACAAACCACGAAACTCAAGCATGTGTGTATCTCAAAAACTTTGATGTGAAAAAGAATGAATACACTGCTAAAACATCCTTGAGTCCATCAACATCATCTGTCAAATTCACCAAGAATCAACCACTGTTTGTGCCAGTTCAAACAGCTGTCACAAAACAGCTGAACCAAACATCTATCAAAAGAGATGTTCAGGTTACTGATTCACCCCCTGCCAACCAGCTCAGAAGAGGTAAGGGACAACCATCTTACCAAAGGATTCCACACGTTTATGAGACCTACAAAAGGCCCTCTAAACCTAAAGTGAATAGGCATCCTTTTGGTTATCAACAGGTGATTGGTCAAGACCCCCAATAGTGGTTAGAAAGAAACAGTCCTAAAACTGTCCAAACCCCTGAACTAACCACTGTCCATCAATCTGCATCCATCCCAGACACTGTTGAGACCCCATCCAAAGCCTTATTGGCTTTGGAAACCCTAATGAACTAATCCTTTTACTTCATGTGCAGGGAGCTTCTGCATGCTTAGATAGCCTTTGGTATGTTGATAGTGGAGGCTCCAGGCACATGACTGGATGTAAAGCCCTACTCAAAGATTTCAAAATACATGGAGGGGGTGATATATCCTTTGGGAATAATAGTAAAGGGAAAGTTCTGGGGTCTGGTACAGTGCAGTCTGGAAATGTTAAATTTGAAAATGTCAATCTGATAGACAATCTGAAATTCAACCTCCTGAGTGTTTCACAAATGAGTGACAAGGGGTATGGGTCATTCTTCACAAAGGAGTGTTGTAGGATTGTTGGACCAGAAATGGTTAAAAAGATTGAAGCAATAATAAAAACTGGAAAAACAAAACTTGCTGCTCAAAGAAGTGGCAATGTTTATGTTGTTGATATGTCAAAAGAGTGTCCCAGAGCTGATGCCTGTCTGTTCTCAGCTGCCTCTAACAAAGAGACAGAACTTTGGCACAGGAGACAAGGGCACACAAATCTCAAGACAATCACTGAAATTTTAAAAATTGGCCTTGTAAGAGGCTTGCCACAAAAATTGTTTTCATGTCCTAAGCATTGTGTTTCCTGTTTAAAAGGAAAGCAACATAAAAGCTCCTTCAAGTCCATTGAAGAGTCCAAAACAACCTAGTGTTTGCAAATGCTGCACATGGATTTATTTGGCCTAGTTCAAGTCATGAGTCTCAAAAAGAAGAAATATTGTTTGGTTATTATTGATGACTTTTCTAGGTTTACATGGACTTTCTTTTTACACTCAAAAGATGAGACTGCAGACATTTTGCAAGACTTTGTGACACAGGTTGAAAAGCAATTTGACCTTCCAGTAAAAGTCTTCAGGAGTGACAATGGCACAGAATTCAAAAATAAGGAGTTGGATGCCTTCTGCGTGAAGAAAGGAATTGTAAGGCAGTACAACATCCCTAGAACACCAGAGCAAAAAGGGGTAGTTGAAAGAAAGAACAGAACTTTGATTGAGGCTGCCAGAACCATGCTTGCTGATTCAAGTTTGCCATTAACCTTCTGGGCAGAGGCAGTAAACACTGCTTGCTATGTCCAAAACCGAGTTTTAATAAACCCCAGGCACAAAAAGACTGCTTTTGAAATTCTGTATAAAATCAAACCACTGATCTCATACTTCAAGGTATTTGGCTGCCCATGCTTTATTTTAAACTTAAAAGATTCCATTTCAAAATTTGCAGCCAAAATTGACTGTGGTTTTCATCTGGGATACTCAACCACTGCCAAGGCCTACAAAGTGTTTAATACACAGACCAAGGCAGTGGAGGAGACCTTGAATGTAAAGTTCAATGAACTTTCATCAATGAAAATCCTAGCAAATCCTGCAGATCTGTTTAATCTTGAAAAATTCACTTTTGAAAATACTGCTGTCAAGACTAACAGTGCAGGTCCATCAGAGGATTCATCACCAGACTATAGGTATGAAATCATCATCCCTCAAAAGTCTACCACAATGGGAAAGGCATCAGTTGTTCAAAACAGCTGTCAAAGCTCAACCACTGCTACCTCAACAGTTGTTGACCAAAGTAGCCCATCAACAACTGCTTCCACATCATCAAACACTGCTGACAAAAGTCCCCAAACAGTGGATAAAAGTCAGCATGTGTCCTCACCATTACCTCCTATTCCACCACCTTTTGAAGCCATTGCTGGGTCATCAAAGTCTCCAGCAGTGGTTAGCTCAGATGATACACATTTGCAGCCTTCACCAACAAATGCCATCATACCATACCAAGGAGATTTAATCTTCTTGAGATTTCATCCACCTGATTAAATTATTGGCAACATCAATGAAGGGGTGCTCACAAGAAGCCAAACCCAAAACATTTGTCTTTTTGCTGGTTTTCTATCACTCCATCAGCCAGTCAAGTACGAAGAGGCACTGAAAGACAACAGCTGGGTAGAAGCCAAGCAAGAAGAGCTCCAACAGTTTAAAAGACAACAAGTATGGGAGCTTGTACCACTGCCAAAAGATGTCAGCCCTATCGGCACAAAGTGGGTCTTCAAAAACTCAACTGATGAAAGGGGCATTGTTGTCAAGAATAAAGCCAGGCTTGTGGTTCAAGGTTACAGACAGGAAGAGGGGATTGATTATGATGAAACATTTGCCCCTGTAGCAAGATTGGAAGCTATAAGATTGTTCCTAGCCTTTGCTGTCAACCACAACATGAAGGTGTTCCAAATGGATATCAAAAGTGCTTTCCTCTATGGTACAATTCAAGAAGAGGTGTATGTTTGTCAACCTCCAGGTTTTGAGGATCCATTTTATCCAGATCATGTCTACAGGCTAAACAAAGCCTTTTATGGCCTGAAACAAGCACCTAGGGCCTGGTATGAAACTTTTTCCACCTTTCTACTCTCAAATGGTTTCAAACGAGGTACCATTGATAAAACACTGTTTCTAAAATGGAGAGGGAAGGATTTAATGATTGTCCAAATTTATGTGGATGACATTATTTTTGGAAGCACATGTCATAAAATGTGTGAGGAGTTTAGGGAACTCATGACAGCTGAGTTTGAAATGAGTGCAATGGGTGAGCTGCAATGCTTTCTTGGTCTCCAAGTTCAGCAAATGCAAAATGGAACTTTCATTCATCAAAGCAAATATGCTAAAGAACTTTTGAATAAATTTGATATGAATGATTGTAAACCATGCAGCACACCCATGGCAACAAATAAGCTTGTCATGTCTAATGAAAAGGATGAGCTGATTGACCAAACACTTTATCGAAGCATGATTAGGTCTTTACTGTACCTAACTGCATCTAGACCAGACATCATGTTTGCAACATGTGTCTGTGCAAGAAGTCAATCAGCTCCCAGAAAATCAAACCTCATTGCTGTAAAAAGGATCTTCAGATACATAAAAGGTGCTCCCACACTTGGTATCTGGTATCCAGCTAATGGGAATATCAAGTTTTCAGGTTTCTCAGACAGTGACTTTGCTGGATGTAACACCACAAGGAAGTCCACTTTAGGAGGGTGCCGGTTTCTAGGTGATTGCTTAGTCTCTTGGCAAAGCAAAAAACAAGCAGTTGTTTCAACATCCACTGCTGAAGCTGAATACATTGCTGCTGCAAGCTGTACAACCCAACTCCTGTGGCTTCAAAATCAGTTGCTGGATTTTGGTATCACTGCCTTAAAGACACCACTCATGTTGGATAGCCAGGCAGCAGAAAATATCATCAAAAATCCAGTATCCCATTCAACCACCAAACACATCGACATCAGACATCACTTTGTGAGGGATTGGTATGAAAAAGGTTTGATTTCTCTGCATCATGTTCCAGCTAAAGACCAGCTGGCAGATGTGCTCACAAAAGCATTAGATACTGCCACCTTTGAAAGTTTGGTCTCTAGGATTGGCATGCTAAGCATGGAATAACAAGCAACATCTTGTTTTTCTATGTATAAAAGCATTAAAATGTTTTCAGAAAATCAAAAATCCATCCTTCAAAATAGTTAAAAAATGAAGTTTTCATTAAAATCCTTAAAAGTCTGCCATATCCACTGCTTGTTCAAAAGTCTGCTCTACTTCAAAATGTCTGCCACTGTTGAAAGCCATCCCCTGTTCTCTCTCCTTGATAAATTATGTTGTTCAAAAGCAGTGTCTTATCCACTGATATGCTATCCACTGATAGTGAAAATCATCCACTACTTCCATTTGTTACCATTGAAACCACTGCCTTCATCAGTATCTTTCAGAAAAGTACTGTCCTTCATTTCACCAGGGGTTGGCATGTGGGCAGTACATAGTGGTCAGACCTTTTGTAACCGCTGCCACGTCGGCATTCACTTTTTCTCTATAAAACCCCCACTTCATACCAAAACAGGGTTTTACTGTCGAATTGAATTCTCAAAAAAATTCCCTTCTCAAAGCAGTTTTTCTTCAAATTCCTTCACAACTATCTTCGATTATCATCTCCAAAATGACAAAATCGAAGTCATCTGCAAAACCCACTTCCAAATCAACATCAAAACAAGCCTCTTAAAAGGCAAAACCCACTGAAATTCCACACAAACCATCTCACAATCTTCTGGGTCTCCTCACAAAACCCGGCACTACAGACGCTTTCGATTCCATCCTTGCTACCATATCTGCATCAAAGTACAAAACTTTGTTAACAGCAGATGCACCAATTTACTTGGCAACCCAAAGAGAGTTTTGGAAGAATGCAACCCTTGAAACACAAGGAGAATCTGTAATAGCCATTAACTCTTCTCTAAAGGGAAAAGCTGTCAAGATTACACCACAATCAATTTCAGAGGTCTTTCAACTCGATGATCAGGAAGGTACAATTTCTTTCCCCAAAAACGAGTTAAAAAATGATTTTCTGGAAAGAGGGTATAATGCAGAGGTAAAAAAAGGACACCTTACAAAAAGGTTACTTTCCTTCTGCAACAAGATTTTTATTTCATACCCTCCTAATGTGTGTTTCAAACAAAACCACTGCTTTTAATGAAATACCATTAAAAATTCAAAATCTGGGATATGCTATTCTTCAAGGAAAAAATTTCAATTATTCTCGGGAAATTTTTAATGATTTGGTTAAAAATGTTGAAACAAAGGCATTCTTACTGTTTCCAAGATTTCTAAGTTATTATTTTGAAAAGAAACTTGGTAAGAATGATCCTTCGGCAATAAAACAAGGTGACTCTTTACAAATGCACAGCTTAACTGCTGAAACTTTTACAAGAATGTCAACACCTTGCAAAACACAAGCAGAGGTGCCTGAGCAGATTTTAGCAGCAACCACTGCTCCTCAGGTATCTGCTGCTGAGCCCACTGCTCAAGGTGATCAAAGTAGCAAAACAACTGCTTTGAAACCCACACCTACAATTACCAAAAAGCCAACAAAAAGAAAAACTCAAAAACCCCCCAAACCCATCAAAAAGGCAACTCTGGAGGATGAGATACCAGAGCAACTGCCTGTGACAAAACAAAAGTCACAAGAAACCACTGATGCTTCTTCCTCACAGCAGTTGGTACAAATATCTCAACCTATAACCGAAACTCCTCCTGTTTCTTCTCAAAAAGAACAGGTTGTACACATAGGGACTCCACAATATGATGCTCTGGAATCACTCGTTTCCATCATCCATAGCCCAATTCCCGGGGCAAATTCTCTTCTAACCCCAAACCTCACCTTCACAATTCCTCCACCAACAAGACTTTTGTTGGAAGCAATTGATTTGAACCAGGCATAAACCAGTCCTTCTCAATCACCTATCAATGAGAATATGCCTCAACAACTGACTGGGTCTGATGTATCAATCTTTGCTAACCCACCAACACAACCTGAGGAGGTTACCCCCCTTGAGTTACAAGTAACTCGTGGTGGTAATCCAAGTGAAGCAGCCACTACAAATGTTGAACCCACTGGTTTACATTTGGACAGTGGTTACATCAATAAGACTTCCTTGGAGGCAATTCCTTCCATAGCACCTCTGACATCTACCAGGGGATTCTTTTTGACCACTGGCAACATCAAAAGATTGTCAAGTGTTGAAGGAAGAAGACCCCAGTACCAAGAAAAAGGGGCATCAGTGGTTAATGTTTGGAGTACACTCCCTACCTCAACCACTGATAAAACCACTGCTAGTGGGAAATCAGATGATCCCATTAAATTGGGTGATGGTTTAAAATATATGGATTTGACGGAACGAGTTAACAAACTGGATACAACTGTTGCAGATATCAAAGACATGCTACAACAGTTGTTGACAGTACAAAAATTGTAATCCACTGATGTTCCACCTCAAGCACCTGCTACAAATGAGCTCTAGAATCTATTTCAACCTTTTCTCCAACAACAAAAACAAATGGCTGATCAGCAACATGAAAAACATGTACAAGAGCTGAGAAACATCATGGAGTCTAGGTTTAAGAACACATAAGCAGACATCAAGGCACTAAAGGCCCACATACTAAAAACCACTGGCCCTGCTCCTCCAACTGTTCTCTTCATTGATCAATTACCCCCCAGATAATGCCAAAACGGGGGAGAAAATTAAAGAATGGAAGAAAATGGGAGTAGATGATGGTCTCTACATAGAACCAGAAATGGAGAATATGACCAAGCAGATACCTTTGCCAGATGGTAGCAAAAAGGTTGATGTTTCCCAAAATGCACTTGACGAAGCAATAGCGAGTGTAAAAAGGGACAAAGCGGCAAAGGATATGTCAAGGTGGAATAAGGCGAAGAAAGCTTACATGGAGCTGAATGAGCAGGGTTGTTCTGGGTTAAAATATGTTCAAAATCCTGAGCTAAAAAGAAATCCCACTAGAAAAGTGAGGGAACCCAAGTCCACACCATCCAGACTCACAAAGCATACTCCTAAACCACCATCCAAAAGCCTCCAACATCAAACCTCCATCCAAATAGCTGTTGTAACCCCTGCTGTATCAACTACTGCTGGTACCTCAGATGTTTCAACATCTGTTATCACTCCAACACACACCACTTCAACACACACCACAACTACTGCCTTACCATCACCACCTTCACCACCAAAAACAACCTCACCACCATCTCCTCCTGCCAAACAGCAGAAGACAGCAGAATTTACAACATCTGCTGTAATGACAACAGCGGTTGAAGCACCAGTTGTTTCAACAGTTGTTAGTCAATCACAAATCACTGTCACTCAAGCTTCCACCACTGTTCCATCCAAGGCATCATCAGTCCCTCCTCAAACAAAAAGGAGAAGACTAATCCTGAAAGATGATGACACTTCACCACCACTAACATCTTCAAAATCTTTGTCACTTGTTACAATACCCAAGCCTGTTCCTCTCTCATCAGCACAAGTTCAACAGCCCTTAGCTCCAGCAGGTGTTCAATTTCCTCTTGAGCTCATAGCAGTCAGAGAAGAAATCAAGTCCTTTTATTATGAGGATGACCCTGCTAAAAGGAGATTGCTATCAGTTAAAGGATATCCCAGGCCTAACAATATTGAAGAATACTTGAAAATCAAGGCTAAGCAAGCAGAGGATATCTCAAAAAGAAATACACAAGGGAAATCTGATAGGGAAATACAACAGAACTATCAATACTTGCTCACACAAGTCAGATCCCTGGAACAATTTGCTAAAAATGTATGTCAACAAATTTCAGAGAAAGCAGATGAATCTCTGAGAAAAGACTACATTGAAAGCATTATGTCAACCAAGAAGTACAAGGGAGAAAAGCACATGTACAGGGAGTGGACCATTTCCGAGCTTGAACAAGAAGTAGCCAGGATTCAAGAAATGATAAAGAATAAGGTCAAACATACTCCTCCAGAATGGTCAAAGTACAAAAAGAATGTACCTGATAAATCACTTGAGCTGAAGAGAATGAAAGAGGAATTAGTTGCTGCTGATTATGGGTCTAAACATCAAGTGGCTAGATGGAAAGAAGATGTAGTCAGGGCCACCTACAAAAGGTTGGAGGAACTAAGAAAGAAAGATCCATCAATTCCACAAAAGCCTGACTATCCTGAAGCAGAGGTTTCAAAAAGACCATCAAAGCTGCAATCAGGAGAGCCATTGCTCCAGCTGGTGCAGCCATCTTTAAAAGAAGGCAGCAAAAACAGTTGGGTGCTGAAACCATTCAAGAGCTAATAGAAGGTGATGCCCTTGTAAAAGAAGGCATCAAGAAAATGATTATAGAAACTCTTGGATTGGGTCAACCTGCCAGTACTGCTCAGACAGTCATTTATAGGCCAGCTTCACCAAACTCCTCATCCAATAAAAATCTCCCAAGAAACCCACCAGACTCAAAAGTACTAAAGTGGGAAACTGACAAACAGACCCATGTATTGACTATGTTCAGGTCTGGTGGAGAAGTGAAGAAAATAACAAGGGAACAAGCACTTGGTCTAAGTCTTGAAGATATGCAGGATCTCCTTGATCTTCCACTTTGTAGGGATGAAGATGACACAGATGCCCTAGACTTTGAGTTACAACTTAAAGGTCAGATAAGGGAGCTGTTGATGAGGCAATAAAGTTCCACAATAATGAAGGGTTTTGGCATTATCTGTTCCAGGGGGAGATTGTTGGGATTGAACCCTACCAGAGGAACAGATAATTAAAGCCAAAACTGGATCAGAGCAGTGGATCCAGAATAAGCAGATGTTATATATACAAGTCTCTCCCCTTGAAAGTGGTTTCAACATCTGCTGACCTCCTATCTACTGATCGTACAAACTGCTGACCTACAAACTGCTGATCATAGTTAAAGACTGATAGAAGACTAAAGCTCTGCTGTTCAATCTACTGCCTTGAGTCAAGCTCTGCTGATCCGGACAAGTATTGCTGGGTTCACAGAAGTGGAAGGATGCAGCAGTAGTTTATATGTCTTTATGTAATGAAATGTAATATCAGTAGTTTAGCATAGCAGAGGTTTGTATAGATCAGAGGTTAGAGTTTGTTAGGAGGTTAGATGTCACTTTCGTGGTGACGTCAGCTTAGATGCTCAGTGGTTTGCTAGTGCCTATAAATAGAACAGTGCTCTGTACTGTTCTATGAGCTCTTTGCAAAATTGTTTTCCTGCACAAACAAACATTGAGCTCAGGCTGAGGGGGAGTTTGCATTCAATCATCGCATTGTAATCGTTATTGAAATAAATTCAATCTTTCGGTTCTTTGTGGAAAATGTTTTGATTAAAGCAATTCTCTCGTTTGATTGTGCGTAAAGTTTGTTTCCATCTTAATTCCGCTGCACAACTCATCCATCTTCATCTTAATTCAAACGTGAAAACACAATCAAAACCAAACTCAGATCCTAACAATAGGTAACCCCTGAAATCCTGTTTGAAAGGCTCTATTTCTGACATACTAAGACTTTGTACGTGATGATATCTGGGGTATTATACCTGGACTTCTGATTTTGCGGGAGAAATAGCCTAGTCCTCGTATAATACTTTGCATTGCTTTATTCATAAAGCCTCCCCTCAGCATAAAAAATGATGAAACATTGAAAAATGCTAATCATGTGCTGTTTTAAAAAAAGATCCCCAAGGGGGACCCACCTAAAGTTGAGCCATCATCTCTCTGATTTTGCGGAAGCAATAGCCTGAGCTCTCATGGCCTCAACACTTAACCCCTTACAGATATCATTAGTATGCACTCACCTGTAAGACCGAATATAGTAGCCTGGATACGGGAGTATATTCTGAGGTGGTACACGCGTATAAGTTAAGATCTTAAAACACTAAATTCGTATCCTGCACAGATTGAAATTTGTGTAAGAATTTAAGAGGATCAGTATATCGGTAATCTAAACGAATTGTTTAATTCTAAGTATGAAATCAAAGCTTAACGGTACTTGTAGCTTGTCGGTAGCTGATATGATTCCCTAACACGCTCACCAAAAATATGTTTGTAAATAGTTTACATTTACTGCATTTCATTTCTGTTTAGCATTCTAGTCTAGAAACTTTATTCAAAATCCAAAAGGATTTTACATTTCTGCTTTGTTTTTATCGACAAACCAAAGTGGAAAGCTGATCTTCAGATTCGTAGTTTGAAGTAGATGCAGGAAGTTTCTGAGCTGGACAGAAGAGTTGGGAGCTTATCATATTAAACTTGTGAAATTGAAAAGTCAAAACAAGTTCATTAAATTGAAACTTGTAATTTTCAGAATAATGTTTTGAAACATGTTGAACAAAAGTCAGTCTTGTTTTGTCTCAGGTCAACCAAGGTCATTAAGTTGGACTTGGTAGACAAATTTGAGTACCCAGGGTCATTAACTTGGATCTGGATACTTAAGTGGATTATAAAACAGATAAAAACAATAGGATTGGGAAAGTATGTTTGAGATGAAAAATGAAAAATGTCATATTCTAACAAGTATTGTTTTGGTATTGATTTTTAAGTGGTAAGCATAGATTGAAATTGTTATAAATAAAAATCTTATGTTTAGGTAGAGTATGTGCAGGTGAAAGCCAGGTAATAGTTTCGAATCTGTGAAAGCAGCAAAGCAAGATCCCAGCTTCTTGAAAGGGGGAGTTTGAAGACTCAAGAGTCAGATACAGATTCTGGATCTACATTCAAGGGAGCTGCTGATACTGAGAAGAGTAAGAGAGTTAGAAGAAAAGATAGAGATTGAAGGATGCTTTCAATGTAAGATATTTTTTTTAAAAAAAAGTGAGAAGACGGATCAAGACTGAAGACTCGACACTGAAGACTTCGTCAACATCCAAGGGGGAGTCTGTTGGTGCAAATGTCTGCCAACTTCGTCTTGTATCGAGTCTTGTAACTAGATAGGATAAACCAGAGCTTGGTAGTCAAGAAAATAGGGTTTTAGAGTTGTTTGACCAGTCCATGTGAAGTGGTAAAGCCAGTCCATGTGAAGTGGGAAAGCCAGTCCATGTGAACTGGCAATATCTATAAATAGGAGCTCTTGGTCATTCATTTGTAAGTTTGCTGATTTTAGAGCCGAGGTGCTGTCAAACTATCAAGTAATCTGTAAAGCTGTGAAATCAATAAACAAGGCATTTAAAATGAATATACGTGTTATACAAGCTGTAATCAAGTCCGTATCATTGAAATCCGCCTTTGATATGGATTAGAACTTTTCTGATCGACTCATTCAGGTCGTACGACGATCCTACAACTTTACACGTGTATATGTTGACATTTAAGAGATATACAATCAAGAAAATCAAGATCAATGGTGATATATATGGGGATTAGACGCCAAAAAATAAACACTCAAAAAATGGCTACAATTTAAGGAATGTGTTTAGTGACGGCATCAGATTCCTAATTTATGGAGAAAGGTCTGGTGGTAAGAAAATCAGCTTCCAGAAGGTTGTCAAGTGTTTTCGCTTGACGATTCCATTCTTGGGTGGTTGGTTTAGCCCTTGTTCCTGTAACTCGAATCCTAGCCTGGTATATCCCATTTTAGTTTTACACCATTGTGAACCTTACGGCTTTTTTACTCTCTGATCAAGGTTCTCGACATTGAAAAATCTTCGTAAACTAAATCAAACGTGTATATGTTGACATTTAAGAGATATACAGTCAAGAAAATCAATAGAATGGTGACATATATATGCGCATTAGACACCAAAAAATAAACACTCAAAAAATGGCTACAATTTAAGGAATGTGTTTAGTAACGGCATCAGATTCCTAATTGATGGAGAATGGTCTGGTGGCAAGAAACGCTGCTTCCAGGAGGTTGTCAAATGTTTCCGCTCGACGATTCCATTCTTGGGTGGTTGGTTTGGCCCTTGTTCCGGTAACTCGAATCCTAGCCCGGTATATCCCATTTTAGTTTTACACCATTGTGAACCTTACGCCTTTTTTAATCTCTGATCAAGGTTCTCGGCATTGAAACATCTTCGCAAACTAAATCACAAGTGTATATGTTGACATTTAAGAGATATAAACTCAAGAAAATCAAGAGAATGGTGATATATATGCGGAATAGACACCAAAAAATAAACACTCACAAATGGCTACAATTTAAGGAATGTGTTTAGTGATGGCATCAGATTCCTAATTGATGGAGAAATGTCTGTTGGCAAGAAAAGCTGCTTCCAGGAGGTTGTCGAGTGTTTTCGCTCGACGATTCCATTCTTGGGTGGTTGGTTTGGCCCTTGTTCCTATAACTAGAATCCTAGCCTGGTATATCCCATTTTAGTTTTAAACCATTGTGAACCTTACGCCTTTTTACTCTCTGATCGAGGTTCTCGGCAATGAAAAATCTTCATAAACTAAATCACACGTGTATATGTTGACATTTCAGAGATATACTGTCAAGAAAATCAAGAGCAATGGTGATATATATCCGGATTAGACACCAAAATATAAACACCCAAAAATTTTGGCTACAATTTAAGGAATGTGTATAATGACGGCATCAGATTCCTAATTGATGGAGAAAGGTCTAGTAGCAAAAAAAATGCTTACAGGAGGTTGTCAAGTGTTTTTGCTCGACGATTCCATTCTTGGGTGGTTGGTTTGGCCCTTTTTCCTGTAACTCGAATCCTAGACTGGTAAATCCCATGTTAGGGTTACACCATTGTGAACCTTACGCCAATTTTACTCTCTGCTCGAGGTCCTCGGCATTGAAAAAGCTTCGTAATCAAATTCACACGTGTATATGTTGACATTTAAGAGATATACAGTCAAGAAAATCAAGAGCAATGGTGATATATATGCGGATTAGACACGAAAAAATAAACACTCAAAAAATGGCTACAATTTAAGGAATGTGTTTAGTGACGGCATCAGATTCCTAATTGATGGAGAAAGGTATGGTGGCAAGAAAAGCTGCTTCCAGGAGGTTGTCAAGTGTTTTCGCTTGAAGATTCCATTCTTGGGTGGTTGGTTTGGCCCCTGTTCCTGTAACTCGAATCCTAGCCCGATATATCCCATTTTAGCTTCACACCATTGTGAACCTTACGCATTTTTTACACTCTGGTCGAGGTTCTCGGCATTGAAAAATCTTCCTAAACTGAATCGCACGTGTATATGTTGACATTTAAGAGATATACAGTCAAGAAAATCAAATGCAATGGTGATATATATGATGATTAAACACCAAAAAAATAAACACTCAAAAAATGGCTACAATTTAAGGAATGTGTTTAGTGACGGCATCAGATTCCTAATTAATGGAGAAAGGTCTGGTAGCAAGAAAAGCTGCTTCCAGGAGGTTGTCAAGTGTTTTCGCTCGACGATTCCATTCTTGGGTGGTTGGTTTGGCCCTTGTTCCTGTAACTCAAATCCTAACCCGATATATCCCATTTTAGATTTACACCATTGTGAACCTTAAGCCTTTTTTACTCTCTGATCGAGGTTCTCGGCATTGAAAAGTCTTCGTAAACTAAATCGCACGTGTATATGTTGACATTTAAGAGATATACAGTCAAGAAAATCAAGGGCAATGGGGATATATATGCGGATTAGACACCAAAAAATAAACACTCAAAAAATGGCTACAATTTAAGGAATGTGTTTAGTGGCGGCATCAGATTCCTAATTTATGGAGAAAGGTCTGTTGGCAAGAAAAGCTGCTTCCAGGAGGTTGTCAAGTGTTTTCGCTCGACGATTCCATTCTTGGGTGGTTGGTTTGGCCCTTGTTCCTGTAACTCGAATCCTAGCCCGGTATATCCCATTTTAGTTTTACACCATTGTGAACCTTACACCTTTTTTACTCTCTGATCGAGGTTCTCGGCATTGAAAAGTCTTCGTAAACTAAATCACACGTGTATATGTTGACCTTTAAGAGATATACAGTCAAGAAAATCAAGAGCAATAGTGATATATATATGGATTAGACAACAAAAAATAAACACTCAAAAAATGGCTACAATTTAAGGAATGTGTTTAGTGACGGCATCAGATTCCTAATTGATGGAGAAAGGTCTGGTGGCAAGAAAAGCGGCTTCCAGGAGGTTGTCAAGTGTTTTCGCACGACGATTCCACTCTTGGGTGGTTGGTTTGGCCCTTGTTCTTGTAACTCGAATTCTCGCCCGGTATATCACATTTTATTTTACACCATTGTGAACCTTACGCCTTTTTTACTCTCTGATCGAGGTTCTCGGCATTGAAAAATCTTCGTAAGCTAAATCACATGTGTATATGTTGACATTTAGGAGATATACAGTCAAGAAAATCATGAGCAATGGTGATATATATGCGGATTAGACACCAAAAAATAAACACTCAAAAAATGGCTACAATTTAAGGAATGTGTTTAGTGACTGCATCAGATTCCTAATTGATGGAGAAAGGTCTGGTGGCAAGAAAAGCTGCTTCCAGGAGGTTGTCAAGTATTTTCACTCGACGATTCCATTCTTGGGTGGTTGGTTTGGCCCTTGTTCCTGTAACTCGAATCCTAGCCTGCTATATCCCATTTAATTTTACACCATTGTGAACCTTACGCCTTTTTTACTCTCTGATCGAAGTTCTCGGCATTGAAAAATCTTCATAAACTAAAGCACACGTGTATATGTTGACATTTAAGAGATATACAGTAAAGAAAATCAAGCGCAATGGTGATATATATGCGGATTAGACACCAAAAAATAAACACTCAAAAAATGGCTACAATTTAAGTAATGTGTTTAGTGACGGCATCATATTCCTAATTGATGGAAACAAGTCAGGTGGCAAGAAAAGCTTCGTCCTGGAGGTTGTCAGGTGTTTTCACTCGACGATTCCATTCTTGGGTGGTTGGTTTGGTCCTTGTTCCTGTAACTCGAATCCTAGCTCAGTATATCCCATTTTAGTTTTACACCATTGGGAACCTTACGTCTTTTTTACTCTCTGATCGAGGTTCTCGGCATAAAAAAATCTCCGTAAACTAAATTACACATGTGTATGTTGACATTTAAGAGATATACATTCAAGAAACTCAGAAGCAATGGTGATATACATGCGGATTAGACACCAAAAATAAACACTCAAAAAATGGCTACAATTTAAGGAATGTGTTTAGTGACGGCATCAGATTCCAAATTGTTGGAGAAAGGTCTGGTGGCAAGAAAAGCTGCTTCCAGGAGGTTGTCAAGTGTTTTTGCTCGATGATTCCAATCTTGGGGGGGTTGGTTTGGCCCTTGTTCCTGTAACTCGAATCCTAACCCGGTATATCCCATTTTAGTTTTACACCATTGTGAAAGTTAAGCCTTTTTTACTCTACGATCGAGGTTCTCGGCCTTGAAAAGTCTTCGTGAACTAAATCACACATGTATATGTTGACATTTAAGAGATATACAGTTAAGAAAATCAAGAGCAACGGTGATATATATATGCGGATTAGACACCAAAAAATAAACACTAAAAAAATGGTTACAATTTAAGGAATGTGTTTAGTGATGGCATCAGATTCCTAATTAATGGACAAAGGTCTGGTGGCCAGAAAAGCAGCTTCCACAAGGTTGTCAAGTGTTTTCGCTTGACGGTTCCATTCTTGGATGGTTGGTTTGGCCCTTGTTCCTAAAACTCGAATCCTACCATGGTATATACCATTTTAGTTTTACACCATTGTAAACCCTACGCCTTTTTTACTCTCTGATCGAGGTTCTCGGCATTGAAAAATATTCGTAAACTCAATCAGACGTGTATAAGTTGACATTTAAGAGATATACAATCAAGAAAATCTAGAGCAATGGTGATATATATGCGGGTTAGACACCAAAAAATAAACCCTCAAAAAATGGCTACAATTTAAGGAATGTGTTTAGTAACGACATCAGATTACTAATTCATGGAGAGAGGTGTGGAGGCAAGAAAAGCTGCTTCCAGGAGGTTGTCAAGTGTTTCAGCTCGACGATTCCATTCTTGGGTGGTTGGTTTGGCCCTTGTTCCTGTAAATCGAATCATAGCCCAGTATATCCCATTTTAGTTTTACACCATTGTGAACCTTACGCCTCGTTTACTCTCTGATCGAGGTTCTCGGCATTGAAAAATCTCCGTAAACTAAATCACACGTGTATATGTTGAAATTTAAGAGACATACAGTCAAGAAAATCAAGTGCAATGGTGATATATATGCCGATTAGATACCGAAAAATAAACACTCAAAAAATGGCTACAATTTAAGGAATGTGTTTAGTGACGGCATCAGATTCCTAATTGATGGAGACAGATTTGGTGGCAAGAAAAGCTGCTTCCAGGAGGTTGTCAAGTGTTTTCGCTCAACGATTCCATTCTTTGGTGGTTAGTTTGGCCCTTGTTCCTGTAACTCGAATCCTAGCCCGATATATCCCATTTTAGTTTACACCATTGTGAACCTTACGCCTTTTTTACTCAATGATCGAGGTTCTCGGCATTGAAAAATATTTGTAAACCAAATCACACGTATATATGTTGACATTTAAGAGGTATACAGTCAAGAAAATCAAGAGCAATGGTGATATATATATGCGGATTAGACACCAAAAAATAAATACTCAAAAAATGGCTATAATTTAAGGAATGTGTTTTGTGACGCCATTACGTTTCTAATTGTTGGAGAAACGTCTGGTGGCAAGAAAAGCTGCTTCCAGGAGGATGCCAAGTGTTTTTGATCAACGATTCCATTCTTGGGTGGTTGGTTTGGCCCTTGTTCCAGTAACTCGAATCCTAGCCCGGTATATCTCATTTTAGTTTTACACCATTTTGAACCTTATGCCTTTTTTACTCTCTGATTGAGGTTCTTGGCATTGAAAAATCTTCGTAAACTAAGTCACACGTGTATACGTTGACATTTAAGAGATATACAGTCAAGAAAATCAAGAGCAATGGTGATATATATGCAGATTAGACACCAAAAAATAAACACTTAAAAATGGCTATAATTTATGGAATGTGTTTAGTGACGGCATCAGATTCCTAATTGATGGAGAAAGGTCTGGTGGCCAGAAAAGCTGCTTCCAGGCGGTTGTCAAGTGTTTTCACTCGACGATTCCATTCTTGGGTGGCTGGTTTGCCCTTGTTCCTGTAACTCGAATTCAACATTGTGAACCTTACGCCTTTTTTACTCTCTGATCGAGGTTCTCGGCATTAAAAATCATCGTAAACTAAATCACACATGTATATGTGGACATTTAAGAGATATACAGTCAAGAAAATCAAGAGCAATGGTGATATATATATATGCAGATTAGACACCAAAAAATAAACACTCAAAAAATGGCTACAAATTAAGGAATGTGTTTAGTGACGGCACAAGATTCCTAATTGATGGAGAATGGTCTGGTGGCAAGAAAAACTGCTTCCATGAGATTGTCAAGTGTTTTTGCACGACGATTCCATTCTTGTGTGGTTGGTTTGGCCTTTGTTCCAGTAACTCGAATCCTAGCCCTGTATATCCCATTTTAGTTTTACACCATTGTGAACCTTACGCCTTTTTTACCCTCTGATCGAGGTTCTTGGCATCAAAAAATCTTCGTAAACTAAATCACACGTGTATAAGTTGACATTTAAGAGATATACAGTTAAGAAAATCAAGAGAAATGGTGATATATATGGGGATTAGACACCAAAAAACAAACATTCAAAAAATGGCTACAATTAAAGGAATTTGTTTAATGACGGCATCAGATTCTTAATTGATGGAGAAAGTTCTGGTGGCAAGAAAAGTTGCTTCCAGGAGGTTGTCAAGTGTTCTTGCTCGACGATTCCATTCTTGTGTGGTTGGTTTGGCCCTTGTTTCTCGAACTTGAATCTGAGCCTTGTATATCCCATTTTAGTTTTACACCATTGTGAACCATACGCATTTTGTACTCTCTTATCGAGATTGTCGGCACCAAAAAGTCTTCGTAAACTAAATCACATGTGTATATGTTGACATTTAAGAGATATATAGTTAAGAAAATCAAGAGCAATGGTGATATATGTGGGGATTACCCACCAAAAAATAAACACTCAAAAAATGGCTACAATTTAGGGAATGTGTTTAGTGACGGCATCAGATTCCTAATTAATGGAGAAAGGTCTGATGGCAAGAAAAGCTGCTTCCAGGAGGTTGTCAAGTGTTTTCGCTCGACGATTCCATTCTTGGGTGGTTGGTTTGGCCCTTGTTCCTAAAACTCGAATCCTACCATGGTATATACCATTTTAGTTTTACACCATTGTAAACCCTACGCCTTTTTTACTCTCTGATCGAGGTTCTCGGCATTGAAAAATATTCGTAAACTCAATCACACGTGTATATGTTGACATTTAAGAGATATACAGTCAAGAAAATCAGGAGCAATGGTGATACATATGCGGATTAGACACCAAAAAATAAACACTCAAAAAATGGCTACAATTTAAGGAATGTGTTTAGTGACGGCATCAGACTCCTAATTGATGGAGAAAGGTATGGTGGCAAGAAAAGCTGCTTCCAGGAGGTTGTCAAGTGTTTTCGCTCGACGATTCCATTCTTGGGTGGTTGGTTTGGCCCTTGTTCCTGTAACTCGAATCCTAACCCGGTATATCCCATCTTAGATTTACACCATTGTGAACCTTAAGCCTTTTTTACTCTCTGATCGAGGTTCTAGGCATTGAAAAGTCTTCGTAAACTAAATCGCACGTGTATATGTTGACATTTAAGAGATATACAGTCAAGAAAATCAAGGGCAATGGGGATATATATGCGGATTAGACACCAAAAAATAAACTCTCAAAAAATGGGTACAATTTAAGGAATGTGTTTAGTGACGGCATCAGATTCCTAATTTATGGAGAAAGGTCTGTTGGCAAGAAAAGCTGCTTCCAGGAGGTTGTCAAGTGTTTTCGCTTGACGATTCCATTCTTGGGTGGTTGGTTTGGCCCTTGTTCCTGTAACTCGAATCGTAGCCCAGTATATCCCATTTTAGTTTTACACCATTGTGAACCTTACGCCTCTTTTACTCTCTGATCGAGGTTCTCGGCATTGAAAAATCTCCGTAAACTAAATCACACGTGTATATGTTGACATTTAAGAGACATACAGTCAAGAAAATCAAGTGCAACGGTGATATATATGCGGATTAGACACCGAAAAATAAACACTCAAAAAATGGCTACAATTTAAGGAATGTGTTTAGTGACGGCATCAGATTCCTAATTGATGGAGACAGATTTGGTGCCACGAAAAGTTGCTTCCAGGAGGTTGTCAAGTGTTTTCGCTCAACGATTCCATTCTTGGGTGGTTGGTTTGGCCCTTGTTCCTGTAACTCGAATCCTAGCCCGGTATATTCCATTTTAGTTTACACCATTGTGAACCTTATGCCTTTTTTACTCTCTGATCGAGGTTCTCGGCATTGAAAAATCTTCGTAAACTAAATCACACGTGTATATGTTGACATTTAAGAGATATGTAGTCAAGAAAATCAAGAGCAATGGTGATATATATATGCGGATTAGACACCAAAAAACAAATACTCAAAAAATGGCTATAATTTAAGGAATGTGTCTAGTGACGGCATTACATTTTTAATTGTTGGAGAAACGTCTGGTGGCAAGAAAAGCTGCGTCTGGAGGTTGCCAAGTGTTTTTGCTCGACGATTCCATTCTTGGGTGGTTGGTTTGGCCCTTGTTCCTGTAACTCAAATCCTAGCCCGGTATATCTCATTTTAGTTTTACACCATTTTGAACCTTATGCCTTTTTTACTCTCTGATCGAGGTTCTTGGCATTGAAAAATCTTCGTAAACTAAATCACACGTGTATATGTTGACTTTTAAGAGATATACAGTCAAGAAAATCAAGAGCAATGGTGATATATATGCGGATTAGACACCAAAAAATAAACACTTAAAAAATGACTACAATTTATGGTATGTGTTTAGTGACGGCATCAGATTCCTAATTGATGGAGAAAGGTCTGGTGGCAAGAAAAGCTGCTTCCAGACGGTTGTCAAGTGTTTTCACTCGACGATTCCATTCTTGGGTGGTTGGTTTGGCCCTTGTTCCTGGAACTCGATTTCAAGCCCGGTATATCCCATTTTAGTTTTACAACATTGTGGACCTTACACCTTTTTTACTCTCTGGTCGAGGTTCTCGGCATTAAAAATCATCGTAAACTAAATCACACATGTATATGTGGACATTTAAGAGATATACAGTCAAGAAAATATAGAGCAATGGTGATATATATGCGGATTAGACACCAAAAAATAAACACTCAAAAATGGCTACAAATTAAGGAATGTGTTTAGTGACGGCACAAGATTCCTAATTGATGGAGAATGGTCTGTTGGCAAGAAAAACTGCTTCCATGAGGTTGTCAAGTGTTTTTGCACGACGATTCCATTCTTATTTGGTTGGTTTGGCCCTTGTTCCAGTAATTCGAATCCTCGCCCTGTATATCCCATTTTAGTTTTTCACCATTGTGAACCTTACGCCTTTTTTACCCTCTGATCGAGGTTCTCGGCATCAAAAAATCTTCGTAAACTAAATCACACGTGTATATGTTGACATTTAAGAGATATACTGTTAAGAAAATCAAGAGCAATGGTGATATATATGGGGATTAGACACCAAAAAACAAACACTCAAAAAATGGCTACAATTAAAGGAATTTGTTTAGTGACGGCATCAGATTCTTAATTGATGGAGAAAGGTCTGGTGGCAGAAAAGCTGCTTCTAGGAGGTTGTCAAGTGGTTTTGCTCGACGATTCCATTCTTGTGTGGTTGGTTTGGCCCTTGTTCATGTAACTCGAATCCGAGCCCTGTATATATATCCCATTTTAGTTTTACACCATTGTGAACCTTACGCACTTTGTACTCACTTATCGAGGTTGTCGGCACCAAAAAGTCTTCGTAAACTAAATCACACGTGTATATGTTGACATTTAAGAGATATACAGTTAAGAAAATCAAGAGCAATGGTGATATATGTGGGGATTACCCACCAAAAAATAAACACTCAAAAAATGGCTACAATTTAAGGAATGTGTTTAGTGACGGCATCAGACTCCTAATTAATGGAGAAAGATCTGATGGCAAGAAAAGCTGCTTCCAGGAGGTTGTTAAGTGTTTTCACTCGACGATTCCATTCCTTGGTGGTTGGTTTGGCCCTTGTTCCTGTAACTCGAATCCTAGCCCGGTATATCTCATTTTAGTTTTACACCATTTTGAACCTTATGCCATTTTTACTCTCTGATCGAGGTTCTTGGCATTGAAAAATCTTAGTACACTAAATCACACGTGTATATGTTGACTTTTAAGAGATATACAGTCAAGAAAATTAGGAGCAATGGTGATATATATATGGATTAGACACCAAAAAATAAACACTCAATTAATGGCTACAATTTAAGGAATTTGTTTAGTGATGGCATCAGATTCCTAATTGACGGAGAAAGGTCTGGTGACAGGAAAAGCTGCTTCTAAGAGGTTGTAAAGTGTTTTCACTCGACAATTCCATTCTTGGGTGGTTGGTTTGGCCCTTGTTCTTGTAACTCGAATTCTAGCCCTGTATATCCCATTTTAGTTTTACACCATTGTGAACCTTGCGCCTTTTTTACTCTCTTATCGAGGTTCTCGGCATTGAAAAATCTTTGTAAACTAAATCACACATGTATATGTTGACATTTAAGAGATATACAGTCAAGAAAATCAAGAGAAATGGTGATATATATATATATATGGGGATTAGACACCAAAAAATAAACAATTAAAAAATGGCTACAATTAAAGGAATGTGTTTAGTGACGGCACAAGATTCCTAATTGATGGAGAAAGGTCTGGAGGCAAGAAAAACTGCTTCCATGAGGTTGTCAAGTGTTTTTGCTCGACGATTCCATTCTTGTGTGGTTGGTTTTGCCCTTGTTCCTGTAACTCGAATCCTAGCCCTGTATATCCCATTTTAGCTTTACACCATTATGAACCTTACGCCTTCTTTACTCTCTGATCGAGGTTCTCGGCATCGAAAAATCTTCGTAAACTAAATCACACGTGTAAATGTTGACACCTAAGAGATATACAGTTAAGAAAATAAAGAGTAGTGGTGATATATATGGGGATTAGACACCAAAAAATAAACACTTAAAAAATGGCTACAATTTAAGGAATGTGTTTAGTGACGGCATCAGATTCTTAATTGATGGAGAAAGGTCTGGTGGCAAGAAAAGCTGCTTCCAGGAGGTTGTCAAGGGTTTTTGCTCGACGATTCCATTCTTGTGTGGTTGGTTTGGCCCTTGTTCTTGTAACTCGAATCCGAGCCCTGTATATCCCATTTTAGTTTTTCACCATTGTGAACCTTACGCATTTTTTACTCTCTGATCGAGGTTCTCGGCATCGATAAGTCTTCGTAAACAAAATCACACGTGTATATGTTGACATTTAAGAGATATACAGCTAAGAAAATCAAGAGCAATGGTGATATATATGGGGATTAGACACCAAGAAATAAACACTCAAAAAATGGCTACAATTTAAGGAATGTGTTTAGTGACGGCATTAGATTCCTAATTGATGGAGAAAAGTCTGGTGGCAAGAATAGCTGCTTCCAGGAGGTTGTCAAGTGTTATCGCTCGACGATTCCATTCTTGGGTGGTTGGTTTGGCCCTTGTTCGTATAACTTGAATCCTAGCAGGGTATATACCGTTTTAGTTTTACACCATTGTAAACCCTACGCCTTTTTTATTCTCTGATTGAGGTTCTCGGCACTGAAAAATATTCGTAAACTAAATCACACGTGTATATGTTGACATTTAAGAGATATACAGTCAAGAAAATCAGGAGCAATGGTGATACATATGCGGATTAGACACCAAAAAATAAACACTTAATTAGTGGCTACAATTTAACGAATGTGTTTAGTGATGGCATCAGATTCCTAAATGATGGAGAAAGGTCTGGTGGCAAGAAAAGCTGCTTCCAGGAGGTTATGAAGTGTTTTCGGTCGACAATTCCATTCTTGGGTGGTTGGTTTGGCCCTTGTTCTTGTAACTCGAATTCTTGCCCGGTATATCCCATTTTAGTTTTACACCATTGTAAACCTTACTACTTTTGTACTCTCTGATCAAGGTTCTCAGCATTGAAAAATCTTCGTAAACTAAATCACACATGTATATGTTGACATTTAAGAAGATATACAGTCAAGAAAATCAAGAGCAATGGTGATATATATGCGGTTTAGACACCAAAAAATAAACACTCAATAAATGGCTACAATTTAAGGAATGTGTTTAGTGACGGCATCAGATTCCTAATTGATGGACAAAGGTCTGGTGGCATGAAAAGCTGCTTCTAGGAGGTTGTCAAGTGTTTTTGCTCGACGATTCCATTCTTGTGTGGTTGGTTTGACCCTTGTTCATGTAACTCGAATCCTAGCCCTGTATATCCCATTTTAGTTTTACACGATTGTGAACCTTACGCCTTTTTTACTCTCTGATCAAGGTTCTCAGCATCGAAAAATTTTCGTAAACTAAATCACACGTGTATATGTTGACATTTAAGAGATATACAGTTAAGAAAATCAAGAGCAATGCTGATATATATGGGGATTAGACACCAAAAAATAAACACTTAAAAAATGGCTATAATTTAAGGAATGTGTTTAGTGACGGCATCAGATTCTTAATTGATGGTGAAAGGTCATATGGCAAGAAAAGCTGCTTCCATGAGGTTGTCAAGGGTTTTTGCTCGACGATTCCATTCTTGTGTGGTTGGTTTGGCCCTTGTTCCCATTTTAGTTTTACACGATTGTGAACCTTACGCATTTTTTACTCTCTGATCAAGGTTCTCAGAATCGATAAGTCTTCGTAAACAAAATCACACGTGTATGTGTTGACATTTAAGAGATATACAGTTAAGAAAATCAAGAGCAATGGTGATATATATGGGGATTAGACATCAAAAAATAAACACTCAAAAAATGGCTACAATTTAAGGAATGTGTTTAGTGACGGAATTAGATTCCTAATTAATGGAGAAAGGTCTGGTGGCAAGAAAAGCTGCTTCCAGGAGGTTGTCAAGTGTTATCGCTCGACGATTCCATTCTTGGGTGGTTGCTTTGGCCCTTGTTCGTATAACTTGAATCCTAGCCCGGTATATACCGTTTTAGTTTTACACCATTGTAAACCCTACGCCTTTTTTACTCTTTGATCGACGTTCGTGGCACGGAAAAATATTTGTAAACTAAATCACACATGTATATGTTGACATTTAAGAGATATACAGTCAAGAAAATCAGGAGCAATGGTGATACATATGCGGATTAGACACCAAAAAATAAACACTCAATTAGTGGCTACAATTTAAGGAATGTGTTCAGTGATGGCATCAGATTCCTAATTGATGGAGAAAGGTTTGGTGGCAAGAAAAGCTGCTTCCAGGAGCTTGTCATGTGTTTTCGGTCGACAATTCCATTCTTGGGTGGTTGGTTTGGCCCTTGTTCTTGTAACTCTAATTCTAGCCCGGTATATCCCAATTTTAGTTTTACACCATTGTAAACCTTACACCTTTTATACTCTCTGATCGAGGTTCTCGGCAATGAAAAATCTTCGTAAACTAAATCACACATGTATATGTTGACATTTAAGAGATATACAGTCAAGAAAATCAAGAGCAATAGTGATATATATGCGGTTTAGACACCAAAAAATAAACACTCAATAAATGGCTACAATTTAAGGAATGTGTTTAGTAACGGCATCAGATTCCTAATTGATGGACAAAGGTCTGGTGGCAAGAAAAGCTGCTTCTAGGAGGTTGTCAAGTGTTTTTGCTCAACGATTCCATTCTTGTGTGGTTGGTTTGACCCTTGTTGATGTAACTCGAATCCTAGCCCTGTATATCCCATTTTAGTTTTACAGGATTGTGAACCTTACGCCTTTTTTACTCTCTGATTGAGGTTCTCGGCATCGAAAAATATTCGTAAACTAAATTACACGTGTATATGTTGACATTTAAGAGATATACAATTAAGAAAATCAAGAGCAATGGTAATATATATGGAGATTAGACACCAAAAAATAAACACTAAAAAAATGGCTACAATTTAAAGAATGTGTTTAGTGACGGCATCAGATTCCTAATTAATCGAGAAAGGTCTGGTGGCAAGAAACGCTGCTTCCAGGAGGTTGTCAAGTGTTTTTACTCAACGATTCCATTCTTGGGCGGTTGGTTTGGCCCTTGTTCCTATAACTCGAATCCTACTCGGTATATACCATTTTAGTTTTACACCATTGTAAACTCTACGCCTTTTTTACTCTCTGATCGAGGTTCTCGACACTGAAAAATATTCGTAAACTAAATTACACGTGTATATGTTGACATTTAAGAGATATACAGTCAAGAAAATCAGGAGCAATGGTGATATATATGCGGATTAGACACCAAAATATAAACACTCAAAAAATGGCTACAATTTAAGGAATGTGTTTAGTGACGACATCAGATTACTAATTCATGGAGAAAGGTCTGGTGGCAAGAAAATCTGCTTTCAGGAGGTTGTCAAGTGTTTTCGCTCGGTGATTCCATTATTGGGTGGTTGGTTTGGCCCTTGTTCCTGTAACTCGAATCCTAGCCCGGTATATCCCATTTTAGTTTTACACCATTGTGAACCTTACGCCTTTTTTACTCTCTGGTTGAAGTTCTTAGCATTGAAAAATCTTTGTAAACTAAATCACACGTGTATATGTTGACATTTAAGAGATATACAGTCAAGAAAATCAAGAGCAATGGTGAGGTATATGTGGATTAGACACCAGTAAAATAAACACTCAAAAAATGGCTACAATTTAAGGAATGTGTTTAGTGACGGCATCAGATTCCTAATTGATGGAGACAGGTCTGGTGGCACGATAAGCTGCTTCAAGGAGGTTGTCAAGTGTTTACGCTCGACGATTCCATTCTTGCGTGGTTGGTTTGGCCCTTGTTCCTGTAACTCGAATACTAGCCCGGTATATCCCATTTTAGTTTACACCACTGTGAATATTACGCCTTTTTTACTCTCTGATCGAGGTTCTCGGCATTGAAAAATCTTCATAAACTAAATCACACATGGATATGTTGACATTTAAGAGATATACATTCAAGAAAATCAAGGGCAATCTTGATATATATATATGCGGATTAGACACCAAAAAAATAAACACTTAAAAAATGAGTATAATTTAAGGAATGTGTTTAGTGACGGCATTAGATTTCTAATTGATGGAGAAAGGTCTGGTGGCAAGAAAAGTTGCGTCCAGGAGGTTGTCAAGTGTTTTCGGTCGACAATTCCATTCTTGGGTGGTTGGTTTGGCCCTTTTTCCTGTAACTTGAATCCTGGACCGGTATATCCCATTTTAGTTTTACACCATTTTGAATCTTATGCCTTTTTTACTCTCTGATCGAGGTTCTCGGCATTGAAAAATCTTCGTAAACTAAATCACACATGTATATGTTGACATTTAAGAGATATACCCACAAGAAAATCAAGAGCAATGGTGATATATATGCGGATTAGACACCAAAAAATAAACACTAAAAAAATGGCTACAATTTAAGGAATGTGTTTAGTGACGGCATCAGATTCCTAATTGATGGAGAAAGGTCTGGTGGCAAGAAAAGCTGCTTCTAGGAGGTTGTCAAGTGTTTTCGCTCGACGATTGCATTCTTAGGTGGTTGGTTTGGCCGTTGTCCCTGTAACTCGAATCGTAGCCTGGTATATCCCATTTTAGTTTTACACCATTGTGAACCTTACACCTTTTTTACTCTCTCATCGAGTTTCTCGGCATTGAAAAATCTTCGTAAACTAAATCACACATTCATATGTTGACATTTAAGAGATATACAGCCATGAAAATCAAGAGCAATGGTGATATATATGCGGATTAGACACCAAAAAATAAACACTTAAAAATGGCTACAATTTAAGGAATGTGTTTAGTGACGGCATCAGATTCCTAATTGATGGAGAAAGGTCTAGTGGCAAGAAAAGCTGCTTCCAGGAGGTTGTCAAGTGTTTTCGCTCGACGATTCCATTCTTGGGTGGTTGGCTTGGCCCTTGCTCCCGTAACTCGAATCCTAGCCCTGTGTAGCGCCTGCGTCCCTAGACTTTCAGGTATTGTCAATTTTAGTCCCTGAACTATGTGGTCATTAATACTTTTGATACTTGGTGAATCTTATGCTATATACTAGATTCTTGTGATGACTAAATCTAGATTCTTGATACTTAATACTATGAGGTTTGACACTTAAAACTAGATAGCCATCCGATCGAACTGCCATCCGATCAAAGTAACAATGTGCTTAGAACTTTTCAACACCTTGAATCTTTGAAAACTTCGAACCTTGGATCGATTGGCAATCCGATCGGATAGCCATCCGATCGAATAGCCATCCGTCCCCCACACAATAGCCATCCCAATCGAATGGCAATCCGATCAGATAGCCATCTGATCGAACAACCATCCGATCAGGATGACTGATCCGACACTTTGCGCAATCTTGTCATTTTTCCCGACACTTATTTGTTGTAATCTAATCAGGCTAAGCCTAAAGTGCTCCCTTTGATCCAATAACAGTTAATCTTTTAAGCAATCACTGTGAGTATACTCGATCCCTTTCTGTTTTAAACCTTGGGATGTAACATGTATTCTATTAAACTACGATACTTGAGACTTTTGAAGACTAAACTCTATCCTATGTGTATGTGAAACTTGTGATTCGTGTATTCTATTTGTGCTATGTGGACGTTTAATCCAGGGTGTGTAGTTCCGCCTTAACAATAGATGCGCTATAGGAGATGCACCTCCCCATTATTCTCGGGGGTATTGTTAGGAGGATTCTAGTTTTCCTTGAGACTTGGGAAAACAACAAAGCATCGGGATACTTGGGCTATCACTTGTTGGACTGCGAACACTAGCATGGCTGAAACTATTTTGTTACACTCACATATGGATACGAGACTTTAATCTATTATGCTATTATTCAAACTTGTATACTCGCCGGTACATTTTTGTACTGACCCTATTTTAATACATGTTGCAGGCTGACAGGATGCTAGGACCTTTGAAACAAGCTAGGATGAAGCCTAGAAACTACATTTAGTTAATCTAGAAACTTGAAACTATGTTAATGAATTGATGTTTTGTAATGGTGAATTGATGTTTGTTAGACAATGTTGCACGAAATGAATTAATCTATATTTAAACAATAGTGTTATGGAATCTCAGGAGCAATCTGAACGCTTAGTGCTTGCACCCCGATGTTTCCGCCATCGGTTGGGGTGTGACAGATTGGTATCAGAGCCATAACTATAGGGAATTAGGATAAGTAGGAATACTTGCCCTAGTCTATAGTTCTAGGAATCTTGATTCGTATCTGTTGTTTAAGACTTATGCATTCTACCGTATCTTCTTCCTAGCAGCACAGTTTCCCTGATAAACTTACATGCCTTTCCTAAGGCTGATACAATATACACTTGATACTTTGAAAACACTGTTAATCAGTGTTTGTATTTTGCACGAGGTTTGCCCTCAAGTCAGGAGTGACATCCGAACCTTGATGGAAAATCTCCACATTATTCTAGTAGGTCTTATCTGCAGCCAAGTACCGATGCTATTAGGGTACGATGTTGTTAAGATAGAGGTGAAACTCAGACCTTGATAACTAGTCCCACTCCTTGATGTTTTATGTCTCGCCAAAGTCTCGAAACTTCCATTCAATTAGGAACATGAAATGACCAAAAGGACAAATATCGTAGGCCTAACATCGATTACGTATTTTTCCAAGTAAGTCAAGACACGTTGCCTCAATTTGAAAGGGGTTCGATTCACTTTGGATAGTCACCGTTCCTCTACCCAGAACACTCTATGTTTTATGGGCCTATCTTTTATGTTATCTTGATTTTTACGTGTGGTTTTAGACTTGATTCTTCGTTTATCTTGAAACTTCGTTTATTTTGAGACTTTTTACACCAGTCGCACGCATGTCCACGATCTAAAGCCTAAATTCTAATCTCTCAGGATCAAACTAAAATTTAAGAAGCTTATCTATGGTGTTAATCTAGTTGGTGAACCTACGTGCTATTGTGGTTATAAGGCACTAGATGTAACATGGCATGGAATACGAGGGAGAAGTGACGTGTCCAAAACATGGTGGATACGCCGCTGGTACTTCCTATATATAAGTGTTTCCAACATGTTACCAACTTTCGTACCAAGTGCCATGCAAAACTTAGTGTTTTGATCAGTGATTTTGTTGTTGAATTCTAAAACTACGGAAGAACTGTTTGTGTAATCTATGTGAAACCTATGTGAAATCTATTGTGCACTCTAAGTGAAATCTATGTGTAATCTATGTATATGTTGTTTTAAGAAACAAAATACGAAACGTAGCCTAGCGCCGACAACGAGGCGGAAGTGGCATGTCCGAAGCATGGTGGATACACCGCTGGTACTTCCTATATATAAGTGTTTCTGGCATGTTACCAAACCTTCGTACCACGCGCTAAGTGAAATTCGTAGTTTTGTAGGCTCAGGTTGAAGTTGTGAAATCTATTTGGGTTAATCTATGTTGTTGAATCTATTTGGTCAATCTATGTGAAGAGCTTGGGGTGAATCCTAATGTTGTGGTTAACGAAGCATGACACCGATGACGAGACGGACGTGGCATGATTGAAGCATGGTGGATACGCCGCTGGTACTTCCTATATATAAGTGCTTCCCTCATGTTGCAGAACTTTCGTAGCATGTGACATGTGGGGTTTCGTTGTTTGTGGATTGTTAACACTAATCTATGTGAAACTATTTGAAGTCTATGGAAATCTATTGAATCTATGGAAATCTATTGAATCTATGGAAATCTATTAAAGTCTATGGGAATCTATTGAATCTATTGAAATCTATGTGAAACTATGATAATGATGATGAGTGTGTTTTGCGACACGTAACATGACACCGAGTACGAGGCAGAAGCAATTGTGCCCGAAGCGTGGTGGAAACGCCGCTGGTACTTCCTATATATAAGCGTTTCTGACATGTTTCCAAGCTTCTTACAACGTGCCATGTGAAGGTCGTCGGATCTGCGGTGTCGAGTCTATTGAAATCTATGTGAAAATTGAGTCTTTAATCTACGTGAATCTTGTTGAATCTTGAGCCTTAATCTATCGTGTGTGAATCTATACTGTGAAACTCTAGACTTATACGATCCTCTTGTTGGATCTTTAGATGTCTTCTCGTAAGCTATCCGACACTCTCAAGAGATCCAGGAAGAAGTCTCAGAAAAAGATGATGTCCTTCATGGCCGACCAGATCGCTCGAGTCGTACCAAAGATCGTCTCTGAGATCTAAGGGTCAAATACTCCTCCATCCTCTGTTGACTCGAAGGCCGAGAAGCAAAAGCCTACTAAGTTCAGCTACAAGCATTTCATCTCTTACAATCCTAAGCCTTTCACGGGCAGTGATGGGGTGACCGTGATGCTCTAGTGGTTTGACAGCAACGAGGTTACCTTTATCAACAGCGAGTGCCCAGATCATCTAAAGACTAGGAGTGCAACTGGAATGTTTCAAGGTAGAGCGTTGGAGTGGTGGTCAAATGAGAGAAACATCTGTTCGAATGAAGAGGCCTATGCTCTTCCATGGGCTGAGGTGCGTGAACTAATGATGCTTGAGTTCTGTCCTCCCCATGAACAATTAAAGCTTGAAGAAGAGTTCTGGCATTTGAAGCAGATTGGTGATGATAATCTGGCTTATACTACCCGATTCAAGCAGCTCAGTTTGATCGTTCCTCACTTGGTTTTTACTCCTAAGCGCATGATAACCAAGTACATCAATGGTATACCTCCTGCTATGCGTGATTCTATTGAAGCAGCTCAGCTCGAAACTATTGAGAAAGTCTACCGTCTTGCAGATAGTCTCAACAACAACCGCGTACGTGATAAGCAGTTTGCTAACTCTGCTCCCGCCAAGACTGCACACCAAGTTACCCAACAGCCAAGTGGCAGCATGAACAAGAGGCAAAAATCTCAGGGTTCATGATGCAATGTTATTGTTCCTGCTGCAAACCCTGCTGCTAAACCTGCTCCTGCTGCTGCTCCTGAAGCCAAGAAGCAGTACTCTAGATCTTACCCTAAGTGTACGAGTTGCAATTTTCATCATCCTACTACCTCTGCATGTCGTTTGTGCACCAACTACAACCGCTATGGTCACACGACCCCTTACTGTCGTCAAGCTAATCCTGCTCAACCAGCTCAGCAAGCCCCAGCTCAGGCATCCCTACCAGCTCTTCCAGCTCCTTAGCAAAACCCGAGGCCAGTCAATGTTGTTCGCGCATGCTACAAGTGTGGAGACACTACTCATCTCCGTAACTAGTGTCCTCAGCTGAACCAGGACCAGCAGCCAGCCGCTCGTGGACAAGCATTCAACCTTAATGCTAATCAGGCTCGTAATAACAATGACGTCGTTAATGGTACGTTTCTCGTGAATAACCTTTATGCTTCGATTCTATTTGATACTGGTGCCAATAGAAGTTTTGTGTCCGTGGAATTTGAGTCTTTGATAAAGTGTACACGCTCCAACTTACCTGAATCATTCTCTGTCGAGGTCGCCAACGGTAAGTCAATTCTCGTCTATTCTGTTTTGCGTGATTGTTCCCTGACTCTTAACGATCATGTCTTCTTTATTGATCTCATACCCATGCGACTGGGTAGTTTTGATGTCATAATCGGTATGGATTGGTTGTGCAAGAATCATGCCAAGATTGCTTGTCACGAGAAGTTTGTTCGTTTACCTCTTCCATCCGGTGATATTTTGCATGTTTATGGAGACCGACCTTCGAGAGGACTAAGGCTGATGTCATGCACTCAAGCGAACAAATACTTACGTAAACAAAACTTTGCCTTCTTGGCCCACGTGGTGGAACAAAAGGGCAAGGGGAAGGACATAAGTGATGTTCCAGTAGTGTGTGATTTCCCTTATGTCTTTCCCGAAGATCTTCCTGGTCTTCCTCCTCCTAGATCTGTTGAATTTCGTATTGATCTCGTACCTGGTGCGACTCGTGTCGCCAAGGCTCCCTATCGTCTTGCACCTTCCGAGATGCACGAATTATCCAGCCAACTGCAAGAACTGCTCGACAAGGGATTCATTCACCCAAGTACCTCTCCGTGGGGTGCTCCTATGCAATTCGTCAAGAAGAAGGATGGTTCGTTTCATATATGTATCGACTACCATGAACTTAACAAGCTTACCGTTAAGAATCGTTACCCTCTACCTCGTATTGATGATCTATTTGACCAACTACAAGGCGTGTCCTGTTTCTTGAAAATTGACCTTCGTTCTGGTTATCATCAGCTTCGTGTACTCGAGGATAATGTACCCAAAACCGCTTTTCGTACTTGTTATGGACATTACAAGTTCGTGGTCATGCCTTTTGGATTGACCAACGCACCCGCTGTGTTCATGGACCTCATGAATAGTGTTTGTAAACCCTATTTGGATCGTTTTGTGATAGTCTTTGTTGATGATATTCTCATTTATTCTAAGTCTAAAGCTGATCATGCTCGTCATTTACGCTATGCATGAACTTTTACGTGGTGAACGCTTGTATGCTAAATTCTCTAAGTGTGAGTTTTGGATTGATGAAGTGCAATTTCTTGGTCATGTCGTTAGTCAGCAAGGTATTGATGTTGATCCATCTAAAATCGTAGTGGTGAAGAATTGGAGTACGCCTAAGTCTGCATCTGAGATTCGTTCATTTTTAGGGTTGGCGGGTTATTACCGCCGATTCATCTCAGACTTTTCTAAAATTGTTGTACCTCTCACTTTGTTGACTAAAAAAGAGAGACCTTTTGCTTGGGGTCCCGAGCAAGAGGAATCTTTTCTGACTCTTAAGACCCTTATATGTAACGCTCCTGTTCTTACTCTACCCGATGGGAATGACGATTTCGTGGTATATTGTGATGCCTCGAACCGTGGATTGGGTTGTGTGCTCGTGCAGCGGGACAAGGTTATTGCTTATGCCTCTCGTCAACTCAGGGTACATGAGAAAAACTACACTACTCACGATCTGGAGCTTGGTGCAGTAGTATTTGCATTAAAGATTTGGCGACACTACCTATATGGTACAAAGTGTGTGGTTTTCACCGACCATAAGAGCCTTCAACATATCTTTGACCCAAAGGAACTGAACATGCGACAGAGACGTTGGGTAGAACTACTTAACGACTACGACTGCGAAATTCGCTATCATCCTGGCAAGGCGAATGTAGTGGCCGACGCTCTTAGTCGTAAAACTCATTTTAAGGCTGTTCGTATCTCTTGTGATTTGCATGCTTGTATTCGCGAAGCTCAGTATTCGTCAGCTAATGAAGGAAGTCTATCAATTGAAGTTCTTGGCGCTAATGTAAATCAGCTTCTTGAACTATCTAAATCGCATCTGGGTGCCAGATCGCGATAACCTTCTTGAACTCATTATGAATGAGGCTCACAAGTCCCGATACTCTATTCATCCAGGCACTGATAAGATGCACCATGACTTGCATACGACTTATTGGTGGCCCGGCATGAAGAAGGACATTGTTGTATATGTTTCTAAATGCCTTACTTGCTCGAAGGTAAAGGCTGAACATCAGCATCCTTCAGGACTCTTAGAATAACCCAAAATCCTAGTTTGGAAATGGGATAGCATTGCTATGGACTTTATTACCAAACTACCCCGTACACCTTTTGGCCACGACAGCATCTGGGTGATTGTTGATCGTTTGACCAAATCAGCCCACTTTCTTCCTATTCGTGAAGATTATAAAGTGGAGAAACTTGCTCGAATCTATACCGATGAATTTATATGTCGTCATGGCATACCTCTTGACATAATCTCTGACCGTGATGGTCGTTTTACTTCACGTCTTTGTCAAACCTTTCAATCCGCTATGGGTTCTCATTTGAATCTTAGAACGGCCTTTCATCCTCAAACGGATGGACAGACCGAGCGTACTATTCAGACCCTAAAGGATATGCTCCGTTCTTGTGTCATCGACTTTGGTGGTAACTGGGATGTACATTTACCATTGATTGAGTTCTCGTACAACAACAGCTATCATTCCAGTATTCAGATGGCTCCTTTCGAAGCTTTGTATGGCCGCAAGTGTCGATCTCCTCTCAGCTGGCATGAGATTGGTGACAAGCAGTTTACTGGCCCTGAAATAATTCAAGAGACAACAGATAAGATTCTTCAGATCCTTGATAACTTGATCAAGGCTAGGAGAAGACAAAAGAGCTATGCGTATAATAGGCGTAAACCTCTGGAATTTGATGTTGGTGACCGAGTCCTTCTCAAGGTATCTCCCTGGAAGGGAGTAGTTCGTTTTGGTAAGAATGGAAAGCTTGCTCCTCGCTATGTGGTTCCTTTCAAGATACTCGAAAGGATTGGCAAGGTGGCGTACAGACTCGACCTCCCACAGGAACTAAACAATGTGCATCCAGTGTTCCACATATCCAACCTACGTAAATGCCTAGCCAACGAAGAACTACAGGTTCCCCTTAAAGACTTGTAGATAAACGAAGTTGTACACTTTGTGGAGAAACCGGTTGAAATCATGGATCAGGGCGTCAAGCGACTGAGGCGCAGCAAAATTCCCATAGTCAAGGTTCAATGGGAAGGAAAGCGTGATGCCGAATTCACTTGGGAACTGAAAAGTGAGATGAAGACCAAGTATCCGCAGCTCTTCGAGCAGTCTTCTTCCTAGATTTCGGGGACGAAATCTCCTAAAGGAGGGGAGACTGTAACGTCCGCATCCCTAGACTTTTAGTTATTGTCAATTTTAGTCCCTGAACTATGTGGTCATTGATACTTTTGATACTTGGTGAATCTTATGCTATATACTAGATTCTTGTGATGACTAAATCTAGATTCTTGATACTTAATACTCTAAGGCTTGACACTTAAAACTAGATACTTGATGCTTGATTCTTGGCACTTGATACTTGGAAGACTAGACTCTTGATTCTTGATTCTTGATACTTTGGTGCTTGACTCTTGAGGCTCGTGAAACTTGAGACTTGGTTGAACGAGGGACTGGAGTCTTGTCACTGGCGGAAACTATGAAACTTAAAATCTTTTGTGTTTATGCTATAATCTAGTTATACTATTATCCAATAATACGCAACGCTTACTCTAACTCGCAAAACGAATCAAAGATGATTAAACGAAAAAGATGGGATTGACCGAGTGACAATCCGATCAGATAACCATCCGATCGGATAGCCATCCGATCGGATGACCAACCGATCGGATGGCCACTCGATCGAGTTGCCATCCGATCCGAGCACACACCGCCTTAACTCTTCGTCTACACTATAAATAGGACTGTCACATCATTCCTTCACTGATGTGATAGCCTTATCCGATCAGCACGCACTCTTCCTCACTTTCAGCACTTTTCTTCAATTTCTCGGCGATTCTGGTACGTTTTACACTAGATTCTTGTACATCTTTGATCTATACATCATACTACACATGATTCCTCCTAGAAATCTCACTTTTCATCGTGAAATCTCTAAGATTTGAGCTCTTGAAGGTGATGTCATCATGGCGGAAGTACCAAACTGTTGTGTGATGTCATTCTAGCCAAGATCTAGCTCAGATCTAAGAAATTTCATGTGTTTTACACCGAATCCGTGCTAGATCTAAACTTTTCAAACTAAAACTTATGTTTATCTTCATCTTTTCTTAAAAACTTTCACCTAATGTGGCGAGATATAGATCTAAACGGACTATAGACTTGATAAGCAGTCTAAGAGTTGGTTTGGAGAAGGATTGTTGCCGGAGAAGATGACCGGAGTATAAATTCTGACATAAGCACCGTTATGAACGGACGACTAAACGGACTGGGGTGATTCCCACCCGATCAGATCGGCTGTACACTGATGTGTTTACCGTTGTCTCAATACGTACCATGTCATCGATTGTTTAAACAGAAACTTAGAAACTTTACAAATTTAGGAACGAGACAAGGATAACCTGATCATGTGGCAATCCGATAGGATAGCCATCCGATCGAACAGCCATCCGATCAAGTGACACTTGTCCCTTAACCCTAAAAAAAATCTTGATACTTTGAACCCTTGATCGTCGAGTGGCAATCCGATCGGATAGCCATCCGATCGAACAGCCATCCGATCAGGATGACTGATCCGACACTTTGCGCAATCTTGTCATTTTTCCCTACACTTATTTGTTGTAATCTAATCAGGCTAACCCTAAAGATCTCCCCTTGATCCAATAACAGTTAATCTATTAAGCAATCAATATGAGTATACTCGATCCCTTTTTGTTTTAAATGTTGAGATGTAACATGTATTCTATTAAACTACGATACTTGAGACTTTTGAAGACTAAACTCTATCCTATGTGTATGTGAAACTTGTGAAACTTGTGATTCTTGTATTCTATTTGTGCTATGTGGACGTTTAATCCAGGGTGTGTAGTTCCGCCTTAACAATAGTAGCGCTATAGGAGATGCACCTCCCCATTATTCTCGGGGGTATTGTTAAGAGGATTCTAGTTTTCCATGAGACTTGGGAAAACAACAAAGCATCGGGATACTTGGACTATCACTTGTTGGACTGTGAACACTAGCATGGCAGAAACTATTTTGTTACACTCACATATGGATATGAGACTTTAATCTATTATGTTATTATTCAAACTTGTATACTCGCCGGTACATTTTTGTACTGACCCTATTTTAATACATGTTGCAGGCTGACAGGATGCTAGGACCATTGAAACAAGTTAGGATGAAGTCTAGAAACTACATTTAGTTAATCTAGAAACTTGAAACTATGTTAACGAATTGATATTTTGTAATGGTGAATTGATGTTTGTTAGACAATGTTGCATGAAATGAATTAAACTATATTTAAACAATAGTGTTTTGGAATCTCAGGAGCAATCTGAACGCTTAGTGCTCGCACCCCGATGTTTCCGCCATCGGTTGGGGTGTGACACCCTGTATATCCCATTTTAGTTTTACACAATTGTGAACCTTACGCCTTTTTTACTCTATGATCGAGGTTCTCGGCATCGAAAAATCTTCGTAAACTAATTCACACGTGTATATGTTGACATTTAAGAGATATACAGTTAAGAAAATCAAGAACAATGGTGATATATATGGGGATTAGACACCAAAAACTAAACACTCAAAAAATGGCTACAATTTAAGGAATGTGTTTAGTGACGACATCAGATTCCTAATTAATGGAGAAAGGTCTGGTGGCAAGAAAAGCTGCTTCCAGGAGGTTGTCAAGTGTTTTCGATCGACGATTCCATTCTTGGGTGGTTGGTTTGGCCCTTGTTCCTATAACTCGAATCCTAGCCCGGTATATTCCGTTTTAGTTTTACACCAATGTAAACCCTACGCCTTTTTTACTCTCTGATCGAGGTTCTCGACACTGAAAAATATTCGTAAACTAAATCACACATGTGTATATTGACATTTAAGAGACATACAGTCAAGAAAATCAGGAGCAATGGTGATTTATATGCGGATTAGACACCAAAAAATAAACACTCAAAAGTGGCTACAATTTAAGGAATGTGTTTAGTGACGGCATTAGATTACTAATTCATGGAGAAAGGTCTGGTGGCAAGAAAAGCTTCTTTCAGGAGGTTGTCAAGTGTTTTCGCTCGACGATTCCATTCTTAGGTGGTTGGTTTGGCCCTTATCCCTGTAACTCGAATCGTAGGCCGGTATATCCCATTTTAGTTTTACACCATTGTGAACCTTACGCCTTTTTTACTCTCTGATCGAGTTTCTCGGCATTGAAAAATCTTCGTAAACTAAATCACACGTGTATATGTTGACATTTAAGAGACATACAGTCAAGAAAATCAAGAGCAATAGTGATATATATGCGGATTAGACACAAAAAATTAACACTCAAAAAATGGCTACAATTAAAGGAATATGTTTAGTGACGGCATCAGATTCATAATTGATGGAGAAAGGTCTAGTGGCAAGAAAAGTTGCTTCCAGGAGGTTGTCAAGTGTTTTCGCTCGACGATTCCATTCTTGGGTGGTTGGTTTGGCCCTTGTTCCTGTAACTCGAATCCTAGCCCGGTATATCCCATTTTAGTTTTACACCATTGTGAACCTTGCGCCTTTTTTACTCTCTGATCGAGGTTCTCGACATTGAAAAATCTTCGTAAACTAAATCACACGTGTATATGTTGACATTTAAGAGATATAAAGTCAAGAAAATCTAGAGCAATGGTGAGGTATATGCGGATTAGACACCAGTAAAATAAACACTCAAAAAATGGCTACAATTTAAGGAATGTGTTTAGTGACGGCATCAGATTCCTAATTGATGGAGACAAGTCTGGTGGCAAGAAAAGCTACTTCCATGAGGTTGTTAAGTGTTTTCGCTCGACGATTCCATTCTTGCGTGGTTGGGTTGGCCCTTGTTCCTATAACTCGAATCCAAATCCGGTATATCCCATTTTAGTTTACACCACTGTGAACCTTACGCTTTTTTACTCTCTGATCGAGGTTCTCGGCATTGAAAAATCTTCGTAAACTAAATCACACGTGTATATGTTTACATTTAAGAGATATACAATCAAGAAAATCAAGAGCAATGGTGATATATATATGCGGATTAGACACCAAATAATAAACACTCAAAAATGGCTATAATTTAAGGAATGTGTTTAGTGACGGCATTAGATTTCTAATTGATGGAGAAAGGTCTGGTGGCAAGAAAAGCTGCTTCCAGCAGGTTGTGAAGTGTTTTCCCTCGACGATTCCATACCTGGGTGGTTGGTTTGGCCCTTGTACCTGTAACTCGAATCATAGCCCGGTATATCCCATTTTCGTTTTACACCATTTTGAACCTTATGCCCTTTTTACTCTCTGATCGAGGTTCTCAGCATTGAAAAATCTTCGTAAACTAAATCACATGTGTATATGTTGACATTTAAGAGATATGCACTCAAGAAAATCAAGAGCAATGGTGATATATATGCGGATTAGACACCAAAAATAAACACTCAATAAATGGCTACAATTTAAGGAATGTGTTTAGTGACGGCATAAGATTCCTAATTGATGGAGAAAGGTCTAGTGACAAGAAAAGCTGCTTCCAGGAGGTTGTCAGGTGTTTTCTCTCGACGATTCCATTTCTGGGTGGTTGGTTTGGCCCTTGTTCCTGTAACTCGAATTCTAGCCCGGTATATCCCATTTTAGTTTTACACCATTGTGAACCTTACGCCTTTTTTTCTCTCTGATCGAGGTTCTCGGCATTGAAAAATCTTCGTAAACTAAATCACACGTGTATATGTTGACATTTAAGAGATGTACAATCAAGAAAATCAAGAGCAATGGTGATATATATGCGGATTAGACACCAAAAAATAAACACTCAAAAAATGGCTACAATTTAAGGAATGTGTTTAGTGACAGCAACAGATTCCTAATTGATGGAGAAAGGTCTGGTGGCAAGAAAAGCTGCTTCTAGGAGGTTATAAAGTGTTTTCGCTCGACGATTCCATTCTTGGGTGGTTGGTTTGGCCCTTGTTCCTGTAACTCGAATCCTAGCCAGGTATATCGCATTTTAGTTTTACACCATTGTGAACCTTACGCCTTTTTTACTCTCCGATCGAAGTTCTCGGCATTGAAAAATCTTCGTAAACGAAATCACACGTGTTCATGAGGTCCATGAAAAGCGCTGGTACATTGGTTAACCCAAATGGCATGACTAGAAACTCGTAATGTCCATACCGCGTGCAGAAGTTATTTTAGGAACATCTTCCTCTTGGACTCTCATCTGATGATAGCCCGATCGTAGATCGATTTTTTAGTAGAAGCTTAACCTTTGAAGCTGGTCAAAGAGATCGTTGATGCGAGGTAGAGGATAACGGTTTTTGACCGTCACCTTGTTGAGTTCACGGTAGTCGATACACATACGAAAAGACACGTCTTTCTTCCTCACAAATTGGATGGGGGCTCCCCATGGCGAAGAACTAGGTCAGATGAAACCTCTATCCAACAGTTCTTGGTGTTGATTCGACAGCTCTTGCAACTCTCCCGGTGCAAGACGATAAGGAGCGCGAGCAATCGGGGCGCCTCCAGGCATAAGATCGATCTGAAATTCCACCTGACGGTGTGGAGGTAGTCCTGGAAGTTCTTCGGGAAACACATCGGAAAACTCACGAACAACTGGTAGGTCTTCTATCTTCTTTTTCTCAGGCTGAGTATTGGTAACGAGTGCTAGAGTAGCAGGGTAACCCTTCCGTAAGCACTTCTGGGCTTTCATGGCCGAAATGATGCCGAATGTTGCACCACTCCGGTGGCCCTGAACAGACAATGAATCTCCACTGGGGAGAGGAATACGTACGATTTTCTCCTTACAGAGAATTTCTGCTCGATGTTTGGACAACCAGTCTATACCAACTACTACGTCAAAACTATCAAGAGTGACGGGGAGAAGGTCAATGTCGAACACTTAACCTGAGAGATCGAGTTTGCACCCAACGTGGACGTGAGACGCTTCAATTGACTTTCCATCAGCTAATTCTACAACATGTTTGGTTTCGAGGGGTGTCGGTTGATTCTAATAGTCTATTGAATCTTAAAGACACGTAACTCCAATCGGCACCAGAGTCGAATAGTACAGAGACGAAAAGATTGTTCACAGAAAATGTACCGGTCACAACATTGCCATCATTCCTGGCGTCCCCAGCATCAATGGTAAATGCTCTCCCACGAGCACCGTTTCCACCATTATTTCCATTCTTGTTGTTCATAACGTTATTCTTGTGGTTGTTGTTCTCGTTGCTGTTGTTGTTGGCATTCTGATTCAATTGTGGGCAATCCTTCTTGAAATGGCCCTCATTTCCACACTGGTAACATCCCCTTTGATTACCCCGGTTCTGCTGTGGTTGTTGTCTCTGTTGTTGTTGTGGCTGTTAATGTTGGTGCTCTTGATACTGCTGCTGTTGTTTTATGAACGGAGCCCTGCAATCCTTTGCCATGTGACCTACTTTGTCACATCTATGACAGGATTGGATACACGACCCGTAGTGGTGGTAATTGCACTTCGGCTGTTTGCGCACGTAAGAGCCTTGGTTCTGGTTTTGATTGGTAGAAGAAGACTGGTTGAAACTGCGACTGTTATTGTTATCAGACTTCTTCTGCGGCTGGCTTGAGTTGGACGCCTTGTCCGAATCGTTCCACTTCCGTTTGTTGTTAGTAGCATGGGCCGTAGTAGTAGTAGTAGCACCACGTGCTGGTAATGAGCCACACTCAACCTCCTGGTCGGTAATCTTGTGTGCCAGTCGGATGATTCGGGGTAGATTATCAAGGTTTGATGTAGTAACCATCCCCTTGATTTGTGGTGCTAACCCTTTGATGTACAACTCAATCCTCCTGTGTAGTGGTCGTGATAAGTTTCAACAAATATTCGCAAGTTCATGAGATCGCTTCGTATAGGCCTCGATCTCGGATCCCACCATTTTCATATCTTAATACTCATTTTCCAGTTTCGGCACTTCATCACGAGGACAGTACTCCTCTCTCATCAGTTCCTTGAAATCATCCCAAGTAATAGCGTTTGCCATCTCAATGCCCAGCACCTGAACTTGGGCATTCCACCAGGTTAAGGCACCGTCCTCCAAAGTGCCTGAAGCATACTTTACCTTATCCCTAGCTGGATAGTTACACATCGCAAAGGCTGACTCGGCCTTCTCGAACCAACGGAGTAGTCCCACTGCTCCTTCGGTTCCACTGAATGTTTGCGGCTTGCAATCCATAAACGCCTTGAAAGTACAGACAGGCGGGTTGTTCTAGTTCTGGTTCCCAGGCTGACCTGGAAAGAAAGTACAACGCACGAGTGAGAGTCAAGTATACGATTTATGGAATCAAGAATTGCCTGGTAGGTAACGTACCAGCTTGTTGGGTTGCCAAAGCTTCAGCCACACGAGTGTTGATTAAGTATGTCAGCTCCGCCTGAGTCATAACGATGTTTCCCCGTCCACCACCGCGGCCTCCACCGCGTCCACCATTATGTCCACCACGTCCGTTCATGATTCTTCATCCAGGAGAAGAGGAAAGGGTTAGGATCATGATTGAGTAGAATTCAATCATTGCTATGGCTTCTATAGATTGTTGAATCCCCAATTATATCGGATAATGGGTCAGAACCCCTTTCACACTTGTTAAGCCTCACTAGGACTCACATGCACCCCACATTATTATTATGTGTGCACCCATAATGATAATATGATTTGCATGCTCGTCTTTGTTCCTCTTAACTCATGTCAAATGGTTCCTCGGATTCGAGTGTTAAAACGGATATCACCAAAATGATAAGGATCACGAAAGTCTAAGGATCAGGTCATACTATGATACATCATAATGTAACCAAGTAACGCATATAATCATACTGTAGTGCTAATGATGTAATCGTGTGCAATATCATAAACAAGTGTACACTAGGCATGTAATGTATACAGTAAGTAAAATACGAACCTTGCAATCTGGAGCGGAGTGTCATGGTCGATTTCAGATCTGTTTGGTTATAGTCTGGTGTTATGAAAACGTTTTAAAACCTAGTTCACTATAACCAGTGGCTCTGATACCAAACTGTCACACCCCCAAAATACCACTTGCGGAAAACCCTGCGAGGCGTGTGACGTACCAGAATCCAGCCACTAATCACATTGAACTAATAGTAATATAACAAATTCAAAATCTTATTCAACGTGAGAAGTGTAATTCATAACATTCGTTTAAAACCAAATACGTTCAGCGGAAGCATAACACATTGTTCAACTAGTGCACTTTAGTATTATTCGAAAACATTCCAACATCATAAATCTTTCCAAGTGCCACGACCCATGACCATTCCAGCATCCCAGACAGCAAGTTCCACATCAATGTATCTATCGCCCTGCAAGCATGCAGAAAAAGTGTATCAGCATAAAGCTGGCGAGTTTACAGCTTTGTTAAACGTTTAGTTACCAAGTGTTTAGTTTAAAGACATGTTGATAATAACTCGATACCGCAGTGACATCAGTTTGTTTACCCTTCCCCAATGCCTATCAGCATTGGTCATGTAGTTAAGGTCATTAGTTCACGCCCGTCCTCCCCGGTACGGTGTGAGGTTGTCAAGTCTAGTAGCACTATCAACTAATACCCCGTTGCCCTCCAAGCAACTAGTTCGGTAATAAGAGAGCACTTAAGGTGATAGATTTGAGTGTATTATCCAACATCGAAATTAAACGACAGTTATAACGTATCCCCTCCAGGGATATAAGTTTGTAAAGTATCCCCTACAGGGATGTAATTTGTTTGTTTGTCCCCACTGGATGCATGCTTGTAAGAGAGTAGTGAACTCACCTTAGATTTGCCCGGTAAGTTAAGTTACTTGTTCAAAGTTGATCAACCACGTCCTATTATGGTTACCATTAACTGTTAGGAATTCGTCCAAGTATTTCACGTATTTAGCAGATTGCATGTAATAAAAGCATCATATAACACATAGTAGGCATTCAGGCCTCATACCAGTTCATATCACAGGTCTATGTTTCAAGTAATCACTTGGCAGCCTAATACATTATTCATTAAAGTGTGCGGCCCAGTTAAAAGTATACGATACAGTGTCTGTCTGTGGCCCAATTGCCCGTGCACGGCCCAATTAAGTTGTAAGTTGGATATCAGTCGAGACCACAAGTTCTTGACTCGCAACCTCTGAGATCTTGAGTCGAAACCGACGATCTCGAGTGATAACTTCATTAGACAAAACCTCAAGGTTTCGGGTTAGGTTCTGGGTCGGAACCTAACTTGTCTCGACTAGCAACCGGCAGGTCTCAAGTCCTGTTGATGTGATTTCGAGTGCTCTGTCGGAACCACGAAGTTTCCAAGTCGGAACCAAGCGGTTGGGACTCGCAACCTTAGTCGGTTCATCATGAGGTTTAACTGATCAAATCCCTTGTTAACGTCTATTCCGTAAAATCAGTTAACACTTTGTCACATTCCAAATCAGATCAAACAACATAATTTTGCAATTATTATACATGTTCATACAAACCCTAATTGTCGTCGTTCATCAAAACTAATCATATTCACAAACACCATCATCGATGATTTACACGAATACAAACATGAACAATGTTAACAGAATCGTTCAAATGGATCCATGGATAGCACATCAATCATCGAACCTCATTGTCATGCAAAGTCTTAATTTCCGATTTAACATTCTATTGATCAACAAACCTTCCACCAAATCTAACCCATCAGTTTAATATGTAATCCAATTCATCAAACCCTATTGTGAGTGAGCCCTATAGCATTATCATGAAAAATTTCCAGAATTATGCTAGTAATTATAATTCACGCATCACGGCGTTATCAACTTGTAAACCAATCCTACACTACTTATTGATCATATACATATTAGGTCAACACATAAGCACATAGCCAAACACAACGAAGAATGCAAATCAAAGCAAGGATAACCGTACTAACTGAAGGATTGTGTGTACACGAGGATGCTAGAATGAACGAGGGGGAGAGCTTCGATAAGAGATTGCCGTCGGTTTCGAGAGGGAGAGGAGAGAAGTAGGGTTTTGGTGTTTGTATGCTTTGCAAGTTTATGAAAACCACACACAACATTATGTGTGTATATACCTTCGAAATAGGTGAGCCGAGCCTAGCTTTGGGCTTGAAAGGATTGGGCCGAGAACTAAAACACATAAACAAAACATAACCACTTTAAAATTTTCCAGTCGTTCATTTATAACATTCACATACATCAAACACCTTTATTAAATTCACAAAACGAGCACGGGGTTACAACGTACGACAGAACATGAATAGAAGTGATGTGTAGTTAAAGAGCCTTGGAAAACCGGATTGTCACAATTTGCAGTTTCTAAATATACTTTGAGAAATGTGCCACATATAAAGTAATTGGGTAGCATTCGGAAAAACTTTCTCGCATGCATTCATCAGAGCTAACTCCTTGTCTGTAACTATAACACGTGCTTGCACGCTTTCATCTAGAGTTGGATTTTAAACAGTTTAATGCCCAAAGACATTTCACATATGTTTCTTTACGCATTACTGCAAAGCTATGGAATTGTCTTGTTGGTAGAAGTTACGCCAACAATTTGAGGAAAAGGCAATTTATACTTATTTGTATAGTACATCGCATTCATAAGCAACGCAAGTGGAAAATCAAGAAGTACTTGTCTGATGTTTTATGAACAAAGAATAAGTCTTCCAACTTGTTTGAAACTCTATTGGTAGAAATATTAAAAATATACCCATTATTATGTAAAAAGGACACTAGCACCTCCGTCAGAGATTTCCCTTTATGATCCTTTGCTAGAATTTTATCACATGCATTATATATGTTTTTAATTGTAGAGACATTATTTTCATCACGCTCCTTCATAATACCTTGAATATCTTTTGGGAACACATGCTTCCCTGTTAACTCTACCACCAATTGGTGTTCATTAGGTGTCAATCGTTTGAAGATTGGGTGTCTCGCCATATATTCTCCGGGTGGATGATTATGTTCAGCAGGTTTTGCGTTTAACGTCCAAGAACCATTCTCTTTTGAAAAATTCCCTATCATTTCAAACGAGCAGTTAATCTTTAACTAATTTATACACATCACGATCACACATAAGTACAACATTAGACACGCAGCCATTTTTCGTTTTCAATCTTTTAGTGACAATAGCGTAACCAAGACTACGTCCGGTGTTTCTAACCCATTCCATCAACTCTTCACTAGATTTGAACACCTAAAAGTGAACTAATATTAGTTATGAAATATTAGGTAAACAAGTTAATTTTTTAGTAAGGCTTATAAAGTGGGGTTAAGGTTGGATTCAAGGCCTAAGTTAAGATACAAAATGTGGGTATTTGGGTAGTTACCAAATAAAAATAAAACCTTCATAAGTTTGAAGGGCTAGTTATATTATTTGACAAATTAAGTTATAGAGTAAATTGACATTTTAGTCCCTGAGGTTTGTCCAAATTTGTCATTTTAGTCCAAATAGTCTTTTTTTCGCCTCTGGGCCCTGACTTTTCCCTTTTGTTGCCATTTTGATCACAGACCCTAACTCCATCCAAAACCGTCATTTTTAACCAGAGGCATTTTGGGGATTTTCATTTTAAATCTTTTCAATTGACATTTTGATCCAATTCTAAAAAATCAAAGAAATTCTAAAAAATCCAAAAAATCTAAAAAATCAAAAAAACTCTAAAAAATCATAAAAATAAAAATAAAAAATCTAAAAATCATATAAATTCTAAAAAAATAAAAAAAAATCAAAAAAATTCTAAAAAATCATAAAAATTTTAAAAAATCATAAAAATTCATAAAAATTCTAAAAAACCAAAAAAAATTCTAAAAAATCATAAAAATTCTAAAAATAAAAAAAAATCATAAAAATTCTAAAAAATAAAAAAAATTCTAAAAAATAAAAAAAATTCTAAAAAATAAAACAAACATATTTTAAAGTTTCAAATTCAAAAAATGACGATATATTCCTCGTCCAGACGAATATATTTTCAAGTTTTATCTATTTAGTTGAGTGAATGAGTAGTCATAATGAGATAGAACCACTAACTAACGAACATACATGTTATGTTTTATTTTATAAAATTTATATTTCATGATATTTATATTTAGTAAATTATATTAATTGATACTAAACTAAAGATGAAAATATTATTGTAATAAATAGTTTTGCTATGAAAACATGTTTAAAAAGGCCAAAAGGGTGATAATTAATATGGAAATGTAAGAATGTTTGTGAAAGATGTCAACTTAAAATGAGATTTGTTTTTTTAAATGGATAAATGGTTCTATCTCATCATGACCACTCATTCACTCAATAAAATAGATAAAACTTCAAAATATATTCGTCTGTACGAGGAATATATCGTCATTTTTTGAATTTGAAACTTTAAAATATGTTTGTTTGAGTTTTTAGATTTTTTTTGATTTTTTAGAATTTTTTTTATTTTTTTATTTTTTAGATTTTTTAGATTTTTTTTGATTTTTTAGAATTTTTTTGATTTTTTAGAATTTTTTTATTTTTAGAATTTTTATGATTTTTTTAAAATTTTTTGATTTTTTAGAATTTTTTGATTTTTTTGATTTTTTTGAATTTTTATGATTTTTAGAATTTTTTTATTTTTATGATTTTTTTTATTTTTTATAATTATTTTTATTTTTTAGATTTTTTGGATTTTTTAGAATTTGTTTTTATTTTTTAGAATTCTTTTGATTTTTTAGAATTGGATCAAAATGGCAATTGAAAATATTTAAAATGAAAATCCCCATAATGCCCCTGGTTAAAAATGAGGTTTTTGGATGGAGTTAGGGTCTATGATCAAAATGGCAACAAAAGAGAAAAGTCAGGGACCCAGAGGCGAAAAAAAACTATTTGGACTAAAATGACAAATTTGGACAAACCTCAGGGACTAAAATGGCAATTTACTCTAAGTTATATCTAGTCGTAATAAAATAAATGGTATGTGTGTGTGTGTTTTAGTTACTATGAATGTTATTTGTAAACTAAATTCTAAGAGCTAAAAAGGGATTTTTGAGAGTTTTAGTTCCTATAAGAGTTAAATACCATTACATTAAGACCACCAATTTTGTGTTAATTTTTGCTTATTTATCTGTGTTTCAGTTTGATCATTGAGTAAATTGTTGTAATTCATTGCACATTTGTCATTGTTACTATAAAATAGAGTTACTTTTTATGCATTTGGCACACGATTTGATGCTTGTAGCTGACTTTATTATGCACTAAAAATGTATATATATATTATATATATATAAAAGATTGGAATCAATTTCAATCTCAATGTACTTTTTTAGTTGGGTATTTTATTATATCATGATATTTACTTATTGATCTGTATTTATTTGTGTAGGATAATGCTATATAGGAAACCTTGAATTTTTAGAAAACCTTGGAAACCCATCTAATGGCCTACATTTGGCCACATGTCCCAGCTTCCATAATATCCTTTTTTAATCTTGAGGGCACATTGGTAATTCTACATATTCCTAGCCCACTCAAAAAGTTATCTTGCCCAAAGTGATTTGACACCCTCATTAATATCTAACATCACATCATTCTCTTCCATCCTCCTCCATTTTCGATGAACCAAATTCAAATTAGAAAGGTTGTTTTTTCATAATTTCTTCATCTTCTTAAACCACTTATTTTAAACTAGATCCACCATTAATAAACTATGGAGCATCCATCAACAATGGTAGATTTATGGAGCACCATTAATGTACTGTGGAGTATTCATATTCCTAAACAAGATCTTTACTACGATCTGGGCTAGTGGGCTTTGGTTCGCTTTTCTTCTTCTTCTTCTTCTCTCACCTTCCAATGTTCGTCCAGATCTTGTGGTGAACAGGGGTGTGAATAAAGTTTCTTCCTTTTTTATTATTTGATTCGATTTGGGTCCGATATTTGTGGTGATATTTGCGATGAGGTAATCTTGATTTAGTTTCTTGATTTGATTATTGCATTGTGGGTTTTTGTTTGTTGTTTGGATATGATGATTTAGGGGGATCTTGTTAATGTGAAACACGAACAACAAGTCTATTAATGCTCACGTTTTTATCTTGCTTGTTTGCTTCAGTAGTTTTTTTCTTTTCAGCCGATTATAGAATATGGGTTTTGAAACACGAACACCAAGTATAATAGTTAATGTTCGTAATTAGACCGTTAATGTGTCTTATAGATTACAAATTACAGTTTGTATAATTCCAACTGTTATTGTGAAACACGAACAACCGTTAATGTTCGTATAGATTACAAATTATAGACCGTTAATGTTTCGTATTTTAGATCTTTAATGTTTATGTCATTATCTTCATTTGTGTCCTTATTTGATGTTGTTTTCTCATTTTCAGCCGTTACACTTGCTGAATGAAAAAACCATGGTTATGAATGTGTTAATAGTTATGTCTGGTTAACGACTTAACGGTTATCTTATCTTTTTGTTATTAGGATGGTGATGGATACAAGGGAAACAAGATCCAATTCTCGGGACCATTGGTTTCGTCAAACGTAGATCAGATGCTTAAGGATCATGACCATGTTTATGTTACAGCACAACACAACTAACACGTGTTATAGTTTGAACTTCTGGACATCTGTTTTTAGAAACGAAAAGCCAAGTTTGTCTTACAGCACAACCAACGTAACACGTGTTATAGTCTGAACTCCTGTTTCACAGCTAAGCCAAGTTTGTCTTACAGCACAACCAACGTAACACGTGTTATAGTCTGAACTCCTGTTTCACAGCTAAACTATAGTAACATGTTATAGAGACATGTATTAGGGTATGCCGATGTATTAGAGACGTGTATTAGGGTATGACGATTTAATTGCAGGTTTTTAGTTCTGTGTACTTTGTTAGTTGTTGTTTCAGTTGTGTAAGATTAATTTGCAGGTTTTTATTTTTGTGTTAAAAAGTTGTGCTTGGTTTGGTTGCTTGTTTGGGCTTTTGATCTGAATAGTAACTATTTTTTGTTGGTTTGGTTGCTTTGTTTGGGGCTTTTGATCTGAATAGTAATTGTTTTTGTGATGTTATCTGAGAAAAAATATTTTCTGGCTATGAATGTGTTAATATTTATGACTGGTTAACGACTTAACGGTTATCTTATCTTTTTGTTATTAGGACAGTGATGGATTCAAGGGAAATAAGATCCAATTCTCGGGACCGTTGGTTTCGTCAAACGTGGATCAGATGCTCAAGGATCATGACCATGTTTATGTTACAGCACAACACAACTAACACGTGTTATAGGTTGAACTTCTCGGACATGCATGTGTTACATGTGACATGAAACCCATGTAAAACGTAACACGTGTAACGTGTGACATGAAAACACATTTTTATAACTTCCCTGGCATACGCACACCCACATGTTTACAAACCATTTCAAGACCGGCCCAAACAATAAAGCAAGGGTAGCCGCTGAAAAGCTAAGGCAGCAAAGGTAGCCGCTGAAAAGCTAAGGCAGACTTTCAAAGGAAGCTCCACCATTTTCTTAGTGCTATGTATTTTCGTTTACTAGTAATATGTAATGTGAGACTCTTATTTTGTTTTGTCTAGTACATGATGTTAAAACGGTATGGACTTAACACATTCTGGAAGTCTTAACACACGTTACAAAAGAGGCTTAACACACGTTATATCAGGTATACTATGTTATTAAGTTACTATTGGAGTTTATGCATCCATTCTGGAAGTCTTAACACACGTTATAATAGAGGCTTAACACACGTTATACATGTCAGGCGCGTAACACATGTTACAGTATGTATATACAAATCATGGTGTTTTGGAAACCACTAGCTTATACATGACACCATGTTGGGTTAAACCAAGATTATAACAGAGGCTTAACACATGTTATCCCAGACATACGGTGTTACAACATTAACTTGTATGTTCCATATTAACTTGTACACGTGTTACGATCAGTATATGCACATCATGGTGTTTTGCAAACCACTTTCATATACATGAATACAAGTCGGGTTATAATGGATGCTTTACATGTTATCATATTTATACAAGTGGGGTTACAACAAGATTACAATATTAACTAAGCTCACCATTAAACTCATCGCCCCCGTCGAATGTTTTCACCCTTTGTCATTAAGCAATTACATATTAAGCAATTACATGTTCCGAACAGACAAATTGTAACACATGTTAGATCAGTATATACACATCATGGTGTTTTGTAAACCACTAGCTTATACATGAATACATGTCAGGTTATAAAAAGATTATAACAGTGGCTTAACATATGTTATACATTCCAAAATGTGTAAAACAAATGACCCGTTTCATATTATATATTCTAAAATTACCGATACATGTGTTACCATAAATGGCTCGTTTCATATTACACGTTACATACTAACTTGTACATTTATTACTTGTACAAGTTTTACGCTCAGTATCCACATTATCGGATATTTTAAACATCAACAAAAATAAAATAGATATTACTTGTTTTTTTTTTAATTAACAAAAGGTTAACACACGTTATATATCATTCTAACAAGGGCTTAACACATGTTATACATGAACACATGTCAGGTTACATCATGGTGTTCTGTTACAGCATGAACCACCAACACATGTTATAAATGAACGAAGACTTCTTTCCCAAAGGATGTGACTTATTCAATGTCCCCGCATTAACGTCGCCTACATCCATCCAGCTTGTCAATTGAATATCTTTTATGGATCTGTTTCTGTAAATCAACACGCGTTATATATCATTCTAACAGGTGCTTAACACATGTTATGGGCCTGTCTCTGTAAATCAAGCAACCCAACAAAAAAACAATTATTGTTAAGATCAAAAGCCACAAACAAGCAACCAAACCAACAAAAAAACCCGTTCAAAATCTCATCCTAAAGTTTTGGATTTATTTAAAATACATGAACATTAACCATTACTAGAACACGCATTAACTTCGCCTACATCCATCCAGCTTGTCAATTGAATCTCTTTATGGGTTTGTTTCTGTAAATCAATACACGTTATATAACATTCTAACAGGGGGCTTAACACATGTTATGGGCCTGAGTCTGTGAATCAAGCAACCAAACAAAAAAACACTTACTGTTCAGATCAAAAACCCAAACAAGCAACCCAAACCAACAAAAAAACAACTACTGCTAAGATCAAAAGCCCCTAACAAGCAACCAAACCAATAAAAAAACCCGTTCAAAATCTCATCCTAAAGTTTTTGATTTATTTAAAATACAAAATCATATTAACAACCATTACTAAAACACTTTCAGCACACAAAAACATATTAATAACCATTTCAACAAAAAATCAAGTGTGAAATGATATTTCAAGAACACTTACCGGATCTATAACCGTCCGATGAACACGAAGAAGATCTTCAAACCTTCTTCTCACACACATACTCGTGCGTGTGTCATCGTTCTCTCTCTAAAACAACATACTTCAAACTTCTTCTCTCTCACACACTTGTATGTGTGTTCTTGGTGTTATAGATGAACATGATGAAGATTGTTGTTTCTCTCTCTAAAACAAAAAATTCATCTCTCTAAAAACCTTCATCCTGTAGTCGTTCTCTCTCTAAAACAACAATCTTCAAACATTTTCTCTTTCACACGATTTAGATCTGAACTTGAAGATCGAAACTTGTGTTTGGTGTTCATCATAATCTTGATTGAAGAGAGAGGAGAGAGAGATAACATGTGTGTGTAAGAGAAATAAAGTTGATGTATGTGAGAGAAAAGTCAGATTTTTCAATACCTTAAATGCCCTTCTCCTTTACTTTTTTATAATTTATGGTTTTATTTAAATGTAAAAGACACCAAAAAAAGCTCAACCATTGATCTACTTGGATGAAACAAAATCAATGGATGAGGTTGGGTTTCTAAGGTTTTCTAAAAAAAGATGGGGTTTTCCATATAACCCAACCCTATTTGTGTATTTGAAAGTTGTATGTTAACTTGATTCGAAATGACTTTACAATTTTTTGTAGTCTTAATGTACAAGTGTATAAATCTTATATTAATGAATACTTATAACTTGTATAACTAATACAATTTAATTATTTTTCCAAACGAACTAATTTAAACTAAAACAAGACCCATAACCTAGTTGAAACATGGGGATTAAAAACTATACTTGATTCGGTGAAAATCCAGACATCTTTTTCGCAGAATAATATGTAGATCACAATGGGTTCTTTCGAATAGATTCATTTCAATAAATTTTATGATGCTCGCATGCTATATAAGCATTCCATACAAATAATATGATGCTCACATTTGATTTACAAATGTATATCTCGTAGGAAAAGAGCACGATATTTAGAACAAGTATTATTTAGAACTACATTTGTTAATAAAACATAGAAAAATATAACTAAGTAAGACCCCCCCCCCCCCCCCCATTGTGACGGAATCGTGAAACCGCAAAAAGAAAATAATCGTAAAAGCATTGAACCACGCATGCATGCGCGTAGCATTTATTCCACAACATTTAGACCGAAACGTACAAAATCATCGTAAAAAATAATAATTAAGTTGAAACGATAAAAAACTAACATAAATAAAACTAAAAAGGAAAAAAAAATAAAAAGTTTAAGGTTTAAGTAATTACCTTAATAATAATAATAATTCATTACTAATTATAGTAAATAATAATAATAATAATAATAATAATAATAACAAAAAGATAAAAGGGATTTATGGACTTTATGACTACATATGGCTTTATCTTAAATCAATAATTAGCCTAACCACACCAAGCGTGGGCCCGGTTAAGACAACATAGTCTTGGCTGCCGGAGTGGGGCGGAGGGGCCTGCCCGAATTATAGGGTTAGGTGCGATCTCTATCGCCTGTTGTAGAAATATCGCCGTTCAAAAAAAAATAATTAGCCTAACCAACTAATCTCTTTTTTCACATTATTATATCATGAATCGAGATTTTACAGTAATCATAAATGAAATTAACCTCAATGAACTTTGTCCAATAAAACAAGATATAAATAATACACCCAAATCGATTTTCCATGCAAATATGTCACGATGAATGTTACGATAATAGGAAATCCAAATAAGCAAATAAATATAAGACGCTAAATTATATAACATTTAGTGAGCAGAAGATGGTAAGGAAATGCTCTTCAAGAAATGCGCAAATACTGTAAGCGCCAGCTTTGGGGTATCCATTGGAACCTCATGACCTGCCCCTTTCACTGTCAAATATGTCATCCCCTCGTATACTTGACTCCATCCACCAACCTGTACTCCGTTATAACAAAATTGTTAAAAAAAAAAAATAGAAAGTCTATACTCAAATTTTAGGTCTCCTATTTTCAACTTCTAGACTTGAGGCTAGATATAAGGATCGGCCCAATATTAGTCAAGACTAAAAGTTAGATACTTTAAGTATACTTTAAGTTAAACAAAAGAGTTGATTTACTTATATAAGAAATTTGATATTTTTTATACAAATGGGTACCTATTTAAATCCATAAAGACATCACCATCTTATTCAAATTATTTTACAATTTTATTTAATATTTCATTTCGTTTTTATTCATAACATATAATATCTAATACATTGTATATTACGATATTAAAAATTCATATGCTATTTTGGATGCAACTTGGTTTTCATAAAATTTATATCTGTACATAAAAATAAATTAAAAAACTGTGTATTTTATTAAATTAAAAAAATAAACAAATTAAGATGGACATGTACCCATTTGTGAAAAACATAAGAACAAAAAAATAAATAAAAAAACCCTCATGTCATCTTTCAAATTTACGTATTTATAAAGTTTATTATATTTTTTTTACCCTTTTTTCATCGTATATTTGAAAAGTAAGTAACTTAAGAGAACGAAAACTTTGTATACAAATTCATTTAGACCACATGCTATATTATTTGAATACTAAGCTAAAAAAGACTTTAAAACATGTTTGTATACCTTTTCCTTGTCATACCATGCATGCCAGTCATCTAGGGTTTTCAATTTCAAAGCTTTGATAGAGTAACGGGTACCCGTCAATGGCAGTACAGCATCAGTGTCACCACTATTTTATTCACATTGTTTCAAAGCACAGAAGAATTACACCAAACATTAACATTTGTATATAAGTAAATCATAATTTAATCTTTATCGTTAGTTGTCTTTAAAACATGAAAATTATGGTAAATTACCTAAATACCCATATCCGAATACCGGCCTTGATGAGTTCCTTGAAAATTGGAAGCATTGTCCGGGGTGAATCCGTGCAACTTCCCCTAACGATATTGCTGTTTATTGAAATGAAATGTGTTTATTAATAAATGTTTAATAAACCATTATGTGATTAGGACGAGACGTATAGGGTTACATCAAAGTCAGTGTCTGACTCATGTCACTTCTGGTTTAACTGCTTCAATATGCCTCGTATAGGCCTATACTGGGCGTATAGGGCCCCTCGTATAGGTCTCATATATGACCCTTTGCCCCTTATATTAATAGCAATAACACTAATATTAATTATAAGAAAACTCATATTAATTATAATAACACTAATATTAATTATACGATGCCTATACGAGACCCATACGAGACTTATACTATACTATACTATACGATACGATACAACACGATAGGCCTATACAAGACATATACGAGACTTATACTACACTATACGATACGATGCGATACAACACGATACTATAGGATACGATACTACATCCATAGGCCCATACAATGCCTATACGAGACTTATACTATACTATACTATACGATACGATACAATACGATACGAGACTATATGATAAGATACAACACCCGTATACGTCGATAGGCGTATACAAGACCTATAAGGGACCTATACTACACTATATGATACGATAGTATCGTATTGTATCGTATAGTATGGTATCGTATTGTATAGTAGTATCGTATTGTATCGTACAGTCACTACTAGAAAATTGTCAAGTTTGTGACAACCAAATTTGTAGCAAATTTGTCTGAAATTGGCCTTACTCACAAATTTCCTACAAAAAAATTCGTAGGAAATAAACTTGTGGGTAACCGGATTAGCTACAAAAATACGACAAAATCTGCTACAAAATTCCTACAAAATCTCTCGTCGCAAAATTTGCTACAAAATACTGACAAATCGCTCTTCTTGCAAATTTCCGACAATTCTTCCACGTTTTTGCCTTTTTTGTATATTATTTTATGATATTTTAATTTTAAAATTAATAACATTATTAAAAAAAATATTCATAATTTTTTATTTTCCCGACAAAATTCCTACAAATTATAAAACGTTCTTGCGACAAAATTCCTACATATATTATAAAACTTTTTTGCGACAAAATTCCTACAAATCATAAAACTTTCCACAAGTTTCCTACAAATTTATAAATTTTCTCTAAACAATTTGCTACGAATTATCTACAAAACTAACGGTTTCCAACAAATTTCCTACAAAGTTATCAAAACAGTTTGCGACAAATTTCCTACACATAAAAAATATATTTTTTAATGTAGCTACAAATTTCCTACAACTTAGAAATTAAGATTTGCGACAAAATTCCTACAATTTTTTGCGACAGATTTGTGACAAAATAACAATATCTCAATTTTAAAAAACCATTTTTGTAAAAAAAATGCAGCAAAATATAAAACATTCGAAAAAAATTGCAGCAAGCAAAAGTATAAAACATTCCAAAACATTTGCAACAAGCAAGATTCTAAAACATTCCAAAACACACAAAAAATCCGAATTAAGAGCAAGTTTTTTTATTCAAAACTAATCCAACATTCCAATACTTAACAAAACGAGAGCTTTGTTTACTTCTTTCCGATGTTTTTCACCATTTCTTCCATATTTTTTCGCCATGCGTCTTGGTCGGCCCGCTCTTTTTCACGCTCTTGTTGAAATAGTTCGAAACGGGCTTCTATGTTTTGTCAGGCCTCACGTTCTCTTTCTAGTTCCGCCTGAACTTTTTGAAGCTGAAAATTATAAAACCGTAATCATCACATATCAACCCGAACAGGTCAATCAACACAACCCTACAAAAATCTAACAACGTAAAAATCCCTTATAACAAAATACAAACACACATACATATTAAAAAAATGAAATATCATATTAAAATGTTGTTATTTATTTGTACTTAATTATTTTAATAAATTATGACAATTATATAATAAATATTTCTACATCACATAAGTTGGGGTATCAAAAGAACTAACCTTAGAAGTCTCAACTAGATGATGCAAATTGGCTTATTTGTAAAGCTTCCCGATCTTCCAATCACTAAATCATCAAGAGTAAACAACCAATAATTATTGGAATACAATATGAACCATAAATAACAGAAATAAACAAATAGAAATAATAGAAGATCTTGGACACAAGTTATATCTGCAAATAGGTTCTGGTTGAAACGGTTCCGGATCAGAACAAATTTCGGGTCGGTCCAGGATTAAAAAAAAAAAAAACAGGTCCACATCGTCCTCTTTATCAGGATCAAACTCCAACGTTCAATAACATTTGATTCGGTCAAACCATAGTTATCAAAAAAAAATTTAATTAATTGAAAGAAGAGATAAAAGATAGTTGTTTTTAGTGTAATTATATGGTAAAAAATGATGGATAGGAAGTGAATGCTCTAACATTGTGTATTTACAAAATACTGATTTCAAGATTAGGAAGAAATTAGTCACACTCACCCTGTTACTGTAGCGTCAAGAATGGCTGGATGAGTTGCTAGAACATCCTCTAAATCAGCAGGAGCGATCTACAGTCCAATCATTTTATCAATTTCCGTCGGAATCAAGTTTAATAACTTTTAATTTCCAGTTCGCTCTATTACCTGAAACCCTTTGTACCTGAAACCGAACGAAAAGCTCAACCCCCGATATCAAATTCCTATGACTTAAAACGAACCACTATAGTTGTACATAACAGAGGGAACTTAAAAAACCATCAACCAGAACAAATACGAACAAGAAGGTTGGTAATGCCAACCAGTTTTAATTTATCAATTGTTTTCATAAAGTCTTTTCTTTTAATCGAGATTTATAAAATCTGTAGCTTGGAATTCGAACTTGCAAAGTATTTGTACACAAATGGTTGGTCGATCTCACTTTGATGAAATAAAAGTGTCACAAGAGTAGGGCTAGCTTCATAAAAAATAAGAGTACACCAAATTAAAATACCTTAAAATCAACAAAAAGTTCATCAGCAGGCTTTAGTATCCTAGGAGTTAGATTGGCAAATGATGAATCTCCATAAAGGATGAGCTTTGCACAATACATTTGGACTTTTGACCAGGTTCATTTTAAGGCAATATCTTTTTTATTTTTATGGATTTTTTGTAGAAAGATAAAACATAACTCGAATTGACCCAATCAAATGGGTCAAAGCTGCCACCTCTACTCCAGATTAATTATCCTACAGCAACTAATATGTGCGTGGACAGAAAGTGCTAACCGTCTAATCCCTGCAATACATGTATACATTAGACCGTGGGGTATGGTGGGGCGGGGGTTTGGGGCATGGGTTGACACGTGGACTTCGAGGGGCAACGCTGGTCAGTTGCATGTTGGCTCGGTATGGCGGGGTGCGGCTAGCCCGCGTGGGTTGGCCACGTGTTATAATTTTTTTTTCAATTATTATAAAAATACACACAAAATAAAAAAAAAAAAAAAAAAAGCCTAGTCACCTATAGCCTAGCCAACCCAGCCAATGAGAGCCGGCCACGGAAGACCGCTAGGCCCGCCCAACGCCCAGGCTGAAACCCCCGCCCAAGGGGCCACGCCGAAACCCAAGCCCACCCGGGGTGGTGACTTGGGCGTTTGTACCCAACCCACGCCCTATACCCCATAGTCTTAGGTGACCTGTGGGCAACTTAGTAGCTAGAGCAAGTGCACCGAGTGTGACCATGATAAGATTTACCCATAGGAGCTGCAAATAATCAAGAATGCCAACTTGTTATTAAATAACTACTGTATCATAAATTAATCAAATTCTACCAAACATAACTGATAAAAATGTTTAAATATTGGCTTAAATTAAGCATAGTTAGACTACTGGTGTAAAGGTAGGAAGCAACGCCAAGTAGACTTTTTATGAGAGGCAAGCAAGAACATAAAAGTGCAATCTTTACAACAAATTATTCCATCTTAAAACAAGTAACCATGAATTTCAAATCATGATTCATGAGATTCATCAACAATATTAACCATATAACTTCAAATTTAAAGCCTTAAACTCTATTCTCATGCATATAAGTTGAATTGTAGTAGTGTATATACCGAATACCAACTGAGCAAAAGGAATCCATACAATAGCAAGATCCGAGTTTCTAATTGTACTAGATCATATTGGGTATAAACATATTGTATATGTATACTTTGTTATCGTTGGTTGCTGGTGGCAGTTGTGCTTGTTATTCTCTTTTCATATCTCCTCATCCTGATCCAAATCCAAAAGTTTTCTATGAAGGGAACTTTTGGGCAAAAAATTAAAATAGTGCAAAAAGAATAAAGCTATATCTGAATCATTCAAATCTAACCTTCAAATCTGGATCCAAACACAACACAATTTTGGTACAAACTCCCAAACAAATAACTAAACAAGTGAAATTAAATCCTAACCACCTATAGCCTAGCCAACCCAGCCAATGAGAGCCGGCCACGGAAGACCGCTAGGCCCGCCCAACGCCCGGGCTGAAACCCCCGCCCAAGGGGCCACGCCAAAACCCAAGCCCACCCGGGGTGATGACTTGGGCGTTTGTACCCAACCCACGCCCCAACCCCCGCCCCATACCCCATAGTCTTAACACAAAAATGTTGCTTTCAATACCTGTAAATGTTGCTTTCGGCTCGGGCTCGACTCGGTTAGTATTTATTAATTAATTTATATTAATTATAATTATACGTATAATTTAGTTATTTTTATATTTATATAAATGTTATTATTCTTATATAAATGTATGTGTAATATGTTAATAAAAAATATATAAACAGAAAGCTCGTTTGGGCTCGCGAGGCGGCTCGAGCTCGATAAGCGAAGCTCGGGCTCGTTTACTAAATGAGCTTGTTTTTAGGCTCGGGCTCGAGCTCGTTTAAGCTAGGTTCGTTCGAGCTTTTTTCGAGCCGAGCTCGAGTAGCTCGCGAGTAGCTCAGCTAGTTTGCACCCCTAATGTGCTTTAACCATATATTAAAAACTCATTGGTAGTTCTACTAGGTGAAAAAAAACAAATAGATATAAATAGATATTCTCAATAGCACCTAACATATACATACAAACACCCACATATATATAGCATATTTAACAACAGTCTGAGGTTGTTAAGGATTATCTAACCTCCCATGTCAGCAGCCATGAGAATTCCATCCTTGTACTTGATCCCACTGATGGATGTACCCGTCACATATGGATACCTATATCAAAAACCAATCATCAACTTGTAATATAATAATTACAGTAATAATCACAAAATTGAACACATGACTGATGTCAAAATTCCATATCAGATTGAATCTCCAAAGTACTATTGAATGTTTTTACCAAGGACCCACTTATCTTGTAAGAAAAACATGTGTAATAGAAGTCAATTTGGTTGAAGCATTTCATCGAGCAGTTGGTGTGTATCTTCAAACCTTTCACGTTTGAACAACATAACAAAAATCAAAACCTGATACAACCACATACAACAGCTAGTATATATATATAATTGATCCTAAGACTAAGATAAAACCTATACATGATGCGTGATTGATGCATTCATCAACAAAAAAAGAGCAATATGTATACCTTATTCGTAATCGCACCATAACAGTAGCTGTAGCAATCCGTGAAAGACAGTTCAATGGTGCGTTGGTGGTCGCTTGTGGTGAAAAATATTATCGATTGTTGTGCAGAGGACGGCCGATTTCAGGTGAAGAACACCATCGATTGAAAGTGAAGAACATGATGCCTATTGAAGGGGTGAAGAAGATGATCGAATGTGGAAGTTGGCTGCGTGGAACAAACAGAGCAGCAAGGGAATATTGATTAAGGTTACAAAGATTGGGGGATAATAGATTTAGGTTAAAAGAGGGAAAAATATAAGTGGGAGGGAAAGCCAGGAATTTTAAAATTTTGGCTGCAATTGGGGTCGTTATTATAAAAATTTGTTTTTTAATTATTAAAATATACTTTTTTTAATTCATGTCTTATATTAGAATAGTGGTGCGAACGATCCGAGCCAAGTCGAGCACGAGCTTGACCAGGCTCGAGCTTGAGTTCGTTTCACTTATAAAAGCTCGAGCTCGATCTTGGCTCAATTCGAACTTTGTTTTTAAAGCTCGAGCTCGGCTCATAGGTAATTTTTCAAGCTCGGGCTCTGCTCGGCTCAATTCGAGCTTTTTTTCGAGCCGATCTCGAGTAGCTCGGTTCATTTGCACCCCTATATTAGACATACAGAAATACACATGTACATTAACACTTACACACATATGTACACATAGACATACACGTACACACACATGCACACATATGTATGCAATTACATATACATACACATACACATAGACACAAACATACACATACTTTAGAAGTACCTGATACCGAAGATTTCGTGGAAGACCTAGATCTCCACTTGAGAATACATCTATAATCTAATATTGTCCGTTCTGGTCCCTCAAGGCTTAATATGGTACATTAAGACACATATGATCTAGTATTGGCCATTATGATCTATTTGGGCCCAATATGGTTCATTAAGACATGTGTGATCCACTATTGGCCATTGTGATCCGTTAAGGACCAACATGATCCATATAGACATGTATGATCTACTATTGACCATTGTGATCCATTTGGGCCCAATACGGTCCACTAAAACATGTATTATCTACTATTGTCTATTGTGATCCATTTAGGCCCAATATGGTTGATTAAGACATACATGATATAATATTGGCCATTATGATCCATTAAGGCTCAATATGGTCCATTGAGACATGTATAATCTACTATTGTCCATCATGATCCATTGGCCTAATATGATCGATTATGACATATATGATCTACTATTGACCGTTGTGACCCATTAAATCTCAACACGGTAGTACATTAAGACATGTATGATCTATTATTGGTCGTCGTTGTGATCCATTATGGTCCAATATGGTTCATTGACACATATATGATTTACTATTAGCCATTGTGATCCATTAAGACCTGATATGATCCATTAACAAATATATGATTTTAGATGAGCTAAATTTTAATAGTGTTTTTTTTAAATGACATTTACACCTGTTTAAATTATTCAATGATCAACACTCATTCGAAAAATGCTCAGAATTTGTTTGTGCGATTTAGGTCGATTGAAAAACGCTCAGTTTAGATCGGTTCGGTTTGTAAACGAACCAAGCACGAGCAAAGGTCCGCTTAGCTCAGTTCGTTCAGTTCGGATAGGTTGGCTCGATTTATTTTTTAATATACACATAGTATCATTTTAATGAAATAACTAGAGGCCTACATTTACAAAGTTTGTTCCAAGATCCATATAGAGTTTATTTAAGTAATTAGAATTGAAATCCAATACTTTAATGTCCAATTGAATAATTGTGTCAAAATATCAAATATTGTAATGTGAAGCATCAATAAATACTTAACCCGCCATTTGATTTAGAAGTACAAGTACCTAATCAAAACCCCCTATTGGTCATCATTATTCGATTTCTCCATCGCCACTAGCCAAGTACGAGCAAAGATCCAATCTGTTCGGTTCGGCTCATGAATAACCCTAATTTAAACAATGACACGTAAAAAATAAGTCGTAAATTAATTAAAATTTGGGGTAAATTGTTTTTATGTAATAAAGTGTTTTATTAACATATTAAGGGCCTGTTTGGTATGTGGAAATAGAATGGACGGGGTAATGGAATGAATCATTACAATTCAATGGTTTTGTTTGGTTACCAAATGGGAACGGAATAAATCATTACCTTATGTTGTTTTGGTAGGTAGGAAAAGACGAAGGAATAAAATCGGCGACAGGTGGCGGTAGTGGGTGGTGGCAGTAGTCGGTGGATGGTATCACCGACAGCGAAAGGCGGCGGGTGGTGACGGCGATCAGTGGTGTTGGCCGGTGGTTGGTGGATGCGATCAGTGGTGGTGCCCGTTGGTCGGTGTTGTAAGATGGCGGTGGTGCGTGGCGGCGGCAGTGGGTGGCGGCGGTGGTGGTCGGAGGTGGCGGTGGCTCCGTTGGTCAGTGACGGTGGTGGCGGTGGTCGGTGGTAGTCGGCGGCGGCGGGTGGTGGGTGGCGGTGTTGGTGATGAAGGATGAGGGGAATGTAATGAAAAAATACAAGGGGATAGATGGAATTAATCTAAGGGAATGGAATGGAATGCGTTACGTAATGGGTGATTCCATTACTTTGACATTTTTTATTTCCAGCATACCAAACACTACCTAAAAGTTGAGAGGTATAATAATATTAATTTATCACAAATTTTAAACATATTTTTCTTTATTTTTTTATTGTTTAACTTAAACTTAACAAAAAAATCTTTTGAAATGATTTTTCCCTGGCATGATAATATTTTCATAGCACATATACGACTCATTTTTTTATAGAAAGATAATTTATTTTTATGTCAAAATATTATCTAACAAAATTTATAAAACGATTCACATTAGTTATCGATTAAAGATGACACAACACGCACAAAATTAAATACTAGTTATCGATTAAAGATGACACGCAAAAAGAGTGTCATAAATGTATTGAATTTTGTAAACCGTGACATTTTTTTTACACACACTTTCAAATGTCATAAAATGGTATTTTTTTATTGGCACTAAAAAGATGACACACTAAAAAGAGTGTCATAAATTTATTTCATTTTGTAAACCATAACATTTTTTCTTGACACACACACTTTCGAATGTCAGAAAATGCTTTTGCTTTATTTAATGACGTTAAAAAGGTGACATACAAAAAAGTGTGTCATAAATTTATTGAATTTTGTAAACCATGACATTTTTTTCTTAACACACGCTTTCGAATGTCATAAAATGAGTGTGTGTCATTGTTCGCGTGTCAAGATAAGTGTATTTTCTAGTAGTGTAGTATAGTATAGTATCGTATACTATATGGTATAATATATTATAATGTAGTGTTGTATAGTATATGATAGCATCGTACAGTATAGTATAGTGTAGTGTTGTATTGTATTGTATAGGACTGTAACGTATCGCACAATGTAATATAGTATACTATACTATATCGTATAGTATAGTGTCGTGTCATGTTGCGTCGTGTAGTGTAGTGTCGTGTAGTGTAGTGTAGGATTGTATCGTATGGTACTGTATAAGATTGTATCGTATGGTACAACATAGTATAGTATCGTATAATATATGATATAGTATGGTATGATATAGTATAGTACAGAATCGTAGGGTCAATTGCTACAAATTTCTGACAAATTTGACATTTTACAATTTAAAATTATATGTTTTTCTAAATTGATAAATTAAAATAACCTTTTTGTAGGAAATCTGTAGCAACTGATGTTCATTTGCTACAAATTTTCGACAAACTTAACATTTTAACTAAACAACTGTTTTGTAGGAAATTTGTAGCAACTTGTGTCAATTTGCTACAAATTTTCGACAAATTTATTATTTTATTTTTTAAAATTATCTATTTTTCTAAAATTGATAGTAACATAACTTTTTTTTTTAGGAAATATGTAGCAACTTGTGTCAGTTTGCTACAAATTTCCGACAAATCTAATATTTTATTTTTTAAAATTATGTTTTCTTCTTAATTTGTTAAATAATAGCCTTTTTTGTAGGAAATTTGTAGCAACTGCTGTCAATTTGCTACAAAATTTCCGACAAACTTATCATTTTATTTTTTTTAAATTATCTTTATTTCTAAAATTGATAAATAACAAATAAAATAACTTTTTTTGTAGGAAATTTGTAGCAACTGGTGTCAATTTGCTACAAATTTCCGACAAATCTAATATTTTATTTTTCAAAATTATGTTTTCTTCTTAATTTGTTGAATAATAACTTTTTTGTAGGAAATTTGTAGCAATTGCTGTCAATTTGCTACAAATTTCCGACAAACTTATCATTTTATTTTTTAAAATTATCTTTTTTCTAAAATTGATAAATAACAAATAAAATAACTTTTTTTTGTAGAAAATTTGTAGCAACTGGTGTTAATTTGCTACAAATTTCCGACAAATCTAATATTTTATTTTTTAAAATTATATTTTCTTCTTAATTTGTTAAATAATAGCATTTTTGTAGGAAATTTGTAGCAACCGGTGTCAATTTGCTACAAAATTTCCGACAAACTTATCATTTTATTTTTTTTAAATTTTATTTTTTTTTTCTAAAATTGATGAATAACAAATAAAATAACTTTTTTTAGGAAATTTGTAGCAACTGGTGTAAATTTGCTACAAAGTTCCGACAAATTTAATATTTTATATTTTTCAAATTATTTATTCTGTTGTAGTTACAAATAATATAAAATTTTATAAAAAAGGTTATAAATTTTGTGACGAAATTGCTACAAATGCTTATTGTGTGGCAAATTTGTAGGAAATTTGTGGAAAAGTTTTGGGTTTTTTTTGTTTTTCTTTTTTGTCAAAAAATTGTAAAAAAAATTGAGTTGTGGGAAATTTGTAGGAAACTTTTGTTGGAAAAAATGTAGTTTCCTAGTAGTGAGTGTATAGTATAAGTCTCGTATAGGTCCCATATAGGTCTTGTATACGCCTATAGGCCTATACGGGACCTAAACCACACCTATAGTCCTATACGAGACCTATACTACACCTACATGCCTATACGAGTGTTGTATCTTATCATATAGTCTCGTATCGTATCGTATTGTATCTTATCGTATAGTATAGTGTAGTATAAGTCACGTATAGGCATTGTATGGGCCTATGGATGTAGTATTGTATCCTATAGTATCGTGGTGTATCGCATTGTATCGTGTCGTATAGTGTAGTATAATTCTCGTATAGGTCTTGTATAGGCCTATCGTGTTGTATCGTATCGTATAGTGTAGTATAAGTCTCGTATAGCTCTCGTATAGGCATTGTATAATTAATATTAGTGTTATTATAATTAATATGAGTTTTCTTATAATTAATATTAGTTTTATTGATATTAATATGAGTTTTTTATAGTTAATATTAGTGTTATTGATATTTAAAAAGAGAAAACAAAAAAAAATAGACGCCCAGTATAGGGCTATACTGGGAGTCTATGTGGACCAAAAGACCATTATACCCCAGAATTAGGCCTATACTGGGGGCAAAACAGGGCTATAATGGTCTTTTGGACCCCTCGTATAGGCCCAGCATAGCCCTATACTGGGCGTCTATTTTTATTTTTTTTGTTTTCCCTTTTTAAATATTTAAAAAGAGAAAAAAAAATAGATGCCCAGTATAGGGCTATACTGGGCGTATACTGGTGTCCAAAAGACCATTATAGCCCTAGTTTGCCCCCAGTATAGGCCTAATTCAGGGGTAAAATGGTAATTTGAATTATATACATACGCCTCATATAGGCCTATACTAGGCATATATGAGAGGCAAAAAAGACCAATTTACCCCCAGTATAGGCCTAAATCAGGGGTTAAATGATCTTTTTTCGCCTAGACGCCCAGTATAGGCCTATACGAGGCATATAAGAGGCAAATAAGACAAAATATGACATAATCAGAGATTCTTTTGGAAATTGAAAAAGGTAATACGCCTCGTATAGGTCTATACGAGGCGTCTTGAAGGGTGTGGAAATAGGGAGTTGGGTGTGTGAATATGTAGACCCCTTTTATATAGAGGGGGCGACAGTTTTAGAGAAAAAAGGGGGGGATGGGAGGGGGGGGGACTCAAAAGATATAAAATTTACCCTTTAAGCGAAAAAACAAGTGGGAGTTTGTTTAAAATTGAAACAACAAATGATTTAACTAATTTTGTGTTCTCATGATTTTTGTGCTTTTGCATAATATATTCACTTATTTGTTTTGAAATAACATACGTGATCCAAGAATAAGGCAATCGTGTAACATTAGCATGAAGAGCCTTTTGTACATCTGGCCTGTTCATGTACATTTTTGTATACTCTATAACGCAATTATTGTTCCCTCGATCTAAACATCCATGGCTGAAGCCAAAACAACAAAACCTAAATCAGTAACAACTTAAAAGAAAATCGGTAACATGTATTGCAAGAAATCGTTACCAAATGTAGCGTGGTGCCTTGTTCATGACAAGGAGGATCATAAATCCCATAAAAGTTGATGTCACCGAATTCAGAATAAGCTCGTAGCAAATATTTGTAACAGTCTCCACTTGGAAACAAGAAAGAGTCGTATGGACACGACTCATTTAATATCTGGTACGTGGTGTCAGATATTAACCCATGATTCCACCAGAACTCGAATGTCCCAATGTTATCATAGTAATCGTCGAGTAACGGGTTCCCCAACTGATATTATAAGAATGTTTAGAAATAAAATAAAAAGAAAAAGTTCGAAATTAAAAATTGTTCTTTAAGTTAATAAGTATGGATGGCGTCATCCGCAAGTAACTAATTGCGTACCAAGAAACCTTTGAAGTTTATTTCAGGATTCTTGACACCTTTGTTTAATCTGACTATGATCTGAGATAATAAACATCAATATCATTACCAGGTTGTTTCGGACCCTGAATCAACATAGACATCATAATGTATTTTCGTTTCATGGCTAACCACGGTGGAAGATTGTAGATGCATAAAAGAACCGGCCACGTACTACGGAGACTACTCATGCTCCCGAAAGGATTGATTCCATCTGAACTAAGTCCAAATCGAATGTTTCTAATCTCTTCTCCAAATTTTGGATACATGTTATCAATGTTTCTCCACTGAGGTGAATCCGCCACATGTCTTAATTTTCCATCATTTACACGCTCATCTGAATGCCAACGTAATAGTTTTGCCTCTTTTTCGTTTGAAAACAGACGTTTCAGTCTCGGTATGATGGGAAAATACCACAACATTTTAGCCGGTGGGCCATTTTTTGTCACATCATCTTCAACTTCATCAGTTTCCTTTTTACGTTTATACCTCGATGCATTACATCTAAAACATTTGTGTTCATTCTCGAACTCATTTCTATACAACATACAATCATTTGGACATGCATGTATTCTTTCAATTTCTAATCCCATAGGACACATCAACTTTTTTGCTTGGTATGTCGAAAGCGGTAACTCATTACCTTCCGGAAGCATGTCGTGCAAAAGCACTAATAAATTTGTAAAACTTTTATCACTCCATCTGTTTTTTTTTACTTTAAGTGAAACAACTTCAACACAGCATTAAGTTTCGAAAATTTTTCACAACCGGGATATAACGGTTTTCCTTCTTCTTCTTCAAAGAGTTGTAATTTTTCTTGATCATCCGCACCAACATTAGTCTCTAAATCATGAAACATTTCATTTAAGTTGTCATTGGGGTCACTAAAATGGTCATTATCATCATCAATATTTGAATCATTGTTCTCCCTATTATCATCATCTAGATTGATTGACGTTGTGCTAGTGTTAGTAAGTGATTCCCCATGCATTGACCAACATGTGTATCTAGGCATAAAACCACGTGTAATCAAATGAAACTGTATGTCTTTGATATCATTAAATCTTTGGAAATTTTTACAAATTGTACAAGGGCAACAAATCAATCGACTTCCACTATTCAATCGATTTGTTTCGGCAACCCTAAGAAAATTTCGAACGCCATCCGTAATCATGGAGCTTGTACGTGTGGTATGGTATATCCAGTAAGTACGTTCCATCTGCAAATTAAAATAAACAAATAAATCATATAATTGCATATATACACACATATATGGTGTAAACCAGTGTTCTGAGGTGGTGGATCGTAACCCACTTTTTGAATATTCTATCTCATAAGTATATATTTTAACGAGTTGACTATTTAAGAAAAAATCGACAACATTTCGCCTTAACTCCCCAAGTATGCGTATAACCCGCAAACTCGAAGGAGCTAAGGCGAAATGCTGCCAATTTTTTCTTAAACAGTCAACCCGTTAAAATATATACACATCCTAATGAGATAGAATATTCAAAAATCAGTCCCAAAATGGGGACAATCCGAAATTTATCTCTATTCGGACGGGTATACTCTATAGGTTATCTAGATCTAGATGTATATGCATACAATCAATATATATAACAACAAATGGAATATGAATATAATTTCCGTACCTTTGGTGATAGAATGAAGAGTTGACGAAACTATAATTCTTCAATTTTTAACTGCAATTAACAGCATATAATCAATTAATACATGAATGAAATTAACTAAAAGTAAAAATATATTAACAATTAATGAAACAAAATGAAATTTTCCTACCTTATATGGGTTGTTGAATGAATTTAAAGCTGAAGATTTGAGAAGATACAGCTAACTCAATCAACTGGACTGTTGCTTTGGCTTTGGGAGTAATAGTGTTTCTGAACTACAATAAAATGAAGAAGGGGTTAGAAAAATATTAAAAGGGAAAGCATATAATGAACGAGCTTAGTCACTTTTGTGGCATCACGACTTGCATATATGGGTATCTCAATAAGTAATTACTTTTAACTCATCATTAGAGGTTCAAACTGACCAAAATATACAATATTCTTGCTGGTGATTCTAATAAAAAGAAAAAAAAGTTCAGGAAACGATATAACAAAAACTAAACACATAATCAAAACATGTCACCAAGTTTAAAACCAACATTATTGAATTAACCGCTTCATGAGTCGATAGACGTTTTGCGCTAATTCACCCTTTTCGATTGGGAATACCTAATTCAAATCGGTTATTTCTTTTGTACCGATTTGGATTGAATACATGTAAGGAATCATCAATTGAATTTCGAATTTTTTGCACAAGTAGGTGGATTGAACAAACAAAGATCACCTCTAGGCAGGGGCAGATTTATACTGTTACCTAAGGTCGTGTTATAAGTCATTTGCTACTAACTATTAGTTTTTGTTAAATATACATGTAAAATAGCATATATACAAGGGTATTTTGATGTAATATACATATAAAAATTTTCAAAAATCTTTTTCTAGTGTAATCGCTATTTATAAAATAGCCGTCGCTATTTGTCGTTATTCGCTACGTAGCCTATAGGTGCCTTGTCGCTATTCGCTATCGACAACTATGAATCCAATTTATTAACAACACCATATGGCCCAAGTCTCATCCAAACAACCACACACCTAATATAGTTATCATTTCTATTCCAACACACTAGGTTCATCCAAACAACAAGTTGACCCACATTCTTTCTAAGACCAATCTCTTTCCAAATGAACGAAAGTCACAAATCACTTGTAAAATCCTACGTATTCCCATGTGGTAAAATGATCCAGATTCATTAGCCTAAGTATTGTGTTCTCAAATCTCCAATTTAAACAATTTGCTTTGGTTTTATAGGGAAACGAAGAAGGCAAAACCCAAGGAATTACCAAAGAAAGATATCCCTAAAGATGAGTAAAGATGGAGTGAATTACGTGATGTTTTGTTCTTAACAAATCAGAACATCTGAACCCTAGATCAAAATTAATGAAAAAACATAGCAATTTTTTTCTTAAACTTTCAATAAACAAAGTTGCCTTGCATACGAAAAGGAAACGTGCAATACATTAAACAAGGAGAACATGACTCATACAACCAGCTACTAAATACAAATCAACAACTAATGCAGTAAATTAAGGAACAAGCTAGGTGATAGTGAAGAATATTATTATCCCAAAGCCACAGGTAGCTAGCCATTGCATATGAGCCTTTCAATAAACATTCAACATTCTTAAACAATTTTCAGGTAATCTCTTGTAGTAATAATCATAGAATTCATCAAATCATAAACAACCAAGAATTAAACACCGAAGGGTTAAAGATTTTTTACAAGAATTAAAAATATAATGTATCTAAGCATTTCATCAAACACTTTATGTGCACCATAGTTCTACTAAACTAATTTCAATCAACTTTAAACATCAACAATGCTTTATAATAATGAAGTCATCATCAATCAATCATACCCAGTAAAATCCCACAAATAGCAAAGCTATTTGTAGGGTTTGGGGAGGGTGGGATGTAGGCACACCTTACCTCTACCCCTAGGGATAGAGAGGCTGCTTCCAGAGAGACCCTCGGCTCCAAAACACCCAGGAAAGAAATAAATAGAGCATGAGGTGTGTGTGTGTATGTGTATGAAGCTACCAATGTAGTATGAGTTGCGAAAAAGTGTATGGTAGAACAGAACAAATATGACAACACAAAACAGTCTATACACATAGTTACATATCTACGACCCTACACTACACCTAGAAACACAACTGTACAAAACATCTTATACACATAGTTACTTATGTACGACTATACACTACACCTAAAAACACAATTGTACCCTTTCCTAGAAATCCTTAACCTTAATCCTACGTCTCCACGAGCTCCTATCATGGACCATGTTCTCAGAGAGGTGCAATTTTTGCAAATCCTGTCTAATCCGCTCATCCCAAGTAATTTTGGGTCTGCCTCTACTCCTCCTCCCCTCCACCTCGAGGGTTTCAACCACTCTAACTGGTTCTATCGTCTGCCTCCTCTTCACATGCCCAAACCATCTCAATCTTCCCTCCTTTATCTTATCTGATATACTAGCTACTTCTAACCTTTCCCTAAAAACATCATTTCTTATCCGGTCTAACCTTGTGTGGCCACACATCCATCTTAGCATTCTCATCTCTGCTACCTCCATCTTGCGTGCCTGTACTTCCTTAATGGCCCAACATTCGGTTCCATATAACATAGCAGGCCTAATTGCAACCCTATAAAATTTCCCTTTCAATTTTGTTGGGAACCTCCTATCGCACAATACCCCAGTGGCAGCTCTCCACCTACACCATCCGACCTGGATGCGGTGGGCAACGTCACTATCTATCTCCCCATCCCTCTGGACAAACGATCCTAGATACTTGAACTTAGTCACCTGCGGGACCGCTTGACTGTCAATGGTGATCTGAATGTCCTCATCGTTGTCTACTCCACTAAAGTCGCAATACAAGTACTCAGTCTTAGATCGACTAATCTTTAAACCTCTTCCCTCTAAAGCTGCTCGCCACTCTTCTAACCTCGCATTCAGGCTTTGTTTACTATCAGCAACTAACACAATATCATCTGCAAAAAGCAGGCACCACGGAAGAGCCCCCTGAATAAACTTTGTCAACTCATCTAGGATAACTGCAAATAGGAAAGGGCTCAAAGCGGACCCTTGGTGTAGTCCTACCTCCACCGGGAAAGAATCAGTATCCCCTACAGGCGCTCGGACACTAGTCTCAGACCTAACATACATATCCCTAATTAAGTCTATATACTTCCCAGAAACCCCTCTACTCTCCAAACCCCTCTACTCTGCAAATAGGAAAGGGCTCAAAGCGGACCCTTTGTCAACTCATCTAGGATAACTGCAAATAATGAAGTGATCTAACAAATAAGCGTCATGATTTCAGGTAAGTAATATTTTCATTCAGCGACTTTCGGGACAAAGGGTAAAGCCAAACAAAGCCACAATCACCGTCGAAGGACCCAAACAACACTATGCATGCATCATACCAAAGCATTAAATAAAAACTCACCTTTACGCTCGACGACAGAAACTCGCCGAAGTGTGCCAGGAAGAATGGAAAATCACTGTTGTAATCCAAAGGCGGTGCCTTTGGAAGACGCTTCAGAAAACACCGGAGCTCTGATCTAGTCTAATTTGGGAAGGAGGAGGAGCTCAGGGCCGTCTCCGAAAATATTAAAAAAAAATTTGGGCCCTGGGCGAGATGAAAAAATCCAAGCCCTATCCGTTGTGCGTTGTGGCAACGCCATACACGACGAATAAATTATAGACCACTGTCAACCAATCGTTTCCGAACTATATTTGCTTGAAACGTAGAGTAATCCAGATTCATATCATTGAATGAAAACGTATTATATTTGACCTGATTTTTTTCTAAATAAATTTTACGTCGAAATGTAGACTAACTCAAAACGTCCATAATGTGCAGTGGCGACGTAAGGGACGTGATAAAGTATATAGATTACAATCGACCGACTCGTTTCCGAACTAATTTACGTTTCTCAAAATTATACCGTTGAATGAAAACGTATATATTTAACCCTCGCATTTAGTTAAATAATAGAAGGGAAAACGATCAACAAAAAAAATCCCATAAGATTACATAATTTTGTTATGTTAAAATTTGAATTAGTTAAGTTCTAACACCCGTCCTTCAAATAAAATACTAATGAATTATTAATAAAAGAAAACTACATTTGAGTATTTGACATATTCTGTGAACTTAATTTCCCAATTAGAAAATCAAAGAAGAAAGTCGGCCATAAAACGGATCGAAATCAAAGAAGAAAGTCGGCCATAAAACAGATTCGATCCGGTGTCCATTGTTTCAAAATGAGGTCTACCAACAACTGGAACAAATTGATTTTGTGTCCTTGTTTTATATCATGTAGTATATATAACTTATATATATAAAATATATAAATTTTAAAAAGTTTCCGGGCCCTTTTACGATTTTGGCCCTGAGCCGGAGCCCACCCGGCACTTGCTCAGGGCCGGCCTTGGAGGAGCTCAACGAAGATTAGTGCTGTTTCGTTCGTGGCAGAGAGATTGAGAAGATAAACCCTTCATCTCAAAAGGTATAACCGTCCCAGAAGAATGCGGCCCACACCCCCAAATACTAGCCGTCCCAAAATAATATGCCGCCCCAAATAAATTTTTTTAATAACCCGGTTTGTTTTAGACCGGCCCAAATAAACCTTATTGACCCACTTTTTTTTATAGGAACTAGAGTTATGCGCCGCCCGCATTGTGGGGCGCTAAACCGAATATTTCATATTTTAATAACACGCCTTTATGTCGGTTAGATATATATGCTACTTATAACACGATATAAAAAAAGATACATCAAGTTAACCAATGAAAGAAAAACAGTACCATAGTTATGATAAAAAAAATAACTAAAACGATGGCAAGCGTGTAATTTAGAGTTGAGGGCAAAAGAATAATTTTTCAGGACCAATTAGCGAGTGCTAGGCAGCTGTTTCGCACGAATAAAAATAAAATTGACTCAACCAAGTAAAATAAAACACTACCATGGTTTTGCCAAAAAAAAAAACGATGGCAAGATTGCAATTTTTAGCTGAGGTCAAATCATAACTTTATAATGGAGGTAAAATATTACTTTTAACTGAGGGCAAAACTAATTTTTTATTTTGAATTGGGGGTAAAATCGTAATTTTTTAACTGCGGGCGAAATCATAATTTTTAGCTTGGGGCAAAACCAAAGTTTTATTTTGAAATGGGGGCCAAATCGTAATTTTAAACTGGGAACCAAATCGTAATTTGGCAGCACTCTAGCTGGGGGCAAAACCATAATTTTATTTGAACTTGGGGCAAAAGCGTATTTTTTAACTGAGGACAAAAGCGAAAATTTAAGTAGGGGGTAAAACGAAAATTTTAATTTGAACCGAAGACAAAATCATAATTTTAAACTTAGGATAAAATTGTAATTTGGCAGGACCTATAAATAACTATTATATGAAAAAAAAAACCAAAGTGGCCGCCACTTTTGGCCAACCACATAACACAACTATTCCCGCCACCCAATGTTTTATTTTGAACAGAGGGCGAAATCGTAATTTTAAACTGAGAACCAAATCGTAATTTGGCAGGACTCTAGCTGGGGCAAAAAGCATAATTTTATTTTGAACTGGGGCAAAAGCGTATTTTTTACTGAAGAGAAAAACGTAAATTTAGGCAGGGGCAAAAGACAAATTTTATTTTGAACGGGGTGCATAATCGTAATTTTAAACTTAGGATTTAATTGTAATTTGGCAAGACCTATAAATTACTATCACTATTATATTTAAAAAAAAGAGAAGGGTGGCCCCATTTTGGCCAACCACCAAACATCACTATTCCCGGCCATGAAATTTGTATTGTTGTAAATGTTGTAACTTTTGAATTCCACTATCTTATGAGGCGATTTTCTTCATGAACCACTCCGAAAAAAATAAAGGGGACGCCCCAACAAATCGTTTGTGTACTAGTGCGCCTGCGATCAACAAATACTTGCTGGACGTTTTTCTTTCTGCAACGAACATAAATACACATCTGACCCGATTCGTTCTTGCCCATTTTGTGCGATCACCCCTGCCAATTAAACCTTACTGTGGAAACTTACTTCTTGGCTGTTGTGCATCACAAAAAATCAACCCGAACACTTGCTGCGATGATCAACCTTCACGTACTTTCTAATTATCAACTTGACTACTTGCTTCTTTTCAACATGCTTGCTTCTTTCTTCTGCCGATCATAAAACCATGATCAGACCTTGCTGATGCTTTCTTCTCCGTCATGAAAACGGCCGTTCTACACCCTGCAGTTTAGAGGGTTGCTTCCCCTTTCCCGAACACGACTCTCAAAATGACCTCCTTCTTCAACCTTGCTCTGATACCAAATGTTGGATAAGACCTTGGCTACCACAAACACTCAAACCTCTCGTATAAAAGAAAATAATAGAAAAACTTTGCTGGTAAAAGTATATAGTATTTGAGATAGAAGACAGAATACTTTCTTACTTTATTGACAAGCCTTAAATATGCATACAAACTACTCTGCAACGGACTAAAGGACTTATTCAAAACCTATTCTAAACAAGCTACTAGTTCTCCCTAATACCCGGACAAACAAAATGCTCGATCAAACAAACAACTTATTCAAACTCACGTGCATGGACTCAATTATCACATGCAAGATTGTTAGTTGACCCATTAAACTAAACACACTGCTGACCCAAATCCAACTCCTGACCCGTTTCTAGCCTCATAAACCGACTTGACCCGTATCCGTCGACCCGAAATAACCCGCATCATCAAGATTACCCAAGAGCATATAACTATAGTTTTTACAAACAATCAATCAAATAATAAAAATAAGTGAACTCAACTATAAAACAATTGAACTCAGTTATAAAACAATGGGTGCTCCTTTTGTCCCACCACTAGTAAACAAATACACACTTTAATTCAAGTATAATTACTACCAATTTATCTAATGGGATGACAGTCATACCTTCTTACCCATTGATTAAATACACCCATTGGGTTTTCTTTTTTTTTTTTTAATTTTCGTTTGGATTTTTTTAATTTTTTTTTTCCACAATTTTGTTTTGTGTAGTGCACTAGTGCCAGAGAGTTATTAACTGTACACAATTTTTTTTCTTAAAAGTATACATAATAATTCTAAAATATACTATAATCGTACATCCACAACAATTTTTAGACTCGATCCAGAAGTAAACTTTTTTTGTTCATCTATACTGATAGTTAAGGTCTCAATGATGCAAATATTTTGAAAGATCCATGTCATTTGTTTTAAACATGTTATTTTATGAAAATTGCTGTGTTTTTGGTATAGAAATATATAAATATACTTAAATGATCCAATTAAATTTTATTTAAACATGTTACTTTTATAAAATCTATATATATATATATATATATATTAATTTTAAGGAAACCCAAACAAAGGATTGTGTATTATACTCTTATACAATTACCAATATATTAATTTTAAGGAAACCCAAACAAAGGATTGTGTATTATACTCTTATACAATTACCAACTTGAGACATACCTTTTCATTTAACAGTCACGTCGTTTAGGGAATTATATATATAGCGTACGTTTTCTATTTATCAACTACAATGCATCAGAGCGGTTGTTGCGGCTGTTAATCAGACTACTGACGTCGGTTCAATTCCTTTTTACAACGTTTTTTCTTGAATTTCTTCCTTCCCTTTTCTTTTACCCAACCCTATGGTATATTATCCACGGTAAATTATGTTTCTCCATCTTAGTGAATACAAAATTTATGTTATATTATATAACTATACATTACAGAGCGTCGCTTCAACTACAACCAAATCGACAAACAAACCCCTTTAACATCGCCGTTCCCGATCCGCGCTCCAATATCCTTTTATCAAACCCGTTCTAAATAGTCATTCACAAATAATCGCTATCACCGATACCGAATCAATGATGTGTTTTCCCATGATTTTCGTTTTTTCTTCTTGAATCGCGATTATCATATTCATCGCTATTTTACTTCTTGAACTTGCATAATCTTTCCTGATTGTCATTTCTTCTTCTTTATATACTTCCTCCATGCCCAAATATATAACCCAGAATCTGATTATGATCAATTTGTGTCTTCACTATGAAAGGTAATAAAAGAAATAATTTGATTCATATTATGTTATTATAACATGAACTGATTTGTTATTTGCATCTATAATAGTTATAGAAGATGTTTTCTGGGTTTAGTTTTTGGATGATGACATAAACGGATGTCAAATATGATATTAATTACTAAAACAAGATAAGTTTGCTTTGGAAGTTAGATAATTAAACCTTTAATTAAATTCTGATTAATGATGAATAGAAACAAATTAGTATGAACTTTGAGTCTAAAGGATTAATATATTAGTTATTTAAGAGCATGAGTTTAATTACTAAAGATCAAGATTGCTTGAAAAATTTGATACTCATCAAACTAAAGACACACAGTTTGATTTCCGGGATTATATGATATTACAAGAAACAAATGATTTGGATCACAAATATTGCATGACTTTATTTTTCTTGGACTTCGAAGGAATTTACTAACTGCATCCTTACAGAAGATAGTGATTTATTTAAACAATACGTCGGTTACCATGGATATGTAACTGCCGCTTGAATTAGTGAAATTGTGTGATTTTATTTAAACAAATGTCCGTTACCTCTATGAATTTGTGCTTTCACCTACGTCGGTTACCATGGATATGTAACCCCATTGATCCTTTTATAACATATAAGAATCTGACATTCTCAATAGATTCAAGTAGCACAAAGACGAAATACAAAAATGTATTCATAACGTATAGCAACATATCTGTTATGGCATCGGATTCAATGTATCCCACAAAGATGAAAGTGAATCGTAATTTACACAACACTTATTCGTAAATTGAAATCGAAATTCGCTAATGTTTTGTATAAACTTAAGAATGTTTGTATCTCACTCATACGGTGATTATAAATACATTCATAATCAACATCCCGCCGCAACGCGGGGGTAGCGTCAACTCGTTATTAATATAACCAATCATATCATACGATAGACATCTTTTTTTCTCACTTACATCCATTTAAGCAATTCAATTGATAAATTGAGTCTCAATGGAAAGCTTACTAAAAACTACCATTCTATCTCGGGTGAACTCCTTAAAAATGCAATGCTAACCTTGTTCTATGAGAATTGTGTATATCAAGAAGAAAATAAAGACTTAATTAAAGGTATTGGAACATCTTCATCGCATAAATAAGTGCTTGCTAACGAGCATACGGTTGTGTTATCATGTAATCATCAGCCGATGACACAGATTTGACTTCGATTTGGATGTCTCCTGTGAAAAACGCAGGTTGCCTAGGTTGAGGCAACACGCCCTCACTAACCAGCATCAGAACCACCGACAACATTGTTGGTCTATCTTCTGCATGATGCTGCACACATAGCAGTGCTACATGTATTGATCTTAGCACTTCAGAGACCACACATGAAGCCTGTAAAGATCCACTCATCAATTCAGTGGACCTGCCTTCTTTAAAGAGTCTCCATGCCTACGTACATCAAACCAAATCACATTGAAAATAATTCGACAAAAATCACTAAGTTCTGGTCACCACTTCACTTACATGACCAAGAAGGTTGTCGTTGTGGTCTCCATGAGAGAATTCTCTGTTTTTCTTCCCGCTTATTATCTCCAACACGAGAACACCAAAACTAAATACATCTGATTTTATAGAGAAACGACCATGTACTGCGTACTATGGAGAAATGTAACCACTACACAAAGTTTAAACATCATAAACTTATAGATTAGTATTACAGTTTCTCTTTCGGACTCATCTTTTTGTGATAAAGTATTAAAGTTTCGGAGGATTCTTACTATGTTCCTACCACTTTCTTTGTCTTCGCAGTGGTATCATTTCCTACAAAGTTTCTAGCAAGGCCAAAGTCGGATATTTTTGGATTCATGTCACTGTCTAACAATATGTTACTGGCCTTTAAATCTCTGTGGATTATTTGAAGGCGGGAATCTTGATGTAGATAGAGAATACCTCGAGCCATCCATTGTATTATATTAAATCGTTGGGACCAGTCAAGCATCAAACTTCTGGTTTCATCTGTCAAATGTGACTGCTATGTCATATGCTATTAGAATGTCTTAAAGTAAAATACTATGTGAAAAACAAAGAAAGAATCAAACCAAAGAGAAAAAAGTCCAAGCTTTTGTTAGGCATGTATTCATAAATCAAAATCAATTCCTTTTTATAAATGCAATATCCAAGAAGCTTCACAAGATTCCGGTGTTGTAGCTTTGCAATACAAATGACTTCATTCTTGAACTCATCAAGCCCTTGTTGAGATGATTCTGAGAGCCGCTTCACGGCTATTTCTCTTTGATCATCCAACACACCCTAAACGATTTGGAACAAAATTATGATAGTGACAAGCAATGAATTCTATTATAAAAGCACATAAGACTTACCTTGTAAACAGGACCAAAGCCGCCTTCTCCAATCTTATTTGAGACACTGAAGTTATCTGTTGCCCTGGCTACTTCAAATAGGCTGAAAAATTGTAAATCTTCAAGATGTTCTATCTCAACCCTTGTATTCTTTTTATCAAGTAGATACCTATTTCCTACAAATATAATATCCTATAAACATGCAAAAGTGTCAACATTTAGTTAATTGCTCCTTTGTGTTACCTCGTCCTTTGTGGCGCCATTGATTTATTTTTCTACAGGCATATGACACTGCGAAGATAAGCGACAAAGCTGATGAAGTTAAAAGCAACACTATAAGAACAGTTTTCCGTATGTTGAAATTGTACTGGGAGTCCATAAATCCTTTAGTTAAGAAATAAAAATAGTTCAGCCTTAACCATATAAGCTAAAAATATAAAATAAAAAAAAATCATATATTACAAAAACAGATATACCTTCTAACTCAGTGGCGTCGATTCTTATGTAAATATCTTGATCTGAATCATACTCTCTCGTGTCCAAAAGATCATGAAACCATAGCAAACATCCACTTCCTCCATTTCTGATATCTACACTTGCATAACCTGTACAAGAGCAGTTCTTTTTGCAGGCCATCTCACATTCTTCAAGGGTCATGCTCACATTATACCACGACCTTCCAGTATCTGGTACCTTAACTCCTGCAACTTTCCAGAACCCATCACCATTCTCACAATTTAAAGGCGTTTTGCGTGTACACCCACTTACCCAGTCAGATGCCTGCCATTCTTCTAGATTTCTTGGTTCAAAACCTTTCATACATGTACAAGGTGGATGCTTGTTAATGCTACATATCCCATTCGGACCACATAGTGAAAAACGATCACAAGTATCAATGAAAGTTTCTGCATACACAATCCAATCTTTTATTCGCTCAATCCACTGCAAAATCTGTGTCTTGCCATCCCATGTCAAAACTATCCTTTGAACAACTGAACTTTGAAGTTCAAATTTATAATAGATTTTGTTGGTGCACTTGTGTCTGTACTTTGTCTGTATTTTGTCATGATACAAAACGATGTCTTTGTTAGTCCTGTAAGTTTGACCAAGTCAACCATCCTCCGGTTTGACTTGGCCAAACAGTTAGACAATGGTTGTAATATGTTTGGGTCGAAGGATGTGTCATCGAAGGATTGTTTAGATCCTTCGATGAGCTCGAAAGATAACCTTCGATAGATGAACCTCGAAGGATATCATCCTTCGAGGTGTTTATGTGATCCTTCGATGGGTTTCTGGTCGACAGATGATCTTACGATCAGTCTGTCTGATCCTTCGACCAGACGTGCTGTGTTCGGGTATAAATACCCATGTAGTGTGTTCACTTCACAAGTGAGTGCAAATTAGACACAAGGTGAGAACACACAGTGAGAAGTGAGAGCATTCTGTTCCGAACACACACACACACACACGAGAGTTAGAGAGAGTTTGCAGAATACATTTGTAAACCTTGTGCTTGTAACCGAACCTTTCATACGCATTAATACAAGTGGTGTTAATCGGTGAAGATTGTGTGTTGTGCTTGTGCTTGTTCTATCTCGGTTTGCATGCTAGCTTGGATTCCGCACTCGCTAGTGTGTTATACATAACAAGGAATAGGTTTGACCTCAACCTCCTAGGGACCTACAAGTGGTATCAGAGCCGTGGCTCTTTTCCTTGTTAAAAAAACCGGGTTTATACAAGACTTTGGAGTGTTTGGATAAAACTCACTGGTTTAGCAGCCGTTTTTCAGTGTTTTTCTCGCCTTTCTTGACGTTAAAACGTGTTCTAAACTAACCGGGTGTGTTAAAGGAAGGTTTGGGTAACTTAAAAATCTGTTTTAAGTGGTTTGGTAATTTCCGGCCAAATCTCCGGCTCTCTCCGGTGACCGGTTTCTGGGTTGGTCTTTCGTTTTTTTAATAATATTTTATTGGTTCAAAATCTCTGTTTTGGCAGAAAATCATGGTCTGACCATACTTTCTGCCGAAAGATTTCACCAACCCATCAACTTTTTCACCAACCTGTCACTCTTGTCAACTGTGTCAGATCAGATCGAAGGATATCCTTCGAAGTCGAAAGATCATCTTTCGATCATAGGAGGTTCGATAGATAATCATCCTTCGAACATCCTTCGAAGTCTGTGACTTATCTTTCGATCCAAGGAATCTTTTCGAAGCATACATCTTTCGGTCTACAGATCTTTTTCGAAAGATAAGGATCCTTCGTTTGGAGAATCTTTCGAAATCATTGTTCGAAACTCAACAGTGATCTTTCGAACACTGTTGATCCTTCGAACAAGTCTTGATCTTTCGATCCTTAGTCTGTTTATGTTTAACAAGTTCGTGATTCTCAGTGTATTATTTTTCTTGATCAAAAATGAATCCAAGATGGGGTAGACTGGTAAATACAGAGATGTATTTTGGTACTCCGTCATCTTCCGCACCGGTATCTTCTCAAGCTAATGCTATATCTACCGGTCAATGGGCATTCGTATCAAATCAAACTCCAAGTGTTCAAAGCATTCTCTTAAGCGAGAGCGAAACCGGAAGTTTGAATAGGCCTCCAAAGTTGATGCACTTATACGAATATCCAGGATGGATTGACAGATTTCATACATACGTCCTTGGACAAAATACAGAATTGTGGTTGCGGTTCATCACAGATTTCGATCAAACAATAGAAGTTGCCGCATCATCTGCTGCTACGTTTGCAGATCTTACGGAAGATCAGAAGAAGGTCTATGATTTGGAAAAGAAGGCATATGCCATTCTTACTCAGGCGTTAAGTAAAGATATTTATCATCAATTTGTCAGTTACAAGACAACGAAAAGGTTGTGGGACGCATTGAAGACAAGGGGCGTAGGAAATGAAGCGACACGTCAATTGAGAAAAGAACTGCTAAAGAAAGAGTTTGATGGTTTTACTTGTATGGAGAATGAATCTTTAGGAGATTTGACAAGTCGATTTAATCATCTGCTGACTGAATTGTCAAATTTTGAGGTTGTTACAGCTTCAGCAGAGATTGTGAAAAAGTTTGCAGATGCGTTGCCACCTCAATGGAATACTTTCTTGGAAATCATGAAGTACAATGGCACTTTAGCTACAACAAGCTTCAATGACTTTGTTCAAATCCTGGAAAACAAGAATCAGGAAGAAACTCTCAAGGCAAAAAGAGTTCCAGTGCCACAAAATCCTGAAATGTATTATGGAACTTCCAGCACTTCTACAAAACCTTCTTCACATGCTCCAATTCAAACAGCGTTTGTGTCTAGCACTGACATGTATGGCAATACTATCCAAGTTCCGGTCCCTCCAAAAACAGACATGTATGGAAATCCGCTGGAACCAGTCCCTCAATCAGTACCACAACAACAAAGCCAACGACCTCTCAGACCAACTGATATGTTCAGAAATCCATTACCTGTTCGATCTACCGGATCAACAGACATGTATGGGAATCCACTTCCTCCTCAACAGCAAGCGTGTTATGGAAGCACATCATCTGCTGGTCAGCAATCAAAGCCAAATACAGTACGGCTCGACACCTCAAGCTTTTCTAAAGTCAGTGTGGAAGTAGCAAAGGAACACATGGAGCTGCTAAACACTTTGGTGAGCGCATACTGTGGATTAGTGGAAGGTCAGATTGGTAACATTAATCTGACACAAGAAGACTATCAGCAGATCGATAAAGAGGAGATGGAGATGATGGACATCAAGTGGGCCTTTGCCAGTGCTGTTAGGCGAGCAAAGGATTTCATGGAAAGAACTGGCAGAACCAGCTTGGAAAGCAAGAAAGACACCAAGTATGGGTTTGATAAGCAGGCTGTCAAGTGTTTCAATTGTGGTGAACGTGGTCATTTCAAACGTGAATGTACGAGGCCATCTCAACATGGAAACCAAAATCCTTTCAGAGGTCAAGGCAACAGGGCAAATCAGAACCAAGTAAGGAACAATGAGCACACATTGGTGCCTGTCAACAACCAGAGTCAAGCAGGACCATCTAATGCCAACCAGGCACTTGTGGTTCAAGTCGATGAAGGCTGTGATTGGTCAATCCAGTTGGGAAATGATGTTCCAGATGGAACAGCTTGTTTTGCTGAAGTGGTTAAGGATTTAAAGCACGCCAGTGGTGGAGAATCTTCCACCAATGGTGATGAATCATCTGAAGATGAAGAGTCTTCTGGTTATAGTGGAAGCTCAGATGAAGAATCCTCCACTTCAGGCAATGATCATGTGGATGAGACATCAAGTGCGTCAGTCGATGCAGATATTGGTGAGCTTTTGGAAGAAGCTGGAGCAGGAATTCAAAGAAGATCTATTTTGGTGGATCAAGCTGCTTATTCTTCGTCTTCTCTCCATTCAGCCTTTATGGCTAATGTCGACAGTTCATCAAGTCAGGTATGTGTCGATGAACCCACTTCTGTTAGTTGTGATAACTGTGATAGTTTAAATGTTAAATGTGCTGATTTAGAGGCAAACATGTCTGAGTTGCAAGGCAAACATGATGCTTTACAAGCTAGTTTGTTTGACTTGCAAGACAAACATGTTTCTTTGAATGATAAGTGGTGTGAATTGCAAAGCAAACACGAGGCTTTGCAAGAGAAATATGATGTGACATTCATTCATAATCAGAAATTGACTGTTGATCTTTCGAAGTGCACTGAAGCCAACATGTTTTATGAAAACCATGAAAAGGAGTTTAAGTCGGTAATTGAAAAGCTAAAGAAAGATAAAACCGAGTTAACTAAAATGGTTTCCAGAAAACAAACTGACATTAATTTGTATATAACTCGTCTGGAAGTAATGCAAAAGGAAATGGCTTGTGTGAAAACTGAAAGTGAGGCGATCCAACTTAAGCTAGACAGTTATTTGAGCTCTAGCTATGTGTTGGATCACATCATTGATGTTCAGAAAGAGAAACGGGATGTCACATGCATTGGATACAAGAAATGTCCACCACCTGTGAGACACAATTACGATGCCATGCCTGACGAGGAGGATAGAACTTTCTTTGAACCATCTGTTCCTCTAGATGTTAATGAATTTGCAGCAGGACTCGGATACAAGAAAGAGGTATCATCAGATTCAGATGCGTCAGCAGATACATTTGTAACTGCTGAACAAAATCAGGATTCTCCAGTTGTGATTGAGGATGCTGATTCCTCTGATGATGAATCTGATGATACTAATTCAGCAAAGTCAGATGCGGTAATCAAACAAGAGGACATACCTCTTGAGAATCATATTCTATGTGATCCTCCAGCAAAGCCCGCTAAGACTGCTGCAACCGAGTCCACGTCTGCAAAAGAGTCGGAGAGTGTGGATTTGCTGTACACTCTTGTTGGTGATAATAAAATTTATTCAGACAAAGATTTTCCTATTAAGAATGTTAATCAATCATTAATCAGTAAAGTCTTTGAAAATTCAACAAGTAAGTTTTTGGGAAAGACAGGATCACGTGTTACAGTAACACAGTGCCCTCCTATCCCAAAGGCCGAAGTTAGAAAACAATTTGGCAATCAGAAATTACCAACAGAGAAAAGGCAGCAAAATCATAACAAACAAAAAGGAAAATTGCCGGCTCAAAGTCAAAAGAAGCCAAATCAAAAGAAGAACAAAAATGTGAACTTTGTGAAATCTAAGGGAACGGACAAAATTCAAACGTTTGAAAATCAATCTAACTTAGATCTTGTCAAGAAAGCAACAGTGATGAAAAGAAATGAACCAAATAGTTCAAAACCTAGTACCTCGGGATCACAAAGTTCATCATCGGCAAGACGACCACATGATACTTCGGGGTTTGTTGAACGAAGATCATGTTTTGAATGTGGTACACTTGGGCATATTATTCGAAATTGTCCGTATCTTCATAAATTAAAGGCCAAAGAAGATGATCCCCGTGAACGAAATTACCAAAAGCGATCTGTTTCTGCAATACAAGATCCCCGCCTCGTAAGAGAAAGGGAAAAGAAACAGAAACGCCAACAAGTCAAGGTAATTGAAAAGGCACTTAAAACTGAAGTGGTTCAAAAACAATCTGTTCCAGTTAAACCAGAAAATTCAAAGCTTTCAAAAACTTCAAACAATCATGAAGTTAAATTTTCAAACAATCAAACTGGTAAAACTCAACAGACCTGGAAACCAAAATCTGTTATTGAATCAGGGGGACCATCACAATTTTCAAATCATCAAAGAATAGAAGTTATTGTTGTTGATGAAAATGGAAGACCCAAGACCACAATGGCTTGGGTCCCCATCTCCAACTAATCTTGTGAGTTCATGTGCAGGGTGTTCCAGGAGGAACTATCAGTAGTCATTGGATTGTTGATAGTGGGGCATCCAGGCACATGACAGGCGACATGAAGCTTCTCTACGACGTCAAATCTATTAGAGGAGGTTATGTTGCTTTTGCTGGAGATAAAGGCGGATATATTACGGGTGAAGGAATGATTTCCAACGGGGTTGTTAGCTTTGATAAGATCAACTTCGTACAACAACTTGATCACAATCTTCTTAGTGTTTCTCAAATTTGTGATAAGCAGTTCTCAGTACACTTTGATGCAAATGGATGTTATGTGCTGAAACCCGGCTTCAAAATTCCGAAAGAATGGATTCTCTTGTCGGCTCCAAGGATAAATGATCTGTATGTCCTTGATATGAGCCAAGCTATCACAACGTCTGCACAAGCAACTTGTTTCGTTTCCAAAGCCACAGAAAAAGACTCAATCTCTTGGCACAGACGAATGGGTCACATTCACTTACGCAAAATGAATCATTTGGTGTCAAATGAATTAGTGAATGGTGTTCCTCTTAAAAACTTTCATCTTCAAGACATCTGTGTCTCGTGCCAGAAAGGAAAACAAACGAAGAAGCGACACCCTACTAAGAAAATCAACACGGTGGCTGTTCCTCTTGAACGTTTGCACATGGATTTGTTCGGTCCTGTCAAGCACAAAAGTATTAGGAATGATCAATATTGCCTCGTGATAACTGATGATTATTCAAGATTTTCTTGGGTGGCGTTCATGGCACACAAGAGCGAAACCTTCGGTATTGTCAAAAACTTGATCATTCAGATTGAGAATCTATATAAGTTGAAGGTTAGGCGGATACGTAGCGACAATGGTACTGAATTTAAAAATCATGCCATGGCGGAGTTTTGCACTTCTAAAGGTATTCTTCACGAATTTAGTGCAGCTTATACTCCTCAACAGAATGGCGTCGCTGAACGTAAGAACCGCACATTGATCGAGACTGCTAGGACTATGTTGGTAGAGTCACAATTGCCGATTCCATTCTGGACTGAAGCTGTGGCCTCTGCATGTTATACGTTGAACCGAGTCCTTACAATCAAAAGGCACAACAAGACCTGCTTTGAGCTTATTAACAAACGGAAACCAGACTTGTCATATCTTGAACCGTTTGGAGCTCCGTGCACACTAATCGATCCTAATGGAAAGTTTGGGGCAAGAGCCATTGAGGGATACTTTCTTGGGTATTCCACCCCGAACTTAAGAGTCTGGAATCTAGAGACTAAAAAGGTCGAGGAATGGTCTGAAGTCAGAGTACAAAGGCACACTTTGCCAGTTAGAAATCCTGGTCAGCCTTGGATGTTTGAGTACGATGACTTTTTCAATTCGATCAATGTTGAAGCAGTTGAAGAAAATGCTGCAGCAAGGATGTTTTTCGAGAGTGACAGTGCAACAGATTCACCGGTGGTTCATCCCATTATAGTCAATCAAGAACCATCGTCAGTGAACAATAATGCTCTCGATAATGAGGATTTTCACGATGCTACCGAATTGAACGAATCTTCAGAGGATGATGAATTTCTAGATGCAGATCAAGAAGCTCCAGCAACAGCAGTTCATGGTACTTCAGAGGGTACTCCTCCAGTGGACGTCCCTAAAACAGCTGAAGCTACTGCATCATCCTCTTCGGCAATTCCGGGCATTGAATTGGTTGTTGATCTCAATCTCAACAATCTGGGTACAAATATTCCAGTTCAAGATAATCCAGAAACAAGGATTCACCATACCCATCCTCAACAAAACATCATCGGAAATGTACAAAGTGGCGTTCAAACAAGAAACATGTTGCGAAACAACAACAATGCAGGCTTGTATACGGCGATTAGAGAATCTGGTCAACAAAATGATTGGTCTTTTGCGTGTTATGTCTCACAGGAAGAGCCAAGAACTTGGAAAGAAGCTTTGAAAGATAACTCATGGGTTGAAGCGATGCAGGAAGAACTGCAACAATTCCAGAAGCTTGGTGTCTGGAAACTCGTAGAGAAACCTGCTGGCTACAAGAAGATTGGTACCCGTTGGGTGTTTAAATGCAAAAAAGATGACCGTGGAATCGTTATTCGAAACAAAGCAAGGCTAGTCGTTCAAGGTTTTCGTCAGATAGAAGGGATCGACTACAACGAAGTGTATGCACCTGTTGCACGTCTAGAAGCAATTCGGATCTTTCTGGCTTATGCCTCATTCAAAGGTTTCAAGGTATACCAGATGGACGTCAAAAGTGCATTCTTACATGGTGTGGTGGAAGAAGAGGTGTACGTCGAACAGCCTCCAGGTTTTGAAGATCCTATTCATCCCGATCGGGTTTGGTTGCTCAACAAAGCTCTATATGGTCTACATCAAGCACCGCGAGCTTGGTATGCAACCTTATCTAATTATCTGCTGGAGAATGGATTTCGCAGAGGTCTTATCGATTGTACTCTTTTCATCAAAGAACAAGATGGAGATCTTCTACTGGTACAGGTATACGTTGATGATATTATATTTGGTTCTACTAATGATGTTTTGTGTAGGAATTTCGAGCGCATTATGCAGGATAAATTCGAGATGAGTGCTATGGGGGAAATGACCTTCTTTTTGGGCCTACAAGTGCAACAAACCGAGTCTGGGATATTCATCCATCACACTAAATATGTTAGTGACATCTTGAGCCGGTTCCAGATGTCTGATGCAACGCCCACTGGTACCCCATTGCCACAAAATCACGGAATTACTCCAGACTTGAAGGGTGAAATTGTTAGCCCCTCATACTACCGCGCGATGATCGGATCTCTTATGTACCTCACAGCATCAAGACCAGATATAATGTACCCAACGTGCCTGCTAGCCAGATATCAAGTCAACCCGAAGGCCTCACATCTTGCAGCTGTAAAAAGGATTTTTCGTTATTTGAAGGGTTACCCTGACACCGGTCTATGGTACCCTAGGGATAATAACTTTGACTTGATCGCATTCAGTGATTCTGATTTTGGCGGATGCAAAATCGACGGCAAATCCACAACGGCTGGATGTCAGTTTTTGGGAAATCACCTAGTCACATGGCAGTGCAAGAAGCAGACGTGTGTCGCTACATCAACATGCGAAGCTGAATACATTGCTGCCTCAAGTTGTTGTTCCCAAGTCCTATGGATCCAACAACAAATGCGCGACTACGGTTTTGAATTCCTAACTACTCCTATTTACGTTGATAATTCTGCTGCATTACAGATCACTAGAAATCCTGTGCAGCATTCAAAGACTAAGCACATTGAAATTAAGTATCACTTCATACGTGATTGCTTTGAGAAAAGGCTAATCGATGTTGCTTACGTCCACACCGATGACCAACGTGCCGACCTTTTTACCAAAGCATTTGACAAATCAAGATTTGACTATTTATTATTGGTAAACGGCGTTAAGGTCAAGCAAGAGTAAAACCAACATCGGAAAATCATTTTTGGTAAATACCTTTGTGTTTTAAATTTTGTCTTACTTTATTGATTTTAGGGGGAGTAAATCCAAAATTTGAAAATCCAAAAACAACGAAAAATTTCAAAACACAAAAACAATAGAAAAACAAAAATGAGTTTCCTGGCGAGCAAAAGAGAAAATGATAGTACATCAGTGGTCTGTCCAAACCTCTTTAAACCTTAAATGAAAAACGATAAGCAGCTCTATATAAGATGTATCGGTAGGCTCACAATCATTTTAAAGTGTGCAGGGTGATATAAATTTAAATCGACTGAAGACCATGTGGGAACCACTCATTGGCATATGGTCTTGGTACCGAAATTTCGTTTGAGAGATTGCCGAGGTTCTGAGATATTCGGTCTTTATGCTGCTTATCATCTGGGTATCATGGTTGTATCTTTTACCGAAAAATAACGGGGACGCAAGTCTAGATCTTCCATGATACTATACATACGTGTACATACTGCATTCGACCTCAATAAGTGATCAACAATCACATGTCCACTCAAATAAGTGATAAAATATCACATTTATCCGGGAGTCAAGTTCGTCTCTCTGCTGTACGAAAGTACTGACCTGTTCACGGACTTGCTCCTGTGCCCTCATGCATCGAAAATCAAGTTCCTCATCAATAAGTGATTCTATCACATAGGGCTTGTTTTCAAATCAAAATAAGTGAGAATCTCACATCATATACGGTCAAACAGATGATAATCGGTATACTCACCGGTAAGATGAACCCTCGTGCATACCTTGATACGGGAATGTGTCGTGATGTGGATGAACACCGGTCGGTAAGTATAAATCATACCTTAACGTATCCCCTCGCCATGATTACAAATGATAAGTTGAGTTTATGTGGACAACAATACCGATAATCGTTATAGGATGCTTATCTCAATGTTAACTAATTGAACAAAGAGAGCGTTTTGGCATGACCGTACACTGATATGATTCTCTTACCCTCGAAACTCGCAAAAAGAATGTCTGTAAATATTTATTTAATGCTTTCAGTTTCTGCATCTTTGTATATATTTATTTACTGCTTTCAGTCTTTACATTTCAAAAAGTCCAAAAAGATTTTAGGTGTTTTTAATATAAACTTTCTAAAAGCCAAAAAGATTTTATTTCTATTTTATTTTCGATCGTACGATGTTGGAACTCGAGTCTTCGTTACCTGAAACCTGATTGAAAACCAAAACGACTAAATCTTCATAAACGGTCAAAATTTGCAAGTTTTGAATGTTAAAGACTAAAATTGACAAATTTACTAAACTTTCAAACTGTCGGACGGTGTTTGTTTGAACAATGGTCACATGTGTGTCGTTTGCTTATGATATTCCAGGCAGTTGTTCTCATTACGCGTTTAGATTTCTTGCATGTGCAGATTCTAAAGAAAAGGAGAACATGGTCGATGACAAGCTTCGGAATGAAGACACGACGTGAAGGCACTCAAGTGATGAAGATGATCGAGCTGCCGCTGACCATCATCAACACCACAAGGATCTCAATTCATAAAGAACAAGTATTTCACGAGCATAACTCAAGGGGGAGCTTATGTTAAGAGGGAGTTTGTCAACACACTTCCTACATGAAACGGGGAGTTTGTTGGTTCACTTTCTGCTTTCAAGACGTGAAGACTTTAAAGATCCTCCGACATGGAAGACTTGAAAGGACGTCAAAGATTTGAAGACACAAAGATCGAGACAACGATCGAGACAAAAATCGAGACAAAGCTACAGCCAAGGGGGAGTTTGTTGGTGCACTTGTGTCTGTACTTTGTCTGTATTTTGTCATGATACAAAACGATGTCTTTGTTAGTCCTGTAAGTTTGACCAAGTCAACCATCCTCCGGTTTGACTTGGCCAAACAGTTAGACAATGGTTGTAATATGTTTGGGTCGAAGGATGTGTCATCGAAGGATTGTTTAGATCCTTCGATGAGCTCGAAAGATAACCTTCGATAGATGAACCTCGAAGGATATCATCCTTCGAGGTGTTTATGTGATCCTTCGATGGGTTTCTGGTCGACAGATGATCTTACGATCAGTCTGTCTGATCCTTCGACCAGACGTGCTGTGTTCGGGTATAAATACCCATGTAGTGTGTTCACTTCACAAGTGAGTGCAAATTAGACACAAGGTGAGAACACACAGTGAGAAGTGAGAGCATTCTGTTCCGAACACACACACACACGAGAGTTAGAGAGAGTTTGCAGAATACATTTGTAAACCTTGTGCTTGTAACCGAACCTTTCATACGCATTAATACAAGTGGTGTTAATCGGTGAAGATTGTGTGTTGTGCTTGTGCTTGTTCTATCTCGGTTTGCATGCTAGCTTGGATTCCGCACTCGCTAGTGTGTTATACATAACAAGGAATAGGTTTGACCTCAACCTCCGAGGGACCTACAGATTTCCCTCTCATTAAGGGAAAAATCTGTGGAGTAAATCGGATTTCGTTTTTCATCAGGAAAGCCACTAAAGCCAAGACCATTCCACGGTCCAAGTCTTCTTGTTATAACATCACCCTTCCACCCGTAAGTTTGTGGAAATCCAGTTGTGTCTAATTTATCACTATACTCACCTACAGAAGGATCATCAGGACTCTTCCAAGATGACATGAACCGCTGCAGCCCTGTCACCAAATCCTTCCCGAATTTCATTCCTGCTATATATGTGTCACCTAGATAGTCGAAACTTTGCCAAATAATTTTATTTGTATGCCATACAACAAGATTTCCATTATTTAAAAGCTGCGCCACCACTACCGAATTATTACCATGAACAAATACCGTTGAATTGGATGACCAGACCATCGGGTTGCCGCCACTGATAATCACCAGGTTTCCCAGTCTGTTAAGTTTGAGCATGCCTGACTTATCTGCAATTGGTGTATTCCTGTTAGCAACCCATACAACAGTACCATATGATATCTTCTTGAACCATATACCCAAGTACCGATTCTTGGACTTCCCGGGACTAAAAAAGCCCAATTCAAACATTCCACCTTCAGAAACAAGGGAATTGCCATCTCGGATTTCATGATTTGCAGATATGGTGTCTAGTGCAATGCAATATGATTGAAGCAAGATCATAGCAACAAAAAAGAATATTTGTACAGATCGGACCTCCATTGATGATCTTGAGCCAAAATATTGTTAGTGTTTTTTTTATAACCCGACATTCAGAGTTTATAAATGTGTCAAATTGTTGAAAGATTAGCGTCTGAAGTCCATTAGTTCACCAACTCAGACTTTATTTTTCTAGAAGGATGACCGTTTCTCAATAAGAAACTTTATATGCAGTTTCACACTCTATTTCCACAAAAGGGCATTTTTAATGTAAATAAATTGTAGCTTATTTTAGTAATTATTTAAGGGTCGTATTATTCGCAGACCTTGGGAAATTAAATCGACACCTTCAATACGCATCGTATAGGCCTATACGATACGTATTAAAGTTGGTTCAAACTTCTAGGTCAATCAAAGGCTGGACAATGTCCCCTCTAAAAAAGTAATACGCATTGTATAGGCCTCTACGATTCGTATTGAAGGTGTCGATTTAATTTTTTAATTTTGCAAGGTAGCTTTCTGTCACGCGAATGAAGAAACGGCACTTTGGACATTTGTTGGTCGTCAAACATCTAGGAAACATTATTTGAGAATACCCATGAATTTATCGAAGCAGTAGAATGAGATCCTCCACTGTTGGGTTATCATCTTTCAACCCCGTTTTCCCTAAATTTATCGATTTTGTTTTTCAACGGGGATGCAATGATTCCTCTCAATTGAATAGACAGACACTTGCTTCATAGGACTCACTTGAACCGTCTCGGAAGTACTGAACAACCAAGATAATAGCTCTAGTTTCATCAACCCCATTTTCCCTAAATTTATCGATTCTGTTTTTCAACGGGGATTTAATGCAATGATTCCTCTCAATTGAATAGACAGACACTTGCTTCATGGGACTCACTTAAATCGTCTCGGAAGTACTAAACAACCGAGATAACAACTCTGGTTCCATCAAGCCCATTTCCCTAAATTTATCGATTCTGATTTTCAACGGGGATGTAATGCAATGATTCCTCTCAATTGAATAGACATACACTTGCTTCATAGGACTCACTTGAATTTTCTTGAAAGTACTGAACAACCGAGATAATAGCTCTAGTTTCATCAACCCCATTTTCCCTAAATTTATCGATTCTGTTTTTCAACGGGGATGTAATGCAATGATTCCTCTCAATTGAATAGACATACACTTGCTTCATAGTACTCACTTGAATCGTCTCGGATGTAATAACAGTACGTTTAGCATCCGTGGCTGCTTGAATTTCAGGAAGCAAAGGAAAACGAAGATGAACATTGTATTTATCGCGAAAGTACTGAACAACCGAGATAACAGCTCCGGTTTCATCAGCTGCATTTGGAACAAGAAGTCCAACAATTCGTTCATTATCTGTTGTCGTCTCAACAATATGAATGCACGCAACGAATTTGACAACTGTGACAGCTTATTAAAAGTTGCTCAGGCTCACGGCAACCGCATTGGTAACAAACTGGTATTGCCGGTCGCTGTTCTGGAAATTGAAGGAAAAGCACTCAAATACCGCCTTAGTAGTTGTTACCATATCCATTATCCCCTAGAGTCACACATCCGACAGCAGGGCCCACGGATCTGTGACTCCATAGGACTCACTTAAATCCTCTCGGATGTAATAACAGTACGGTTCGTGGATGTAGATTGCTAGGGTGTAACAGTACGATTTCAATAAATCTTTTCAATAATCAGTAAGCAAATACACAACGGTTCTCAAATTCATGCGATTTGTATTTCCCATAGCCACCATTCCCATAGCCACCATTCCCATAGTAAAAAACGGTTGCGGTTTGTAATTCCCGGTAGTACCGCGAGTGGGCATAAGATCCGTGGGCCCTATTGTCAGATCTATGACTACATGGAAGATGTGATTAAGGTAAGCGTGCCGTAAAGTTGCATCTTTTAGAGAGAGACCTTTAAGTATGGATCCTACAACTGCATTTGGAACAAGAAGTCCAACAATTCGTTCATTATCTGTTGTTGTCCCAAGAATATGAATGCATGCAACGAATTTGACAACTGTGATAGCTTATTAAAAGTTGCTCAGGCTCACGGCAATCGCACTGGTAACAAACTGGTATTGATGGGGTGTAACAGTACGATTTCAACAAATCTTTTCAATAATCAGAAAGAAAATACACAACGGTTCTCCAAATCCAGATTAGTAATGTAATGCAATGATTCCTCTCAGTTGAATAGACAGACACTTGCTTCATAGGACTCACATGAATCATCTCGGATGTAAAATTTGTACGGTTAGTGGATGTTAATTACTGGGATGTGACTATTCAGAAAGTAGAAGTCACTTCCAATCCTTTCCTGGTCAAATCACACTATAAAGTTTAAACCTATCTATAATACTATAAAAAGGAGAAGTGGTGTACAAGATGGTAATTTTGTCACGCGTATCAATTTTAAAGCAATATGTACAAGGTGCTTAAAGCCATTTAAGTTGCAAGTTCTTCAAAATTTTAAGACACCTGAGGGGTAAATTAGGGTTTTCACCCATTGAATTGAATGGGATTCGATGCTGGCCTGCAAATGAAGCGTCTCACCTTCATACCCACACACTGTTATAAATCTCTCCTCAAATTCCCTACGAAACACCTCAAATCTCATTATTCTCTTTCGTCACTCTCATCCACCACCCCAACGCCACCATAACCGCTTCCATGGGAGACGATTCCGGCATGGACACTCTTCACATTCTCGAGTTTTGCTACTCACGTTTGACGATGAGTAAGTTCTTCCTCCCATCTGTAAGACTGTAACATCCTTCTTTTTCTTAATGACATCGTGTTATGGTGGTGGTGGTGGTTTTGGATAGTGATTGTGCCGGTGTTGGCTTGGTTGACGTGGTGGTGGTGTTGGATGGTGTTGTTGGTGGTAGTTGTGGGAGTGGCGACATGGTTGTGGTGGTGAATCGCAACAACGGTGGATTGAACACCGACAGCTATCATACTTTCCCCTTTTTACAAACCCTAATTTCAAGAATTTGTAATTTGGGGTTTTTAGTTTCAAAATTGTGTTTTGGGTTTTATTGATTTTAGTTGTTAATTGTCTTGTTTTGTGCTTTCTTTTGGGAGTTGGAAAAGACATTTATCGATTCTGTTTATAGGTAGAACTGACCTTTGGATTGCAGTTAGTTTGATGCAAACAAGGTGAATCAAGGTGGATTCTTCTAGTCTACATCTGACGAATCAAGGTGGGTTTGTGGCGGGTCTTTACAATTGCCAATGGGAAGTGTAAGTTTCGATTACCTTCTCTTTTATTTCTGCGAATATGGATTCTTGTGTGGTCGATTACTCGAGTACTGTTCTAGGCTTTTGGCTTCTGCGATTAGGTTATCGTCTGGTCGAATATGGTTGATTACCCTTACTTTCTTGGTCGATTATTTTATGAGGATTAAGGGCGATCCAAGTGATTTATGGGCTCTTTGAGTTCTTTAATTTGTTAAGGTAGTTATTAATTTGTTAATTAGTTTAAGAAAGATTAATGCATGTTTGGGTTTAGTTTGTTTGTTTGAAGATTAAGAACTCTTTGTTTCGTCAAGAAGAAACATGATCGACCGATCGATATCCTCCTCGAATTGTTCAAGGTAAAACTCGTATTTCTGAACCCATTTTGTGGAAAGCGTTTAGAAAAGTGTATAATTTTCGCATCTGTTTACAGAGGTCGGGGCGGTTTGACGAGCAGATTGAACTACTTCAATCGAAAATTGCTTATATGGAGGAAAAAAGTGTATAATTTTGCTTAAGAATTAATATGAAAAATTGCTGATATGGATCATGAAATGACTTGTTCCATCTGATGTGGTTGTATGATGATTTATTATTATAGTTTATTTATGCTTATTATGACTTAGTCACCACCGGGCAGCCATATATATGGCAAAAAATGGCGTATTCAATGTTCACTGAATATTAACACAGAAGCAGTACGACTATCAGCAAGAGGTCCAAATCTGCAGGTTTACTTAATGTTTTCTTTAGTAGCGTTTACATTGAATGTGGTCTTTTTGTGTTTAGAAACACGAGTAATGGGTTGATGGCTTGATGCTAATGTCTAGATGTAGCGTCTTGGGCCTTTTTCTCAAATGGGTAGGATGGGTTAAGTATAAATATTACTGGAGGAAGGGGCCAAACACGTTGATTTCGGTTGTCTTTGTGATCATAGTTAACACATTAGTTATCTTAAAAAAGGCATCATGAAAAAAAAATTAGGTCAAACCCGAACATGTTTTGACCTGTTAAAAAGTTGCCACTTTTGCTTATCTTGCTATTTGTGGTTTCAGAACCAACTTGTTTTAGAGAAAGACTGATACAAGATCCGTCAAATGTTTATATCAACACAAGGAAAGTCTCTTATTCTTGCTGATTATGGGCAGGTAAAGAGAGAAATATCATTGTGTTTTTTATATACTGATTCAATTGATAGGTCCCATAGTGTTGGGATTGAACCCTACCAGAGGAACAGATAATGTAAAGCCAAAACCAGGTCACAACAGAGGATTCACAATAAGCAGCAGTTTACACTTTGCTCTCCCCTTGAAAGTGATTTATAACAACTGATGGTCTCTATCTGCTGTTCATATTAAACTGCTGCTGTCCTTTCAACTGCTGATGAAAACCCTGAAGTATCCAACACTGCTGGTCCTATCTACTGATGATAAAGCACTGCCCAGTCAAGGACTGATCAACCTTGAGGAAAGCACTGACATAAAGAGAAAGCAGCTGTTTAGTGAATTATCTGTTTTATGTATAGTCAGTGGTTAGGTTAGCAGTGTTTATGTAAGGACAGTAGATACAGGTTGTTAGACTGTTAGACGTCGCTTTCATGGTGACGTCAGCTGAGATACCTCAGTAGTTTGGTTTTCCTATAAATGTAACAGTACCCTGTACTGTTACATTTGATTGACTGAGCGAGTTCTTCTCCTCATGTCTAATCCTTTCATCTTGTGTGCAACCAACCTTAGGGCATCAGGCTGAGGGGGAGTTTAGTTTGTAAGCATATCTGTAATCTTTTGCTTTGATTTGTAAATCTTTTGACTCTATGAGAAGCAATTGTTTATCAAACTATTTTCTCCATTTGATTGTGTTTACAAAGTTTTTTTTTATTTCCGCTGCACTTTACATGTTTTCATATTTACAAATCGTTCCAAACATACAAACAAACACAATCATGAGAGCCTCCGATCCTAACAATTGGTATCAGAGCCTGGACAGTCAAATTCGATCTAACAATCAATTTGACATAACAATTCGGCTCAAAATTCATTGATACTAAGGTTGGTTGTATTTAGTTGAAAAACAGAGTACTGTGTAAATCATGTTCAAAATGGTTTTTCAAAAACTCTGAAAATCAACCAAGATGTCATATGACACACAAATTTCACACAACAAGTGATATCATGCAAAAGTCACCCATAGTTTTCAGATCTGTAAACATATCTGTTAAATTATGGGATTGTTTCATATTTTTCAATATTGATTTCAACTGTTGTTTTGATATTTGTGATGTTTTCATTAAATACTAAAGTATGAACCTCAGATTAACAAAACCTATGATTCATAAGACATTGATGTCTTGTTAACTCAAAAAGAGGGAATTAAAACTTTAGTCATTCAGATCTTATGTGTTAAAAACAGGTTGAGTCCCTCAAAAGGACAAAATCAACTTTGTTAAAATACATTGAGGAAATTCACAAAAACTCAGAAGTGTGTTTATCTCAAAACTTTTTATGTCAAAAGAAAAGAGTATAAACATAAAACACTTATGAGTCAAAGTTTAGGGTAATAATGGTCATTAAGCAACTATGTGCATTTATCTGTTCAGAAAAAGGTTTTGATTCCAGTAAATGAACTCCAAAGAGGACTAGACAAATGTTCAAAAAATTTTCTCCATGTGTCCTCAGGTTTGCAATCAACTAACAAAGAAAATGGTTCCAAACAGTGGTCAAAATGTATCCAAAAGTTTCCTACCACTGTTGTCAAACCACTGACCATTTTCAAAAAAACTTGTGAATGATATGATTATATACTCTATTGAAATTATACCAGATCCTTTTTGATACTATTCTCAGAAAATCCTTTAACTATTTTTTGTTGTTCAAAGGATTTTCTCAAATAACCAGGATATATTATTCATTTTTTTTAATAATATATTTGGAACTTATGCTTGTTTTTGTTGGCAATAGTTTCAGCTCCTGTCAGGATGTAATACCTTATTTTTTTGATGGTATTAGTGTCCTCATAAATGGGTCAAAAGGAAATGGTACATATGTCATGATCATGTCATACTCAGGTTTGCTCCTAAATTTTTATCAAAGGTTGATTGCAAACTGTGCTTAAATTACTAGGGTACTCATGTGTTAATTGAATATTAAACGAAAATGAGTTGCCTTAGCAAAAAGTTTTCATCATCTGGGGTACTAAACCACTGTCTTTCAAAATTGACATGTGGCAAAACCTTGAATGAAAATCTTCAAAACTGTTGCTGAAACACCTGTCCTTCAGAATTGTACCATTTACCCTAACCACTGTTTTGTTCCAACGTCTGATCTCTAAACACTGTCCACTGTTGAAAGTTAACCACTGATCCCTCATTTTCTTGAAAAGCACTGATGCTCAAAATCAGTGTCTTATCCACTGATATGCTATCCACTGATAGTAAAAATCATCCACTGCCCATAATTTTTACCGTTGTAACCACTGATGCTTGATACGTCAGTGGCCCTTAAAACAACTGTTCTCCATACTTCATCCACTTCATCAGTGTTTGACACGTGGTCAGTTTTTAGCCCTCGGATCTTAATAACCGCTGCCACATCACCGATCATTTTTTAAATAAAACCCTGCCCTAAACCCCAAACAGGGTTTTACACTGTCGAATTGAATTCCAAAATTCTCTTCTCATAGCAGTTTCCAACCCTTCTTCTCAAAATCTCCAAAATCCTCCTTCGTTCTTCTCCGCAAAAATGACAAAATCAAAGTCAAAATCAAAATCAAAACCTAAATCACCATCACCTTCCAAAGAGGTCGCTCAAACGGCCGAAGAACCCATCGAAATACCATTCAAACAATCTCACAACTATCTGGGTTTACTCACAAAACCTACTGATAATCACACCTTTGACACCATCATTGATACATTATCTGCATCAAAGTACAAAACTTTGTTAACAGCAAATGCTCCCATCTATCTGCAAACCCAGAGAGAGTTTTGGAAAAAGGTGTCGCTTGAAAAACAAGACGGAAAAGTCATAGCCATTAACTCCTCAATACAGGGTAAAGCAGTTCAAATAACCCCACAGTCGATCTCCGAAATCTTTAATCTCAACGATCAGGAAGGTAAACTCTCTTTTGAGAAAGCCGAGATGAAAACTGATTTCGTAAAAAGGGGATATGCAGAACAATCAAAGGTTGATACCTTACAAAAAGGTTATTTTCCGTCTGCTCCAAGATTTTTATTTCACACACTTTTGATGTGTGTTTCAAATAAAACAACATCATTTAATGAAATACCATTGAAGATTCAATGCCTGGGGTATGCCATTTTGAATAACAAAGATTACAACTATTCCCAGGAAATCTTCAATGACTTAGTGAAAAATGTTGACAACAAAGCATTTTTACTTTTTCCAAGATTTTTGAGTTATTACTTTAAACAAAAATTTGTAAAGGAAAATGAAAATTTGCCAAAACAAGGTGTTCATTGTCAAATAAAAAGCTTAACAAAAGAAACATTTTCAAGGATGATGGCACCAATAAAAACAAAAGCAGGGGTACCTGAGCAGATTTTAGCGGTTACAACTGCTCCTCAGGTATCAGCTGCTGAGCCCACTGCTCCAGGTGATCATAGCAGCACAACCACTGCTTTGAAACCCACACCTGACATCACCAAAAAGACCAAAAGAAAAACATCCAGAAAACTCACCATACCCAAAACAAAGGCAACTCTGGAAGATGAGATCCCAGAGGAAATGCCTGTGACAACACAAAAGTCACCACAAACCACTGCTGCTACTTCCTCACAGCAGTTGGAAGAAAGATCTCAACCCAAGCCTAAAACTCCTCCTGCATCCTCACAAAAGGATCAGGTTGTAAGCACAGGGACACAACAATATGAAGCTCTGAATCCACTTGGATCCATCTTCCTCAGTCCTGATCCCAAGGACATGTCTCTTTCAACTCCCATCCCCTCACCAATAATAATGCCACAATCCATGCTACCTTTGTTGCATGCAGCTGCTGTAGCTCAGACACATACCAGTTCCTCTCTATCACCTGTCACTGAGAGTATACCCCCACAGGTGACTGGGTCTGATGCTACTACTCCTGCTATCCCAGCAACAATTGAGGAGGTTACACCCCCTGAGTTACAAGTAACTCTCGGTGGTAGTTCAAGTGGAGCAACAACTACAACTGGTGGATCAACAGGTCTCCAGTTGGTCAGTTGTTTCATAAATCAGACTCCCTTGCAGGCAATTTCTTCAATAGCACCAATGTTAACCACTAGTGAGCCTATTTTGACCACTAGTAACATCAAAGGTTTATCAAGTGCTGAAGAAAGAAGTCCCTAGTACCAAGAACAAGGGGCATCAATGGGTGATTTTTGGGACTCTGTTCCTAAGACACACATTGATATAACCACTGCTGGTGGGGATTCAGATGATCCTACTAAAGTAGGTGATGATTCAAGATATCAGGAATTGACGGGCAGAGTTGACAAACTTGAAGAATCAGTTGCTGAAATAAAGGAGATGGTGCAAGAGATTTTAAAAGCTCAGAAAGCACAAGCCACTGCTGTTCCTGCTCAAGCACCTGCACAACATGCATTTGCTGAAAATGAGCTTTGGAATACTTTTCAACCCATGCTTGAAGCACAGCAACTTATGGCTGACAAAAAGCATGCTATTCAAGTACAAATGCTGACCAACATGGTTGAACCAAGATTTAAAGACACTCAAGCAGATATCAAGGCTATAAAGGCTAGCATTCAAAGTGCCTCTAGCAAAGTTCCTTCTTCCATACCATTTCTTGTAAACCCCCCTTCAGATAATGCCAAAAAGGGGGAGAATAACAAGCTGTTGGGAAAAATGAATAGGATGGGAATAGAACATGGCCTTCATGTTGAGTCTGAAAAAGAAAAAGAAAAAGAAAAGCAGGTCTCAAAACCTGTTAGCCAAACAGCTGATACAACAGTAGTTACAAAAACTGCTGTCAGTAGCCAAACAGCTGCCATGTCATCAACACACACCACTACAACTACTGCTCCACCATCATCATCTACAATCATACCATCACCACTGCCTCCTGTCATAAAACAGAAGACAACAGATGTTACAACATCTGTTGTAATGACAACAGTGATTGAAACACTAGTTGTTTCAACCACTGTCAGTCAATCACTGTCACAAACCACTGCTATCCAATCTACCACCACTGATCCACCCAAAACATCATCTGCTCCTTCTTCATTAAAAAGGAGAAGGAATATCATATCAGATGATGATTCACCACCACCATCACCACCATCAAAAACTACATCACCACTTCCATCCCCTGCTCAGAAGCAGAAGACAACTGCTGACATATCAGCAGTTGTAATGCCAGCAGATGTTGAGACACCAGTTGTCTCAATAGCTGTTAGTCAGTCATCCACCACTGCTCTCACCTCTCCTACTTCACAGCCAAAGCTCTTCAACAGAAAAAGAAAGCCAATACCTGCCGATGAGAGTACACATGATCCTAATGCTGCACAACATCCACTGGAACTTGAAGCTATCAAAAATGAGATGAGGCAATTCTATATAGAAGAAGATCCTTCAAAAAGGAGATTCTCCTCACTCATAGGCTACATGCCACCAGAGGATATGGATGATTACCTCAAACTCAAGGAAAGGCAGGCTAAAGCAAGAGCTAAATTTGAAAGTGAACGTGAACGTCTAAGCGAAGAAGGCATTGCTAAAAGACTGGATTTCTTCCTTGAAAAGGTAAAGCAGATGGAAGAATTCGCACAGGAACTAATCAAAGAAAAGGCTGAACAACGCAAAGAGCTAAGAAAACAATATCTTGCCTACATTATGAAAGAAAAATTCTATCCTGCTGAAGAAAAACAGTTTGAAGAATGGCCAATAATCGCTCTAAAGCATGAGGCTGAGAGGATTGACAGAATTAAGAATGATCCTACAAAGAAGAAAAATGCTCCAAACTGGAACAAATTCAAAAAGCTCATTGCTGACTTCACTGCTGAGTATAAAAGAAAGAAAAAGGAGCTGGTGGATGCAAAAATGGATACTGCTGAAGCCATATCAAAATGGTCAAGACAGCAGACTGATGAAGCCTACGAAAGGCTGAAGAAAAGAAAGATAACTGTTTCAGGCACTTCTAAGAAGCAAGAACAAATGATGAAGCTTGAACAGAAGATAGGAAACCTTGACACACTGTTCCGGTCTACTTTTGTAACAAATCAAGAAGAGGGAGAACAGCTGACTGAAGAAGAGGTAATAGAAAAGGAAGCAGAGTACTTCAAAGATACCATCACGAAAATGGGTCTAAAAGAAGAAACTTCAACAAAGCTTCAAAGCTTTTTTAAAGCATTAAACAAACCTGCGTCTCCAAACACTGCTAAAGACAAGACAGAAGCTGAAAGACAAGAACTTATTGAACAAGAAACTGCAGAAGATATAGCTGCAGCAGACAAAGTCACTGAAGAAGCGTTCAAAAGAATGTCTGAAAGTCTGCAGGTGTTTTCAAGGCCATCATCCCTCAACTCATCATCAAATAAGTCTCTCCCAAGAAACCCACTTGGCTTAAAAATACTAAAGTGGATGTCTGATCAAAAGACTCACGTATTGACCCTGGTCAGAGCCAATGGCGAAGTGAAGTACATATCAAGGAAAGAAGCACTAGGCCTTAGTGTTCAAGATTTGCAGGATCTCCTTGAACTTTCACTGTGTAGGGATGAGGATGACCAGAGTGCACAGGAATTTGAAGCTGAATTCAAAGGTCAAGCTAAGGCACTCTTGATGAGTAATAAAGGTCCTGAATAATGAAGGGTTTTAGCATTATCTGTTCCAGGGGGAGATTGTTGGGATTGAACCCTACCAGAGGAACAGATAATGTGTCACACCCTGGCTTTGCGGAAGCGTGGAATATTTTTGGTGTGACTTCTTAATACCATAGCTTAATCATAACAAAGCTATATGAATTTAAAAACCATGCAAGTCATCATTAAGTTTAGAAATCAACGTACAATACCATTGTTTTAAACATACGACCATAACCTTGTCCAACAACATTACAACTAATAACAAAACATAAACGAGGGTTAAGGATTGTGTCTTGTCCAGGTAAGAGAACACAACCCCTAATCCTTGATGACTTCATGAAGATTGCAGCGGAAAACGTTCATACCGTGCCAGAATCCGTTAATTTCCTGAAATATATGTGAGTTGAAAAATCAACAATAATGTTGAGCGAGTTCATGTGCAAGTGAGTAAGTAAAACACTTGTAAGTATAAAAGTTTCCTGGTATGTAGCAGTGTAAGAGGACTTGTGATCACCAATGGTTTGCAAGGCCATTAGCATGTCGTGAAATGCAAGTAAGTAAGATACAACCCTAGCTGATTTTTGCGTTGGGCAACCAAGTCACTCCAGGTCCGTTGTGGTTAGCCTCCGAGAGGTCCGTTTGGCCTGAAGCTGGGCTCGCTACACCCAAATAGATCTACCGCTCGAGTCCCTCGGGGTTCTAACTACCCATTCACATGATCTAAACCTCCTTACGTTATTCATACCGCGTATAAAGTACTTGTAAACAAAGTAACATGTATTTCACCCCCGCAGTTAAGAAAACTGAAAACAGTTAGAGAAAAGGGGGACATGAACTCACAGTGGATGCGTAAACTCTATCAAGCGTCTCCTGATACTGTAAGCTGTGCAATGACCTACAAGTGCTAATTCTATTAGACGGACGGCCGTGCTTTAGCTTTACAGTTTATGTTTGCGGGAAATAGTTAGACAACTATTTCGTGTTACATTTTGTTTATGCTTGATAGTTATTCTTCCTTCCCAAGGATGGGGGATACAATACATGTGCGTAAGTTACGTTTTATCATTCTTGCGGTAATGTAATTACCGGTGTAACTTATATGTTAATGGAAGCGTTCGTAAAGTTTTGGAATCGTTAACGCTTGTAAATATTATTTTCACTCTAAAATAATATTTATGTATTTCACAAAATAATCATAAACAGTGTTGTGACAAATATATTTATCACGTTAATCTTTGTGAAAATCCCACCTCCGAACGTTTTAGTAAAATATAGTACTGGCGAAATTTATGTTTCAAAAGTATGTCCAAAAATAGTTCTAACACTTGTTGTGTAAAAAGTCTAAGTGTTAGGTTTTTAGAAAATTTCGCCAGAGTTTCCTCTGCAACTGGAGGTGGCCACGCTTTCAAGCGTATCATTTTCTTTTAACAAATCAATTCAACAACTTCTTTACTTCATCAAACAATTTCCGACACATCAAACTAGTCAATAAGTATGTATATTTGCATAAACGCATGAACTTGCAGTTTTTCTGCATCTATATTATAAATCCCATTCATATACGTAGATCTTTATATAAAGTACTTTCAATCTTGTAAAAACCTCGTTTTTAGAGAAGTCCGACTTTACAACTTCTAGTTATTTTTCCAAAAATAGTCATTTTGTCGAAATATGCGTCACACAAGTGTTTACACACTTGTGTGTTGTAAGATCTGTTTCTTTAAAATATGATTTCTTTAAAGTGTGGTCCTTTGAAGATACCACTTGCGGATACGTAGATCCGCTAGTTTTAAACACCATTTTACTGGTTAAATCACTTTTACACAAGTATAATATTTCGCACAAGTTCATGTCTCTAAAATGTGGTAGTGTTCATCTTTAACCCTTGTATCTTTCAAAAACAAGCTTATGTGATGAACATGATTTTACAAAGTCGGGTTAAACGAAGTTTCGAGCTACCACATTATAGATCGGGTCTAGTTAAGCACAAATTTCAAGTCCTACGACTTTTACACAAGACATGTGCTATTAACCTCTATTTTTACGATTTTAGTGGACTTTAAAGATCTAAAACGCGTGTTAACGATATTTATCCAACGAAACTTCTTTTAACCACTTTAGATAAGTATAAAAACGAGTTTTAAAGGTTATACCTCTAGCTCAAGGCTAGGGAAGATCTTTGATGGAGAATGGGTGGATAAAAGCGAACGGGAGAGGTCCTTCGTACTCCGCTTGCACCAAAGCTCCTTAAACGCGAACCTTGAAGCTTGAATGATCTTGAAATGTAGTGAACATGGACCGAAAATGGTGGGTAAGGGGCTGGAGTGTTCGGCCGAGAGTTGGGAGGGAGCAAGAGAGAGTGAGTTGTGGTGTTTAGTGGATAATCATCTCAAGTGTTTATGTGTGTTATTTATAGGCAATATCAAGGTGCAATGTCCATTGGTCAAAATGTAGTGTAGATATGAGACAAGGCAAGATTATGGCAAGATCACAAGTACATGTTGGTGCTCCCAAGGTAACCGATCGGTTGGGGGAGGGGGTCCATGGTTCGATTTTAATTAGGGGGTTAAGGGCTTAGTTATGTTTAACTTGGTTAAGTTAGGCACTAAACTTGGTTTGTTATATTTAGTGTGTTGTAGCGGGTGTTAGGGTAATCAGAGACCCTAACTAGCTCAGAAAATTAATAATAGTGAAAATAGTAATATTTTCATGTTCCGGGTAAAGTCCGGGTGTTCGGTTGGATAGTAATCCGTTAAAGTGTTACAAAAGACTTTAAAGTGTCGTTATTGCATCTTTAGTGACACAGTTTGTTTTCCCGACACTTTAGAAAGTGTCTAGTAATAGTTTCTCATTTTTGGCACTTTACTAGTCAGCTAGAAGCTGGTTAAATTATTTAAAGTGCTGTGTTTGGTACTTAAAGTACGTTTTAGGCACATCCGAATCAGTGTATCTTATCCCTAGAGACGCGGTAACACAACCCTTATATCCTACACTCACTACCAGTGTAGACAAAATATATGAGGCTCTTAACAGGCCTGGAGGCAGTATTTGCCTGATGCTGGTTATATCAGCATGTTCACTGTGTATCCGTTAAGTGCTACTGTGCTTTTTGTGCATCATGTTTGTCACTAGGGTTCAGTATGTAAATAATGTAGTGACAGCAAATAAAGTATGATGCAAGTAAGTGCATGTATCAGTATGCAGGTAGCAGTTTATCAGCTAGTTTCAATCAAGCACAGTAATTAAGCAGTAATCAATCATTAATTAAGTTGTACGGATACCTGGTTTTGTGCGGGTTGTCACATTCTCCCCCCGTTAAATAAATTTCGTCCCGAAATTTAAGTTCTGCTTGTAGAAGCAGGGTCCTTGGGAAATAAGTGGGGGTATTTCTCTTTCATCCGGTCCTCACGCTCCCATGTGAATTCAGGACCATGTCTGGCATTCCAACGTACCTTGACGAGTTTGACACTGCTCCGGCGGGTCTTGTTAACTTTCCAATCTGTGACCTCGACAGGTTCTTCAACGAAGTGGAGCGTGTCGTCAATATGAATCTCGTCGATAGGAATGGCAACGTCAACTTGAGTTGGACTCTTCTTTAAATTGGATACATGAAATGTATCGTGAACACCATTTAGTTCAGCAGGTAGGTCCAACTTGTATGCTACCGTCCCGATTCTTTCTAGAATTCTAAAGGGACCAATGTAGCGTGGATTCAACTTTCCTCGCTTTCCAAAGCGCGCCACCCCCTTCCAGGGTGAAACCTTCAATAATACCATCTCTCCGACTTGGAAGTCCACATGCTTCCGGTTTGGATCCGCGTAGGCCTTTTGCCTGTGGCGAGCGGCTTCGATGCGTTTGAGTATTTGCGCGATCTTATCTGTCGTCTCTTGGACGATCTCGGGACCAGCAAGTTGCCTATCACCTGCGTCAGACCAACATAGTGGGGATCGGCACTTGCGTCCGTATAGGGCCTCAAATGGCGCAACACCAATACTGGTGTGGTAGCTGTTGTTGTATGAAAATTCGACCAAGGGTAAGTGTTTATCCCAGCTACCTCCTAAATCCATAACACATGCCCTCAGCATGTCTTCCAACGTTTGTATTGTTCGCTCGCTCTGGCCATCGGTTTGCGGATGGAATGCAGTGCTCAAATTCAATTGTGAGCCAAAAGATTCTTGGAAAGATTGCCATATTCTTGACACAAATCTTCCGTCTCTATCAGAGATGATCGAGAGTGGTACTCCATGTCGCGCTACGATCTCTCTCATGTAAATTTCCGCAAGTTTACTAGTACTGTCTTTCTCCCTGATTGGCAGAAAATGTGCGGATTTTGTTAGGCGGTCTACAATCACCCAAATCATATCATGGCCTCTTGGCGTTCTTGGCAGTTTTGTAACAAAATCCATTGAGATTTGTTCCCATTTCCATTTGGGAATCTCAGGTTGTTGCAGAAGTCCCGAAGGCTTCTGGTATTCTGCCTTGACCTTAGCGCACGTTAAACATTTGCTCACATAGACGGCAACGTCTCCTTTCATCCTAGGCCACCAATAATAATTCTTGAGGTCCTGGTACATCTTATCCGCCCCGGGGTGTATAGAGTACCGTGACTTGTGCGCTTCGTCGAAAATAACGTTCCTTAAACCTCCAAACAAAGGAACCCAAAGTCTCTTCTCGAAACATAATGTTCCTTCTTTGTTTGGTGCCAATAACTTCTCCATCCCACGGAGGTATTCATCCTCAAGATTTCCTTCTTTAAGGGCTTCTTTTTGTGCAGCGCGAATGCGCGAGGGAAGATCGGTTCGTACGATCATTTCTAGAGCCCTAACCCTTATGGGCTTGATTCTTTCCTTACGACTTAGGGCATCGGCAACTACATTCGCCTTTCCCGGGTGATACTTGATCTCGCAGTCGTAATCGTTTAGTAACTCAACCCATCGTCTTTGCCTCATATTTAACTCCTTCTGGTTAATTATATGTTGTAGGCTCTTGTGATCTGTGAAGATTGTGCACTTCGTACCATACAGGTAGTGCCTCCAGATCTTTAGTGCAAAAACCACTGCGCCAAACTCTAAATCATGTGTGGTATAATTCTTCTCGTGCACTTTCAGTTGGCGCGATGCGTAAGCAATGACCTTTTGGCGTTGCATCAACACACAACCCAATCCCTGACGCGATGCGTCACAGTATACCACAAAATCGTCGGTACCTTCCGGTAGAGCTAAGATTGGCGCGTTGCAGAGCTTGTCTTTCAATATCTGAAACGCTTCGTCCTGTTTGATTCCCCAATCAAACGTCTTATCCTTCTGGGTCAGGAGCGTCAAGGGTTGAGCGATTTTTGAAAAATCCTCGATGAACCTTCGATAGTAGCCAGCCAAACCCAAGAATTGTCGAATCTCGGTTGGCGTTGTAGGCGTCTCCCAATTCTTGATTGCCTCGATCTTTGTGGGATCAACATGAATTCCATCTCCATTAACCACATGTCCAAGAAACTGGACTTCGCGTAGCCAAAACTCGCACTTAGAGAACTTGGCGTACAGTTGTTCCTTCTTTAGCAGCTCTAGTATGGTTCTAAGATGTTGTTCGTGTTCAGCCTCCGTCTTTGAGTAAATCAGGATGTCATCGATGAATACAATCACGAACTTGTCTAAGTATGGCTTGCAAACTCTATTCATCAAGTCCATAAACACTGCAGGTGCATTGGTTAAACCAAATGGCATCACGAGGAACTCGTAGTGTCCATAACGAGTTCGGAAGGCTGTTTTCGGGATACTTTCCTCCTGTATCCTTAATTGATGGTATCCAGATCGAAGATCGATCTTAGAGTAACAGCTTGAACCTTGAAGTTGATCGAACAGATCGTCGATCCTTGGCAGTGGATACCTGTTCTTTATCGTCAGCTTGTTCAATTCTCTGTAGTCAATACACATACGGAAACTTCCGTCTTTCTTCTTGACAAACAAGACCGGAGCTCCCCAAGGCGAGAAGCTTGGTCGGATAAAACCTTTATCTAACAGCTCCTGAAGCTGTGTTGACAATTCCTGCATTTCTGATGGAGCAAGTCTGTATGGTGCCTTAGCCACAGGCGCGGCGCCTGGAACTAAGTCAATGTGAAACTCCACTTGCCTCTGAGGTGGCAATCCAGGTAAGTCTTCTGGGAAGACTTCTGGGTACTCCCTTACGACAGGGATGTCTTTGATTGTTGGCTCAGCAGCCTTCTTATCCACAATGTGTGCCAGGAAGGCAACACATCCCTTCTGCAAACACTTCCTTGCCTTCAAACAGCTGATAATTCTCAATGGCGTCTCACGCTTTTCTCCATGTACCACAATGGTCTCACCATCATCAGTTGGAATACGAATCACTTTTTCGTGGCAAACAATCTCCGCTTTGTTGCCAGATAACCAATCCATTCCTACTATCACGTCGAAGCTTCCCAATGGGACCGGTAGTAGATCAAGAGTAAACTCGCGTTCTCCCAATTCTATCACACAACCTCTGATTACTTCGTCGGCTCCAACTAACTTTCCATCAGCCAATTCGATCGAGTAGGGTATGTCTAACTTATTAGCAGCTAACCCAAGCATATTCTTAAATTCTAGTGATACGAAGCTATAATCGGCACCAGTATCAAACAAAACGGATGCATAGCGTTGATTGATAGGGAACGTACCGGTAACAACGTTGGGATCCTGGCGTGCTTCCTTTGCTCCAATCTGAAATACCCTTCCACGGGCTTGGTTCAAATCCGGGCAATCCTTTTTGAAGTGCCCAATGTCACCGCAATTGAAGCATCCAAGTCTTTTACCACTTCCCGCACCATCCATAACTGGCGGGTTGTTCTGGTTAGCATTTCCAGCTTGGTTGGCATTGTTGTTTCGATTATTCCCCTGCTGGCGACCTCCAAAACCTCCCCGGTTGTTATTCCTATTCATATGTCCTCCCTGGCCTCCCCGGCCAGTACCAACCCAACAGGTGTCCTTCAAATGACCACGTCTCCCACATACTTCGCATACTTTTAGCTGACATTGACCCGAATGGTGGCGTTGACAGGTATTGCATCTGGGCTGGGTGCCCATGTATCCTCTCCCTTTCCTTACACTGCCAGCTGCACCCTGAGCTGGCGTGCTTGGTGCTCCTCTCTTACCATCACCGCTAACACTTTGTTTGAAGTTTGAAAACTTTCTTTTGTTACTTCCGGACGACTCAACATGCGTCTCTTTCTCCTTTGCCTTTACATCGCCAAACTTGTTTAAACGAATCCCCTCCTCGGTGAGAGCCACGCTCAAATCGATGGCTTCAGTGATAGTCGCTGGTTTGGAGGAGGTTACCATGCTTATTATTTGGGGAGCCAAACCCCAAATGAAGCGCTCGATTCGTTTGTATTCAGGCGTAACCATGTAAGGAACCACTTGAGATAGGTCATGAAACCTCTGAACGTACTCTGCTACTTTCGGACCATCCATCTTTAAGTGCCAGAATTCAGTCTCCAACCTCTGAATTTCTGCGCGTGAACAGTACTTTCGGCGCATCAATTCTTTCAATTCGGCCCAAGTCAGGGCGTAGGCGGCAGCTTCGCCTAGAGTTTGGACTTGTAGGTTCCACCATGACAGGGCTCCGTCCAGAAATAGCCCTGAAATGTACGTGACTTGTTGATCCTCAGCACACTTGCTCATGCGTATGACAGAGTCGGTCTTCTCAGCCCAGCGGGTAAAGGCAACTGCACCTCCCATGCCATCGAAGTTAACTGGTTTGCAGTCTAAGAACTGCTTGTAGGTGCATCCTGCACGTATGTTAAAACATGTGTTTGGCATTAGCATCACTGCTAAAATCTCCATCTAGTTCATGGTAGGTTCGAATGGCGTGGTATTACCGTGAGGTGGATTGTTATTGCCTTGATTGACACTTCCGCTCCCTCCTGGCTGAGAAGCTGCGTACTGCGCTATGGCAGCAGCAATGACTTGTTGTAGCTCTTCCTGAGTGGTAGGCATAGGCTGTTGTTGACGTCTTGGCGGCATCTTTCTAAAAGATGGTTTACGTCGGTCAGGTCGTATATATAATGATAGTATTAGTACATAACATCTCATGTTATAATCACATTAATCACACGACATCTCATGTCACAAATATCAATCACACAACATCTCATGTTATCACACATCACAAATATCAATCACACAACATCCCATGTCACAAAACATAAACACGTAATCAAGCGAATCCAAAATATGGTGAGAAAACTGCGATTGCCATAATAATGAGACCACATCGTAAGTGTATACATACAATCATGAATCACTGGGGCTACATCACCCCTGTCAAAAGCTACATCAGTATCAATACAACATCCAGTACATAACAAAAGTCAAATCGTAACGTAGTCTCCTCAAAAATGCTGTGCAAGTAAGAGCAATCGCTGACTTCTCACCTCGCCTACCCTGTGGCACTGATGAGCTCAAGCAGATGGTGGTGGAGGAGGAAAACGGGTATAAAACAAACGGCGCATCTCTAGCCAATCTGCCTCCATCGCCAGCTGCGTGCGAATAACGGAGGCAATCTGCTGCTCCAAGGTAGCAAGACGAGCAGCATAGTCAGGGGGTAATGGTCGAAACGGCTGTAACGGAGAAGGTACCCGGCCATGGCACTGACATGGCCGAGCTCTCTCGAGCTCCTGTAGTCGCTGCTCGTGCGACTCATGCTGGTAAACAAAAGACATCAATACATCCTCGATAGTGTGTCCCACGTGGAACCTGTGGTATGGATCAGTGGGTGGCATAGGGGAAAATGGAGACCAAAGCAATGGCTCTCGTGTGGGGTCAAATGGTGCCATCCCAAAAGGAGCAGTAATAGGTGGAACAAAAGGCATCTGTGGTAAGAAAGGCATGGGCATCGGTACATGCCCTGATGGGTGGGCTGAAGAGCCCTCTCCAGGCCCCGCTGGAGGTATGTATGTGGGAACCTGAAACGAAAAGTCAGCGTGTCTAGCGTCTGGAATCTGTGGGGGTAGTGGTGGGACGTCCTCATCAGCCGGGATCCACTCGTGCTGTGCGGCCTCGTCCGGCGGATCCATCTGTGCCGCGAACGGTGCATGTCCGGGCTCTATGGGAACGGGATCAAATAAAGGGGCTACAACAGGGTGATCAGGTGCCAAGTGCTCAAATGGTGGGTCAACAGGTACAGCAACTATGGGTAGAGGATCGATGGGATCAACAGCAATGGGCTCAAGGGGTATATCTGCATGCATAGGGTCATGCTCTGGTAACGCATCAAGAGCAGCTGCCTGCTCAGGGGCAAGGGCAGGCTCCAAGTCATCGAATGCCATATCAAAGTCAAAATCAGGATCGATCGGGTCGAAAGGATCAATAGGATCAGCAGGATTCTCCATCATCTCGTCCAAAGGGACAAACTCCAAATCGCGGTCAGGGTCGAACCCTGGGGGAAACATAGGGTCGGAATCCTCCACGTCCTCGTGGTCAAAAGTAGGACTGGGGATGGGGGCGACAGAAGATGCATGATCAGAATCTGACTCGTGAGAGTAGTGCTGCGTACTAAGGGTATGTGTCGGTGCAGAAGCCACAGACTCAGAGGAGTCCTGGGCTGGGGAAAGTGCAGGTGCCTCCGCAGCCGGAGCATCTGCAATCAGTAGAGGGGCAACAGCGGGTAGGGCCTCGCCCTGAACGTCCTCCATAGGCTCCTCCTCGAACAAGTCGACGTCGTCCTCGTCGCCGTCGAATGGTAACTCCTGAATAGGGTAAGCAGCGAGGGGTATGGGAGCAGGGATCACTGCTAGTGGCAAATCCCCGGCCGGAATATCAATAGGGAGCTCATCGTCGCCATCAGGTAGGGCGAATGGTTGGAAGTCGTCATCGTCGGTACTCGTAAAGTCTGACGTGTACACCTCGTGCTCCGAGGGCTCTAAATCATCTGACACAACACGCCTGGGGTTGGTGATGTCTGAACCACCTGAATCAGCCGGATCCATGTATCTGTAACATAAACACAAGTATGCACAAACAGTCAATCACATAATCAGATAATCACATAAGTCACCAAGTAGGGCATCACATAATTTCTCCTAGTCTTACTAGCCAACATTCCTAGTCCCACTAGTCAACACTTCTAGTCCCACTAGCCAATCTTTCCTAGTCCCACTAGTCAACACTTCTAGTCCCACTAGCCAATCTTTCCTAGTCCCACTAGTCAACACTTCTAGTCCCACTAGACCAACACTCCTAGTCCCACTAGTCAACACTTCTAGTCCCACTAGCCAATCTTTCCTAGTCCCACTAGTCAACACTTCTAGTCCCACTAGACCAACACTCCTAGTCCCACTAGTCAACACTTCTAGTCCCACTAGACCAACACTCCTAGTCCCACTAGACGATACTTCTAGTCCCACTAGACCAACACTCCTAGTCCCACTAGACAACACTTCTAGTCCCACTAGACCAAACCTCAGCCTCCCGACTGGGCCTAAAATAATGAATAAAATGTGCTCAACATTTGTTTGTAAAAAGTTTTGGATTCTGGACTTAAGTGGTATGCAGTAAAAATGTTTTCGTGAGAGCCCTAGTGATCATAGTCTAGACTCGAGACAGAATCCTAGTTCGCTATGATCAGAGCTCTGATACCAAGCTGTCACACCCTGGCTTTGCGGAAGCGTGGAATATTTTTGGTGTGACTTCTTAATACCATAGCTTAATCATAACAAAGCTATATGAATTTAAAAACCATGCAAGTCATCATTAAGTTTAGAAATCAACGTACAATACCATTGTTTTAAACATACGACCATAACCTTGTCCAACAACATTACAACTAATAACAAAACATAAACGAGGGTTAAGGATTGTGTCTTGTCCAGGTAAGAGAACACAACCCCTAATCCTTGATGACTTCATGAAGATTGCAGCGGAAAACGTTCATACCGTGCCAGAATCCGTTAATTTCCTGAAATATATGTGAGTTGAAAAATCAACAATAATGTTGAGCGAGTTCATGTGCAAGTGAGTAAGTAAAACACTTGTAAGTATAAAAGTTTCCTGGTATGTAGCAGTGTAAGAGGACTTGTGATCACCAATGGTTTGCAAGGCCATTAGCATGTCGTGAAATGCAAGTAAGTAAGATACAACCCTAGCTGATTTTTGCGTTGGGCAACCAAGTCACTCCAGGTCCGTTGTGGTTAGCCTCCGAGAGGTCCGTTTGGCCTGAAGCTGGGCTCGCTACACCCAAATAGATCTACCGCTCGAGTCCCTCGGGGTTCTAACTACCCATTCACATGATCTAAACCTCCTTACGTTATTCATACCGCGTATAAAGTACTTGTAAACAAAGTAACATGTATTTCACCCCCGCAGTTAAGAAAACTGAAAACAGTTAGAGAAAAGGGGGACATGAACTCACAGTGGATGCGTAAACTCTATCAAGCGTCTCCTGATACTGTAAGCTGTGCAATGACCTACAAGTGCTAATTCTATTAGACGGACGGCCGTGCTTTAGCTTTACAGTTTATGTTTGCGGGAAATAGTTAGACAACTATTTCGTGTTACATTTTGTTTATGCTTGATAGTTATTCTTCCTTCCCAAGGATGGGGGATACAATACATGTGCGTAAGTTACGTTTTATCATTCTTGCGGTAATGTAATTACCGGTGTAACTTATATGTTAATGGAAGCGTTCGTAAAGTTTTGGAATCGTTAACGCTTGTAAATATTATTTTCACTCTAAAATAATATTTATGTATTTCACAAAATAATCATAAACAGTGTTGTGACAAATATATTTATCACGTTAATCTTTGTGAAAATCCCACCTCCGAACGTTTTAGTAAAATATAGTACTGGCGAAATTTATGTTTCAAAAGTATGTCCAAAAATAGTTCTAACACTTGTTGTGTAAAAAGTCTAAGTGTTAGGTTTTTAGAAAATTTCGCTAGAGTTTCCTCTGCAACTGGAGGTGGCCACGCTTTCAAGCGTATCATTTTCTTTTAACAAATCAATTCAACAACTTCTTTACTTCATCAAACAATTTCCGACACATCAAACTAGTCAATAAGTATGTATATTTGCATAAACGCATGAACTTGCAGTTTTTCTGCATCTATATTATAAATCCCATTCATATACGTAGATCTTTATATAAAGTACTTTCAATCTTGTAAAAACCTCGTTTTTAGAGAAGTCCGACTTTACAACTTCTAGTTATTTTTCCAAAAATAGTCATTTTGTCGAAATATGCGTCACACAAGTGTTTACACACTTGTGTGTTGTAAGATCTGTTTCTTTAAAATATGATTTCTTTAAAGTGTGGTCCTTTGAAGATACCACTTGCGGATACGTAGATCCGCTAGTTTTAAACACCATTTTACTGGTTAAATCACTTTTACACAAGTATAATATTTCGCACAAGTTCATGTCTCTAAAATGTGGTAGTGTTCATCTTTAACCCTTGTATCTTTCAAAAACAAGCTTATGTGATGAACATGATTTTACAAAGTCGGGTTAAACGAAGTTTCGAGCTACCACATTATAGATCGGGTCTAGTTAAGCACAAATTTCAAGTCCTACGACTTTTACACAAGACATGTGCTATTAACCTCTATTTTTACGATTTTAGTGGACTTTAAAGATCTAAAACGCGTGTTAACGATATTTATCCAACGAAACTTCTTTTAACCACTTTAGATAAGTATAAAAACGAGTTTTAAAGGTTATACCTCTAGCTCAAGGCTAGGGAAGATCTTTGATGGAGAATGGGTGGATAAAAGCGAACGGGAGAGGTCCTTCGTACTCCGCTTGCACCAAAGCTCCTTAAACGCGAACCTTGAAGCTTGAATGATCTTGAAATGTAGTGAACATGGACCGAAAATGGTGGGTAAGGGGCTGGAGTGTTCGGCCGAGAGTTGGGAGGGAGCAAGAGAGAGTGAGTTGTGGTGTTTAGTGGATAATCATCTCAAGTGTTTATGTGTGTTATTTATAGGCAATATCAAGGTGCAATGTCCATTGGTCAAAATGTAGTGTAGATATGAGACAAGGCAAGATTATGGCAAGATCACAAGTACATGTTGGTGCTCCCAAGGTAACCGATCGGTTGGGGGAGGGGGTCCATGGTTCGATTTTAATTAGGGGGTTAAGGGCTTAGTTATGTTTAACTTGGTTAAGTTAGGCACTAAACTTGGTTTGTTATATTTAGTGTGTTGTAGCGGGTGTTAGGGTAATCAGAGACCCTAACTAGCTCAGAAAATTAATAATAGTGAAAATAGTAATATTTTCATGTTCCGGGTAAAGTCCGGGTGTTCGGTTGGATAGTAATCCGTTAAAGTGTTACAAAAGACTTTAAAGTGTCGTTATTGCATCTTTAGTGACACAGTTTGTTTTCCCGACACTTTAGAAAGTGTCTAGTAATAGTTTCTCATTTTTGGCACTTTACTAGTCAGCTAGAAGCTGGTTAAATTATTTAAAGTGCTGTGTTTGGTACTTAAAGTACGTTTTAGGCACATCCGAATCAGTGTATCTTATCCCTAGAGACGCGGTAACACAACCCTTATATCCTACACTCACTACCAGTGTAGACAAAATATATGAGGCTCTTAACAGGCCTGGAGGCAGTATTTGCCTGATGCTGGTTATATCAGCATGTTCACTGTGTATCCGTTAAGTGCTACTGTGCTTTTTGTGCATCATGTTTGTCACTAGGGTTCAGTATGTAAATAATGTAGTGACAGCAAATAAAGTATGATGCAAGTAAGTGCATGTATCAGTATGCAGGTAGCAGTTTATCAGCTAGTTTCAATCAAGCACAGTAATTAAGCAGTAATCAATCATTAATTAAGTTGTACGGATACCTGGTTTTGTGCGGGTTGTCACATAATGTAAAGCCAAAACCAGGTCACAACAGAGGATTCACAATAAGCAGCAGTTTACACTTTGCTCTCCCCTTGAAAGTGATTTATAACAACTGATCGTCTCTATCTGCTGTTCATATTCAACTGCTGCTGTCCTTTCAACTGCTGATGAAAACCCTGAAGTATCCAACACTGCTGGTCCTATCTACTGATGATAAAGCACTGCCCAGTCAAGGACTGATCAACCTTGAGGAAAGCACTGACATAAAGAGAAAGCAGCTGTTTAGTGAATTATCTGTTTTATGTATAGTCAGTGGTTAGGTTAGCAGTGTTTATGTAAGGACAGTAGATACAGGTTGTTAGACTGTTAGACGTCGCTTTCATGGTGACGTCAGCTGAGATACCTCAGTAGTTTGGTTTGCCTATAAATGTAACAGTACCCTGTACTGTTACATTTGATTGACTGAGCGAGTTCTCCTCCTCATGTCTAATCCTTTCATCTTGTGTGCAACCAACCTTGGGGCATCAGGCTGAGGGGGAGTTTAGTTTGTAAGCATATCTGTAATCTTTTGCTTTGATTTGTAAATCTTTTGACTCTATGAGAAGCAATTGTTTATCAAACTATTTTCTCCATTTGATTGTGTTTACAAAGTTTGTTTTCATTTCCGCTGCACTTTACATGTTTTCATATTTACAAATCGTTCCAAACATACAAACAAACACAATCATGAGAGCCTCCGATCCTAACACATAGATATTATTACTCTTGTATTTATACCGAGGGCCAAGTAGTTGAAATTGAGGATTCTTGCTCATCTTGCTGAGTGTAATAACATGCTGGATGCATTTGAAGCTGGTGGAGATTTCCATTCAAGAACCGCAATGAACATGTATCCTTACATTTGTGATGCTATCGACAGTAAACATGTTCTTCTTGAGTGGCATCCTCAACCCGGTTAAGAAACTCCATCTGTTCCCTTCCTAAAGGTAAATGTTATATGGATTCTCCCACAATAAAAAAATCAATAATAAATATAATTAAATAATCCATTTCTTATTGAATAATCAAACATCACCTTTCTCACACTTTTATAGAATTATTATTAATGTGTGTTTTACTTACATCAAAGATATATTATAATTTTTTCTCTTCTTAGGACATGTATGCTTGCGAAATAAGAAAAGTAAAAATGCTCCAACTTTTCCATTGTATATGGGGAAACCCCGTTGGTCTTGCATGTGACTGGAAGGTAAACAGTTAACAATTTTGATGGCAAGAATATTCTCAAAGTCGAGCTATCGGTTGATGCACAGTTTACCCAGAAATGGTACTTTGCGAAGAATGACCCGAAATGACCGACTGCTCATTGGACTTTTGGACTCCTATATATTCTGAAGTTTTGGTGTTTAATCAATGGCATATTACATTATTTATTCTCTTTTATAAAATATTTTATAAATTTAATAATGTTGCATTTTTCATTGACTTTCACTTATAGTTGAACTTTTCTGAGGTTCAAGCATTTATAGTGCACCAACTATAATGTGCAAGTAATTTCAAAGCATTTAAAGTTTAGCAACTATAATGTGCAGCTATAGTTCCATCTATCAAGTTACTTTAAACCATACCAAAACATTTGTAATTCGAGGAATCGTGTGTTATTATGGATCCGTTGAAAGTTTGTAATTTTTTTTCAGTCGAGGGGATCGAGACACGATGATGAAGCTCTTGAGAAGATGTTGAATTACATGTCTGTAATTTTTTTCAGTCGAGTGGATCGGGACACGATGATGAAGCTCTTGAGAAGATGTTGAATTACATGTGTTTGATTAAGAAGTTTGAGTAATTTCTATGTCATGTTTCTGTCTATATTTCCGAAGGTTACAAGAGTGGAAATTATCAAACCCAGAACACGTGATGATATAATGATTTGTACCAAGTGCCTTGGGATAGTGTACCTGTATCATATACTTGTTCTCTTGTGACTATATCAGTTGCATAATTAGTTTGACATGGAAAAGTTGATTTTATTAAAAAATCTATGTACACTTGGAATCAAACTTTTAAGTTGAACCCACTTTGAACCACACACTTAGAACCTCAAGTTTCCGTGTGATGGGTAAAATATGTGCAACCCTACGCGCAACGTTCGGCCAAAAAAATAAATACTCGCGGCAACACGCGGGCATTCCCACTAGTACTTATTAACTACCGAGTCACACCAATTCGTTGAAACCACACATTCGTGTGTTGCAGTTTGGAAATATAACCAAATAGAGATCTGAATAACAAACTGTTTGCGTTATCCTTCTTGGTACGCTAAAATATGTCAACATACGCTAAAATACTCTAAATTACTCAAAAAAATACTCTAAAATACGCAAAAATACGCCGAAATACGTCAAAATACACCGAAATACGTTAAAATATGCTAAAAACATGAAAAATGATAAAATACTCTGCAATATGTTAAAATACGTCATATTACGATAAAATACGCTAAAATATGTCGAAATACGTTAAAGTACGCTGAAATACGTAAAAATAACCTAAAAATAGGTCAAAATAAGCTAAAATACGTCAGAATACGCTCAAATACGTCAAAATACTATAAAATACTCAACAATATGTTAAACTACGTCAAAATAGGCAACTAACGATATTTCCACACGCGTATACATATAACACGGCACTATACAATACAAGGGGATTTCAAACAAAACTGTACGTAATCATAGAATACTATAATCGCACGCAACTGAGCGTCACTGAAATGACGCATGTTGAAGGTTTACGTCATAAAATGACAAAATATGCGAAAGTTTGTCAAAAAACGACACGTATACGCGTCGAACCGAGGAAAACACGATAAAACAAATTTTCAAATTATGTCATATACGATCGTATAGGCCTATGTTGTATCGTATATTGTAACAATCCAAAACGTGAATTTTAAAATTCGTTAGAACGATACCGTGTTTAATTAAATAAATATAATAACTAAGTTATTAAACTTGGTTAAATGTCTAGCAAAACAATCAAGTGAAGGAATTTGTTACAATTATGGTCTTGTAACAACTAGAGGGGCCAAGGTTGTCAAAAAGGGGAAAGTTTATGTTTAATTAAAAAAAATTAAAACCCAAAAAGACACACTGAGTGTGTGTGTGGGTGTCGATGTTCGACCAGGAGAGAAGGGGGAAGGGGGTCAAACCCTAGATCACAAAATCCATCAAATTGAAAGGGAATTTAAGGGCTAAACGAATGCATGAAACAGGAATGCCGATCACTTAAGTGTTTCTAACATCAAGTAAGTCGAATTTGGTGTTTTGATGATGTTTGATTAAGTGGGTTTGTGTAATCTGCGATTATAGTGTAAGATTTAAGCATGAATGTTAGTTATGATGAATGTGTAGATGCTAAAGTATGTTTAGTTTTGACTATGATGAAGATTTGGGGAAAACCCATTTGCTATGGGTAGGGTGGCGACATGGGTATACTACCCATGTCAAATCTTATGCAAATCTTGATGTGTTATGATTTATGTGATTGGTTCTTGTTAGTTCGATTTAGTATGGTATGAAGTAATGTGATTTTTATTTAGTTGTTAATGACAAGTGAGCACAAGAATTAGGAAGATGAGCATGAAAATACTTGTACATTATGCTTTAAATGCGAAACCCGCCAACTGTTCGATGAAATACTTAAGAGAACAAGAATGTGGATTGCTAGTAAGGATGATGTCTGGTTTAAGGATAGTGTTAAATTAGCTAATTTTGAATGATGTTGTTAGTTGTGGAATTATGAGATGACTAGTATGGAAGGGATTGTTTATGTTGTGTGCATATATGATCATGTGATTGTATATGTGTTTTACTATGTGAGTATGAAATGTAAACGATGTCCGTAGTATAATCAACTATAATGTTGTGGATGTGTGAGATTAGAAATCATTAAGTACATGCTATATCAATATGTGCTATATGTGACGACATGAAGAATTATGTGCAATGAAAAGATGCGACTCTAGTTTGTACTTTGTGTTGTTGGAACTTGACGAGTAAAGTATAATGTTGGATACGAATATGAAATGAATGCAATATTAGAATGTGCGTTTATACTAATGAAGTACTAACCTTGATGGTATGAAAGTATTGGATCATATTTTTATGGGGAAAGCATGGAAGGCTAACGGAAAGGATATGAGGAAGCATCTACGAAACGGGCACTCGAGGTAAGTGATTTCCGAAATCACTTCTTACTTTGTTTAAGTAAGGTAGTGTTTAGTTAATTGAGCATGATAACGATGGAGGTTAAACAAATGGTTATGGTTGTATGAAATCGGTGATTGTAGCTAAGTAGACCGAACGGGACAATATGAGGTCGTATTGATATGACGGATTGATGTCTAAGTAATGACTACGGTATTGTAACCGGGTAATGGGTAGAATTGCATATAAGCGCGCTAACCGGGAATGGGGGCTTAGGTTAATGGTAAAAAGACTTAGCTTTTGACCTTAAACAAAAGAGTTGTTTGACCATAATACGAAAGGGTCGAATAAATGTGCATAAGTTTTGTAATGAAAATGAAACTCGTTGCGATTAAGGACCCGGGGTAAGGATTTTTAGTTAATAATGTAAAGCCACATTTTACGGACAAATAGAAATAAGTTTTGAGTGAATTAGTTGTGGAATGCCCAAGATATGCTAGTTCTTGTAATAAAAATATGAATGAGTCAAATAGTTGAAAACAAGTATGTAAAGCCGAAGGAATAAAGTTAAGATTGTTCTTAGTTCGAATGTTTCATATGATAGAAAATCAATTTATGATTGCATGGGAAAAAGAATCGTGTAAAACGGATTAATAACGAAAGAATTATGTATGTTTTGGTGAGTTTTAGAAGTTCGGAAAAATGCATCATTTCAGCTGCAACTTTCTGGAAAATACAGGGGGTTGCGCCAAGCGACAGCAAGGGCGAGAGGCCGTCGCGCGACGCGACGGGTGCCTGTTGCGGCGAAAGTTGTTTAACTGGTTCGTTTTTGCATTGCGAGCCCGTTTAAACACTTTCTAAGCTACATATGACTAATACATCTTATGTTTTATGAGTTGTAGGCCTAGCCACCCGGTTTCGTTTGTAAACGCTATATATTCCGAATGGTTATCTTGTTTCATTATTTATGATGATGGTTTGTTTATAACAAATGTTATGTTTTCTCTGATGGTATAAATACAGAATTGCTTATGTGTTAGAGAAGGAAAGTTATGGGCAAATGTGTTTAGGAACGAGTAAGTACATACGGTAATGTGTATAAGATTTATATTATGGAAGGCTGTGATTTCTGACGTTGTGACAACTCGTATTTCAAACCTTTCGTTGTACTTTGATGTATCATGCTTGAATGATTATGTGATTATGTGACACGTTGATGTTAATGGAATGTTATGTTTATTATGTTACGTGGATGTGTGTAATGTATGTATATATGTAATGTGGTCGCACAACACCAACCCAACCGCACAACTTGATTCGGATCACACGACACCTTTGGGCCGCACATTATGCTTCCATCCACCTACTCCTCTCGGCCCACAATACTTGAAATCGAGACCAAGGGGCAGCCCATGCAAGGGTTCTGTGGCACTTGTGCCTCCGCGACCATCAAACAAATACCAAATCAATGAAATATTGTGTTTTCATACTTGGGATTTGTATAAATATGTGTATCATGTGCACATATTAATTCATGTTCGATTTCGAGCTTTAAATCGCTTTCTGGAAGGTTATACGCGATCTGATGCGTAAATATAACCAGTTTAATGCAACAAACACTCCGGAACCGTGATATAGGCTTAAAATACCTTAAATAACCTTTACATAACTTAGAAATAAGTTTTCGATGGTTAGGTGTGTCAAAATCAAGTTTGTTCGATCGCAGGGACTATTTGCGTCAAACTGCGAAACTATACCGATTTGTATAGTAACGAACGTTCCGGAACTTGATCATAAGTTAAACATGCCCTAAATATACTTTACATAGCTTAGAAATAGGCTTTGAGGTGTTTTGGTGCGCAAAAATAAACTTTATTGATCAATAGGGACTAAAAGCGTCAAAAAGTGCATAAGCTTGCATTTTCGCGCATATCTTGCGTTCTGAATATATTCGGACATCCAAAAATTTATGTAATCATTAAAATATTTTATTTTAGTGATTGGCATGATAAAATTCCACTCGTCGCGTAATTTGGATCGTTTTTTTTTTTTTGCGTTCGTTACGATTTCCGTCGTAATTAACCGAACAACGCAACCGTACGACCAAACGAACCGACATCCGAGATATTTTTGAGCACATTTCAAGTTCCATATACTTTAACTTTATTTTAGAGCCTTGAAATGGGGATAACGAGGCTTAAAAGTGCCAAAAAATCAAGTTTTACAAGTACTGGGACCATTTTTGAAATTTCTGGTAGATACATTGAACTTGGTCCATTTTTGAGGTTTTGATGGTTTTAACCCAAAGGTTTGCACTCTATGGGCTGGAATTTGATGGTTTTAAGTATTCCCATAGTTTTGAAAACCATGTGCCCACATGGAGGGTCAAGATCAAGGCACGAAATGCGAGAAACGATCCAACGGTTCTCCGAAATCTATAAATACCCAAGCTCTCATTCCATTTTCCTCACATATTGATCTAATTTTATGCTCTAAGATGACGCTTTATGCTTCATACCTGAGTATTTAGATCAAGTTCTTCCTAGCTTGGACCCTTTGTAAGTTTCTTTCGTGCTTTTTTGCGTTTTAAGCGTAAAAGTCAAACAATGTTTGACTTTCTGCTTTGACCAGTCTATGGTCAACACGAAGTTCGTTTGAACTTCGTAACATGAGCATAATCACGATGGTTATAGTCTCTTGTGACTATACCTGCTGATTACCACGTTATTTAGGTGTAGTGACGAGTCATAGTTTCGGTCAAAATGCGTATTCTTGCGTATTTTGCAACCTTGTTGGGTATCAAGACCCTTTGTCTTGATATCAAACTTGTTTTCTAACTTCGTTAAACATGTTTTAACATGTTTAGCTCGTCACTTTAGGTTTAGTGCTTATATAGGGTCGTAAGATAAACGGTCTAAACAACCGCTTAAACTTTCGAACCCGACCCGTTTGGTCGATCATTAGGATTTGACCAAGCATTTATTGTGACCATAGTTTTATAGGGTATAACCTTCCGAGGTTATACCTTATGGTCACTTCGTTTAGTTAGTTGTATGACAGGTAATTTATATGCCTTAGGAAAATGACCAAAATGCCCTTTTTACGCATAAATTCATTTTAAGCATATGAAACATATATTTTGGCATCTAAACTGATTGGGCAACATTATTAGACATATTAAGGCATATAATACTTGTCATAGGACTAGTTAGGCGGTCCGAAAGCGTTTTACGCGAACGACGCGTTAAAGTGGCGTGCGCTACCTTAACGAGTCGTAATGGGTCGTAAGACTTGGGTTAGGTTTTGTTTTAGAATGTAGGCTTTGTTAAACCATATTGCATGAGTCCCTACACTCATTGGGTTTACGAAACCTCATTTTATCCGATTCTCCCGATTTAGGTCTGTTTATTAACTTAGTTACCTATATTAGGTGCCGTTTGATTTCCGTGATCCCTCTAGCTTACTTGGTTATTATTCAAGACTTCTAAGCATTCGCAAGTGAGTACATAGTCCCCTCTTTTACCATTTTCAACTGTTTTGGGGTGAAACACATGTGCCTACTTGTTACTTTCATGTTTTCATACTTTTATATTATATACTTGCTATGTTCATTAGTACGTATATAGTACATGATTTCATTATGTTATGCTATGTGTGTTCTCTTAGCATGCTAGCAGATTGATTTTCATATTACATTTTGTTGCATATGTTCATCCAGCATATGAACACATTGTTTTACACAAGTGTGAACCATTTGTAACCGTTTGAATTATGTGAACCGTTTGTAACCGTTTGATTTGTGTGAACTGTTTGTAACTATTTGAATTATGTGAACCATTTGTAACTGTTTGATTTATGTGAACCGTTTGATACTGTTTGAATCGTTGGGTTAGGGAAGTGATTAGGTAACGGGGCAGGTGTAATGTGTTAAAAGCATGGTGGATACGCCGCTGGTACTTCCTATATATAAGTGGTTTTAATACATTATATATCGTTGCGTTATCTAGATCACTCGGGAAAATGTTATCAAAACAAAGTTATATTACAAGGTTTTTCTATCAATATATATATATATATACCATTTGAGTTTTTATTTCAAAAACGATTTACAATTTGGGTTTATATAAACAAATGTTTTGGAGTTAAGATTCATGGTATCGAGGTTTTATAAGTTATAACAAATCTGTTTTGACTTAGTTATTTCAATTTACATTACAAACATTTTACAAAATTTGGTTTTCTAATTATCAATTTACAAAGGTGTTTAAGTTATATTTTCCAAATATAAACGAGCCATGAATCGGACACTCACAAAAAACCTATGTACTCGCCGGCATTTTTATGCTGACGTATTTTTACATGTGTTTCAGGTACCATAGTTGATGATGTCTGATGATGATATTGATGCATGCTCACATAGGAATGGACGAGGCCTTAGTGACTTAATAACAATGAAAACCTATTTGTTCATGTTTTGTTTCTAATTTCAATGTAATGTAATACATTTAATTTAATAAAACAGAACTTCAATCCATGTGTTATGAAACAATGATTCTGTTACAACACTCCCCGACGTTTCCGCCATGATTTGTTGTTTTATCGTGGCCGGGGTGTGACAGAAAAGTTGGTATCAGAGCTCATGTTATATGAAATTAGGTTATTAGTAATGCATTGACCTAGTGTATAACCTTCCTAGGACCCTAACGCAAGTTTACTTGCGTTTAGTCATAAAACAATACTGTCACCTATCTTTAGGTGACAACCACAATAAGAACACAAATTTCGAATCTGCTTTGAAAACCAATCATCTGTTCTAGGATGATTTATTATAAGGTTTTGAACCTTCAAAGTTTTCAAATTCTCGTCAAAGTTTGGGCTAAATAATGTGAACACGTGCAAACTGGAAGGGTGGGTGCCTGTACCCTGAATTTTCTATCTAAGGCTAGAGTGTTCGTACAAATCCGCAGTATCGGACAGTCACTCTTACCTGGGAACTCTTGGGGCGAGTGTCCACTTATAGGCGAGCATGTCTTCGCGATACATTATGAGGACCTATTTACTTTGATTCAGCCCTTGTGTGTCATTTGTTTTCTTCGTGGTTCGAACACATGACCATCACCCATGCCTCTTTGGTCGGTAATTGTAATATCCTTACCCAATGCCATTTCATTTGTTTTCTCTCTTGTTTCCCCTTTTAGAATGCCTCCACGACGTGACAATCAGGTACCTAATGAAGAACTGGCAGCTATCATTACGCAGCAAATGGCTGCTGCAATCCCAAACATCATTGTTCAATGTAACCAAGCCCTCAACAACAATAATGCTCCCTGTAACTTCAAGACATTCAACTATGCCAAGCCATCAAAGTTTTCTGGGTCCCAAGGAGCAACTGCAGTTCTGCAATGGTTTGAGAGTTTAGAGAGCACATTCAACTATGCCAAGCCATCAAAGTTTTCTGGGTCCCAAGGAGCAACTGCAGTTCTGCAATGGTTTGAGAGTTTAGAGAGCACCTTCAGGTATGTTCAGTGTCCAATCGAGCGAAAGGTTGAATTCGCATCCATCGTCTTTGAGAAACGAGCTTTAACATGGTGGAATGGTGTGATGAGGGATAGGGGTGCTGAGGTAGCACTGGCTTAAACATGGGAAGAGCTTCGAGCTCTAATGATGAAGGAATTATGTCCTCGTCATGAGATTAGGGCATTGGAAAGAGAATTCGACGATCTTAAGCAAGATAGCGGTGAGCATCGAGCCTACACGCACCGTTATGAGGAGTTAAGTCTGTTATGCCCAAACATGGTTACGCCCTTGGATAAGGCAATCGAAAAGTACATTGATGGCCTCCCTGACTCAATACAAGACATTGTTACTGGTTGCAACCCCACTACAGTTAGGCAGGCCATTGAGCTATCCGCTACCTTGACTGAATCCCAGATCAGGAAAGGTAAACTTTTCCGAAAGGGTGATAAGAAACCGATCGAGGAATCGAAACTAAGGGATGAACAGACTGAATCCTCCAAGAAGTCAAAGAAGCGAAAGGCTTCTCAGAACTTTGCCGTGGTTGCCCACAATGATCAAGCCGTCCCCAACCAACCAGCTCAACCACCTGCTAGGAAGCCATACAACGGAACTGCACCCTTGTGCAACCAATGTAGCCTTCACCATCATGACAATGTAAAGTGCCGCAAATGCCAACCTTGTGGACTGATAGGCCATACAGCAAGAGTTTACCCAGCTGCAGCTCCACCAAATCAAGCTGGAAACAATCCTGCTCAAGCTCATTTTCCACCAGGTTCTTGCTTCAACTGTGGCGAGATGGGCCATTTTCGAAGGAATTGCCCAAAGCTTGCTAATGCAAATCCAACGCAGGGATGAGCATATGACTGATTGGAAGACAACACTATTTAGAAATAATCAAGCTTTATGTATTATTTTCTTTTGTTGTCAAGGTCTATGAAACAGTTGTTGATGTTGTTTATAAATAAATCTTTTATTTACATTGCAATGTATTTATGTGGTTGCATGTATAAACAACATATCCCCTACAATACCGACAATCAAGGAATCGTATTCCTTGAAGAACAGACTACCCCCAAAATTCTTCCATTTTATGATCTCTTGTGTTTTCCACGAAAATCCTAAGTACCCGTTTCTTCCAAGGAAACGAAGTACAAGGCGCAAGTTACAACTCTGGACAAATACCCAAAGTTCCTCTATAAATCCTTAATAGGGTACCTAAGGGTATTTCCGTAAGTCCTTAATTGTTGTGTACCTTAATTCGAATGTTTTGATTCCTTGTAATCAAAAATCGAATTTTTGGAAAATCATCCTATCTTTTCAGATAAATTCTTGAGGACGTTGAAGTCCATCGACTGGGTTCCTGTTATACCTTGAATACCCATGTTCAAATCGACGTCAAGTTAATAACAATCAATATCAAGACAATAACAAATTAATAACCAAGAAAACAATTATGTGCTTATGTGTTTATGTGTTGACCCAATCAAAGTTGTCTCAAGCATGTTCAAATTCTATCCGTTTCACATTATAAAACAAACTGTGCGAACTGTGCAAGAAATTACATAATTATGGATGTATACATAATTATGGAATTTAGTGCACAGAAACCACAGCAAGTTTTGTCATGTGTCTAGAGTTAATTCTATTTATTTCCATTTCTGACGAAGCCCCCGTTGAAAATGACTCCGTCCGTTAATTTTCGTTTCTAAAGAATGTCCGTTAAGGGAAATGAATATCCTTTAGTGTTAATTCTATTCATTTCCATTTCTGACGAAGCACCCGTTGAAAATGACTCCGTCCGTTCATTTTCGTTTCCGAAGAATATTCGTTGAGGGAAATGAATATCCTTTTGAGTTAATTCTATTCATTTCCATTTCTGATGAAGCACCCGTCGAAAATGACTCCGTCCGTTCATTTTCGTTTCTGAAGAATGTATGTTGAAGGAAATGAATGTCCTTTTGTTTATTCTTTCATTTCCATTTTCGAAGAATACCCGTCGAAGAAAATGATTATCTGTTCATTTTCATTTTCGTTTCTGAAGAATGTCCGTTGAGGAAATGAATATCCATTTGATTATTCCTTCATTTCCATTTCTGAAGAATACCCGTCGAAGAAAATGATTGTCCGTTCATTTTCATTTTCATTTCTGAAGAATGTCCGTTGAGGGAAATGAATATCTTTTTGGTTATTCTTTCATTTCCATTTCTGAAGAATGCCCGTTGAGGAAAATGACTCCGTCTGTTCATTTTTGCTTCTGAAGAATGTTCTTTTAAGGAAATGATAGGATTATGCCTTATCTTTGATGGTTATTTAACACAAAGTCATAGACAGGCTCCTACGAATAACTTTCGGGACGAAATTTCCTAAAGTAGGGGAGACCGTGACAATCGTTCCTGCGCGACCATCAAACAAATACCAAATCAATGAAATATTGTGTTTTCATACTTGGGATTTGTATAAATATGTGTATCATGTGCACATATCAATTCATGTTCGATTTCGAGCTTTAAATCGCTTTCTGGAAGGTTATACGCGATCTGATGCGTAAATATAACCAGTTTAATGCAACAAACACTCCTGAACCGTGATATAGGCTTAAAATACCTTAAATAACCTTTACATAACTTAGAAATAAGTTTTGGATGGTTTGGTGTGTCGAAATCAAGTTTGTTCAATCGCAGGGACTATTTGCGTCAAACTACGAAACTATAGCGACTTGTATAGTAACGAACATTCCGGAACTTGATCATAAGTTAAACATGCCCTAAATATACTTTACATAGCTTAGAAATAGGCTTTGAGGTGTTTTGGTGCGCAAAAATAAACTTTATTGATCAATAGGGACTAAAAGCGTCAAAAATTGCACAAGCTTGCATTTTCGCGCATATCTTACGTTCTGAATATATCCAGAGATCCAAAAATTTATGTAATCATTAAAATATTTTATTTTAGTGATTGGCATGATAAAATTCCACTCGTCGCGTAATTTGAATCGTTTTTTTTTGCGTTCGTTACGATTTCCGTCGTAATTAACCGAACAACGCAACCGTACGACCAAACGAACCGACATCCGAGATATTTTTGAGCACATTTCAAGTTCTCTATACTTTAACTTTATTTTAGAGCCTTGAAATGGGGTTAACGGGGCTTAAAAGTGCCAAAACAATCAAGTTTTACAAGTACATGGACCATTTTTGAAATTTCTGGCAGATACATTGAACTTGGTCCATTTTTTAGGTTTTGATGGTTTTAACCCAAGGTTTTGCACTCTATGGGCTGGAATTTGATGGTTTTAAGTATTCCCATGGTTTTGAAAACCATGTGCCCACATGGAGGGTCAAGATCAAGGCACGAAATGCGAGAAACGATCCTAACGGTTCTCTGAAATCTATAAATACCCAAGCTCTCATTCCATTTTCCTCGCACCTTGATCTAATTTTATGCTCTAAGTTGAAGCTTTATGCTTCATACCTGAGTATTTAGGTCAAGTTCTTCCTAGCTTGGACCCTTTGTAAGTTTCTTTCGTGCTTTTATGCGTTTTAAGCGTAAAAGTCAAACAGTGTTTGACTTTCTGCTTTGACCAGTCTATGGTCAACACAAAGTTCGTTTGAACTTCGTAATGTGAGCGTAATCACGATGGTTATAGTCTCTTGTGACTATACCTACTGATTACCACGTTATTTACGTGTAGTGACGAGTCATAGTTTCGGTCAAAATGTGTATTCTTGCGTATTTTGCAACCAAACTATTCTTGGGTATCAATACCCTTTGTCTTGATATCAAACTTGTTTTTTCTAACTTCGTTAAACATGTTTTAACATGTTTATCTCGTCACTTTAGGTTTAGTCCTTATATAGGGTCGTAAGATAAGCGGTCTAAACAGCCGCTTAGACTTTCGAACCCGACCCGTTTGGTCGATCATTAGGATTCGACCAAGCATTTATTGTGACCATAGTTGTATAGGGAATAACCTTCCGAGGTTATACCTTATGGTCAGTTTGTTTAGTTAGTTCTATGATAGGTAATTTATATGCCTTAGGAAAATGACCAAAATGGCCTTTTTACGCATAAATTCATTTTAAGCATATGAAACATAAATTTTGGCATCTAAACTGATTAGGCAACATTATTAGACATATTAAGGCATATAATACTTGTCATAGGACTAGTTAGGCGGTCCGAACGCGTTTTACGCGAACGACGCGTTAAAGTGGCGTAAGCTACCTTAACGAATCGTAATGGGTCGTAAGCACTTAGGTTATGTTTCGTTTTAGAATGTAGGCTTTTTTTAAACCATATTACATGAGTCCCTACACTCATTGGGTTTACGAAACCTCATTTTATCCGATTCTCCCGATTTAGGTCTGTTTATTAACTTAGTTACCTATATTAGGTGCCGTTTGATTTCCGTGATCCCTTTAGCTTGCTTGGTTGTTATTCAAGACTTCTAAGCATTCTCAAGTGAGTACATAGTCCCCTCTTTTACCGTTTTCAACTGTTTTGGTGTGAAACACATGTGCCTACTTGTTACTTTCATGTTTTCATACTTTTATATTATATACTTGCTATGTTCATTAGTACGTATATAGTACATGATTTCATTATGTTATGCTATGTATGTTCTCTTAGCATGCTAGCACATTGATTTTCATATTACATTTTGTTGCATATGTTCATCCAGCATATGGACACATTGTTTTACACTTGCGTGAACCGTTTGTAACCGTTTGAATTATGTGAACCGTTTGATTTGTGTGAATCGTTTGTAACCGTTTGAATTATGTGAACTGTTTGTAACTGTTTGATTTATGTGAACCGTTTGATACTGTTTGAACCGTTGGGTTAGGGAAGTGATTAGGTAACGGGGCGGGTGTAATGTGTTAAAATCATGGTGGATACACCACTGGTACTTCCTATATATAAGTGCTTTTAATACATTATATATCGTTGCGTTATCTAGATCACTTGGGCAAATGTTATCAAAACAAAGTTATATTACAAGGTTTTTCTATCAATATATATATATATATACCATTCGAGTTTTTATTTCAAAAACGATTCACAATTTGGGTTTATATAAACAAATGTTTTGGAGTTAAGATTCATGGTATCGAGGTTTTATAAATTATAACAAATCTGTTTTGACTTAGTTATTTCAATTTACATTACAAACATTTTACAAAATTTGGTTTTCTAATTATCAATTTACAAAGGTGTTTAAGTTATATTTTCAAAATATAAACGAGCCATGAATCGGACACTCACATAAAACATATGTACTCGCCGTCATTTTTATGCTGACGTATTTTCACATGTGTTTCAGGTACCATAGTTGATGATGTTTGATGATGATATTGATGCATGCTGACATAGGAATGGACTAGGCCTTAGTGACTTAATAACAATGAAAGTCTATTTGTTCATGTTTTGTTTCTAATTTCAATGTAATGTAATACATTTAATTTAATAAAACAGAACTTCAATCCATGTGTTATGAAACAATGATTCCGTTACAACACTCCCTGACATTTCCACCACGATTGTTGTTTTATCGTGGTCGGGGTGTGACAGGTTCGGCCAACTCCCCTATTTAAACCCACACATAACCCTTATGAGGTTTTGCTTCCTCATTCTTTGCAAAAACACTCAAATACACAAACCCTACTCACTCTCTTTCTCTCCTCTCGAAGCTAACGGCAACATCCCCTCTTCTCGAAGCTTTCTTGTTCGGATCAACCTTCGTTCCACCTTCTAACCGGTTAGTATCTCACTATTGATTGTATGTTAGATGATGTTGTGATCTATATATTTCTACATGATGACTTAGAGATGTTTTGTGGTTGATTGTAATGTCAATTGATGAGGTTTGGTGATCTTATGCATCGGCTCATATGTGTAGTATGTTTAGATCAATATAGGGTTTGATAATCATGTGATGTTAATGATGATCTAGAACCGAATGCATGTTAATCGGTTGTCATGAGAGTATATTCGGATGATTTGTTGTGTTGACCTGTTAGGGTGCATGTTAGTAATCAAGATCATGAACCTGTTAATGTGTTTTAATGTTATGGTTGTTTATGTTTTGAATATGATTAGGGTTCATAGGAATTTGATGTTAAAACCCTAGTTTGATCGATTATTGTATGATTGGAAACTTTTAATTGGATCTTGCAAATTAATTGGAATTAGTAAACTGATTGCATGAATTTAGGAAAGTATATAACTAATCGCACAAGCCAGTCGCACAAGCTTGGTGCAACTGTTTGAGCTCACAGTACAACCTAGTTATGCATGATCGCACAAGGTATTGTGGATCGCACAAGACCGTGTCAGTCGCACAATACCTTAGGCCACACAAATGTTTAAGCTGTGTTGTGTTGTTGGGCCAAACAGCCCAAAACCCAATTGCACAAGTTATACCGGATCGCACAAGTGTAATTGGACCGCACAAGTTGATTGTCTGTTTATATGTTTGGGCCGTATAGGTTTTGGATTTCATTTGTTGTTGCGCCAGGTTTGGACGGAACGCACAACCCATTGTGGATCGCACAAGTTGTGCTGATCGCACAATAGGTTGGGCCGGTCGTTCCATTGGGCTTTATCTTTTGGAGCGCACAAGAGGATTGGGCTTGTACAAACATAGCAGCCCAATCACTCGAGTCGCACAAGTTGGATTATGTTTGTATAGACTGTATGCTACTGTTTGACCAGTTGCCATGATCATTACGAGTTCGTAACATGTTAGCTTATGTGTAAACTTACGTGCACTACTTGAACCTAGACCTGACTTGTATGGTAACCATGTTAGGACGTGGTTGACCACTAGCAGCTCGATTGACCTTTTGTTTATCTGCCGAGCTAACCTAAGGTGAGTTCACACTTTCTACAAGGCATGGGATTCCCGGTGGTTTGGGACTGGGTTAAGGAACTAAAATGAAACCTGCATATTCTCCTTGGGTAGGATATGTACCTCCATCCTCCATGGGACGGATGACAACATTAATCCTGCGTATTTTCCTTGGGTAGATTACGTACCTCCATCCTCCATAGGAAGGATGATAACATATAACTTACTAGACAAAACTCTATCATGAAGTCCCTCATTTTTATATCGACTTAATCGTCGGGCCAATGGCGAACGGGTCATTAGTTAAATAACGCTATTAGGTTTGACAAGCCTCACACCGTGCCGCAGAAGACGGGAGTGGACTAATGGATCTGGGCACTTAGTCAATGATGATAGACATTGACGCAGGGCACATAAACATGTCTTTAGTCAGTAGTCGATATGGTAACGGGTCTAGTGGTTAACATGGGGTAGTCCCCACTGGTTATGGTTTGAGAAACAAAGAACTGATTAACTCCTGGTTTTCGAAAGAACTTATGGTTTTTGGAACAACTTTAAAATGGACAACCAACTGTGAACTCACTCAACTTTGTTGTTGATTGGTTGCTACATGCCTTGCAGGTCGTTAGGTGCTTAGATGGAGCTTGCACGAGAAGGAGAGGTCGTTGTGGGACATGGACTGTTGAGTTCCATGTTAAACATTTGAACTTTTAAACTTATGTTTTAGTTTTAAACTTTATGCTTCAGCTGATAACTTGAACGTAGTTAATTTTTTTTGGACACCAATTATATTGTTGGTTGGTTTTATGATTGGTGGCTTGATCCTGGTCATGTCACGCCTCCTGCGGTGATACTCCGCTTGTGGATTTTGGGGGGTGTGACAGACGTGCTAGTATAAGTTAATAAAAATAAAAAGTGGTAATCAAGAGCTCATAAGTTTATATATGAATGTAGAGATGCATGTATGTATGTTGTAATTGTTATGAATGTAAGTAGGAATGTTTTCAATGCGATTGAGTATTGACGAATACTAATGATTTTGTCTTGAGATTGGAATGTAATGCAGATATGATAACAACAGGTTCATGAGGACTTGAAGTCGAACTCGGAACAAGAGAATTCAAGAGGATAATTAGATGGATTAAGTTTATATTATTGAATGTTATATGGTTTTTAATTATATGATAATAATGTTGTATGATGTTGTCGATGACTAATGGTTAAGTTGTAAATGATGTCCGCAGGAACTACACGAATTTTCTCTATTATTAACGAAGATAAGCGGGAACAGATCGAGTCAAGGAGCAAGGATTGTACGGGAAGAACGGTCACCTAGCTTGGATTATATAACATATGTAGTAATATTTTATCATGAATGTTGTTAATACTTTTAGTAAATGATAAGCATTTTGTAACTGAGTCTTTACGTAAGCAATGTATTTAGTAAAGAAAGAAATTTTTAAGGCTCCTTTTTTGCTGCGTCATTAATAAGAATAAACGTAAGTTAAGGTGTTTCAAGTCGGTATCAGAGCCATAGTTTGAGTGAAATCAAGTACGAGGAGGTAAGTACTTGAACTCAAACCCGTGTGCTCTGTGAATAGTGACCGTACAATCCGAGACTCGATAAAGACCGAAAGGTAAAATTTCATACAAGTAGGTATATTTATATTGATACTAATAATGATGGATGTTTTAAGGTGAGCCTGCATGGACAATGAGGATGTTACGCAGTCGCGGACTAGCAAGGAGGTGAAGGAAAGTGATAATGTAAGCATTGAACCTTAGGTACACGAATTTTGAGAAAATTTGTATGTACCGATAGGTAGTATGTTTTTAAGGATAAGAATGAAACTTAGAAGGATTTAAATAAATGAGTCACGACTGAAAATGGTTTCCCCGGATATAAGATGATGATTCCCATGATAACTCGAGACTAGTATGTGGATTGTGTGCCTGGCCAGTGCGCAAGAAGCATAGGAAGCTCGGGAAAACATGAGAATTATCTCACTTATGTCTGGTCAAACTAGTAAAAAATTTTGGGGTCCAACGATTCTTAAAGGATCGGATCAAATGTAAGAAAGAAAGATAAGAAAGGAAAGTTTAAGCTTATGATGGAATGTGAATTAAACTTAAGAAAAAAGGGTGGGAACACCACTAGAAATAGAATGTAGAGTGTCGCGTCGGGACGCAATACGCGAAATAGAATATGGAATGAAGTGTTGGGACGCAACACTTAAAGTTGTGTCACACCCTCAAAATACCACCTAGGGAGTGTCCCTATTAGGCATGTGACCACTAGCAATGAGCCGCTAATTACATTGAATCATAAGTTTAAAATAACGTTCCATCAATTAATAATGATAAAATCCCAATCATAAGTTATTCAAAAACCACAAGTTCAGCGGAAGCGTTAGTGTAACATAATGTAAATACTTTTCGATCAATCATAAGAAATAAATGTTTGATAAATAATCCCATCCGTATAACCATGACCACTCTCGCTCTCCAGCCAGCAAGCACCTGTTTCAATCACCTAACGACCTGGGAGCATGTAACAAGTGTATCAGACAATGCTGGCGAGTTCACAGTTTTAGAAAACGTTTGTTACCAGTTGTATGTAAAACAGTTCAATAACCAATGCAAGTAATATTGTTAATATCTCAATTCCGAACAAGACGGCTCCTGAAATACATGACTGCCCTTCCCACGTACTCCTATCTAGTACTGGGCCCCGACTGGGTCATTAGTTCACATCCGTCCTATCTAGGAGCGGTGTGAGGGTGCCAAACCTAAGTAGCGCTACCAACTAATACCCGTTACCCTCCAGGTAACATAATAAGGGACTTACAAGAGTGATAGGTGAGAATATTAACCAATATACCCGTTTTTACCCAAAGACTTATCCCTCCACGGGATACCCACTGACTGTCCCCAACCACTGGGACGCATGCTCGAATGTAGTGAACTCACCTTAGTTTTGCTCGGTAAGAATTAATTCACTTGATTACCAGTTGATCATACGCGTCCTAACATGGTTACCGGTAACAATCAGTTCTATGCATATAAATCACGCATTCCACAATCACCTTACACAGGTGGCGTACAAGTAGTTCACATAACGTCATGCAAATCGCAACAAAGGATCATGTAACGCAACAATACATAACAGCATGTAACATACGTACATCATCATGCAAGTTGTGACCGTAAATCATACAATCCAAGTAGTAACATACTTCATGATATCACATATTCTTTATACACATTACACATTTGGGTCACGAGTAATTTCGTATCGCAAACATACTAGACTAACAACACTTGGCAGCCCATAACGTCATTGCAATTAAGATGCGGCCCAATTGGTTTCAGGCCCAACTAAGTATTGCAACCCGTTGCGCGGCCCGACACATACCTGAAAAGGGTGCGGCCCAAGTGTACGATGGACTCGGTGAGGCGGCCCATTCCGTGAGTGTGTTTGACTGAAGTTGGGATTGTGCGATCGACAACCGGTTCGTGGTTAGTGTGTGGCCCAAATTCAGTTTGTGAAGCCCAGTTGAGGTGCGATGTTGGGCCACCGGTGCGGCCGCCAAACTGTTGCACATTACTTGAATTCATAGTTTCTTTTTCAGTACTTCCCTCCTAACAAACATTAAGTGTGCCGACACCCATAATTATCACATGTGATTACACCATTTATTTTATTGAACTGAGGAGGAGTCTATCAAGTGAGCTTTATGACGGTTACACACAATTCGAAGATCATGGACATAAATCATATAGCCTAAAACCACTATCATCACAAATCAAAGCATATACAGATTCTCTCATTCACATCATAACGAATTCAGTAACATTAATGATAGGTTCATTAATCTGACAACACACATGGCCGCCCATTTAGTTGTTCAAGATTATCCAAACTTATCAAATCATCACCCACAAAACTATTGGACCCTTGAAGCTAATTTGCATCAAAATGGACTAGACATCCTCTACTGTTATATCAAACTTTATCATGGATCACCCTACATGCACACACATCGATGATAGTCAACATCTTTATTCAACATTTAACATTATACACATGATTTCTCAAATCAGATCCAAATAATCGGCCCAATGATCATGTGTCACGTATACAACATAAGCATATTAATTACAATAATTCCAATCACCTAAAACCTCACTACTCGATCATCACAAATTCAGGAATTTATTCAACCATTGACTGAATCGACCTTGGAAACATTAAACGTTGTACAATCAAACTAAGATCAATAGATAACAAGCAACGAGTTCGTTAATATCATTACATAGCATGCCGGCAGGTTCGTAATTAAATTCGCGGATTACGTAACTCTTATTTAACACATACTCACACAATAGTTACTACCAAAGGCTACGATAACAAAGAGAACGAATCACTAACCGAGGTGTAAGATGAAACCAAAAGAGAATTCCAAAACGAACAAAGGGTTGCCGCCGGTACAGGAAGGGACGAGAGAGAGATGTTAGGGTGTTAGGGTTTGTAATGATTGAGAAGGTTAACTTATAACTCACGTATAATTTATTCATGTGTGCGCACATAAACTACCTCAACAGTGGCCGGCCCAAGTCCCATCTTCTTGGGCTTCACTTAACCCATGAACGGTTATGATATATAATTATTTGAACGATGATATTAAATTGTTATAATTGAATTCTTATTGGACCACCAATATCACATCCTTGAGACACTCAATGAACGGTCATGTTTGTTTATGGGCTGCAGACAATTAATGAGCCTCACATGACTCTGTTTGAACTACAATGTAATTGGACCGATTACTCTGTCACATAACTTGGGCCGAGGACAATTAGTGTGTGCAATTTCGGGTTGTCACAAGTTGAATGTAGAAAATTGATACGAAAATGTATCATAAGAAATGAAATGGTAAATGATACGATGAAAGAAAGAAAGTACGAATGATATGCTAGAATCTGTGAGACGGATTCGACACATAGAATGAATAAAGAGTATGAATGATATGTTTGAAATATGCGAGACGGATTCAAAGCATAGAAAATAATGAAAAGTGGTTGAAAAGTCCGAATTCGTAAGTAAGTACGGGCCGAAGAAGTAAATATTTTTAAAGTAAGTATTATCCAAGGCATGTTTAAACTTTTATCCATATAATTATAATTATGTGAATGCGTTGTACGCAAGATGTTCGAGAGGGACAAATAAGTCGTACGGATCAAATGGCAATTGACATTTGAAAGCGGTATTTAATGCTTGAAACTGTCAAGTCTTACACTTGTAGGTGCGCATAAGGTATGATCGTGCGATGCCGCCAATTTGGGAAGAAACGACCAACACAAGGAATGGATAACGAGTCAATGGACTTGACTCACGTTAGGTATGTATAAAGATTATGCATTTAATAGGAGCTTATAGCTCGACTAGAGAGGGATGTGTTAGAATTAGGTAAATGGTGAATGTAGATCAAATGTAATTACAATTGGACTTTTAAAAAGTCAAACAAAGTAATTTGATAGTTATTAAGCAAGTAATAGTAAGATAGCATGAAGTAGTTGATTTGTCAAGTAGATAAAACCGATAAAATAAAGTCCTTGCAAGCATGCAAGAATGGAAAGGAATTATGAACGTGTACTTTGAGACGTCTATGATAAGTAAGAAGTACCGATTTGACTTTGAAAAGTCAAACTGTAAAAATAGACAAATGAATTAAAGATCTAAGAAAGAATGGTTATGTAATTAACCCGTTATGAACGAGTCAAACAACGAAAGCGATATGTTAGGAAATGGTCGTGTATCAAACGCACTAATGTCTTAAAAGGGAATCGAGAAAAAATTAATAGGTAAATAAGGTGATGTAATAAACTTCACGTCTGAATGAAATATATAAATCCCTAATCCTATAATGAGAATGGCAGAAATCATGATGTGATAAACCTATCAAGGACGACGGAAGAATGATCATGAGCGGAAGCTCGTTACATGGATCTGGTACAGAAGGTACCTATAAGGAAGCAGATAAATCCGGCTTACGGATCACTAAATTTATGCAATGAAGGCAAGGTTAGTAAAATGTTTAATCCTTGATTAGTAAGTAAGAATCTGTAAAAATTTATCTGTACGTGTAAACAAAATAAATGGTAGAACAGTTATGGGATGGTATGAAATAATTGACTTTTAATGATCAGCATAAGAAAGTATGTGTATTATTAAGAGGAGGATGCTCTTGCACGACATACCTGACGTGACCGTGTCGTCCCGATCAGTCAAAAACCCAATTAAACCTAGGTAGCTAGGGTAAGTCGGGTATCGAATCCACGAAGAGCATGTGGTTAGTATCGCACGACCTGTTCGACTAGTTAGACTATTTACAAATAATGTACAAAGTGATTATGAAGTTTGCTAATTTTATTTGTTTGTTTGATTGTAAAAATAAGTCGGAGGGAACCGGCAAGTGGTTATTATCTAAAACAATGTTTGATTAAATAAGATTGCAACTAAACAAAATGATTGAAACAAGAAATTAGAAACAAGTTCCACACCCGGTTCGATAATTGCAAGACCTAGGGTTTCTACATGTTTTAACTTGATTCAATTGCATATAGTGATTAACGGATTACTATCACGAAGCTTAGGTGCCAATTGCTATCAACGTCATAGACAACGGACCGTAATGCACTTCGTTGCCTCGGACATGTAAATCCTAACTTACGATAAGGCATAAGTGCACAAATTCATTTCGCAAAGTCATAACTTTATCATCGCTCGACAATTTACAAATTCAATTCAAATGCACGACAATTATCATAAGTTTCAAATACTAAGCAATTTGTCACAAAACCAAATTAAAATACAAATGTATAAACCCTAGAATTCTTACAATAATCTACACCGGGGTCAATCTGAAGAGGCTAGCCGTTCATGGTTGGGTGGACGCGATCACCGGCTTGAGATGAGATTGAAGGCATGATCGATTTGGTTGAGAGGTGGGAATGAGTGATGGATCGATGATGAGATTTTTAGAGCCTCCTCTTTCGATGCGTTTTTTTCCCTTTGTAACCGTCCCACCAGAAGTGATTATGAGGTTGACTTTTGTTAGTTACCTCCACTTCAAATTGTGATGTTTTTCTTTTTTTTTTTACTCGATGAGGTCTCCTCTAAAAATATGGTGGCTGCCAATTCTTTTCTTTCTTTTCAATATTCACGTGATGCCTTTTGTGAGAATATGGCGGCCCAATGTTTGCAAAGCATCGGCCCAATAAAAGAAGTCCACATGCTGCTTCTAATTAATAGTCTGCACAAGTATGTTTGTTGGCCCAATTATTTCCTAAGTCCCCTCAATAAATGATGATGATGTTAGCTGCCAAAGATCACATGATGTGATGATGATGGAATTGTTGACTTGATATATTTGATGGTGAGTCAAGCCCATGTACACGTGTGTCACTCCCCCCTTGTCAACACAAATTGATGCCAATCCATCGTGATAATGGTGCCCTTTTATTACTCTATGTGGCCGCCCATTTGAGTTATCATGTTCTGATGATGATGACGTCTCCTATGTCACATGATATTTAGGATGAGTGTTTGATATTGATTATTTAAAATCACAACAAAAATCATCCACCAAGATTCCATATGTACGTCCAAGTCCTTGCCATCAATTAACATATGCACTTTTCCTTTGCTCATCTTTGAATCTTTTACCGGGACCACACATCAGACATTCCACTTGGTCTCTAAACCCGTTAACTTTCACGAATTAAACAATTTAACCTGCATAGCCACAATTTCTCGTAGTTAACTTATTCAATGCATATAATTACTTAAAACTAAACAAAACACGCAAGAGGAACACTTTAAAGTTCGGGTTTCACCCTCTCCATCACATCCCCACACTTGTCTTTTGCTTGCCCTCAAGCAAATCTGTTTTTCACTTTTACGTGGGTCAAACGAGAAACACACGTCCCATTCCCGAGACTAAGGTTAAGGTCTAATTTCATACCCGGTTCAATTTTTTTTTTTTTTTACAATTTACGAAATATTTAACGGAAAAGTGAATAATCCCATATAAAATGGTTATCCAAGATTAACCCGCCCGTAAAACTAACAAGTAATGCACATCCCTCACAGTGTTCTCTCCACTCGGTTTAAAATTTGCCATTTTGACGTGACCGTGTCGTCCCGATCAGTCAAAAACCCAATTAAACCTAGGTAGCTAGGGTAAGTCGGGTATCGAATCCACGAAGAGCATGTGGTCAGTATCGCACGACCTGTTCGACTAGTTAGACTATTTACAAATAATGTACAAAGTGATTATGAAGTTTGCTAATTTTATTTGTTTGTTTATTGTAAAAATAAGTCGGAGGGAACCAGCAAGTGGTTATTATCTAAAACAATGTTTGATTAAATAAGATTGCAACTAAACAAAATGATTGAAACAAGAAATTAGAAACAAGTTCCACACCCGGTTCGATAATTGCAAGACCTAGGGTTTCTACATGTTTTAACTTGATTCAATTGCATATAGTGATTAACGGATTACTATCACGAAGCTTAGGTGCCAATTGCTATCAACGTCATAGACAACGGACCGTAATGCACTTCGTTGCCTCGGACATGTAAATCCTAACTTACGATAAGGCATAAGTGCACAAATTCATTTCGCAAAGTCATAACTTTAGCATCGTTCGACAATTTACAAATTCAATTCAAATGCACGACAATTATCATAAGTTTCAAATACTAAGCAATTTGTCACAAAACCAAATTAAAATGCAAATGTATAAACCCTATAATTCTTACAATAATCTACACCGGGGTGAATCCGAAGAGGCTAGCCGTTCATGGTTGGGTGGACGCGATCACCGGCTTGAGATGAGATTGAAGGCATGATCGATTTGGTTGACAAGGGGGGAGTGACACACGTGTACATGGGCTTGACTCACCACCAAATATATCAAGTCAACAATTCCATCATCATCACATCATGTGATCTTTGGCAGCCAACATCATCATCATTTATTGAGGGGACTTAGGAAATAATTGGGCCAACAAACATACTTGTGCAGACTATTAATTAGAAGCAGCATGTGGACTTCTTTTATTGTGCCGATGCTTTGCAAACATTGGGCCGCCATATTCTCACAAAAGGCATCACATGAATATTGAAAAGAAAGAAAAGAATTGGCAGCCACCATATTTTTAGAGGAGACATCATCGAGTAAAAAAAAAAAGAAAAACATCACAATTTGAAGTGGAGGTAACTAACAAAAGTCAACCTCATAATCACTTCTGGTGGGACGGTTACAAAGGAAAAAAAAACGCATCGAAAGAGGAGGCTCTAAAAATCTCATCATCGATCCATCACTCATTCCCACCTCTCAACCAAATCGATCATGCCTTCAATCTCATCTCAAGCCGGTGATCGCGTCCACCCAACCATGAACGGCTAGCCTCTTTGGATTCACCCCGGTGTAGATTATTGTAAGAATTCTAGGGTTTATACATTTGTATTTTAATTTGGTTTTGTGACAAATTGCTTAGTATTTGAAACTTATGATAATTGTCGTGCATTTGAATTGAATTTGTAAATTGTCGAACGATGATAAAGTTATGACTTTGCGAAATGAATTTGTGCACTTATGCCTTATCGTAGGTTAGGATTTACATGTCCGAGGCAACGAAGTGCATTACGGTCCGTTGTCTATGACGTTGATAACAATTGGCACCTAAGCTTCGTGATAGTAATCCGTTAATCACTATATGCAATTGAATCAAGTTAAAACATGTAGAAACCCTAGGTTTTGCAATTATCGAACCGGGTGTGGAACTTGTTTCTAATTTCTTGTTTCAATCATTTTGTTTAGTTGCAATCTTATTTAATCAAACATTGTTTTAGATAATAACCACTTGCCGGTTCCCTCCGACTTATTTTTACAATCAAACAAACAAATAAAATTAGCAAACTTCATAACCACTTTGTACATTATTTGTAAATAGTCTAACTAGTAGAACAGGTCGTGCGATACTGACCACATGCTCTTCGTGGATTCGATACCCGACTTACCCTAGCTACCTAGGTTTAATTGGGTTTTTGACTGATCGGGACGACACGGTCACGTCAAAATGGCGCCGCTGCCGGGGAGCTAGTGCGCTTAGTATTTCATTGCTTGTTCGATTTTAGTTTAGTTTTTCTTTCTTGTATTTTTGTGATTTTACTTTGGGTGGTCGAGCTTGTTTGTGCAGGTACATGTTTTGCAGGTACCATCTTTCAATATGAATTGAGTAGATGATGATCCGTGTGAGTGTTGCGGAAGCGGAGAGCACTATTTAGAGGATTGCTCTGTTTTCTACGAAAAAGTTCAAGCCAACAAGGAACGGGAAGACTACCTCAGCGGATTGTTTGATTATAGGAGGGCGGATTATGAAGATTTCAATGGTCCATCCTCACCTTATCCATACACTAGACCACCTCCACCACCGGAGCAAGAAAAGTCATGCCCTTGTTGTGGAAAAGTTCACATACATGAAGATTGTCCAGTGTTTTGGAAAGGAAAAATAAAGTCCGGTTACAAGCCACCTTCATATCAAGAATACTACCATTTAGAGATGAATTGCCACTATGAGCAAGAGCGGGATTACAACAATTATGAACCTAAATTGCCACATTTCTCAAGTTACCGGGAGGAGTATGATGATTATTATAATGAATACCCTCAACCGGCATCCGAAGAACCTCAAGATTCAATAAGTTCCAAGCTCGATGCAATCATGAATGCTATCATTACTTCAAATCAAGAGATTAAGATGGAACTGAAGAAGGAACTTGAGGCGAAAGATAAAGCTAATGAAGCCTTGGCAAAGAAAGTGGGTCAACTCGTTGAAGAATTGGCTCAACTTAGACGAGACCAAGAGGTGTTGGCTAGTGGTACAATGGTGGATGGTGATGTGGTGGAAGAGGTTATGGAACTTCCGGAGCAAGAAACTGAATGTTTGAACCGACCGGAAGACGTGACACCGCAAGACGAATCGGATTCGAAGGAAGCTCACGTTCATATTCATCCTTCTTCCAAACTTATCACTCCAACCAACAAAGTTGGGGATGCGGGTTTGTGCATAAGGATTCGAAGGGTGGCATTGCGAGACATTGGCCATGTTGTTAAGAAACGACCTCGAAGTTGTACAGTGCGTATGCCGAATATAATAAAAAGAGTATGGATTCGGCATGCTAATTACCGAGCGTATGTTGGAAACTCGGTAGGCAAATGTGCACTTCGACCACCATGAGAGGTAAATCAGGTATGATTGTTGTAGAGTTAGTATTATTATTTGTTTTTTTTTTGTTTTTTTTTTTTTTTTGTAGTTAAATGAACGTTGTGGGTGTGTTCCCTATATAACCCTCACGAGACCTACTCGTCCTCCCGAGCTATCGGAAGGTTTAAAAGGGCTTGTTGCATACGCTAAATGCAAACGTGATTCCTACGAAAGTGAGTTAGGTTTGTTGTTATTGTACATTATTATTTTTCCACATAAATCAAAGTGAATTAACGTATGACTTGGTAATATTTTCATAAAAGTGGTAGAACTAGGTAGCTAATAAATTTTAATGTTTGTGAGAAGCATGCTTCTACACAAGGGTTAGAATTTGTAGGTACATGATGTTCGAGGGACGACCGTTTTATGAAGAGAAGAAGAATATATGAGCACCTAGCGACAAAAATCAGGTGCATACGTTTCTTTTTACTTTTGATTTTTAGTTAGCAAATAAGTGGATTGTAAATTGTAAATTATTTTTCCGAGGTGAAATTTTGGGAGGTTAGCTGTGTCACATCCCTTGTGCGTTTTTAAAACTCTAGTTCTTACACATTTGGGACAATGTTTACCTCAAGTGTGGGGATGGGGGAGTAAAATTTTTTCGATTTTTTAACACGTTCATTTAAATACTACACATTGAGGACAATGTTTACCTCAAGTGTGGGGATGGGGGAAAATTTCAAAAAATTTTCAAAAATGTCTTGTTTCGAAAGCGATCTTAAAGCACAAGTAACTAAGTCAACGAGGGGTGTCACAACCCATTTGGTCTTTTGTCATGGTCAAGTTCAAATTAATAGCATGACGGGTATTTAGCGGGTGGTTATTTATGAATAATCCGCTTAAGAAACTAGCATTTTATGCATATCACATACCATACCCTTATATGTGAGGTTTTGAGCCACTTTTACATCATAGAATTACATATCTACGTTTCTTTGTTTGAGTGGACCATTAGTCACGTATTGTAGAACTTGCGACTTTTGATACGTTTGAGACCATAGACCGACTACAAGCACGAGAATGATTAAGGCATTAGGTAAACCTTTTCCTTTAAAACCATTTGCTTACCTTTATCCAAATAAATCCCCTAGTCGCCCACTTTGAGCCTAAACCTTTCGTTTAACCAACCCATTTAGCCCATAACCGCTAAACCTTTTATTTTTAACCCGTGTGGTGAAAATTCGATTTTAGGTTTCTTTGTTTATATAGTGTGGTTTGCAAAAAAAAAAAAAAATCAATCAGAAAATGTTGCAAAAAAAAAAAAGAGAATAGAAAATCGTTGAGAAAATACAAAAATATGAGTTATTAGTTGTTGAATAAAAGGGCGAAAACAAAAAAAAATCATTGTCTCGTAGTTGATGTCTATAGTTAGTTTTGTTTAGAGTAGTTGCTTTGTAATAAAAATCGAGTTTTCATCACCTTAGCCACTTTAAAACATCATATTTCCTACCCTTCGCCTAGCCCCATTACAACCCTCCAAAGACCTTATGACTTGTTCTTAGTATTCGTGTTCGGTGGTGGAGAACGATTGAGTTGCAAGCCTATGCGGGTACGTGTTCTAATCGGTTTGAGTGATTATTTTAAAAGCGCTAATGCATCAACTATTAGCCAATTTTAAACCGAGTGGAGAGAACACTGTGAGGGATGTGCATTACTTGTTAGTTTTACGGGCGGGTTAATCTTGGATAACCATTTTATATGGGATTATTCACTTTTCCGTTAAATATTTCGATGCGTTTTTTTCCCTTTGTAAGGTGTCAAGAGCTATCAACGTCATAGACAACGGACCGCACTACACTTCGTTACCAAGAACATGTAAATCCTAACCTATAGCAAGGCATAATTGCACATATTCATTTCACAAAGTCAAATTTAATAACTCATTCGACAATTCATGAATCCAATACAAATGCAAGACAATTGATATAAGTTTCAAATGGATAAATACAACTAGTCACAAATTAAATCATAAACAAAATATTGAAACCCTAGAATTCTTACAAAGTCTACACCAGGGTGAAACCCTTAGGAGATTAGCCGCGTATATTCATGACGTCTCGCAATAATACCAATCACAAAATCTTGTGCTCCCCTCTTGAATTGCGTGCAAAGCAGCCAAAGAGCTACTCCTTGTGTGACCTCCCCCCTGTCAACACAAATTGATGCCAATCCATCGTGATAATGGTGCCCTTTTATTACTATATGTGGCCCCCCATTTGAGTTATCATGTTCTGATGATGATGACGTCTCCTATGTCACATGATATTTAGGATGAGTGTTTGATATTGATTATTTAAAATCACAACAAAAATCATCCACCAAGATTCCATATGTACGTCCAAGTCCTTGCCATCAATTAACATATGCACTTTTCCTTTGCTCATCTTCGAATCTTTTACCGGGACCACACATCAGACATTCCACTTCGTCTCTAAACCCGTTAACTTTCACGAATTAAACAATTTAACCTGCATAGCCACAATTTCTCGTAGTTAACTTATTCAATGCATATAATTACTTAAAACTAAACAAAACACGCAAGAGGAACACTTTAAAGTTCGGGTTTCACCCTCTCCATCAATACCAGGTTAGTATAATGAAGTGATGCGAAAGATTAAATATAAGGTTAGACATAAAGCTGTAAGTAGTTAAAGTGGCGGTAAAAATGTAGGATAATGATTAATCCTCATAACAAGAATGAGTAATGGGGGAGTATGAAAGAAACCAAGGACGACATTAGTAACAGAATATAGAGATTGCCTTAGATAAGCGGGAATGGATTAATAATAAGTATCCAGTAGTAACGTTCAACTCAAATGAATGTCAATAAAAATTGAGTCAGTAGATGATCTAAGGTATTATGTGTTAGAAAAAGTGCCTAGAAAGGTTGCTAAAGTAGAATGCCAAGTTAAAACCACAATAAATTTGTGGGGCTAATCCCAGAATGTAATATTTTCTTTATTATATGAGTGAGGTAGGGATAGTATGACCCGCTATGAATGGTAAATGCCTGAAAGTTTAACGCCTGATTTCTAGGGTGAGGACAAGGTATACTCTTATGGTTGTAAGTGAATCCTACCACTATATATAAGTCGCAAGTAATCAGCACTATGAATGAAAAGATGAATGGATTGGGAGTAGAATTGGCCAAGTAGGGATGAGGAAGGTTTCGGGAATGAAACCTCCTTTAAGGGGGGGGGGGGGGGGTTTAGATTTATAACATTCCAAAACGTGAATTTTAAAATTCGTTAGAACGATACGGTGTTTAATTAAATAAATATAATAACTAAGTTATTAAACTTGGTTAAATGTCTAACAAAACAATCAAGGGAAGGAATTTGCTACAATTATGATCAAGTAACAACTAGAGGGGCCAAGGTTGTCAAAACGGGGAAAGTTTGTGTTTAATTGAAAAAAAATTAAAACCCAAAAACACAAACTGAGTGTGTGTGTGGGTGTCGATGTTCGACCAGGAGAGAAGGGGGTCAAACCCTAGATCACAAAATACATCAAATTGAAAGGGAATTTAAGGGCTAATCGAATGCATGAACCAGGAATGTTGATCACTTAAGTGTTTCTAACATCAAGTAAGTCGAATTTGGTGTTTTAATGATGTTTGATTAAGTGGGTTTGTGTAATCTGTGATTATAGTGTAATATTTAAGCATGAATTTTAGTTATGATGAATGTGTAGATGCTAAAGTATGTTTAATTTTGACTATGATGAAGATTTGGGGAAAACCCATTTGCTATGGGTAGGGTGGCGACATGGGTATACTACCCATGTCAAATCTTATGCAAATCTTGATGTGTTATGATTTATGTGATTGGTTCTTGTTAGTTCGATTTAGTATGTTATGAAGTAATGTGATTTTTATTTAGTTGTTAGTGACAAGTGAGCACAAGAATTAGGAAGATGAGCATGAAAATACTTGTACATTATGCTTTAAATGCGAAACCTGCCAAGTGTTCAATGAAATGCTTAAGAGAACAAGAATGTGGATTGCTAGTAAGGATGATGTCGGGTTCAAGGATAGTGTTAAATTAGTTAATTTTGAACGATGTTGTTAGTTGTGGAATTATGAGATGACTAGTATGGAAGGGATTGTTTATGTTGTGTGCATATATGATCTTGTGATGTAAATGTGTTTTACTATGCGAGTATGAAATGTAAACGATGTCCGTAGTATAATCAACTATAATGTTGTGGATGTATGAGATTAGAAATCATTAAGTACATGCTATATCAAAATATGCTATATGTAACGACATGAAGAATTATGTGGAATGAAAAGATGCGACTCTAGTTTGTACTTTGTGTAGTTGGAACTTGACGAGTAAAGTATAATGTAGGATATGAATGTGAAATGAATGCAATATTAGAATGTGCGTTTATACTAATGAAGTAGTAACCTTGATGGCATGAAAGTATAGGATCATGTTTTTATAGGGAAAGCATGGAAGGCTAACGGAAAGGATATGAGGAAGCATGTACGAAACGGGCACTCGAGGTAAGTGATTTCCGGAATCACTTCTTATTTTGTTTAAGTAAGGTAGCGTTTAGTTAATTGAGCATGATAACGATTGAGGTTAAAAAAAATGGTTATGGTTGTATGAAATCGGTGATTATAGCTAAGTAGACCGAACGGGACAATATGAGGTTGTATTGATATGACGGATTGATGTCTAAGTAATGACTACGGTATTGTAACCGGGTAATGGGTAGAATTACATATAAGCGCGCTAACCAGGAATGGGGGCTTAGATTAATGGTCAAAAGACTTAGCTTTTGACCTTAAACAAAAGAGTTGTTTGGCCATAATACGAACGGGTCGAATAAATGTGCATAAGTTTTGTAATGAAAATGAAACTCGTTGCGATTAAGGACCCGGGGTAAGGATTTTTAGTTAATAATGTAAAGCCGCATTTTATGGACAAATAGAAATATGTTTTAAGTGAATTAGTTGTGGAATGCCCGAGATATGCGAGTTCTTGTAATAAAAATATGAATGAGTCAAATAGTTGAAAACAAGTATGTAAAGTCGAAGGCTTAAAGTTGTGATTATTCTTAGTTCGAATGTTATATTACAAGCTCATATGATAGAAAATCAATTTACGATTGCATAGGAAAAAGAATCGTGTAAAACAGACTAATAACGAAAGAATTATGTACGTTTTGGTGAGTTTTAGAAGTTCGGAAATATACAGCATTTCAGCTGCAACTTTCTGGAAAATATAGGGGGTCGCGCCATGCGACAGCAAGGGCAGGAGGCCGTCACGCGACGCGACGGGTGCCTGTTGCGGCGAAAGTTGTTTAACTGATTCGTTTTGCATTGTGAACCTGTTTAAACACGTTCTAGGCTACGTATGACTAATACATCTTATGTTTTATGAGTTGTAGGCCTAGCCACCCGGTTTCATTTGTAAACGCTATATATTCCGAATGGTTATCTTGTTTCATTGTTTATGATGATGGTTTGTTTATAACAAATGTTATGTTTTCTCTGATGGTATAAATATGGAATTGCTTATGTGTTAGAGAAGGAAAGTTATGGAAAATGTGTTTAGGAACGAGTAAGTACGTACGCTAATGTGTATAAGATTTATATTTTGGAAGGTTGTGATTTCTGACGAGCTAGTATAAGTTAATAAAAAAAATAGTGGTAATCAAGAGCTCATAAGTATATATATGAATTGTAGAGATGCATGTATGTATGTTGTAATTGTTATGAATGTAAGTAGGAACGGTTTCAATGTGATTGAGTATGGACGATTACTAATGATTTTGTATTGAGATTGGAATGTAATACAGATATGATAACAACGGGTTCATGAAGACTTGAAGTCGAACTCGGAACAAGAGAATTCAAGAGGATAATTAGATGGATTAAGTTTATATTATTGAATATTATATGGTTTTTAATTATATGATAATAATGTTGTATGATGTTGTCGATGACTATTGGTTAAGTTGTGAATGATGTCCGCAGGAACTACACGAATTTTCTCTTTTATTAACGAAGATAAGCGGGCGCAGATCGAGTCAAGGAGCAAGGATTGTACGGGAAGAACGGTCACCTAGCTTGGATTATGTAACATATGTAGTAATATTTTATCATGAATGTTGTTAATTCTTTTAGTAAAGGATAAGCATTTTGTAACTGAGTCTTTACGTAAGCAATGTATTTAGTAAAGAAAGAAATTTTTAAGGCTCGTTTTCCGTCGCATCATTAATAAGAATAAACGTAAGTTAGGGTGTTTCAAGTTGGTATCAGAGCCATGGTTTAAGTGAAATCAAGTACCAGGAGGTAAGTACTTGAACTCAAACCTGTGTGCTCTGTGAATAGTGACCGTACAATCCGAGACTCGATAAAGACCGAAAGGTAACATTGGACATTTGTTCGTCTTCAAACCCAAGGTAGCTTTCTGTCACGCGGTAGCTTTCTGTCACGCAAATGAAGAAGCAGCATTTTGGACATTTGTTGGTCTTCAAACATCTACGAAACATTATTTGAGAATACCCCTGAATTTATCAAAGCTGTAGAATGAGATCCTCCACTGTAGAATGAACATTGTATTCATCACGATGTACTGAACAACTGAGATAACAGCTCCGGTTTCATCAGCTGCATTTGGAAAAAGAAGTTAAACAATTCGTTCATTATTTGTTGTTGTCTCAACAAAATGAATGCACACAACGGATATATCTACAATCCAATCAACGCACATTATGCGTCTCAAATCAAGGGTCCCATAATTACAACCACTTGTTTGAAAATGGCCAAGAGAGATGAAGAAATTATTCGATTTCACGGTGAGTGGAGAAATTAGCGACGAAGAATACTTCGTCATAGAAACTTTGAACAAGATAAGAAGGATGAGATATCAGCAGTTAGCTCGAAGAAATGTTGGTGTTGATCAACCCAGTAGATGTGAAATGTTGGTTTTTGTGCCATATCTTTGTTGGTGGGCATATGATTCGTGGGCTCTATTGTCGATTTTGTGACTCCATGGAAGATGTGATTAAGATCCATGGGCCCTATTGAAAGTGAACCATGCTTGTACAATCAACGTTCATTATGCAATTGGAATTGATCTTGGAACAACATACTCTTGTGTGGCAGCCTGGTTTGATAAGCACGATCGATTTCGGAGAACGTGTATGAGATCTGTGGATTGTCGTATATGTAACTCCATGGATGATGTGATTAAGGCCCATCGTTTACCGTGGAATACATCCTTATTTCTGTAAGTCGCACAAACAAGCATGCCTTGAACGAGTCTAGAACACTCGTAATCCTCAACTAGCTTTGAAACAGGACGGAATCTATGAAGAAACTGTTCGATTTCATGGTGAGTGGAGAAATTAGTGACGGAGAGACTGTTCGATTTCATGTGTCATACTCTTGGTGGGCATATGATCCGTGGGCCCCATTATCGGATATGTCACTCCATGGAAGATGTGATTAAGGTAAGCGTGACGTAAAGTTGCATCTGATTTTTAAAACATTTCCTACTGACATAATATTTTAGAAATGGAGACAACTAGGAAAGCGCCTCAAACCCACCAACATTATATCTCTCCGGCACCGGCATGCATCAGGAAAGAAGCATATAAAGAACCTTTAAAAGTTAGAGAATGTATAGAACCTTATTGTCGGATCTGTGACTCCATGGAAGATGTGATTAAGGTAAGTGTACCGTAAAGTTGCGTCTGATTTTTAAAAGATTTCCCACTGACATAATATTTTAGAAATGGCGACAACTAGGAAAATGCCTCAAACCCACCAACATCGTATCTCTCCGGCACTGGCAATGTGACTCTTCTACTCTCAAACAAAAATGGTCCACCTTGCGACAGCGTCTCTCCGGCACCGGCAATGCGACTCTTCTACTCTCCGGTATAGATATGCATCAGGAAAGAAGCATATAAAGAACCTTCAAAAGTTAGAGAATATACAGACTTCAAAAGTTAAACATATTTTATTAGCTAGTATACTTGCAAGTTGCAAACAAGAATATGCATTGACATATTCTTGTGACAGTCAACAAGCGTATCGCCATTGTGGAGAACAACCTCATTTAATAGAAAGATAAGAAGGATGAGATATCGGCAGTTAACTCGAAGAAGTTTCTCTCGATCACTCAGCACGTGTAATCCAGAGGTCGATCTCGGGTGGGCATAAGATCTGTGGGCCCTATTGTCGGATCTGTGACTCCATGGAAGATGTGATTAAGGTAAGTGTGTCGTAAAGTTACATCTGATTTTTAAAACATTTCCCACTGACATAATATTTTAGAAATTGGGAACCACATATTCGTGTGTAAAAGCTCGGAAAGATGACCAAATAGATATCTGAATATCCCCTTGTTAGTTGTTACCATAACACATGATAAAAGCGCTTCTTTAGACAATTAGAGATTATGTTTCGTTTTAAGGATTCTTCATCACCTATAACAATGACGATAAACGTTGATCGGAATACGCCGCTTAAATCTCACTTATATCTCATTGCATTATGACAATACTGACAGGGGTGTTGGTCTTTTCTCCCACTGTTCAAATTTGAAGAATCTCACCATAACACATTGTAGACTGGTGGGCTTGAATGGTTTTAATATATTTCATCTTGGATTATCTAGTCTAACACTTGAAAATTTATATGATCGTGTCAAGATCTTTATCTGTCATGTCATCGACCAACTGCTCGAAATCCCTTTCGTTTCCAAACACTTGAAAATGGATATGATCGTGTCAAGATCTTTATCTATCATATCATCGACCAACTACTCGAAATCCCTTTCGTTTCTCGGGTTCACATTCGACACAACACACCAAAAAGTAAACTTCAAATATTCAGTGCCTTGATACACATCGTATAGGCCTATACGATGTATATCAAGCCTGCCGCCAGACAACACCTACACCTGTCAGTCTACCAAGTCTTTTAATTTATTCAATACGCATTGTATAGGCCTATACAATGCGTATTGAATTGGAAAAGTGTGTGGATAGACAAGGGGGTGTGCCAATAGATTCTCTGGTGTAGTAATTATTTCTTTTTAGAAGTAAACTATAAGGGGGTGGGGTGCTCCACTTTTCATCACTCATCACACCCAACAAGCTTTCGCCACGTTATCGAACTTCATTCCATCACTATTTTTTTGGTTTTCGATTAAGTGTTTGATATACGCCTCGTTATGTTTAAGTTTTGAAGCCGCAAGTTTTTCTTTTCTTTCTTTGGCTTTTGCCATTTCCACCAACCTAGCCGCTTTGAATTTGGTGATGGAGTCCCCCACCGCTTCCTTTCCTCTGCTTGACGATTCACCACTTTTCTTGTGATGCGGCCTTGTGGGTGTGGGTGTATCGTCTTGTTCAAGTTCGTCACCGGGTTGGTCTTTCAGATTCATTTCGAGCATGTTGCTTGATATACCATCGTTAGAAGTAGTGTAGTTCCCGGACTCGGAAGTTTTTGATCTTTTTGAACCTCCTCTTTTCTTTGGAGCCGTCGGCCCATCCATGTCGACCAATGTAACTGGTACCCACTTCGAGTGATGTCTCGCAACCTCCCATGACGCCAGGTGTGGAAAAGATTTATGGAGGTATGTCGTGCAATACTCTTTTAGGGTGTTTTTGATGATAATCGCCTCGCTCGCTCCGCTTTGTGGATTTCGGTCTACAAAACATACAAAAAACACTATTTTATAAGAAGATAAAAAATAACAAAATAAAGTAATAACTTAAAAAATTACCAACTGAATGAAGAAAGCGTTAAATTTGCTCATTTTTCGGTTCAAATCTCCCCACTTTGATGTCATTTGATCCATGTTGCGTTTGGTTGAATCGGGAAGTTTCGAAAAATGTGCAATAACTCTTCTCCAAAACAAGTATCTTCTTTGTTCATTTGAATGTTTTTTTTTTCAGAGATGTGCAAGTATGCCTTGGTCAAGGCGACCTCCTCCTCGCTCGTCCATTGTCTCTAACCACCAAATATTGGAACGATATAAACTTCTTCATCGTCTTCTTCTTCTTGAACCGGTTCACTATCGTCATCCTCATCATCTTATTGTTGTGGTTCACGATATGCACAAGCGAATTGGTGGGAAACGGTTGGTTGTAAAACGGTTCATTTTGAAAGGGTTGGTGGGGAAAGGGTTGGTTGGGAAACGGTTAGATTTGAAATGATGGGATTGGGTCGGCTTCGTCATGCAACATTGAACTCATATGGTAATTATTTAGCATGTGAGCATCATATTACTTATTGAAATGAACCTATTCGAAAGAACCGATCATGATCTACATATTATTCTGCAAAGAAAGCCATTGTGATCTACATATTATTCTGCAAAAGACATGTCTGGATCTTCTTATGAACCAGGTATAGTTTTTAATCCCCATGTTTCAAGTTTCAACTTAGTTATATAATCTAGCTAGGTTATGGGTCTTGTTTTTAGTTTAAATGAGTTTGTTTGGAAAAATAATTATATTGTGTTAGTTATACAAGTTATAAGTATTCATTAATATAAGATTTATACACCATTACATAACTACATTACGACTACATAAATTTGTAAAGTCATTTGGAATCATGTTAACATACAAGTTTCATATACACAAATAAATGCGGATCAATAAGTAGATATCATTCAATTCCATGATATAATAAAATACTCAACTAAAACGGTAGCTTGAGGTTGAAATTGATTCCAATCTTTTGTATAATATATATATAGGGGATGATTCAAATGAAAACCACTTTTATTGTGAAAACTCGAAAACTAACAAAAAAAAATCCTAAAAACACACACAAAAAAAAACAATTTCAATTTTTTTTATAAAAATCGCAGGTTTTTTTTATATAAAAAAAAAAATTTATCAAAAAAAAAATTGTTGTAGTACACATGTGTAATACTACACATATTTTTTTTGAAATTTTTTTATATATAAAAAGTTCCGAAAATTGGTATGCAAAAAAAAATTGATATGTTTTTTTGGCTTTTTTAATTAGTTTTCGAGTTTTCACAATTACTAGAAGTTTTCATTTGAACATTCCCCTATATATATATATATATATATTCAGTGCATAACATAATCAACAACAAGCATTAAATAATTTGCCAAATGCACAAGAACTAACTCTTTTTTTTATAGTAACAATGACAAATGTGCAACAATTTACTCAATTATGAACCTGAAACATAGACAAATAAGCAAAAATTAAAACAACAATTGTGGTCTTAATGTAATAGTATTTAACTATCATAGGAACTAACACTCTTAAAAAAATCCCTTTTTAGCTTTTAGAATTTAGTTTATAAGTATAAACATTCATAGTAACTAAAACACACACATACCATCTATTTTTATTATGACTAGATATAACCTAATTTATCAAATAACATAACTCGTTCTTCAAACTTATGAAGGTTTTGTTTTTTATTTTGTAACTAGCCAAATACCCACATTTTGTCTCTTAACTTAGGCCCTGAATCCAATCTTAACCCCACTTTATCATTATTAATAACTTATCTCACATATAGAGTTATAAGCCTTACTAAAAAAATAACTTGTTCACCTAATATTTCATACTTCGTAACTAATATTAGTTCGCTTTTAGGTGTTCAAGTCTCGTGAAGAGTTGATGGAATGGGTTAGAAATATCGGACGTAGTCTTGGTTATGCTATTGTCACTAAAAGATAGTAAGAGAATAATGGCTAAGTGTCTAAAGTACAACTTATGTCTGATCGTGGTGGTGTGTATAAATCAATTAAAGATTCAAGTAAAGCAACCGGCACAAGAAATATTAACTGCCCGTTTGAAATGGTAGTGAAATGTTCACAAAAGAATGGTTCTTGGATGTTAAAAGTAAGACCTGCTGAACATAATCATCTGTAACACCCCAAAATATATATATATATATATATATATATATATATATATAGGTAAAGGGTACTGTACAAATTCCCTTATCGTACATTACGTACGCTACAATCTCAGCCGTCAGATCATCTTCCCGCAATGAAAATCGCATGTTGTTTTTTTTTTGTAATAATTTCGCATGTGATAATTTTGATGAAATAGCAGGTGTTTTTTTGTAACAATTTCGCATGTGGTAATTCAATTTCGCATGTGATAATTTTGATGAAATAGAAGGTTGTTTTTTTGTAACAATTTCGCATGTGGTAATTCAATTTCACATGTGATAATTTTGATGAAATAGCAGGTTGTTTTTTTGTAACAATTTCGCATGTGGTAATTCAATTTCGCATGTGATAATTTTGGTAACAATTTCGCATGTGGTAATTCAATTTCACATGCGATTTTCAATGCGGAAAGATGATCTGACGGCTGAGATTGTAGCGTACGTAATGTACGATAAGCACATTTGTACGTTAACCAGCCCCTATATATATATATATATATATAGAGTGGGGATCCTACGGAAAGTGTGTTTTTCCTAAAAAGTGTAAAAAGTCATAAAACACAATAATTTCAGGCATAAAACACACCTAAAACTCACAAATAATAGAATGAATATTACTAAAACACCATATTCAAACTCTAATAGTCCATAAAAACTTCAAACACACCATCGTAGAACTATGAATATAAAACACACAATGCTAAACAACATAAAACACAATAATATTTGTCATTCCACAATCAGAGCCTTAACATCTAAAACACAACACAAAACCCACATACATGATGTTTTAGTAATCTTCATCATATTATTTGTGGGTTTTGGTGTGTTTTATGGTTGACATTATGGTGTTTTATGACTTTTTACACTTTTTAGGAAATTTGGACTTTCTGGCCAACTCCTAGCCTATATATATATATATATATATATATATATATAAACATGAGTTGGTCATAACCAATGGTAACGTAACTAGTAATAAATAACCTAGTTAACTAAATGTTAGTAGATAACAAGGGAAAATATGAATAAGTGCACCTTTTAAAATAACTTTCCAACTTGAGGGATTAAAAGGGGCAAAGATGAAATATGATTTTAATTAAAACAATTACACACCAAAACACACACATGTGTGTGTGTTTGGTCGATCTATCCAGGAGAAGAAAAAGGGTTCTCTTCAAAAACCCTAAACTCACAAAAATTCAACAAATGAAAGGGAAATCGAGCTAGAAAATTGGGGCTTTAATTAATTTCATGATCACCGAAATTAGTGTTGGTCCCGTTAATACAGGATCTGATCGTAAGGAACAAGATGAATCGACTTCGTCTAATGTGCGGAATCCATTATGACGAATCACAGATTTGTTCAACACAGAATTCAACGTTTAACTGCTTGTCTGTTCTTTCTATTTAGTGTTCTGAAAGTTACAAAGATCCGGTAGAAGTACAGACTATCCGTGCGAGTCAAAAGTTCTAACAAAGTTGCACCGGACCTCCTATTTATAGACAACCTCAGGAGACTAAGAAGTGTTGTACGTACGGGTGGGCTATCCGTGCGTATGACTTACCCGTGCGGATTACCATCCGTATGTATTGCCATCCGGACGGGTTGAACTTGTACTAACCAATACTTTTACATACAAAACCTACTCCTGAGTTGTCATGCTAACTACATACATATATACAGATTACAAAAACACAGAATACAAAATATGACTACATGCTGACGGAAGCTACAGACGTTATGTACTAACAGACTCCCCCTCGGATGTAGCTGTAGTACCTTCCAGCATAGTCTTCAATTCCTTCTGCTGCGTCTTCGTTCACGCGCTTTCTCCCTTCTTTTCTGTGCCTTTTCCTCCAACATTCTTTTTCGTTTTTGTCTTCCTTCAGTCATCCACCAATTTCTATAGACAGGATCTCCATCACGCTTCCGATCCCACTTAGGAATTTTGTTTTCTTCAGATTCAATTGGTGTTTGATCTGTTGGAGGAACAATCCCCAATTTACGTCTTCCCCTCTTAGCAGCATGCTCAGCAATCTTTTTGGAACGTTGTTCACGCTTGTATACTTTCAAGAACTCGTCAATCTCCAGATCTCTCCATTTTGTCTTCCAGTATCTTCCAGAGTTGATGTCTTTTGCGTAACAAACATCCACAACCTTTTGATATTGCATAGCTTGCTCTCTGTCAGGTCTCTCATAAACTATCTTGTTGTAGAACAGACAATCTATATCTTTCTTCGAGCAATTTACAAGCCACATAGGATCTAACACACAGATCCTTCTTGCTTCACCAGTGGACTTGTTGTTTAATGAAATTATTGCTTCGGCTGTTGATTGATTGTATAACCACCCTTCAAACTCTTCATGGAAATCTTGCTCCATTGCCCTTAAAGGCATATTCTTCAAACAACTAGGAGGCTTGACATCCAGAGTAATATCTTTTTCACCACTTTCTAAGATTCTGACAATTTGCTCTGGGAATTGTGGTTTCCAATCAGGATATCTTTTCTGCGCTTGCAACTTCACATAGTTCCATAACCGTTGATCATGTTGCTTCACATCTAATCCATGGTAATATTCTTTGATATTCTTTGTTTTCACCAACTCATCTATATCCCACCATGGTAGAGTTTTGATATCAGCCAAAAACTCAAAGTACTATACTCCCTGTTCTCTTCTGATTGCATAAACTTTTAAGTCTTCCAAATATCCCCAAGAGAGTATATCACCCCAAGAGAGTTCTTTGTCGTGTGTGAAGAATTGAAGTGCCCTGAGTTTCTTTCTCTCTTTTGGCATGACTTTGTACCATTTCTTTCTTTCTTCAACAAGATTTTCTCTCGGTATGGTATCTGGAATACCTTCTGTAGACACTTTCTCCACTATCTTCCTCCTGATTTCTTCTTCATTTCGATCTTTGAACATTTCCGCCAACGATGGAAATGTTTCATCAATTCCAGAATAATGAAAATCAACTTCATCATCAGATGAATCTGAAGCATCTTCAACAATTACATCATTGTAATGATCGGCTTCAAAGGCATATCTTGATTCAAATACATCTTCAGAAGTTTCAGGAATCTCATCTTCAATATCGAATTTAAATTTCCCTTCTAGCAATCCCAATTCCTCTAACATCTCTTCCCTTGACCTTCTTTCCTCAATCACTTCCTGATTTTTATCATGTAAGAAAATGACGGTAGGATTTGTGAGAAATACCTGATCCATGTGCTGCTTTCCAGAAGTAGAAGTTTCTTGCTGATCATCATCTTCTTGTTCGTTGATCTGATCATTCAGAAACTCCTCAATCTTTTGTTCATCAATAGGATTCTTCACAATCAATCCTGAAGAACCTTGATCATCGTCATCATTCTTCTTATCATCATCTTTCTCATCATCGTCGTCTTTCTCATCATCGTCGTCTTCATCTTCATCTGCTTCATCATCACCAAGTAGTTCTTCATCAGAATCACTAAGTTCTTCTCCACGAGCCTTCTTTGCTTCTTTTCTCCTTTTCATAATTTTTATTCTGTGAAGAGTTTCTTTTCCATTGAGAGGCACTGTATATGCATCACCAATAAGTATAAATTGCTTTGTCTTGAATTCTAATAGCGACACTTCTTTGGCCTTTTTCTTCTTTTGTGCAACAGCAACTCTACGAATGATTTGATCAGAATCAATGATTTGAGAAGGCTCTCCAACCAACATGAAATCTTGACCATGTACAACTTGTTCTTGAGTACTTTCAGCATCAATCATCTCAGTATCAATTTGACTTGAAGAACCACCAGCTTCCTGAACATCTTCAACTATACTTTTGTTCTTTTGGATAGCTTCCTCAGCTAGTCTTCTGTCTCTTTCAAGTCTTCTTTCTTCAATTTTTCTTACTTCAATTTCATTGAGGACAGCATGAACATCCTTTTTCAAATGATTTTCCACAACAGAGTATAGCATCTTAAGTTGTTCATCCTTCACCACTTTGTCTGCTTTCATGGCTTCCATCTCCAACTTCATAGCTTTCATTTCATTTGAAGTAGCTTCACTCATTTCACTGAGAAGCTGATTGAGTGTCTGATTTACATCCTGGAGATTCTTTGTCTTCTCATTCAACGAAGAGATTTCTGTCGTAAGAACTTCAATCACTTTAGTATTATTATCACCATCTTCCTTCACTTTCTTCATGGTGTCTTCATCCAAGATTAACACCGATCTAAGTTGATCATGAGCTTTCATTATTTTATTAACTTGCTTCAACAAAAGATCACGTTCGTTTTCAGCCTTTTCTTTTTCTTTTTCAAGCTCTTTGACTTTCTTTGCCAGAACTCTCACTGCTTCATTGTTGAACAAATCATCATCAAAATTCACATCTTCTAACGGATCTCCTGAAGCAGGTGGAAGATTGCTAAAGAAATCATCTGAACCCCTTGGGCGTGAAGATTCTGGAATCTCTATATTTTCTGGTACTGTTGGAAACTTTGAATAAACGACCCCACCCTCTGTAACTTCAACGTAGTCATCATGACTAGTCTGCTTTTCAGCTTCTGCTTCTTGAGATTGGGATGATTCAACATGTTGTGTATCTTTACCATCTTGTTCCTTTTGAACTTGACTTTCGCCTTTTCTTGCTCGTACATTTCTCGGAATGAAACCGGCTAAAACTGTTTTTCTTTTCTTGATTTGTTTCTTTGGATTCTCAGGATCATAAGTTGAGTCTTCTTCATCTGACCCTTTCTTTTTCTTTGGAGACTTCTTCTTTAACTGAGCTTTTCCTTTGCCAAGAGTGATTGGATCAAGTTCAGATTCTGATATAGTAGTTTCAGAATCATCATCACTTGATAGATCTTGAACGACACCTTCTTGATCTTTAACACCTTTAGCAGCATCCTCATTCTTCTTTAAGAAACTTTGAAGAGATTGAGATAACAACTCGGTTCCTTCTTGAATAACTGCTGACGGTTCCAAAACTGTTTCATCTCTCAGCCTTTGTTGTGGTTCTCCAGAAGACCCTGCAAAACAAGTATTTGACAAATTTATTAGAAATTTTCACAACATAAAATTCTAATTTCCTTATGACTCCCTCTTTCACTATACCCTTTACTACATTCTTCGGAATAAAAACTGCAGGGGACGTCTTTGGAGTTCTTTTTCTTTTCCCATCCTTGATACACCACCATCTAGTATCTTTCTTAAAGAACAAGCTCATCCTGTCATCTTCATTATCAGAATTACTATATTCATGTCTCCATGCATCATTTCCTGGAGCTACATAATCTGGATTTGAAATTTTGCAGATCATTCTTTTTGCTCCTGGATTTGGGCCCTTGATCAACCTACTGATTGTGTCTGGTGACATATGCCTCAATCCCAAGATGTCGTTACTTCTTTTTTCTAAACCTTCAAACTGATCATCTATCAACATCTGGACAAAGCTAGGATACATAAGGAACCTCTTGCTTCCATCCTTTACATTCTCCATCATGTAATCAAAAATTACTTGAGATACATTGTACGGTCTGTTCAGGACAAGACAAGCAATGATATTCATGATATAACCTTGAGTTTCATCATATCCACCCTTTCTGTGTGACAATGCATGAAGAACACAATGAGCCATGAATTTGTAAGCGTGACTGAAACTTGTTTTCTGCATCTTTCCATTTACACTTCCAGCAAAACCCATTCTACACCACATCCCTTTTACAAGACGTTCAGAAACAATGGTTGGGTCACTATCAGCGTCTCCTAAATTCAACACTCTTCTTACATCACCAACTGTCACTTTCATCTCCAAATCTATATCTTTTCCATTCTCATCCTTCTTTGATACAGCAGAATGAATAGTTTTATCACTCTCTTCATATCTTGCAGCACTCCAAAATCGTTTCACATGAGATTCATATGCTACAGTCTTATCAGTTAAAGCCTTAGAGATTCTGCTTTCTCTCAAGAATTTCGCAACATCTTGAACTATTGTGTTTTCGGTAAACTCTTTATCCAACACACAATAAATATTATGAGATTTATCCCAATCCTGCAAAAATTTTATTCATTTGAGAAATATTTTTAGGATTTCAAAATATTCTAACAAAGAAAAACTTCCTATGCTTTGTGAAAGATTATCCATATGGATTGTCAATTTAAGGGTTATCTGCACGGTTTGACACTTAAAGGGTTATCCGCACGGATTGCCATCTAAAGAGTTATCCGCACGGATTGTCATCCGTCCGGACAACAAGTCCGTCCAGATTGGTCAACTAAAGTCAACCCGGATGATAGTGATGAAGATTGGCATTCATGCTGATATAATAATAACAAGACTTCGCCCAGAAATGTTATCCGTGCGGACAACTTGTCCATGCCCCGGATTCCCATCCGTGTGGATAGCCTGTCTATGCCCCGGATTGCCATCCGTGCGCACAGCCTGACATTGCCCCTGGATTGCCATCCGTGCGGACAACATGTGCCCGGATTGTCATAAGTGCGTACAACCTGTCTTTGCCCCGGATTGTCATCCGTGCGTACAAGTTATCCGTGCGGATTGCTATCCGTCCGGATACAAATCACAGATGAAGAACAGTCTTTAAACATCAAAAATTTTTCTAAGGCAAATCCTAAAATTGAACACAGATCTACACAAAGGATATTAACGCGATCAAAACCCTATGTTCAATGATGTCTAAAATGACCTATTCATAGTTCAATTTCACATAAACCTAACCGACACTTCGTACCGTCTAAACATCAGATCTACAAGATTTAAACATGTTATAACAAAAATTAAACTGGTAAAACTCTAGATCTAAACATTCCGAACAAAACCCTATGATTTTTTCATGACAAAACAGACTAACACAGGCTAGATCTAAGATAAAAACTCCGAAAGAAAAGATACAAGATGAACAGTTATCAAACAATGGATTATTGCAGATTTGAGTTAGAAAAACATACCTTTGCCATTGTTAATGTTGTGCAAACCAACGAAAACAAAGATCCGTGCAAAGAATTCCGAAATCAGAAAGTTGAAGTGTGAGTGAGAGAGAAAGAGTACTGTACGTGCGGATAACATTGACTGACTCTTTGACCCTCTATATATACTATCAACAGACACGTATTGTCACCCGTGCGGATTACCATCCGTGCGTATGGCTATCCGACCGGATGAACATCCGAATGAGACACACTTTAACCTTTTTAATGAAAACTTTGATTTTTCTCAAATTTTGTCAGATTTTAGAAATCCACTTAAGTTGCTTGGTTCAAATTAATGACCCAAGGTACTTAATTTGTCGACCAAGTCCAACTTAATGACCTTGGTTGACCTGAAACAAAACATACTGACTTTTGGAATTTTTGTTCAATCATTTTTCTGAAAAATTACAAGTATCAACTTAATGAACTTGTGTTTGACATTTCAATTACAGATTAGTTATGATTAGCTCCAAACTCATTTTCCATCCCAGAAACTTCCTGCATCTTCTATCAACTTTCGAATCTGAAGATCAACTCTCCACTTTGGTTTGTCGGAAAATAAAGCAGAAAAATAAAATCTTTTTGGGAATTTTAATGAAGCAAATGGACTAGAAAAGAAATACAAAATATAAGAATAGTAAAAATAAACTATTTACAAACATATTTTTGGTGAGCATGTTAGGGAATCATATCAGCTTCCGACAAGTTACAAGTACCATTAAGCTTGATTTCATGTCAAACATTAAACAATTCACTTAGATTGTCGATATGCTGATCCACTTAAATTCTTACACACATTTCAATCTGTTCAGGATACTGATTTAGTATTTTAGAGACTGAAACTTATACGCGTGTCCCACCTCTTGAATATACTCCCGTATCCAGAATCCCAATAATCAGTCTTACAGGTGAGTATACTACAATGATATCTGTACATAAATTAGGTATGCGAGGGCTGAGGGATCTCAGGTCGATACTTCCGTATACGCAGAGAGATATCAGCTTCGACTTTACGGAATGTCCCCTTTAGAGGATCTTTTAGCTACAACAGCAGCGACTATCAATTTTATTGTTTCATCGGCATGCTGAGGGTTTATGCTATGTTTCAAGCACTTTCAGAAAGTATTATCCAAGGACTAGGTCAGAACTACCGTTCAGCAGAAGTTCTGGAATAATACCCCAGACATCATTGAGTATAAAGACCTAGTATATCAGATTATGAGACCTTTCAAACAAGATTTCAGGGGTTACCTATATATCCAAGTAGTGTTCCCCACGAAATAAGTAAGTAAGATTTTAGGTTTATATCTCGAACAGACTTACTAAATGTGTAAAAACCTATCGGCACATCATCAGTGAGACTGTTTAACGCATTTAAACTTTCCATTTCTTTAGCGTACTATAACCGTCTAGCTGATGTACTATCATTTTCCCTTTTTACACAAACTCTTTTTGAAATTTTATCATGTTTTTGGGTTTTTGAAATTTTTATTGTTTTTGTATTTTCTGAAAATAAAACTACTATCTCCCCCTAAAAACCAAAACAAGTAAAAATTCGACAAACCATTGCAGATTGTTTTTCAACATCATCTACAGTGGCACCTTCATCAACGCCAACGATTTCCTCCGCATCCGATAGTAACTTCATACCATTAAGTTTCAAAAGATATTTAAAACGTGTTTTGTCAAATGCTTTGGTATGTAAGTCAGCTTTTTGTTCATCGGTGTGGATTTTCTCTATTCGTATCAACTTCTTCTCGAAACAGTCTCGGATGAAGTGATGACGAATTTCAATGTGTTTCGTTTTAGCGTGATGAACAGGATTTTTTGTTATGTTAATTGCTGCCTCATTATCAACAAAGATAGGGGAGTTAAGAAATTGCAAACCGTAGTCTCGCATCTGTTGCTGGATCCACAAGATCTGAGAGCAGCAGCTGCTAGCAGATACATATTCAGCTTCACAAGTGGATAAAGCGACAAAGGTCTGCTTCTTGCATTGCCAGGTGACCAATCGTGGTCCGAAAAACTGGCACCCCACTGTTGTTAATTTAGCATTCACTTTGCAGCATCCGAAATCAGAATCAGAATATCCTTCGAGCGTGAAGTCGCCAACTTTTGGATACCACAACCCCAGAGATGGAGTTCCTTTCAGGTAGCGTAGAATCCTTTTCACAATTACCATATGCGAAGCTCTAGGATTTGACTGAAATCGAGCCGCGAGGCAGGTTGGATACATAATATCCGGTCTTGATGCCGTCAAGTACATTAACGAGCCGATCATGGAGCGATACAATGTTTCATCTACCTTCTCTCCGGTGAGATCAGGGTTTATCCCATGGTTCGTCGCTAATAGGGTGGACATTGGTGACATTCCTGACATCCCGAATTTCTCCAGAACATCATGAACGTATTTTGTTTGATGTATGAAAGTTCCCTCGGGAAGTTGATCAACTTGAAGTCCCAAGAAGAACTTCATCTCACCCATTGAAGACATTTCAAACTTCTGCTTCATAACTTATTCAAAATCTTTGCAGAGTTGTTCATTTGTAGACCCGAAAATTATGTCGTCCACGTAAATTTGGACAATCAGAAGATGCCCATCGACTTCTTTTGTTAACAGAGTGGCGTCTATCTTTCCTCGAGTGAAGTGGTTGGCTAACATATGTTGAGACAAGGTCTCATACCAGGCTCTTGGGGCCTGATGTAAGCCGTACAACGCTTTGTCAAGGAGATAAACTTTATCTTTGTGAATTGGGTCGGTGAAGCCCGGTGGCTGCCCGACATAAACCTCCTCTTTCACCTTGCCGTAGAGAAACGCCGACTTCACATCTAACTGAAAAACTTTAAATCCTTTCCACGATGCAAATGCAAGGAAGATCCTGATTGCTTCAAGTCTTGCGACAGGGGCATATACTTCGGTGAAATCTATCCCTTCCTGCTGACTGAAGCCTTGGACAACGAGTCGAGCTTTGTTTCGAATGATAACTCCTCGATCATCCCTCTTGCATTTAAACACCCATTTGGTATTAATCTTCCGGTGACCATCGGGCAAATCTACTAGCTTCCACACACCTAACTTCTCGAATTGGCTTAACTCCTCCTGCATTGCATTTACCCACGAATCTTCAGTAAGCGCCTCTTTGTACGTCCTTGGTTCTATCTGCGAGATAAAACAACTTAATGAAAATTCAGTTTGTAAAGGAGCAACTTTTGTGTAAAAACATGTAAGCCCTTGATCAAGCTGTCTTCGAGTGCGGACTCCTGATTGCAGTTCTCCGATTATCAGTTCCTCTAGATGATAAGAAAGCGTTCTTGGCATCACCTCGCCTGAGACATCTACTTCGCTCTCCAAATTTGTGACGTTTTGATTTGCAACTTGTTCACTGACTGGAATAGTTTGATTTGAAAACTGGATTATCTCCCCCTCAGACTCTGAATCATCACGATCAAATACAGGTCTGTTTTCAGATTCTTGATTATCGTTTTCAACTGTCAGATTGTCTTGAGCAACTTCATTCTGTTCAACTTCATCATGTTCTCCAGCATTGCTTGGACCCGCCTCATCATCATTTGAAGCTTGTTGTTTTCGATAAGTTTCTGCTGGAAATCTTTCATCTGAATCTTCATACTCTCTCAGAATATCCAACTCATCAAAGAACTCTGATTCTTCCTCCATGTTGAAAGATTCCCACAAAGTATCATAATTAAAACGCCATGAGTCGCCAGGATTCTGTGGAGGCATTGTATGACCTTGACATTCAACATTTTGAGCCTCAATAATCCGCTTCAGACTTGGAACGAAGACTCGTCGTAACGGACTTGCATAACCAATGAATATTCCTTCAATACTCTTCGGACCAAACTTTCCAAAAGGCTCTAGAACAGTACAGGGTGACCCGAACGGTTCAAGATACTTCAGATTTGGTTTCGGTTATTGATCAACTCAAAGCATGTTTTGTTGAATTTCTTGACAGTGAGGACTCTGTTGAGCGTATAGCATGCGGCTGAAACTGCTTCTGCCCAAAAATTTATCGGTAACTTTGAATCAGCAAGCATTGTTCTGGCCGTTTCGATTAGAGTCCTGTTTTTACGTTCTGCAACTCCATTCTGCTGCGGAGTGTACGGAGCACTAAACTCATGCAATATACCTCTTTCATCACAATATTCTTCCATCTTGTTGTTCTTGAACTCAGTACCATTATCACTTCTAATTCTTCTGATACGCCTTTGGTACAAATTTTCAATCTTTCTGAACAACCCCATCAAACTGCCAAACGTTTCATCTTTTGTTTTCAAGAATGATACCCACGAAAATCTAGAATAATCATCAGTAACCACAAGACAGTAGAGATCCCCGGTAATACTTTTGACGTTTATTGGACCAAACAGATCCATATGTAGTCTCTCTAATGGTCTGGAAACTGAATTGACTTGCTTTTTAGGGTGTGAAGTTTTTCTTCTGCTTGCCTTTGATGCAACTAATGCACTCCCCTTCCAGATGAAAACCTTTGATATCAACTCCAAGAACTAGATCAGTGTGCACCAAATGATTCATTTTTCTAAGATGTATATGCCCCATCTTCCGGTGCCACAACCTTGATTCTCTTTCAGTTGCTCTAGAAACAAAACAATGTGCTTGACCTGTTGTTGTAGTTGCTACACTCATGTCTAATACATATAAATCATTCACTCTCGGTGCCCGCATGATAATCCATTCTTCAGGAACAACAAATCCTGGTTTCAAGATCAAACACTCTTTGTCTGTGAAGTGAGTGGTATACATATTATCACAAATCTGCGAGATACTTAGCAGATTATTCTCCAGCTCAGTAATGTAGTTAACTCTCTCAAACGTTACAATCCCATTGGATAACGTTCCTTCACCAATAATTCTACCACCTTCATGACCAGCAAATCCCACATAACCTCCATTGATATTTTTGACATCATACAGCAGTGCTGTCTTTCCTGTCATGTGCCGAGAAGCTCCACTGTCCATAATCCAACGTGAAATGGATCTCGGAAGCTCCTGCACATGATAAAAACATTTAATGAGATTTTGATGCTACCCAAGCCTCTTTTGACTCGGGTAACTTGACATTAATGTGAGTTTTTGTAGTGTAAAGTGGCGGAAAGTTTTTATCATTCATTTTTAAGCTTTCAGCAGTCTCAACCTCAACCTCTTTGAATAAGAAAAATTCATCTTTTTGAGGTTGACCAGATGGTTGGTCTTTCTTCACCACATACTTCTTTTCAGAAGTCGATTTTTGCTTCTCATACAAATCCAAAGGTACATACATCTTCTTGGTTGAAGATGATGATTTATCAGTCTCAGACACCTTTGATTTTGAAGAATTTTCTTTCTTTTCAACAACTTTTGGCTTCCATGTTTGTTGAGGTGATGCAATCCTTTTGTAAAATTTGTCATTTTTGGTTACCATCTTCTTAACAGGTTCAGTTATGATTTTTGAATTATCATTTTTCAAAACCTTTTTCTCAACAGCTAATGGAGCTTTTCCTTTCACAACATCTTTCTTGATAGAATTCATCACAACTTCAGTCTTAGGCTTCAAGTTGGTACACTTTCGTGCAATATGTCCAACTTGATTGCATTTGAAGCATGTTCGAGTGTCAACTACCCGACTTGTGCCTTCAGACTGAGGCTGTGAAGCCTTCTTTTCAAAGAACTCTTCGTTTGATTTTAGAAAAATTTCAGATTCCTCATCAGAAAGTGAGCTTGAACCGTTTACAAACACTTTCTTCTCAACAAACCTTTTGTTCTGAACATTTCTTTTCTGATAATTCTTACCACCCTGATATTCACCCGACCATTTATTTCGGTTGTTGTTAGAAAAAAGTGGTGGAACAACAGGTTTCTTATAGTAAGCTTTATCTTTCTCAAAATTCATTTGCCTCTTTGTCTGATTCAAACCTTTTACTTCAGACACATTGATTTCAACCAATTTGAAAACATTTTTCAATTTGTTCACATTCACATTCTCCAAGGGAAACTCAAGATCTGAATACAACTTGTCAGAACCCGCCATCTTGTACATCACAAGACCCGGTTCATCATTTAAGTTGTTTTTAGATTTTGGTTTCGGAATGTAATTGTTCAGAAAACATTCTTCATCCTCAGCAGAGTCACTATCCAAAACACTTTCTGCCATGCCTTTAATGATCTTAGTTTGAACACTATCATCAGATGATGATGAAGAAAATGTCACATCAATTGACTCTGGTAGTTTTATCTCATTTGTTTCAACTTCATTATTAACCAACCCAGATTGCTTCTTTGAAAAATTGTTTAGAACAGGTGGCGGAACTTGATGAAATCCCACCCCAGTTCCATCACAGTATACATCTTCGCCAGCTTTGTTTTTCCCAATGGGTTTTGGAACAATGTGTTGCAAAACAAAGCTTGCAGAGTTGTAACTGTTAAGTTTCAAATTAATGCGCTCATTCTCAATCTTAGCTTCTTCAAACTGAAGCTTCAATTTCGCAATTTCATCAAGTTGTTGGTTGATTAACTCTTCTTTTACCCTAAGAACCCCTGATAGTTGAAGATTTTCTTTCGTTGTTTTACCATTTCTGTCATCAGAATCTTTAACCGTTCGTTTTAGCTTCTCAAAATTTTCAGAAATTTTACGATTTTCAAGAATCAACTTTTCATTTTCTTTTCTTATTCTTTCTATGTCATTTTTATCATTTTCAATTTTCTCAGTTAATTCTTTTGATCTATCATTCGAAGCTTTCAGCATTTTGTCACGGTTTAAGATTTGATTTTCAACACTCTTGACTCTACTAGTCAACTCTTCAACCTTCTTACCATTGAGGTAAGTGATTGTACTACAAACTTTGCACTCTTTCATGCAACTTTTGCAGTCATTTTCAGATTTAACTTTCTTACCTGACACATGTGTATCATTTGAACTGACCTTGTTTTTGGACTCAGTTCCAGAACCAGAAACTACCTCAAGTTCTTTTGCTGCAAGAACTTTTTCAGCCATCTTCCTCAAGTTTTCAGCCGTCAACTCTTGTGATGTATCAATGATCCCATCATCAACATTCTTTGACTTTGGCTTCTGTTCTGCTTCTTTGACTTTTTCTTCTTTCTCTACTAGTTTCTCAACACCACCTCCCCACCATTCTCTTTGTCTATCTTCTTCTTCCTCGGCAAATTGCTGGGTGAGAGCATCAACACTAATGGAATCTGGGTCATCTGCAATGTTTCCTTGTGGATCAAGATAACATTCTCTGTCGGCATCCCATCTCTTAGCTCTTTTAGCTTCTTTGTATGTGTTATAAATTCTGCTCATCCTGGTTTGGGCTTTCATTCTTCAGTTGACGAACTTTTCTTCTTCATTTCTATTGTCTTTAAAAGGAACAATCTTCTTCACAAATGCATAACCCACCGCATCTTCCTCTGGTAACAGTTCGCTCCAATCAAAACCTTCATCATCATGGATCACAGCAAGAGCTCTAGATTTTTCTTTGTTGTCTTCAACCTGCTTCAATCTAGGCGGCTCAGATTTATTCTGGTGATAAATTGCTTTCTTGTAGTAATCATCTCTGAAAGGGTTCTCCGACTCATCAGCATATGCGTTTCTGCATTCTCGTTTGAAGTAACCTTTCTGCTTACATTTGAAGCACGTCACCTTGGACTTATCAAACCCCAGCTTGGTAGATGGACCACCAATTGTCTTCCTGCCGGTAATTTCCATGAAACGTTGTGCTCGACGAACAGCACTGGCCATAGCCCAACGAATATCGATCAACTCCATTTCCTCGGGATCAATCTGATCATAATCTTCTTTTGTCAGATTGGTATTTCCTATCTTCCCAGCTACTAACCCTTCATATGACTCCAACACAGATGCTAGAAAGATCATCTGCTGTTTGGCCGACTCCTCATCAAAATTCTGAGCATTCTTCAAATCCACCGCAATGTTGCATTGAAACACGTTCTTTGGAACAGATTGTTGTTGACTTGAAGAATTTGAAGAAGATCCCTGGCTTGGAGTATTGGATGAAAAACCTCCATGAAAACCATTGTTTGAACTTGGACTTTCTTTACTTGAAGGGTTTGAATTTTCAGCAGAGAAAGCAGTTCTTGGAGAAACATTCTTGGGAATCATACTCTTTAGATAGTACAGCTCCATGTTTTGTTGGTATGATGAATGATTTATCTTGTGTGTTTTCTTTATCTCCAATTCATGACTCTCTAGTCTTTCAATCAGCAAGTCAACGGTCAGATCTTCAGCTTTGATTGTATTCTTCAACATCAATGCATAGTACTGCCAATCCATCTCTTCTGGTAGTGAATCGAACAGTTTGTCAACTAACTCCTCTTGAGAATATAGGATTCCGTGTCTTGCCAATTCTAACTTTAGATGTCCAAATCTCTCAATCATTTTACAAACAGATTCATTTTTTTAAACATCCAAACAAATCAAACTCTTTTCTTAACAGTTTCTTTTTGTTTTTGACTATTTCAGCACTTCCTACACATTTTATTTTTAACTTTTCCCATAAATCTTTTGCGTTTGTGTATTCAATTAGTGAAATAATGTCGTCTCACACAGACTGATGAATCAAGGCCACGCACTTTTGTTCAGCAACAAAGTTTTCTATATCTTCAGTTTCTGACAGATTCTCGCAATCTTGTCTACCGGCAGCAAAACCGTTCTTTAAACTTTTCCAGCTTGGATACGCGAATGCTTTTAGCCACTCATCAAATCTTTTTGCCCACCGATTATACTCTTCGATTGCCATTAGCTTTGGTGGTTTGTTATAAGTACCATATGCGCTTTCAACACTTAGGGCATCGGACAAAGTTTTCTTCGGGTTCGGATTATCATTTGAATGGTTGGAAGTATCGTCTCCGGAGTTACCCGCGAAAGCATACATCTCACTAAAGGGATTCATGAATTCTTCCATTTTCAAATACCTGAAACAATTTTCAAACACCTAGACAATTTTTACAAATTCTAAAAATTTCAAACACTTGAACCGGATAATGATCCGTCCGAGTAGTTATCCGGACGAATGACAGAGGTTATCCGCACGGATAATGATCCGCTCGGATGGTTGTACGTATGAATGACTTTGACCTTTTGACTTTGCAGGTTATCCGCACGGGTTGTAATCCGTGCGAGTAACAATGATGATGTCAGCAAACAACTTGTAGTAACTAACTAATCCAATCCGTTTGGACAGCTGTCCGCACGGGTGAATGACGTCATCAAATACGAACAGCTAAACATGGTTTTAGATGAATTTGATCTAGTTTTAGGTTGAATCTGATTATGAAACTAAGTAGGATTATACTTTGAATGATTGCGAATCAATTGATATCAATTTTATCAAATTTTAACCGTAGATTCTTGCTCAATTTTAAGTTTTTCTGATTTTATGGTGACGAATGAAGAACGAATGCAAAAACTAAGTAGAAGTAGAAGAAATCTGTCAAATTTCCGGTGAAATTTGAATCAAATCGGCAACAGATGTCAAATCTACGGTGAAATTTGACTTTCATCAGCGAATAAAGCTTGAATTCCGGTGAATTCGGTGTTGTTGATCTCGATTCAGCTCCCTGGATGCTCTGATACCACTTGTTGGTCCCGTTGATATAGGATCTGATCGTAAGGAACAAGATGAATCGACTTCGTCTAATGTGCGAAATCCATTATGACGAATCACAGATTTGTTCAACACAGAATTCAACGTTTAACTGCTTGTCTGTTCTTTCTATTTAGTGTTCTGAAAGTTACAAAGATCCGGTAGAAGTACAGACTATCCGTGCGAGTCAAAAGTTCTAACAAAGTTGCACCGGACCTCCTATTTATAGACAACCTCAGGAGACTAAGAAGTGTTGTACGTACGGGTGGGCTATCCGTGCGTATGACTTACCCGTGCGTATGACTTATCCGTGCGTATGACTTATCCGTGCGGATGACTTATCCGTGCGGATAAGTTCTCTGTGCGGATAAGTTCTCCGTGCGGATTACCATCCGTACGTATTGCCATCCGGACGGGTTGAACTTGTACTAACCAACACTTTTACATACAAAACCTACTCCTGAGTTGTCATGCTAACTACATACATACATACAGATTACAAAAACACAGAATACAAAATATGACTACATGCTGACGGAAGCTACAGACGTTATGTACTAACAGTTAGGAGATCACAAGGGATGTTGAATTTTGTTATTCGGTGATATTTTGAAATTATGATGAACATTCATAAACGAAATTCTTATGAGATTGTTGAATGTTATACTGAAATTGACATGAGTATAAGTCTAGGAGCAAACCCTAGATGTAAACTTGTTGAATTGGTGCCATGAATTAGTGTTTTGGTTAGCTAATCATGTATGTGCTAAGTGGGTTTTATGATAATATGATGAACACTTGAATTAGAGTGTTAAAATTATGAAGAATTGATGTTAGGATATAAGTTCTAGATGTTGTTCATGTACACTAGACATGGAGGCTTGATTTTGATGCTAAAACTTGGTTAATAGTTAACCATGAATTTGATGATAGATGCATAAAAATCTCGCCCACAAGATGCTCGTTAAAATGCCAAAGTGAAATCGTGTTGTCTACTAGTTTGTATGTAGAACTTGATTAGATTAGGTATTCGGATGAATGCCTAGTAATATGATGAAACAGGTTTCACTTATAGATGAAAACTTTTAGATCTTGCATAATGAAAGAATAAAGTATCTTTGATAATCGATAGCTAAGTTAACTTGGTGTTAATAATAGCATGAACTTAGATTAGAAAGTAGTTAAAACGGTGGCGTAAGAATAATGCCTACCGGATACTTGACAAAGTGCTTAAATACATTGTCGAGTGTCATAGTATAATCACTTACGCTAATAAGCAGTTTGACTTTTAAAAGTCAAATGACCAAAATGAGATCAAATGGTAATTTTGATGTAAAGTTCGTAAGGTGAGATAGTCTTAATAATGATCACTAATCTGACCATCTTACGAATGATAAAAGTGAGTTTGACGCTTGACAAGCTAGGTGGAAGCTTGGGAAAGAAGCGGGTCAAACGAATCTAGTAAGAAGGAAAAAGCGTAACTTGGATGCATGGTAAGTAAAGCTTACACCCTTTTTATGGGATACGTATTTATTTTATAGGTTATATATACGACAAAGGTAATACCCGAAATATGGGTTCCGACGCAAAATGATACGGGTCGGAACAAATAAAAAATTATGATAAAAACCATGTTTAATGGTAAAAGGGGGCGAAATGGTAAATTTTTCATGAGATGACATACATAACATGAGTTTTCGAATGGCTACCTTATGAGGTAAGCCAAAATTAATAATAAGGGTAAAACGGCAATTTAGTCACGTGTAGACGGATAAAAGTTGAAGTTTAAACGACACCCTATGGCGTAAGCCATGTTGGGTTAAACGCGTAAGAAATTGATTTAAAAGATATCACCATATGGTGAATGTTAGTGCACTATGTCTATTGACTTCGTCTTGTATCGAGTCATGTATAGGATAGGATAAACCAGTGCTCGGGATGCTAGAAACGAGAAAACATGTTAAATAGGTTAATTCCGCTTGAAACAGCCAATGGCCATTTCAAACGAAATTAACAAAGTTAATTTCAATGGAAATGACACTTGGTCATTTCAAATGGAATTACAACTCTATAAATAGGGAGCATGGTTTGTCATTTGATACGGAATTACCATTCGGATCTGAGTAGCGAAGCTCTGCCGAATTGTCTCCATGTTGTAAATCAGTGTTAGATCAATACAAGAGACATTTAAATTGAATCGAGCATCCGTTTCATTGATTCCGCCTTTGATTCGGATCCAAAACTCTTCTGAACGACTCATTCAGGTCGCACAACGATCCTACAAGTGGTATCAGAGCACAGGAGGAAGAGTTTAGCTTGATTTCATCAGTTTTCTGACTTCTACACCTTCTTTTTCAAAATTCACAAGATTTTACGGACAAAATTGATTGAATTTCACACATTACACGCGAAACAGTGTTTTAACAAACCCTTGAAAGAATCAGACCTAAATTCAGTGTAAAAGTGACAAAAATGGACCAAAAAGCTAATTCCGTTTGAACGAGTACACCTGATTTCGCTTGAAAAGTTGAGACAATTTCACACGAAATTACTGATTTCGTTTGAGTTACAGTTGATTCCGCTTGAAAAGGGTAATTCCGTTTGAAAGGTTCACACGGAATCAGTTAATTCCGCATCAAAGTGTAATTCCGCTTGAGAAATTAGATAATTCCGTTTCAAAAGGTTATCCCGTTTGAAGTTCTGATTTCGTTTGAAGTGTCATCCAAGTGATTTCGTTTGAACAAGTTATTCCGCTCCAAAGTGATTCCGTTTGAAAATCACTATTCCGTTTGAAAGTGGACATTTCGCGTCAAGATCATTTCAAGTCAACCGAGTGTCAGTTTATTTCAAGTTGTTTGATATTGTTTAAGCTGATTGTGTTTGTTTGATTGTTTTTTCTCCAGGTAGTTCAAGAACTTCACATCATGGCTAAAGAGTTCTACAATACGTTCTATAATGCGTTTACATCCGAGTCTTCCGAAATCTCAACTGTCACACCAAAAACGATTACAAAAGAAATAAATGAGAATATTAAACATGATAACTTTTACGGCACACATTCAAAACCACCAACTCTGGAAAGCATTGAAGATTACACTTGGTGGAAAGATCAGTTCATCAACTTGGCAAAAGCTTATGCTCATGAAAGCTGGTTCTGTTTGCAGTTTGGGTATAAAAGGCCGACCAATGATAAAGGAGAAGAGCTTCCACTCAAGAACTTACCCAAAGAAGATAAAGCAGAATTCTCAGCAGAACAGAGAATGATTGCTTTGATTCAATCTTCAATCAGGAATGACATGTTTGCTTTATTGCAACATGACGGAACATCAAAATCTGTCTGGGAAGCCTTAAAGGTTAAAGCTGAGGGGGGGGTAAACAAATCAAGAAAAATAAAATTGCATTATTAAAGAAAGAATTTGATTTGTTTGATAGTTTGAAAGATGAATCAGTTAGACAAATGATAGAGAGATTTGGTAATTTAAAAATTGAACTTGATCGGTTTGGTATTGTTAAAACTATAGAAGAAATAATTGATAAGATCATAGAAGCGTTACCACGAGCTGATCAGTGGCAAACGTTTGTATTCATATTGAAAAATGATGCTTTATATGACACAATTTCTCTTGATGTCTTGCTAGAAAAGATAGAAAGTCATGAGCTTGAAATGCAGAAACAAAACAAGATGAGCAGTTCTTCACATCAACAGAATGTTGGTCTCTATTACAAAGGTAATCTACCTTCGGTGAAAGTTGGAGAATCACCAAAGACAGCATTCAGTGGTGAGAGGACAAAAGAGCCATAAAAAAGCTCATCAAGTTACAATCCGGGATATCATTTGTCTTCATCAAAAGCAAGTGTTGAAGAATCTGAAGAAGTTCTCTGTAACATTGCTCTCAAATTGAAGAATTCCCCGACTATGAGCATTAATGCAGCCAAGCAACAAATGAGTTTTCTTGCATCTGTTCTGTAATCATATGAAGGTCTAGTTGCAGGCAAAATTGGTAACTCAGAGTTAACCAAAGAAGACTATGACCAGATTGATCCGGAAGAGATGGAACTTATCGATATTCGCTGGTGTTTGGCAAGTTGCATCCGCAGAGCTCAGAGATATATGGAGATTACTGGGAAACAATCATTAGGTGGTGCATCAACAAAACTTGGATTTGATAAATCCAAAGTGACCTGCTTCAAATGTAAACAAAAAGGTCATTTCAAGAGAGAATGCAACAATTCTGTGGTTGGTGGAAATGAACATCCGTTCAATGATGAGTATTACCGAAAGGCAATCTACCACCGAAGCAAAGAAGAGCCGAAAATGATTGAAGATAAACCTAGAGATAAGTCAAGAGCTTGTGCTGTAATCCACGATGATGAAGGATATGATTGGAGTCAAATTCTTCCGAAAGAAGATCGTTTGGATAATCGAAGTACAGCTCATGGTAGAAACCCATCAAACAGCAAACATTATGTTTTTGTTGCAGAAATCAAAGAGGAAAACCAAGAAGAAAAAGTTATAGCTGAAATCAAAGAGAAAACCAGAGAAGAGATTCTGAATGAGAAAACATACAGAGAAAAAAGCATGGCTTTGAACAGAATGAATGAAATGCAAGAAGAATATGAAGATGCTGTCAGCTACAAAAGATGGGATAAGAAGCAAGAGTGTTATGTCAACAGATATGGTGAACCTGTTGTTCCCAAGAAGGACATAATTTATGATGATGTTCTTCTAGTAATTCCTCGAGTCGGAGAATATTATTCAAATGCTGTGAAAGATAAATCATATGAGAAAAAGCTTGGAAAAATCATAAGAGATGTTATGACTTCAAGCTTGAGGAAGAGGGATGAAGAGAGAATGAAGAAGAATGTTGATAAGATGGTGAATGATTTGAAGAAGGTTGCTGAAGATGTGAAAGTCGAAGATGTGAAAGGTGAAAATGTGAAGATTGCTGAGGAAGAGAAAGTAGAAGAAGAAGTTGTTGGAAAAGAGACTGTTACTGTAGAACAGCAAGTTGTAGAAGCTGAGAAGAAAGTTGAAAGTTCTGCTGATAGTGTTGGTGATGCTGGTACTGGTGAAGAAAAGAAGAGTGAAGCTGAGTTGAAGCAAATAGTTGCAGTAAACACCGAGGTGCCAATCACTGAGGTAAATTCTGATTCTGAAACTCAAATCAAAATCGTTGAACAGTGCAAGAAATGCATGGAACCATGCAGTGCTTGTACTGAAAAAGACGAAAGGTTCAGAACAAGAGATCTTGAATTTAACAAAATAGAAGAAGTTTTCAAAAATAAATACAAAGAAATGTTAGAAAACGAAAATATTTTGAAAGATAATGATGAAAAACTTTTAGAAAAATGTAAAAAGTTAGAAAAAGAAAATGAAGTTTTAAAAGAAAATGTTTTGAAAAAGACAGAGGAATGTGATCAAAAAGAAAATGTTTGTCAAGAAATGAAAAAGGAATATGATTCAATAAAATTGGCATATCACATTACAAAAAGAGTCATATGAAAAAGTGAAAAGTGAAATGAAATTTGCTAAATCAAGATTGAATTACTGTTCTGAAACAACTAATGAGCTTAAGCGACAGTATGAAATAACGCAATATGTTGTAAATTCCTACATTGAGGATGTTGCTAAGCTAAAGCGTCAGATTGCTTATTTAGAACAGGATAACAACAAATTAAAAAGTTATCACGTGTCGTCATATGTGCTTGAAAGAATTTTCAACATAAAACCGGATGGAAAAGATTCTGAGCAAAACAAGAAAGGTATTGGCTCAGAGTTTCATCAAGTTCCCCCACCGAAAAAGTTTGCATTTTATGATGATGAAAAGGTCGAAAAAGCTTTCAACATGGTAGATCAATTGCCAGATAACATTGGCGTAACCTATTCCAAATCTGATGATTCTAGTAATTCATAGGTGGTAGGTAAGGTCGTTGAAAGTGTGTTGAAAGAAGAGTCGGTTGATACAGGTAAATCTGAATCACAGGATGAAAATGAAGGTAATTTTCATGATGGATATCTGAAAAACTCAAAATCCGAGAAAAATCTGGATGATGATTCAAAAGGGTTGGTTTATACCATGATTGGATCAGACAAATTATTCTTAGATGTTGTATTCCCGATTCAGAATGTGATTTCAGAAAAGGTTGACAAAGTTTTCAAGATGGTTGAAATTGAAAAATCTGAGATTTCAAAGTTTGCTGGGAAAGGTCACAAAATTTCTTATAACAAATCTGGATTCAAGAAGAAAAACATGAAGGCTGGTTGGGTTATAAGAAGAAACAAAGTCGAAATAAAAATGAAACGCCAAATTATCAGAAAAGATGAATTTTGTTCACGGAACAAGTTCTGAAGAAGAGAAAGAACTCCAATTTAGGCGACAGTCTAATGAAGAATTTTATGCTCAAAAGAAAAAGCAACAACCACAGGTGAAAGATGTGTCCAAGGGAACATGTTTTAAGTGTGATAAAATTGGACATCTTGCACGAAAGTGTCAAAATCTAAAACATGTTGATGTTGACAAAAGGAAGTCTGATGATGTTGAGAAACAAAAATCTGAGAATGTGAAACAAAGGTTGACCAGATTTGATTCAAAACAAACTTGGAGGTATAACACAAACAAGTTTACTTCGAACCAAACTTGGAAATCAAAACCGAATAGATTCGATTCAAAACAGACCTGGAACTCTCACACACCCAGATTCAGAACAACTCAAAGTTGGAAAACAACTGTTGATATGACAAAACCCCAAGAGTTTTGGAAACCTAAAGTTGTTGTTCAAAATCAAAATGTTCAAAAATAGTCACATTTTTACAAACGAGGTACTCCTAAAGGTCAAACATGGTCTGCTAAGAAACAAATGACTTTGGTAAAAGATGAGAAAGTTGAAGTCAAAGTTGAAAAAGTCTTTGTACAAAATGACAAAGATTTTCCGAAATTGAATGAAGCATATTGTGTTGAAATGCCTAAGGTGAAACAGACCTGGGCAAAATTGTTCAAGTAATCAAGTAGTCTGAATGTGCAGGTGCTCAAGAAAACTGAAGATTGTGAAAATGGTATTCGGAGCAGCCTGGCACAACGGGAAGAGAAGGCTGCTGAAACCTGTGTTGGTTGAAACAGGGAGTTTGTTTGTTTTCTGTATATAAATAAACAATATTTCAAAAACCCTAAAAATTGAAAAATTTAAAAACCAAAAATATGTTTTTATTTTGTCATATACTAAAAAATACAAAAATATGTTGATTGAATATGCCGAAACCCTCACGGGGGAACAAACATGATTAATTTACAAGATTGAAAAACGGTTTTAAAACTGTAAATATCAATGTGTTGTAAATCATGGGGCTAATTGCTACTTTACATGTTAGATTTTCTGCAAATCAGTGCACGAGAAGCAGAAAATGGATGGCGAGACAAAGCTATCAGTATCAGGTTGTCAAATTTTCTTTAAATGATTTTGCATTTTAGGGGGAGTATTATTGTCAGAAAATCCAAAAACATTTGAAAATTTGAAAAAGCCAAAAACATGATAAAATTCAAAATGAGTTTTTATGTAAAAAGAGGAAATGATAGTACATCAGTAGACAGTTACAGTATGCTAAAGAAATGTAATGATTTTATAGCGTTAAACAGTCTCACTGATGATATGCCGATAGGTTTTTATACATTTAGTAAACTTTTTCGGGATATAAACATAAATTCAAACTTGCTTACTTCGTGGGGAACACTACTTGGATATATAGGTAACCCCTGAAATCTCGTTTGAAGGACCCCTCTTTCTGAGATACTAGGTCTTTATGCTTAGTGATATCTGGGGTATTATCCTGGGAATTCTGATTTTGCGGAAGCAATGGCCTAGTCCCCGTATAATACTTTCTGCTTGCTTGAAAAATAGCATCACCCTCAGCATAAAAAATGATGAAACATTGAAAAATGCTAATCATGTGCTGTTGAATAAAAGATTCTCTAAAGGGAACACACCTAAAGTCGAAGCCGTCATCTCTTTGCTGAACGGAAGTTCTGACATGAGCTCTCACGGCCCCCGCAATTTAATCCCTTACAGATATCATCTAGGTATACTCACCTGTAAGACTGAATATTGGGATCTGGATGATACGGGAGTATATTCAAGAGGTGGCACACATGAATGAGTTTAAGTTCTTAATACACCTAATTTGTATCCTGAATCAGTTGAAATTTGTGTAAAAATTTAAGTAGATCAGTAGATCGACAATCTAAGTGAATTGTTTAATTCTTATTGTGTAACTAAGCTCAACGGTACTTGTGACTTGTCAGAAACTGATATGATCCTCTGACGCAAACTCAAACAAAAATATTGTATGTAAATATGTTTGTAAATATTTCTTTATAGTTTTATGTTTCAGAAAAATAAAAAAAGATTTTGATTTCACTTTTTTCGACAACCGATGTCTGAATGCTGAGTTTCATAATCTGAGTATGCTGATTGTGTTTCTGAAAATAAAACAAGTTCATTAATTTGAAACTTGAAAATTGTTAAATCAAAAATCAAAAACAGTTTGTGATATCTCCAAGGTCATTAGTTTGGACTTAGATGATTAACTGTGAGGGATTTGGATGCTTATATTGTTAAAATCTATGAAATAGAGTTAGTTTCCGATCATGAAATTTGTTAAAAAGTGTTTGTTTAGAAAGTTTGAAAGAGCCAGGTCACAATTCCTGGATATTTGAAAGCTTGAAATGCTGTTACTTATAAATGTATGAGTGTTGCAGATATTGTACCAGACTACGATCCCGACAGCTGAGTCTAAGGGGGAGTCTGAAGACGAGTTCAAAGCAAGGGGGAGCTTGTAACCAGAAAGCAAGGTGTCGATCCCTAAAGCACGGAAGCTTGATGAAAGGGGGAGCCTGAAGAAGTTGTTAATGTTAGAGCCAGAGACAGATCCTGGTATAACATTCAAAGATAGAAGCTGATCAAAGAAGATAAAGATTGTTGGATACTTAGAGTGTTAGACAATTTGGTAAGAGTGTGAAGACTGATCAAGACTGAAGATGTGTCACGATAAAGACTCGACACTGAAGACTTCGTCAACATCCAAGGGGGAGTCTGTTAGTGCACTATGTCTATTGACTTCGTCTTGTATCGAGTCATGTATAGGATAGGATAAACCAGTTCTCGGGATGCTAGAAACGAGAAAAAATGTTAAATAGGTTAATTCCGCTTGAAACAGCCAATGGCCATTTCAAACGAAATTAACAATGTTAATTTCGCTTGAAATGACACTTGGTCATTTCAAACGGAATTACAACTCTATAAATAGGGAGCATGGTTTGTCATTTGATACGGAATTACCATTCGGATCTGAGTAGTGAAGCTCTGCCGAATTGTCTCCAGGTTGTAAATCAGTGTTGGATTAATACAAGAGACATTTAAATTGAATCGAGCATCCGTTTCATTGATTCCGCCTTTGATTCGGATCCAAAACTCTTCTGAACGACTCATTCAGGTCGCACAACGATCCTACAGTGAAAAATCCGGAATGGGTTAAATGAATGAAACGGTAAATAAATACCATTCAATAATAAGTACATAATGTTTGGTCGTTTAGACCAAACAGGTCAAATGGTGATGTTAACACCAGTTGACAATAACGACTAATAAGTGCTTGTCGAGTCTTATGCTCACAGGGTAAAGCGGCTTATGGGATTTGTGTTGCTATGAATTAGCAAATTATTAAGGCAAGGTATTAAAAACGGGTCAATACTTTGACCCAAGCCAGGTACGTGTAAATAGGAATATAGCTAAATGTACGATTTTGGTCAAATATCTTATTGAAATTCCTTCGTCGTAAACGGATGGACTAAAGTCGACCAAAACACCCTTGATCGATAAACCGAGAAAACGATCATTAATGGTTGTTTAGAAATAAGCATTATGATCAAATAAGGCTTTGATAAGTGTAAAAAGTTATAGGTATAAGCCTTTTTGGGTCAAACGTCTCAAATTGGATCTTTGCCGTAAATTGACAATCCGAATGGTAGAATTCGGAACAAGTATGTTACATTATTAAATCCACCACAAGTATAGTTGTGGTGGAAGAAAAGTAGATATTTTAATATGGAAATGAGACGTATGAAACAGAAGAGCGAGAATTAAGCTTAAATGCCTAAATTCTCTTAACTGGGTCAAAATCAATTACACGCATAACTTGGGTAATGATCGCATAATTCATAAAAGTTATGAACCCGAGTTAAAGAATTTGAGTTAAATACGTTGGTATATGATTTATGATGATTTAGAAACAAGTTTGTTTAATAAATCATAAAACTGGTCAAAATATTAATAATGGAATTTTAAGCCGAGAGCTTAAAATCTAAAGTTTTGTTAGATAAGATGTCGGATTTTGACTCCATATGATAGAGAATTAAATTACGATCACGTAGGAAGAAACGGATCGTAAATCGGATATAAATTGAGTGAGTTATGAACGTTTAGGCGAAAAATGAGATTGCTGGGAATATGCAGCACCAGCTGCAAGACTTTCTGTCGAAATAGGGTTGTCGCGTCACGCGACGAGAAGAGTTAAACCCGTCGTGCAGCGCGATGGCCGTCGCGCCCCGCGAAGGAAAGACGTGAAGTCGGTCGCGCCCCGCTAGGGGCTTAATAGCTAGCAAAATTGTTTTTCTTGTTTGGTTTAGCATTCAGACTTAATTAAACACTCATAAACTATGTATGACTAACTCATTTCATGGTATATCTTGAGGTGCTGGATGATGATCAAGCTCAACAAAGAACCGAACACGATCAAAGATTAAAGCTTCCGCACTACGATTTGTCGTCACACACGACGAAATTATATTCGAAACGTTTTAAGTTTTAAGAAGTTTTAAGAAACTCGTATTTGCAAATGTATGTGTAATCATATATACATAATTGTAGTCGAAATTTATATGAAAATCGTATAAATAAACTAAGGGCGTTATATCATCCACCCGGAGAATATATGGAGGGACACCCAGTCTTCAAACGTTTGACACCTAATGAACACTAATTGGTGGCAAAGTTGATAGGGAAGCATGTGTTGCCAAAAGAACTGTTCTAATGCATAAACACAACCTATCAATGTTGAAGCTATTGCATGGTTTTATTTTTCATGAAACACTAGATATAATAATAGTAGAGCGTCATTTAAAGCGTTCACATTGTTGTTGTCAAGTTCATAAGTGTGATGGATTACCATGTGCTTGTGAAATATCAACGAATAAGAAAGCAGGTCAGTATATTAAACTAAGATAATATAAATTATCCAAAGTTTTATTGGTAAAATTTAAAAACTGACAACTTATGCTTCTATGCAGATCAATCTATTCCTTTAGATTCAGTCAATAAATTTTGGAGGAAACTCAAGTTACCTGAATATATAGCGAGGATATTACTTGTGACGTCGAATTGGAAAGTTTTACAAAAAATCCTTCGACAATCGATCCAAACCTGGATAGAAAAGTTTACTACAAAAGCTAAAAGAAATAATCGATCCAAGTATACCTTTTGTTGAAGAACCTAATGTTAAAGAAAATACTCATGAACGACCAACTACAAAATCCAAACATTAAAAAAATTGAACCCTGCAACTGCAAAACTTCCCATTCAACGAAGCTACTCCTAAAAGCCTCCAAGGAATAGTCTGTTTGGGAACTCCCAAGATCATGATTACACATAAGAGCTTGTAAGGGACAGTTCATTTATAAACTATCAAGGGCAAGATTAAACTCAAGAGCCAGCAAGACATAGTTTATTTGTAAGCATCCAAGAGCATGATTACACTCGAGAGCCTTGGAATGAACTATGTGTAGCAACCTCTAGATACCCGAATGAATTATGTCTCCAAGGCTCTTGATTGTAATCATGCTCGTGGAAGTTCACAAATGAATTATGCCTTGCAGGCTCTTGAGTGTAATCTTGCTCTTGATAGTTCATAAATGAACTGTCCCTTGCAAGCTATTGAGTGTAATCATGATCTTGGGAGTTCCCAAATGGACTGTGCCTTGGATGCTTTTGGGATTAGCTTCGTTGTAGGGGAGGCTTAGCAGTTGTAGGGTTCGGATTTTTTTGTTGTTTGGATTTTGTAGTTGACCGTCCATGAGTATTTTCTTTAACGTCAGGTTCTTCAACAAATGGTATTCTTGGATCGATTATTTCTTTTAGCTTTTTTAGTAAACTTTTCTTTCCAGGATTGGATCGATTGTCAAAGGCTTTTTACAAACTTTCCAATTCGACGTCACAAGTAGATTTTCCTCCAAAATCCATCGACCGAATCTAAATGAATAGATTGTCCTACATTGAAGCATAAGTTGTTAGTTTTTAAATATTACCAAAAAAAATTTGGATAATTTATATTATCTTAGTTTAATATATTGGCCTGCTTTCTTATACTTTGAGATTTCACAAGCACATGGTAATCCATAACAGTTACGAACTTGACAATGACAATGTGAACGCTTTAAATGACGCTATGCTATTATTATATCTAGCGCTTCATGAAAAATAAAACCGTGTAATAGCTTCAACATTGGTAGGTTGTGTTTATGCATTAGAACAGGTCAACGTTTTTCGAAACTATCATTAACTATTGTATATTGCGAGTTCACAACTTCATCAACGTGACCAATAAACTTATCTAAGGTACAATTTGCTAAATTCAAGAAACATTTTAGCTTGCTATATTGGATTTCAGCTATGTTAGTTGTCTGATTTCAGAAATGTAAGCATTTGTCAGTCCATACTTGTTTAACCAATAATATTCAAGTTATCCAAAACATCTACAAGATTATAACGATGATGATGATGATGGTGATGATGATGATGATGATGATGATGGATTAACATTGACTAAAGTTGCTTGTAATTTTGGAGGAATGATGTCCATGTTTGAGATTCAACAAGTACATTCCACAATATATTGAAGGAATCCCAATCATGTTGCGTGGTTAAAGATGATTTGCAGTTTATAAATATACTTTGAGAAATGTGCCACCTATAAAGTAATCAGGTAGCATTCGGAAAAACTTTCTCGCATGCATTCATCAGAGCTAACTCCCTGTCTGTAACTATAACACATGCTTTCATAAAGAGTTGATTTTAAATAGTTTAATGCCTAAAGATATTTCACATCTGTTTATTTAAGCATAACTACAAAGCTATGGAAATTGTCTTGTTGGTAGAAGTTACGCCAGCAATTTGAGGAAAAGGGAATTTTTACTTGTTTGTATAGTAAATGGCATTCATAAGCAACACATGTGGAAAATCAAGGAAATACTTGTATGATGTTTTATGAACGAAGAATAAGTCTTCCAACTCGTTTGAAACTCTATTGGTAAAAATATTAAAAATATACCCGTTATCATGTAAAAGGGACATTAGCACCTCCATCAGAGATTTCCCTTTATGATCCTTTGCTCGAATTTTATCACATGCGTTCTATATGTTTTTAATTGTAGATACATTATTTTCATCACGCTCCTTCATAATACCTAGAATATCTTTTGGAAACACATGCTTCCCTGTCAACTCTACCACCAATTGGTATTCATTAGGTATTAATCATTTGAAGATTGGGTGTCTCGCCATATATTCTCCGAGTGGATGATTATGTTCAGCCGGTTTTACTTTCAACGTCCAAGAACCATTCTTTCTTCCTGGTGCCGATTGTTTTCCTTGTATCTTTAACTGATTTATACACACCACGATTACACATAAGTACAACATTAGACACGTATCCATTTTTCGTTTTCGATCTTTTAGTGACAATAGCGTAACCAAGATTACGTCCGGTGTTTCTAACCCATTCCATCAACTCTTCACTAGAGTTGAACACCTAAAAGTGAACTAATATTAGTTACAAAATATTAGGTGAAGAAGCTTTTTTTTTAGTAAGGCTTATAACTCTATATGTGAGATAAGTTATTAATAATGATAAAGTGGGGTTAAGTTTGGATTCAAGGACTAAGTTAAGAGTCAAAATATGGATACATGGGTAGTTACCAAATAAAAATAAAACCTTCGTAAGTTTGAAGGGCTAGTTATGTTATTTGATAAATTAGGTTATATGTAGTCGCAATAAATATAGATGGTATGTGTGTGTTTGTTTTAGTTATTATGAATGTTTATACTTATAAACTAAATTATAAGAACTAAAAAGGAATTTTTGAGAGTTTTAGTTCCTATGAGAGTTAAATACCATTACATTAAGACTACCAATTTTATGTTAATTTTTGCTTATTTGTCTATGTTTCAGTTTGATAATTGAGTAAATTGTTGTAATTTATTGCATATTTGTCATTGTTACTACAAAATATAGTTACTTTTTATGCATTTGGCAGACGATTTGATGCTTGTTGTTGATTATATTATGCACTGAAAATGTATATGTATTATATATACAAAAGATTGGAATCAATTTCAATCTCAATCTACCGTTTTAATTGGGTATTTTATTATATCAGGAAATTGAATGATATTTACTTATTGATATGTATATATTCGTGTATATGAAACTTGTATGTTAACCAGATTGGAAATAACTTTACAAATTTTTGTAGTCTTAAGGTACTGGTGTATAAATCTTATATTAATGAATACTTATAACTTGTATAACTAATACAATTTACTTAATTATTTTTTCCAAACAAACTCATTTAAACTAAAACAAGACCTATAACCTAGCTAAATTATATAACTAAATTGAAACATGGGGAATTAAAACTATGCCCAATTTGTTGAAAATCCAGACATCTCTTTTGCAGAATAATATGTAGATCACAATGGGTTCTTTCGAGTAGATTCGTTTCAACAAATAATAAATAATATGATGCTGACATGCTATATAGTTACTTTATGAGTTCAATGTTATCAGAGAATAGAGAATATAAGCATTCCATACAAATAATATAAATAATATGATGGTCACATGTGATTTACAAATGTATATCTAGTGGAAAAAGAGCATGATATTTAGGACTAGTTTTATTTAGTACTACATTGGTTTATAAAACATAGAAAAATAGAGTAAAATGCACGGATAGTCCCTGTGGTTTTGTAAAATAACACCTATAGTCCCCAACTTTTAGAAATTACACCGGGGCCCCCTGTGGTTTGATGAGTTGTTACTCGGATAGTCCCAGGAGTGGATGGAAGTTAGTTTTCTCACTTAAGTGGATGTGAAATGACAAAACTACCCTTACTATTAAATATAATAACTAAACATTAAAAGAAATATATATCTTTTTATTATTTATTTAATCAAGTGGGTCCCAACGTCCTTATCTTCATCAACCCAACCCACCCCCAGTATAACCCTCACCCATCAACACTTAACAAGGCGATGAAGTTGTAACTCCGGCGTAATTTCGTCATGATTCTGGTCATATGAAATCTAGAAACAAAACCCTCAACCTCCCTTATAAACAACCGGCCACCATCACCATAGCCACCCACCTCCTCTTTTGCAGCTTCTTTACTCAATCTGATCCGTTTAGCAATCGATAGACCAACTTTCCCATAATTTTGCCATGGGTTACCCTGTAGCAGTCTATTATCTTCTTCCGTAACCCATCCCCCTTCCACCTCCATGTTCATTTCCGCATCAAAATTAGGTTGCTTGGCAGGGGTTGGGATGTCCGATGGCATCAAATTTGTAGTATAAGGGGATTTAGAAGGTCTATAACAGGGGACATCTTGTTACTTACCTTGATTAATAACTTCTACAGCACCATCAAATGAATTTGGGCTACTAGACACACCGATAGGGTTTGCAGGAGTATCTTCAGATTCCATGTAGCAGCGACAAGCACAATGATGAGAATCAAGTGCCGAACCCTTTTCCTGAGCATTGATATTGGGATTCTCGTGGACTAAATCATTCACACTCAGGTTTGCAAGAGGTTATCGTCCCTTTTCACTCTTAGATGACTTGTGCACACTTTTGTTATTACCAATTGACACACCAGAAGAGGTGAAGGCTCCGATCTGTTCTTTAGAAGTTTTGGCGGGTTGGGTTGATGAAGATAAGGATAGTGGCCCCACCTGATTAAATAAATAATAAAAAGATATATGTTTCTTTTAATGTTTAAGTTATTATATTTAATAGTAAGGGTAGTTTTTTCATTTCACATCCACTTAACTGAGAAAACCAACCTCCATCCACTTCTGGGACTATCCGAGTAACAACTCATCAAACCATAGGGAGCACCAGTGTAATTTCCAAAAGTTTGGGACTATAGGTGTTAGTTTACAAAACAACTGAGTCTATCCGTGCATTTTAATCTAGAAAATATAACTAAGTAGGACGCCCAAAATTGTGACGAAATCGTTAAACCGCAAAAAAAAAAATAAACGTAAAAACATTGAACCACGCACGCACGTGCATAGCATTTAACTCACAACATTTAGACCGAAACGTACAAAACTATCGTAAAAATAACAATTAAGTTGAAACGATAAAAAACTAACATAAATAAAAATAAAAAAGGTAAAAAAAATAAAAAGTCTAAGGTTTAAGTAATTAGTTTAATAATAATAGTAAATCATTACTAATAGTAAATAATAATAATAATAATAATAATAATAATAAGAAAAGAAAATAAGATACTGATTTATAATATAATCATGTGATATTTTTATATACGGTATGATTAGTAATAAGGGGGTGTATTTAGTAGCAATTTCTTTAATTGTATGCCAATTCATTGTTTCTAATAAGTCGACATATGGTTGATTGTGTACAATTTTATTTATAGTAACTATAAAACTCTTAAAATTTAAAATTCTTACCTTTTCTATAGTTAATTAATTTATCATTTTAACTAGTATTAAGCACCCCCGCGTTGTGGCGGGGGCGAGCACTAATGCCACACTACTAACACCGACCACCGACACTGAAGTTAGGGCGTGTTAATGCGAAGAAATTAAACTGAAACGTAAAACATAGAATAAAATAACTAAGTTAATCTAAGACTCGCACGTTACGATGAACTCGCGTCTATTTTTTCTCGTTTAACAGGTTTATCGTAATCAATATATATTATATATCATTACCACTATACGACAACTATTGCATCAATATGTTGCAAATTATATTTATATAAGATTTTGGCTAAATTAATTAGATTATTATAAATAATAATAATTTACAAATAAAACAACACAAATTTGAATGGATCAATCTGATTGAACATGATAAGATAATGAAACCATTATTTGATTAGGGCACAACCACTTAAGCACAATTTACAACCATACATGCATACAAAACATATTAAATTTGGTTAGGTAATGAAACCATTATTTGATGAAGGTACAACCGCTTAAGCCCAATTTACAACCAAACATGCATACAAATTATTTGATTAAGGTACAAACATTATTCCATATATAAATTAGCAAGTTTTTTGTTGGGGAGTTTTTCAAAAAAACAAAAACTTTGATATTTCACTTTCAACCTAGAAGTTTTATCTTTTACATTTTAACCCATTTGAAATTTTTACTTTTAACTCAAAGTTTTCATCTTTTGTAATTTAACACAACACTTTATTATTTACAACTTTGGTCCCCATAGTTTTTATCTTTCACAAGTTTTTCGTTTTACATTTCGTTCTAAATTTTGCGAGTTAACATGTCGTAGCGTGCATGTGAGGTTCAACGTTTTTTGCTCTATTTTTTCATATTTGACAGACTCGTCGCAACGCGTCCATTTTTTCCCTTTTGAAAAGTTCGCCGCAACGGGCGGGTCCTAGATCGACTAAGTTATTATTTTCTACGTTTTACGTTTCTGGTTAATTTCTTCGCATAAACACACTGTAACGGGTGTGCGTGGTTCAACGATTTTAGTCTGCTTTTTGTTTAGAGTAATTTTACCATTTTATCTATTTTATTTTTACGATGTTGAGAGTCGATGTGGTTATGGCATTGGTGCTACTTGGCACGGTTTTACGAACGTTTTTCACCTATTAATTTTTTTACTAATATTTTATTTCGGTTTCCCCTATACTTCCTTTACTTAAAAACTATTTTTTACATGCATATTTGTCACACCTTGATATTTCCACATATTACCAGTGGGCCCGGCGGGGAGTATCGTGACGTAGTTGATATCATCATTGTCAATACACACAATTTAATAGCACAGCGGAAGGCTTGGTGAATAAACTATTACAAACCATAATGTCTGAGTGTTCGACGAAAGAATATACAGACTGGATTGTATAAGATCCACAGGTGGATCATAAATAAATACAAGAAAACGGAAAATAACAGACTCCAAGTATCTAGGGATTTGCAAGATCCTCTTATATGACACCTAGTAGCTCCAGCCTATTTACGAGAAGTACCTGTCAATCAATCTTTAGAAAATACATCAGTTTACACTGGTAAATACAATTAACTGACTCATTTGAAAAGTATTTATGAAAATTGATTTAGGTGCACAAGGCACAAATCATTTATAACTTGGGACAATTATTTAAAAATAATCTTGTATGCAGATTTATATGTTTGTCATACAATTAGGGCCGGTTGGAAGCCGGTCATGATTAACTGACTCACCACTTATAGAACCCACAAAGGAGTTATCCCCAATGTGTGGGTTTATATTTTAGCATTTGCATCTGTCAGGTGTATGCCTACACCCTGTGCATAGGTCGTGGCCATTTTCAAATGAAATGAGCCGAGGATATCCAAGACACGGTCGAATTAACCCCCAATGTTTATGTTATCAAACAAGACATATTAAAACGGGTTATGTAAATTTATTAATCACAATCCGATTAAATGATTTCATACCCTACCAAGTGGTATTATTATAATACCATATCCCAAGCCCGTATAAGGGAAAATAAGTTAAAAGTATTTACCCGAGCTAAATGTGAAAGGTAACTCAGCCGTGAAATCCTAAAGCCTTATGATGGTACTTTCTACTGGATGTTACTAATCTGTATAGAAGGTTTAATAACCTATTAGAATGCTAACGGGTCTTTAATTAAGTCAAAGACTTAGACCGGCTAGCTAGGAAGAAACCTTACGGTTCTAAACGCTAGGTTAAGCGGAGACCGGGATAGAATGTGGGTAAACTAAACACATTCTGGAATTTGAGGTTTTAATGATAAGGTTAAACCCGTTTCGGCTATTTTATGTAAACTAGTCACATAAACCGACCAGAACGCAAAAATGCGTAACGGGTAACTAAATGAATTATATACAGGTCTTATTTGTCAATATGCTTAAATTATGTTAATACATTAGTAGGATATTAACATATATGCCCATAAGTATTTAAAACCAATTTAAGTCCCGTAAGGGCATTTTGGTCATTTTAGTATTTATAAAAGAGATTTTATAACAAACTGAAGTTCTGGTCTATGGTAATTAGTAAAAATATTTATTTTATCTCATTACATCAGTAGGATATTACATATATGTGAGGTTTACCATTTATGGCCAAACTATGCCCAGATAGGGCATTTTGGTCTTTTCACATATACTTTTAAGGACATTTTTAGAAACCTGAGTTTATAACTTATACCTACTGTAGTAATATTGAAATTTGTTTAAAAATCCAGTAGGTAACAAGTCTTAGATGTTAAGTATGGTTTTAAACCATACTATGCACCTAAATAGTGTAAAACTCGCTAATTGACGATAATCGAGATGTTTATGTAAATCTGAGATTTTGATCAGTTTTAAATGCTCAAAATAATTTATTTAATGTATGAAATCAGTAGGAAAAATTTTGGCATTCAAATCATTTGTTAATCTCATTTTATGCCTAAAAGGGGTATTATCGTCATTAACCAAATTACACAAGAACTCTAAGTTTTAAACAGATTATAATCTGACCAAAAATCTTAAAATTCCTTAAAATAATATCTTAACAGTAGGTAATGAATTTTGGTTCAAAATCCAAGTTTAAACATGTATTATGCAAGATATCGCAAATTAACTAATAAAAAGCTTCTAATTACGATATCGAGCATAACTCCTATTTGGGACCAAGAACTGAAGCAAATTTTCGAGACAAGCTTATATATCAGTAGCAAAGGTTTTTGTCCTCTCATATTTCTAAAAATCTCATTTGTATGTCAAAAGGGCATTTACTGCATTTATAAGCATATTAACAAATACGAGCATATAATTCAAACCAATAAGGACCAAGCAATATAACTCCAGGAGATTACACTACTATATGATATGGTCCTAATGGAAGCTTAAAATATAGGAGAATTAAGCTTAAATGGGCCAGAACTGAAAGTCAAAGCAAAAGTCAAGCTTTTGCGACTTTCGGTTATAAACCGACCTTAGACTGATAATTGCCGGGTTAGGACTGATAAAACATGTTCTAATATTAATTACCAAGTCATTAGAATGTTAAAATATAATTTAGAACCTCTGTTTTTTTTATTTAAATCATTTTTAAACTTTCTGTCCAGTTTGACTTTTTGTCAAACTAGTTTGACCCGACAATTAACTAGACAAACGAAATAATTAGGAGGTGCCCTTTTAAGGGTTAATCACCTACCTTATTATGGTTCCATAACCACTTTTGTTTTGATCAGTGGCTGAACCAATTATGATTAAACCGAAATTCAAAGCTAAATTACGATATGTTTGACTTTTCGGTAATTAAGCTAATTAAAAGGACTAAGCAGGGATTAAAACTCTTACTAATGGTCCTTGCTATCTTTTCTACACTTCTAAGTCTTCTCCTATTGCTTGAAAGCTCCAGATGTGTGTTCTTTAGAAGTTGTTGCAAATGAAGTGCATATGAACACAACACTAGTGCTCCTTATATACTAATTTCCAAGATCATGGATCATTGGCCACTGTAATGGGGGCTCCTAGGATCACCCCAGGTGTCCTAGTGGTAATACAAATCCGTTAAACAACCCCTGGTATCGAATTGGAAGAGATTAAGTCGGTTAAAGATGATAACCTGCAACTGTCCAAAATTTGCTGCCCAGATACAGGCTTTACGGACCGTAAGCCTAACCATTTACGGTCCGTAACCGATATTGGAATGTATCGCCCAGGTAGCTATCTTACGGACCGTAAGCCTTGGCCCATGCGGTCCGTAAGGGGTTGATCAGAAACATGGTTTCTTTTGATCTTGACACTTTTGATCCTTCAACTTTTGTAATCATTCTTAATTATTTTCGAGAGCGTGTTTCAATACTATATGGTCTCGGGTTTAGTAAAAGGTCACTCAGAGGCTTAAATTAGCATGTTGACACTTTTAGTCCCTCGGAATAACTCCGTCACCTGGTTAGGGTTTAGGACACGTGTCTTCATATGATTGGACACGTTTTTACGTGGTGTTACAATATTTTATGTACATGTATGTATAAATATGATATGTTCTACATCCTGACGTAAACTTTTTTTATAGACAAGTCAGATCAAATATAATACGTCTTCGTTTAAGGAAACCATTTTTACGTGCATATTTTTATGTACGTTTTCGTATAAATTCAAGTTTTCTACATTTCGACGTAAACTTTTTTGGGAAATGATTCATGTCAAATATAATATGTTTTCGTGTTTATTTTATGTGTGTTTCGTAAAGTTTGTTTCGAACCGAGTGACGTCAAATTATGGTTTCTTTTTCTCCCCTCTTTTCGGAAGCTCTAATTAATTCCTTTCTATTACATGCGCATATTTTCCTTCATACCTGTTACATTTTCTTTGTATGAGTTGGGTCACATATAATACGTTATGATTGCTCGATATGAATTTGATTTACTTTACGTTTGATCCAATCACAATGCTTATACAGGTTACATTGAGTTCAACAGCATACGTCAAAATGTGTGTTTTCATATGGTTAATGTATCATATAACGTTTGGACTAATCCATTCAATGTTTACGATGTACCCGCACCGCAACGCGGGCTGGTCTAAACCCTAGTTTAAACATAATTTACAACCAAAGATGCATACTATTTGATTAAGGTACAAACATTTAAGCATAGTTTACAACCAAAGATGCATACACATATTACAAATTAATAGTATATAAAACATAATTTACAACCAAAGATGCATACTATTTGATTAAGGTACAAACATTTAAGCATAGTTTACAACCAAAGATGCATACACATATTACAAATTAATAGTATATAAATAAATCAACATTATAATCGAATTTTTGGCCACCTATAAAGGACCATAATATACATAGCAAAAGTTATGAAATTTTTAATTTATAAAAGAATTTTAAATGAACTTTATTACATTTTTAACTACATACGTTTCTCATTATTTTATAAATTAATCAATTCAAAATTCTTTTATGTTTTATGTCCATCACAGTCTTTTATACAATAAAATTTACTCTAACAATCAATTTTTGAATTTCTTTCATTATTTACTTACGAATTTATCCAATCCTTTTTATAATATAAATTAATAAGGTCTTTTTGAATCAGATCACTATAGCAACAAAATGCAACAACTTTGTTGGGTCTGAAATGGGTGTGGATTTGGGTAAAGAAAGAAACAACTTTGATGGGTTTGAAATGAATCTGAGTTTGGTCAGAGGAAGTAAAGAAAGAAACAACTTTGATGGGTTTGAAATGAATGTGAGTTTGGTCAGAGGAAGAAAAATGATATAATTCAGGAAGTTGTTTTGTGTAAGTTAATTTTTAATTACATCTAATTAATTCACATATTGAAATAATAGTTAATTACACAGATGAACCTATAGTTTATAGTTAGTTTCACCATTGTGTACTAACTTTTTTTAACATGTTTAGGTTTAGGTTTATGGTTTCAATTTTGTAACACATTTGGGTACTAAGATCAAAATTAGTTAATTTTATCAATATAATGACTAAAATATCCTTCTATTTTTTTTTTTTTTTATCAAATGTAATATCTTTGGGTACTAACGCCTAATTTTATTTAAGTTTAATTCAATTTTACAAAATCTATTTATTTTTTTATTTTCATCTTTTTATTATATCTCTTAATTAACATAAAATCTATTTATTTTTTTTATTTTCATTTTTTTATTAAATTTCTTATCTAACATAAAATCTACTAGTTACACCAGTATCTTTTTAAACTAATTATTTAAAAAAATACTGGTGTAACTAATTATTTAAAAAACATATTGTGTATTTAAAACTTTTCCTATAATTTAAACCATTTTGACACCTACCTTAACAAGGTTTTTCTTAGACTATGTATTTAAAACATTTTCCTATAATTTAAACCATTTTCCTATAATTTAAACCATTTTAACAATTACCTATAATTTTATTGAATTTATATTTAGGTGCTTTAATCAATATTTAAAGAAGGTTGGGTGAGTCACTAATTAATTTGGATATGTACCTCAATTCTTCAATAGTCTTATTCACGGCTTTGAGTTTAAACTTTTTATTTTATTCCGATTATAAGTGTAATTGTTACTTTGTAAATAATTAGATATTAATTTTTTAGAACAACGGTTAAAAATTGATTAACTATCTGTTTTAGGATTTCTGCTTCTATAAATAACTATCCACTTTATAGTGTATGGGTGTGTTTATTTCATGAAAATTTCATAGAATCTTATGTAGTTGGAATTTAAATTTTAGTATGTAAAAAGTGTAATTAAACCTGGTTTAAATTATAGGAAAAAGTTTTTTTTTTTTTTAATACTGTTTGACTTTAAACTAATTATTTAAAAAAATACTGGTGAAACTAGTAGATTTTATATTAAATAAGAAATTTAATAAAAAATTGAAAACAAAAAAAAAATTATGTAAATTAAGAGATATAATAAAAGAATGAAAATAAAAAAAAATATATATATAGATTTTATAAAATTGATTTAAACTTAAATAAAATTAGGTGTTAGTACTCAAAGGTGTTACATTGATAATATTAAAAAAAAAGTGGAAAGGTATTTTAGTCATTATATTGATAAAATTAACTAATTTTGGTGTTAGCACCCAAAGCTGTTACAAAATTGAAACTATAAAACCTAAACCTGTTAAAAAAGTTAGTACCTAAGGTGAAACTAAATATAAACCATAGGGTCTATCTGTGTAATTAACTCTTGAAATAACCATAATCAATATAGTATAATTATTAATTTAATGCTATCTTATATTTTGCCTATAATATTTCAAACAAATTAGGTTGAATTGAATTATTGTTTTAAAAATAGTGTTTGTCACCCTAATTATGACGTAATGTATATTTAACGCACCTTGGTTTAGATAGTGTTTGTCAAACATAGTGAGCCATTCCAAGACGGTTTATACCTAATGTTTTTAATAGTCTTAATATATCATAATTTTCAAATCTTTTGAAAGTCGGTGTTCTAATAATGTTATTGGTAATTATTGACCAAAGAAGTGGTTTATTTAATAGAATTGGACTACAGATTAATTGATTTGGTAATTAAGCGAATTATAGAAGATGAAATCATATATGGAGGTAATGTTGAAACTCTTAACTTTTATTACAAGAATTAATTGTATACCTTCGTATAAAAGATTTCTTTCAATTTCTAGAAAAGACAATTTCCACTATGTGTTTGCTTTGTAATGACTATTAATATAAGCCAAGGACAGTCGTTTTCTGGAGTTGATTTGTTTCTATAAGATTTAGTTTTCACACATGGACAATTGTATTTGGCGTTGTCCAAAGTTAAAAGCAAAAACGGAGTTAAACTACTAATATAAGATAGAGATGGTAGTGTGATAAACAAAATAACAAATGTTGTATATAAAGAAACATTTAAGAGTTTTGGATTACTTTTACATTTTTAGTTTTATAAGTATTGATTATAATTATAATTATAATTTTGTATTTTTTTATTCAATGTTCTATGTAGTTTTATTTTTACAAAAGATGTTGGTTTAGTCCGTGTATCACACAGGTAACACAAACTTAGTAAATAAATAAATGAGTTAATTGCCAAAATCGTCCCTGAGGTTTGGGCAGGTTTGGCATTTTCGTCCAAAATGACACTTTTGTACCAAATTGCCCCCATCGTTTGTAACTTTTTGCCATTTTCATCCAACTCACTAACTTAGTTTATTATTTCTGTTAAGTTGAGCATATTTGGATTAAACTGGCAAATATAAAACCAAATGGACGATTTTGGCAATTTACTGAAATTCTTTTAAATTTCTTTTATTTAATTAATTTTGTTACGTATATAATAAAAAATAATATACATGCAATTTTTATATGAAAAAAATAATAGTTGTAGGTCCTGACACGGATCGTCGGACTAAGATGATTTCTTGTTTCGGGTGCCGTAACGAGTGCGGAATCCTCGTTGCTACACAAACCGAGTGAGAGAGAAAGCACAATAACAAGATTCAACGTTTAAAGCTTCAATGTATTTAACCAGAATAGTTACAAAGTACAAAGTTTAACAAGAAACCCTCTAAACTTCTCTGGTGTGCGCTCTCGTTCTCTACCTTATCTGTTCTGTAATAAGTTGCTTTTATACTCAAACCTAATCTACTGGCCAACAAACATACTGGGCCCAACATAAAGCCCATGAAGAGTAAGGGTTCGTGGCTTAAAGTTTCGTCGCAGGCACGAAGGACGAACCCTTAAAGAGTTCGTCGAGGTGACCCTTCGTAATGAACCATAATAGGCTTCGTCATGCATGGAGGGTTCGTCATTGTAAGGCTTCGTCACACATGACTCTTCGTAGACCAGTTCTTCATAGTCAACGAACCTTCAAGTGCTTTGGAATTCATTTATCACATTATATTAAAAGATGACATCATGGTGATGTCATGGTGATGTCAACTCGTGGTTCTTCGTGCTTCGCGAGTCGAACTCTGGGGCGCACGACGGAGGAATGTCGTGACATCGGGCTTGAACCGAACCTAACCGAGTCAAACCGAGTCGAATCGAACTGAATCGAGTCGCGTCCACATAAAGTGTACCAACAATAACTTTCTCATATAATTTTTATAAATTTTCACCAACCACTAACTAAGTTAATTTTTCTATTAAGGCGAAGGATGTTTATAAAGTAAGACAGAAATTAGTTTCTAATTTTTTATATAAACCAGTTTTATAAAAATAAAATCTACTTAAAACCTCTAAATTTTATAAAACTAAAATGTTGGTGACCTTATTGAAAAATGTCAATTAAAAAAATCTTATCATGTGTACCAAGTTTGTAATTCATCTTATACTCTTTTAAATTCGCTCCTAAGGAAAACCAGAAGCCAGTGCCCCACCCCTCTATCAAACAACGTATCGTTACCAAACCTTAAAATTACCCACCAAATTGTAATTATAATGTTATGAACCAAAAGTTTATTTACTCAAGTATCTCAGAATAAGTATTAGTTAGTTACCCTCATAATCTTAATTAAATAAATATTTTATTTCTACCAACATATTTCCTAGGTGGTCAACACATTTAAAACATGTGTAACGTTTTACAATTTTTTTATATCCCTACAACTGATAAATACTAAAAGTTGTAATCAATTGTTATGTGTTGTACACCAATGACGTTTTCTCTTTATATAAAGAAGCTGTAAATTAATTTCTGTCTTAATTTATAAAAATTAAAACATTCTTCACCTTAACATAAAAAATAAACTGAGTTAATGATTTTGATGAAAATTTATAAAAATTATGTGACAAAACTATTAAATTTTTTTCTAAAAACTCTATGTATATTCTTTTTTATTATATATGTAACAAAAATAATTTAATAAAAGAAATTAAAAAGGGTTTGAGTAAATTGCCAAAATCGTCCTTGTGGTTTTATATTTGCTAGTTGCATCCAAATATCCTCAACTTAACAGAAAAAATAAACAAAGTTAGTGGTTTGGATGAAAATGACAAAAAGTTACAAATGTTGGGGGCAATTTGGTACAAAAGTGTCATTTTGGACGAAAATGGCAAGCGTGCCCAAACCTCAGGGACGATTTTGGTAATTAACTCTAAATAAATCCATAAGATAATATTTTCTATGGCACCAAATTGTTATTTAGTTATTGTTATTAGACCCTCCGTAATGGGGCCTTATATCATGCCGGAGAGGGGTATAATGCCGCATAGCGCCCGGCAACACCATTACAATCGGCGCTATAGGGTTTGATTTTTGATTCCTCGCGAAAATTATCACGCCATGCCCCTTCCTCCCCCACTCACACACATATATTTACATACATATGTATGTATGTTTAATTGAAGGGCTTATATAACCCCCTTACCACTACATCCTCTTGTGGTATAACCCCCGATACCCCCCTCTTGCACTTTTACGCCACTTGTCGCATAACCACTACAAGAAAACGAAGCATTAGCGGCGACTTTTGTCGTCGCTACAGGTTGTTCACTTTTAGCGGCGACATTTTGACCTTTAGTGATGACATTTGTCGCCGCTAAAAGTAAAAAAACCAGTAAAAGAATCTCTGTACTACTGTTTCTGGTTTCCAGTTTTACTACTATTTTCGACCGGAATAATCACAACAGGCTCATTTTATGACTGCCGATCATTGCCATTCTAACCCTTTATAACCTTTGAGAACAAATTTAACTCGCTTTTGGAAAGATGTTCACTACCCGCAAGATCGATAAGGTTGAGTACACCTTGCACTTGTTGCTCTATGCTCTACAACATCAAACCAGATTTCACCCTAAGCCAAAAGCATCAACACCGTGATCCTCAAAATGAGCACAAAATGCTACTTGACGTTTGTTCGTTCATTTGAATCTTACCCATACCTAAAATTTAAAGATTTAAAACAGATCCTTAGTTTCAATCCATTAACATATAAATGTATTCGGGTTATGTTATACGTTTAAAGGGTGGGTAAAATCAAATTTGGCCTAGGCTGGTTTGCACCGGCAAAGAGTTAATAGGATAGAAGTTCTTAGTCCAGATTAGATTATGAGCCTGTATGCAGCCATAAAAAAAACTTAAAACTTTTAGTTTTGCAAATATGACCAAACTAAAAAAAAGAATAAACTAACCAATCAAGACTATAGTAACTCATATGGTTACAAAAACGTTAATTTAAAACTGCAGGGTCTAGTATTAACTCCATGTAGACCGCCACAAATATATAATCACCAAAAGCAGCAACAGCATGTATACAAAAACGTCCATTATAAAAGCTGAAATTTAAAAACTAGTTAATGAATATGTAGATGGTTCAAGTTATTTACTGCTCAAGTTCGAGGGAAGGTCAACAACCAAGAATGCCAATGAGTGTTGGACGTCTTGGTTCCGATTCAGTAATAGAATTGTTTTGCTGTAAAATAAGTGGTCGCTTGTCCTAGTCAAAAGCAAGTGCATTCCTTTGGATATGAGTATGTGCTTTCTTTTAGTGTCACTCATTGCTGATCCTGAGTCGAATAAGCATGTTAATGCCTTTTTCACAAACTCTCATCAACAAATGAAACAAATTATAAAACTTAAAGTTCATTTTGACCCGTTACGTTTAACCATCCAATCAAAGAAGATCATTCCTGTTAAAATGATATTTCTTACAAAGTTTCAAAGATGACCGTAAATGTAAACAGTTTAACCACTTTTGATCCAGTTAAGTCACCTGACACGTTTCATTTTAGACAAAAGCACAACTATTATAAGAAAAATAGGCTAGGTAAAGGGTAACTTTCAAATCATTCGACCCATTTGACCCATTTAATTTCCAAATCCCTTTACTATTTGCCACCAAACGTGTACCCATCTCAATTATTAATTCTTTGTACCTAATTGCATTTTTAAATCATTAGTTAGTCTAGTCTTTACCCAAATCAAATCAATCCAAACCCTTCGATAAGAGCTTCACCGCCCCCGGAATCACTTTCATACCTGAATAGCCGTTGACTATGCCCGGATATTCCTTACCCAGAAATTTTTATGTTCAATCTGCAACCGGTTAGCAATCTCCCATACCAGAATAGTCATTGAGTATGCCCCGAATGACTGTTGATGTTTTATTTATGAGTGATGAGGATGACAAAGTAGGTGACGAACACAAAACCGACTCCAGAGCAAAAGATACACCTTGCAACAACAACATTTAAACCTAAAATACACAGCAACCTAATACACTTGACACCAACCTAACCTAAACTGGTTTCGTAAGGTTAAGTTGTACAAACCACCAACCCGGGTTGAACCCAACCTGGTTTCACACTCAACCGGTTTCACACTCAACCCGGTTTAACTTTTTTAAGCTTCACTCCAAGCCAGTTTGAACCCGGTTCGGGTTCAAACCCTAATCCGATTGTGCACCTCTAACTTTAACTACTCTCTAAACCTTTTTATCAAAAAAATGCAGCAATTAACCTCTAATTTAAGTCAAGAACAACACAACACAACACAACACAACACAACACAACACAATAACAAGAATAATACAAATTAGAGACAATCAAACACAACAAGGATACTTGGTGGTCCGACGACGCGGAAGAGGATGTTCGGAGAGATGATGCGGCGTCGCAGAGGAGGTGGTCCGGCATGGTGTGCGGCATCAGTCTAGGGTTTGGGGGAGGGAATGGTGTGATTTGGGAGGGATTGAGTGAGGTCTGAGCCCGCCAAAGGTTTTTGATACACCTTTTAGCTTCGACAAGTATTAATAAAACATGAACCGTCAGGTGATGTTGTTATCGAACGGCTGTGGATGGATTTTAAACATTGGACGTGGATAAGAACCTTTAGCAGCGACTTTGACTTTTCTGAAGTCGTCGCTAAAAACGTCCACTATTGCCTATATTTCTTTTAGTGAACCCTCACCAAAAGGCTTTATGAAGATTTATGACTACACATAGCGTTATTGAGAAATCAAGAATTAGCCTAACCAGCTATTTTTTTTTTCACATTAGTATATCATGAATCGAGATTTTACAGTAATCATAAATGAAATTAACCTCAATGAACTTTGTCCGATAAAACAAGATATAAATAATACACCCAAATCGATTTTCCATGCAAATATGTCACGATGAATGTTACGATAATAGGAAATCCAAATAAGCAAATAAATATAAGATGCTAAATTATATAACATTTAGTGAGCAGAAGATGGTAAGGAAATGCTCTTCAAGAAATGCGCAAATACTGTAAGCGCCAGCTTTGGGGTATCCATTGGAACCTCATGACCTGCCCCTTTCACTGTCAAATATGTCATCCCCTCGTATACTTGACTCCATCCACCAACCTGTACTCCGTTATAACAAAATTGTTAAAAAAAAAAAAAAGAAAGTCTATACTCAAATTTTACGTCTCCTATTTTCAACTTCTAGACTTGAGGCTAGATATAAGGATCAGCCCAATATTAGTCTAGACTAAAAGTTAGATACTTTAAGTATAATTTAAGTTAAACAAAAGATCGAGTTGATTTACTTATATAAGAAATTTGATATTTTTTATACAAATGGGTACTATTTAAATCCATAAAGACACACCATCTTATTCAAATTATTTTACAGTTTTATTTAATATTTAATTTAATTTCGCTTTTATGTATAACATATAATATCTAATACATTGTATATTACGATACTAAAAATTCATATGCTATTTTGGATGCAACTTGGTTTTAATAAAATTTATATCTGTACGTAAAAATAAAACTAAAAACTGTGTATTTTAATTAAATTAAAAAAATAAACTAAGATGGACATGTACCGATTTGTGAAAAACATAAGAACAAAAAAAAAAAAAAAAAAATACCCTCATGTCATCTTTCAAATTTACGTATTTATAAAGTTTATTATATATTTTTACCCTTTTTCATCGTATATTTGAAAAGTAAGTAACTTAAGAGAACGAAAACTTTGTATACAATTCATTTAAACCACATGCTATCTTATTTGCATACTAAGCTAAAAAAGACTTTAAATCATGTTTGTATACCTTTTTCTTGTCATACCAGGCATGCCAGTCATCTAGGGTTTTCAATTTCAAAGCTTTGATAGAGTAACGGGTACCCGTCAATGGCAGTACAGCATCGGTGTCACCACTAGTTTATTCACATTGTTTCAAAGCACAGAAGAATTACACCAAACATTAACATTTGTATATAAGTAAATCATAATTTAATCTTTATCTTCGTTAGTTCTGCTTTGTCTTTAAAACATGAAAATGATGGTAAATTACCTAAATACCCATATCCGAATACCGGCCTTGATGAGTTCCTTGAAAATTGGAAGCATTGTCCGGGGTGAATCCGTCCAACTTCCCCTAACGATATCGCTGTTTATTGAAATGAAATATGTTTATTAATACATGTTTAATAAACGATTATGTGATTAGGACGAGAATTCATTACAGAACAATAAACTACTGCGAGGAAATAAATAGATTTAAATCCTTTGGTTATTAATTAATGATTTATATTTGTTTTAAAACTTATACTATTATTCAAACCTTAAACTTTTATATAGAGGGGGCGACAGTTTTACAGAAAAAAAAGGGGGGGGGGGGGGGGGGGGGGGACTCAAAAGATATAAAATTTTCGGTAAAATTTATACTTGAAGAGAAAAAACAAGTGGGAGTTTGTTTAAAATTGAAACAACAAATGATTTAACTAATTTTGTATTCTCATAATTTTTGTGCTTTTGCATAATATATTCACTTATTTGTTTTGAAATCACATACCTGCATGTGATCCAAGAATAAGGCAATCGTGTAACGTTAGCATGAAGAGCCTTTTGTACATCTGGCCTGTTCATGTACATTTTTGTATACTTTATAACGCAATTATTGTTCCCTCTAAACATCCATGGCTGAAGCCAAAACAACAAAACCTAAATCAGTAACAACTTAAAAGAAAATCGGTAACAATGTATTGCAAGAAAGCGTTACCAAAGGTAGCGTGGTGCCTAGTTCATGACAAGGAGGATCATAAATCCCATAAAAGTTGATGTCACCGAATTCAGAATAAGCTCGTAGCAAATATTTGTAACAGTCTCCACTTGGAAACAAGAAAGAGTCGTATGGACACGACTCATTTAATATCTGGTACGTGGTGTCAGATATCAACCCATGGTTCCACCAGAACTCGAATGTCCCAATGTTATCATAGTAATCGTCGAGTAACGGGTTCCCTAACTGATATAAGAATATGTTTAGAAATAAAATAAGAAAATAAAGTTCGAAATTAAAAATTGTTCTTTAAGTTAATAAGTATGGATGGGGTTATACGCAAGTAACTAATTGCGTACCAAGAAACCTTTGAAGTTTATTTCAGGATTCTTGACACCTTTGTTTAATCTGACTATGATCTGAGATAGTTGAGGAACGTAATGACCTGAAATTTAATCGATGTAGATATCAAATGAAACGCTAAAAGCGACTGAATTTTGACACAATGTAACAAGGTTAGTCACTTCATATGAAATCGTGTCGCAAAAGAGCGTAAGACCAGTATAATAATATAATTTAGTTATGCATACCTGCATAACTTTCTCCAGCAATGTAAAATGGTCTATGTTTATATTGAGGAAATCTCAAAAGCCATTTAACTAGAAATGCATAGGCATCTCTCGCTACAAATGTCACAATCACGAAATTAGTCATAGATATTCACAAAATGACCATTTGATTTGTTTGTGAATATAGGTGTATATTTTAGAGTAGTGTACTAAAAATTATTAAAAAAATGAGGGAAAACCTGTTCTCTGATCGCCAGTGATTTGATCGAAAGAAGTATTTGTATACGAAAAACCAACCCCAGCCGGCGAATCGATGAAAAGCATGTTCGCTTCTGCTTAAAACCATAATTATAAGTTTAGAAAACAAAATAAGAAGTGAGCAAATGCATGTGTTATACATGGTTAGAAAAATTACCTTTGCTCCAAGCATATGGATTTAAGGAAAGAGTTTTCCCATCTGGATTAACTCGAAAGGGTCCCACTTCCTCAAAAGCTCCATAGGCTATTGAGGAGCACCCTGGTCCGCCGTTGAGCCAAAGCACAAGAGGTTTTGTCGACGCAGGGCCATCACTGGCCTCGATCAACCAATAGAATAGGGCTCGTCCTAGCTTCTTATCAACCGTAACATATCCTGAATACTGATTAAATGTCACATTTGATGGTTGTCCTGGCAAGTTACGGATCTTGTCTTTGAGGCGTTGGTATCGATGTTGGCGGCTAGCGGCCGCAGTAGCCGCTGTGGTGTAGCAGAGGAGGGTGATTAAGGCCAACACAAAAATAAGGGAATAAGCGTGACCTTTCATCACTGCTAAGCCTCGACTTGGCATGTGTTTGGGAATTTGTGAAGTTATATCTTGCATGGAATAAACATCGAGTGTAGCGTAAGATATGAAAGACGTTGCTTAAACACAATTTAACCTTTTTAGCTAATATTAAATACACATTTTATGTTAATATTATATAAGCTAAACTTTAAATTATTAACAATATAGAAATATAACCTATACTCAGAACTTTGCTGCATATTTGATTATTTGTTCGTATTAAGATAAGTATTTGTTTAATTGTTCATATAAAGATATGTATATTAGTATCTATATATAGGGATGGTTATCTTGACAACTTTAAATATTGTAGTAACATTTATATACTATTAATTTAAAATATTGTTTTGCTTTAGTTGTTGTACAATCTGCTTTATATGTTGTTTCCATATTTTAAGCATTTATTTTCTTATTGGACAATATGGGCTGTGGAGGACCTCATCCCCACCTAAAAAAACTCTAATTATGAATTATTTATATACTATTATTTTGCAACAAGTATGTGTATATATGAGTTGTCCATGTGCTTTAGTGGTTTTTTTGTTCTAAATGAAGTTGTTCAAAATTTATATACTCTTAATTTGAAACATTTTTAGGCATTAAAACTTGTATTTTTAGCTTATAAAGTTGAAAATTGCTTTATGATAAAACCATGTACTATAGTATTTATTTATATACTATTAATTGGTAACATTGGTAGGTAGGGATGAGCACGGTACCCGTTCGGTACCGGTACTGTAAAAGAAGAAAACTGGGTACCGGTACCGAATACACCGGCCGTAACATGGAGCTCATGTATAATGTTTAGGGGCTGTTTGGTAACTTTTGAATGGTTAAGTGCTGAATCAGTAAGATGTCTGAACTATTAAATGCTTAAGTAGTATGAGGTCTGAACTATTAAGAGACAATATAATGTTTAACCGTTCAGAGACAAATGTCTGACCAATTCAGATTAGCGGTCTTAACCATTGAGACTTAGTATAATAATTAATCATTCAGATGCAAATGTCTGAACCATTCAGATGCAAATGTCTGAAACATTTACTCACGAAACAAACAGTATGAATCATTAAGTGTTGAACCAGTAAGAGGTCTCTCCGAACCATTCAGACCCTCATTAAGAGGTAAACAACCAACCCCTTAATTATTAACTAATCCATGCCAGCTGAATTTGTAAGCCATGACCGCAACGCGGCAGGGTCTTACATCTAGTTTAAATTTAAATTACAACATCAAGACAAAATGTTTTTCTCTCCAATTAATTCATCCCCTTTCTCTAAATTGTTATTAACACTTTTTTTACAAATTTGTAAATGATTAAAACTTAGAGATGTATAAATGGTAAATTTACACATGTATAAATTTTTTATCTATTGATACATGTAAATTTTAAATTTAATTTTTTTATGTTATTTAATGGCAATGATAAGTGTAAAATTTATTTTTGAATTTGAATGCTCTTTGATTAAATTCTTATGGTTATATGAGTTCTTATTCAATCCTCACCCTTCATGTAGTGTGGTACAAAAATTAATTTGTGATTTTTAAATTCAAACTCTTAATAAATTGGAGGGAATACATTTTTTTTTATTACCTATAGAAACTTGAGTTATTTATTCAAACTAGCAATAAGCCCGCGCGAGTTGCGGCGCGACCACGTCACAAATATCGAATGGATTAGTCCAAACGTTATGTGATGCGTTAACCATACGAAAACGTGTGTGTTCGACGTATGGGCGGACCTAGGTGAAGCCCAGGGTGGGCGGGCGCACCTCTTGAAAAAAAAAATTTAGTGTATTTTTAGGCAAAAAACCCGACCGCACCCCCTGAAAATATACTTAAACCACTCATCCGCACCCCCAGCAAATAATTTCTGGGTCCGCCACTGGTTCGACGTATTCGATTGAACTCAGTATAACCTATATAAGCATTGCGATTGGATCAAAATATAAAGTAAATCGAATTAATACCATATACCATATAATAATAATGTATTATATACATATTATACGGGATATATTTGAGGTTTAAAAAAAGGAAAAAAAATACAATTTGACTCCAACAATTTCTGAACAAAATTTATGAAAACATACCGAAAAATAAGTATGAAAACGTATTATATTTGACCTGTAGACCAACTCAAATTAATACAGATACATACATAAAAATATACACATAAAAATGGTTTAAATGAAAACGTATTATATTTGACCTGACTTGTCTCTAAAAAAAATTACGTCAAAACATAGACACACTCAAATTTATATTGATACGTACTTAAAAATATGCACGTAAGTTAAAAACGCCAAATGCCAAAGTAGAGGGATAGTAGAAATATAGAAGGGACTAAAATGGACAACTTAAAAAATGAAGGGTTCAACCAAAGCCGGTGGAAACCTCACCGACTTTGGTTTTTAAGATATATAGAAATAATGTTTCGTGAAACTTAAGTTGTTAGCACGAAGCAAACAAAAATCAAACATGAGTCGACAATGAAAAGAAAAGTTGGATGGGCATGAAATAATTGTAGCTAAGGTATATCAAGGTGGAAAAGCAAGAGGGATAAACATGAAAAGTCTTAAAAAATGAAAGTTCCAACCAAAGCCGGTGGAAACCCCACCGACTTTGGTTTTTAAGATATATAGAAATATCACACAAATCAAACTGAATCCGGTCAAATTTGGCTGGATATTTAACGTATGTAACACATAAGCAAAAACAAAATAAAATCGACCTTCAGAAAGAAATATATTTAAAAATATAGATCTCGAGAAAAAGAAAATGGACACTATGCTTGGCACAAGATCCCACCTTCTTTGACTTTATTTAATTTGTGTGTATACAACTATTATTATTTAGACTATGGGTATAGTGCTCTCTCCCTCATCTTCATCTCACCACCTTCTTTTTTTTAACATTAAGAAACGATGTGCCAATCACTGTGATACCGAGCGTTGTGGCCAAGGTCAACTACTCAACTGCCGCCAGCCCCTTGGCTTTCCCATATGTGCGGAAACCCGACCTCTACCCGTCCGAAGGCACGACAGTGGAATAGTCAGTAAAACCTCACCTCTCATCCAAGACGAACCGGCGCCACCCGTATTCGCCCTTCACCTGGATGCCGCAGAAAATAATTGGGAGAGTGGGAGTCGAACCTGGATGAAAAAAAACACCAAGTGTTTCTCCAACCACTCCACCACTACCTCATTAGCGCCTCACCACCTTCTTCTTCCCTTTTCTCTTCACCGATCAACAAGAAATGGTTCCCCCATCCATCCTCATTCAATGATATTAAGAAAGAGAAGCAGTTTCTGGATGAACGAGGAGAATCCCTCGATTTCACCGATGTTGGGACAGGGAAGGGGGTGGAGGTTGTTTCTTGTCGGGTCCCCCTCCACGTCTGCTCAAGTACTATGCTTGGCACAAGATCCCAATTTGCACTAAACTAGTGAAAATTCTTGTGCAATATGCAACGATCGAGAACAAATATATATGTGTTATAAAACAAAAGAAATGTAATGTATTTACTGTCACACCCCCAAAATACCACATGTGGAAATACCGCGGGACGTGTGACGTACCAGGATCTTAGCCACCAATCACATTGAACTCATAAATATAGTTAAATAAAACTTTCATTAATTAACATAAGGCATTACAAAACGTTAAATGTATTTCAACATATACAGCGGAAGCATAAATCGTTTGTTTAGTGTTTCATAAACCACATGTACAAAAACCATTATACATGACTTGCGATTCCAAGTATCTCGACCCATGACCACTCCAGCATCCCAGACAGCAAGTTCCAAATGATATCAACCTATAGACCTGCAAGCATGCAGACAAGTGTGTCAGACGACGCTGGTGAGTTCAAAGTTTTATTAACGTGTTTAGATACCAGTTACCAGATTAAAACGTTTCACAGATTCGATGATTTGATGTTGTAATAACTCGTTTACCGCTGATGGCTTAAAGGTGTTTTGCCCAAACCCCATTGCCTCTATCAAAGCAATGGTCAACACTGGGATCATTAGTTCATTCCTGACCTCCCCAGTGCGGTGTGAGGTTGCCAAGCCTAAATAGCGCTATTAACTAATATCCCGTTGTCTCCCCGACAACGATCGATAGATGGGACTTAGGTGATAGATATGCGAGTATTAACAAACATCCCAATAACCTAGCATTCCTCCTCGGAACGTTTACCAGTTGTCCCTCCCCGGGACGCATTCTTGGAAAAAGAGCAGTGAACTCACCTTGGTTTGCTCGGTATGACTAGTTACTTGCACACACTAAATCAGTCAAAGCCTATAATGTTCATGCATACGAAGTCAGTTTACGTTCACGTTGTTCGCATATAAGTTATAATCATAGTGTGCGTTTAAGCAGTGATCTCCGAATAGCACATAGCAGTTATACAAACTCATTAAAACCCACAATTCACATGCAAACAATAATTACTTCTCAAGCAGTTTGTCAATGGTCGACATACTAAATATAATCACACATGAGCCTGACACTTGATGTCATGAATTGACATAATAAGGAACAAATCGTTTGACAATAAATGCATTCAGATAACCCTTATAATCATGGCCGACAACTATATCCAAATATTATCTTATTGGACCGATTCACTTAGTGGGCTGACAAATGTATTGGGCAGCTAACTATATGTTGATTAATGATCCTAACTAAGCCACGTGATGGTCTATCACAACATTAAACTTCACACTCAAATGCACAAGGAATATGTAATCGGTGGCCGACAAGGATCAATGTGTATAGTAGATTGATAAGACTTAATCAATTAACAAGACGACAAATTCAAATCACATGCAATATATATCAAATATAGCCGGCAACTATTATCAGGTGGGTCGAGATGTGGTGCGACGAAAGACCAGGTTTTGTTGACAACTCCTGTGACGAAAGATCCCCGACGAATGACTAAGTTTCGTCGACGCCCATCATGACGAAAGGCTCCTACGTAAATCATGTTTCGTCGTCACTTGCCTTGACGAAACACTGATTTTCGCCGGATCAAGGTGTATGACGAAATACTAAGTTTCGTCGAACCAACACAGTTACCCTTTCATGTTTTCCTAGAACCCTAATCCATATTCAAGCAGTTAACATCAACATCATTAACAATACCCCATCATATATATATATGAATATTAATCATCAGGCTTAACAGCTCGTATTTAAGCATAAGGTCAATTAAATCGGATCAATCATGTTATATTACATAACCATCTGTTACATCAAACATTTATCATCAACATCAGAGATCGAACATTCAAACTCATAAGCCTTAACCTCCTTTCTAACCATTTATATCAGATTCATAACCATTAAACACAACATCAAGTTTTTCACGTTTTATAACACATATGCACCCTATTTTACTAATCAAATTCACACATTACAAGTCCAATTAATTGAGGATTAATACGAATACAAAAATCACTAACCAGTAGTCCGATCATATAGAATGACGCCTCAACAATATGAGGTTGCTTCAATGGGGGGGGGGGGGGTCGTCTGCCGTCTCAAAACGAGTGGGAGGGAGTAGGGTTGTTTAGGGTTTTAGGCAAGATATAATACATATTCTACGTACATATGCATGCGACAGGGGCTTGGGCCGATTTGGGTTCAAGTTGACGAGAACTGGGCCAAAGGTTCTCAAGGCTTTAAGTGAATTAAAGTATGTGTGTGGGCTCAAACCACTCGGCCGGACCATGCCTACAAAACTAAAATGTGTGTGAGTGTGTGTGTGTGGCCGAACACACTCGCAGCCCAAGGCACAAACGGTGGCCCAGTATCTTGTTTGGCTCCTAAACGTAAACTCAACACTTAAATGAATCTAATCACGCCAAATTATAATCAAGTAAAATTCACATTCGACAAGTTTATCATAGTAAGAAGTTAGATGAAAAGTTTAACCTAACGAGAGCGTGAAAGGAGAGAATTACGAGAAGCTAGAATCACAAGATCAAACGGTACAAACCTTGAAAGTTCGGGTTGTCACATCATCTCCAACTTGAAAGAAATTTCGTCCCGAAATTTGATAAGCAATCCAAAACAACCAGATGTTAACTCAGGATGACTGTGGATTTTTCGCGGGTACCACATTTACAATAATATTAAATTTAGATACACAAAAATTAGTACCACATATATAACTATAATATTAACAACAAAAAAAACCCTTCAAAAACAGTCTTCGACTGGGGTCGAACCCGAGACCTTCACTATGGAGGTAATACTGATCCGGTAGTGCAAAAATATCGAAAACAACAAAACTAGCTCATATTGAAACCAAAACAATAAAAATGTTGCATGTACCAGTACCGAGGTTGTTTGATCGGTATTGATTCGGTTTGATACTATACCAGTGCTTGACATAGTTTACGATAACAAAAGATAATTTATATTGAATAAAGTTACGTTTTCATTAAGATTTAGACATAACCATTTCTGTAGAAACTTTTAAAAGCTAACAACCCAAGTTACTCTGTTTTAATAAATTAATTTAAACTTAAGAGTATACCTAGATTTATTTTTTAAAGTTAACAAACACAAACTATAAGAGAAACCCCAAATTTAACGGACAAATGAAAAATCATTGAAATTGAAAACAATGAATAACATAAATACCAATGTTATTTGTTTGGCATCCTTATGGAAATGATACAATATTTATCGTGTTGATACCGATACTCTGTATATTTTATGATACCTTGAATGCAACTCCATTATATAAAAAAATAAAAAAATAATAAAAAAAGTCTAATATGAATATTAACAATAAAAAATGATGTGTTAAGTACCACTGGTGTCAGATTGGTTTGGTACGATAAGGATACTCTATATAGTTTATGATATTTCGTATAAAACTTGGCTTTTAATAAAAATGATACCGGAATATCAACAAAAAGAATTATTTGGTGCCAATACTGAAAATGCCGAAACTGAAAATATATAAGTAAGCATAAAAACCAAACAATGTACCGATTACGGTGGGTACAATATCGGAAGTAAAAAAATAGAAAATGATTCGTATCAGATCTGAAAACCAAAAAAATAATACCGCTACCGGAAGCGACGTTTTTCGATCGGTATCAACATTGGTTCGTTTTGGTACGATTCCGGCACAATATTGGTAAAGTACTGATACTCAGTATATTAATGATATCAAAAAAATACTTTATTTTAGCAATACTATGTATTTAGATATTTTTCGAATATAACTAACACTGGTTATTAGAGAAAATCTAAATTAAATGTTAAATAAAATATTATCGTGTAACACCCCAAAATTTTGGTGCTTTGAAGTTCTTAAATCTAATTGGTGAGTTTAATATAGTGGTGCACAAAATACCTGATTTCGGACTTGAGTCACCGTACCCGACCCAAAGCGGTTCCGACTCCTACCCGGTATGAAAAAGAATCGGTCCCTACTATATTGAACCTTGTAGTTCCTACCTGATTCCTACTATATTTTCAAAAATTGGGTCTTACCTGGTTCCTACCCTACCCAGTTTTACCTGAGTTGAAACTGATTCCAAAGCTAAAAAACGCTAGAACCGATTCTAGTCGTTAACAACAACAATATAGACTATTTTTTACATTTTGATCGTTAGAACTAATTCTTGGCCATGCTAAATCATTATAAATAGTTGTTGGATTTATTGGTTGATTACCCAACTGGAAAACGTGTAAATGAACCCAAAAAAAAACCACAAAATCAAAAACTTACGAAAATGTCTAAAGCTTGGAGTGACGACAAGGAGTATACCTTCGGACTTACTTTTGTACACATTAGTGTCACACCCTGCCAAGGCTTTAGACAAAAGGAAGGAATTGACTACTTTGATACATATGCTCCTGTAGCAAGAATATCCACTATTAGATTGTTGGTTGCCTTAGTTGTAATACACAATCTTGTGATTCACCAAATGGATGTGAAAATAGCTTTCCTGAATGGTGATTTGGATGAGAAGATATATATGAAACAACCAGAGGGTTTCGTTATGCCTGGCAATGAGCATAATGTGTGTAAGCTAGTTAAGTCATTGTATGGCTTAAAGCAAGCACCCAAACAGTGGCATCAAAAGTTTGATGATGTGGTTTTGTATAATGGTTTTGTATTAAACCAAGCGGACAAGTGTGTATATTGAAAATTTGATGATTCTAGGAAAGGAGTAATAATTTGTCTATATGTAGATGACATGTTGATCTTCGGTACTGGCCAGGATCAAGTTGATAAAACAAAGAATTTTTTGTCATCTTGCTTTGACATGAAAGACATGGGGGAGGCGGAAGTGATCCTTGGTATAAGGATCAAACGGGAGAACAATGGCATATCGATCTCTCAATCTCATTATATTGAGAAGATATTGAAAAAGTTTAATTTTCATGATAGTTCTCCATTTAGCACTCCAATGGATTCAGCTTTTAAGCTCTCACCTAATAAAGGTGTAGCTGTAAGCCAACTTAAATATTCAAGGGCCATTGGATCTCTCATGTATGCCATGATTAGCACTAGACCAGATATTGCTTATGTTGTTGGAAAGCTTAGTAGGTATACTAGCAATCCAGGTGCAAGTCATTGGCAAGCAATGAATTGAGAGTGATTACACACCTATCCGATCATCCAGTTTTCTGAAAATTCCCCAACAGAAAATTGGGGGAAGACAATATATAGAGCCATAGGGTAACTGAAAATTTGGTTGTGAAATAAGAACAGGATTATGTGATTATAACTTAATCAAACACATGTGAAAGAGTTTTGAGACGCAAATATTATTGATGAAGATGGTGGTGGTGTTTAAACTTTAAAGTGGTGTGATAGGTGCGGTTATAGTTATGGTTATGATTATGGTTATGGTTATGGTTATGGTTATGGTTATGGTTATGGTTATGGTTATAATTCTGGATATGGTTGATCGTTGTTACAACAAGAGGTGATACTATTTGTGTAGGTGACTGTTGATGCAACAAATAATAGACCGAAGGCAGTAGCTTGACTGGTTAGGCAAAAGGGTTGAAGGGTTCAATTTTGCCTAACGCAGGTCGTGGGGTCCCCCCACGTTTGCAAGACATGGAGAAAGGTTCACTAGATTAATTTTGTAGTTTGCTGAAGATCCTCCTCTGAAATGTGTTCAGATTCGGATATGCAAGAAAAAGGAATGTGTGTGTTGAATGTGAGAGAAAGTATATTGCATGAAGCAAGTACTCGTGATGTATGACCAGAGATTCAGGAAATCAGGGCTGGCCAGGAATGTCCTGCTTAGTAAATGAAGTGTCTAATTTATAGGAGAAGACATCACTCAAAGAGGAATGCATTTGACTATTGACCATGCTTGCAGTGGGGGTTTTACCCTTTTTGGGGGTTGAAGGATTTGACCTGCGGGTAAAAGGGTGTGTTCTGTGGATCCGTGTTACTTTTGCGGCTGGTGAGTTGGTGAGACAATCCGGAGATGTGACCATTTACTGTTCCCGTATTGCTTTACTTCATCTCCCCAGCTTTTCAACCTTTGAACCGTTTAACCCTTTAAGCATTCATGTATTTAAATCATTTTATTTGGTCTTGGGCTACCCCCGTCATCAGCCCCCCAAGTCAGAGGTTTTTGGGGAATGAGCTCAAAGACTTCTGACTTTTATACATGTATTTTTCTTGCTTAAAGGCTTCGAGGGTTCAATGCTTGAAGGGTTGAAAACGGTTGAGTTTTCAAATTTGAAAAAGTTGACAACTGATTTGATTGATGTGTGCCAGTTAATAGGTCAGCGGTTTCAGAGAGTGGTTTAATAACTATCATAATTTTTTATTTTGATCCTTATCTCTTTTTATTTGAAGATTCACAACAGTTTTTCCATTTTCTCTTCAAGTCCTCTCCTGCCTTTTCTTTCCATCTTCAGGTTAGTTCCGGTTTTTACCCTATTTCCTTGTTTTCTTCTTATTTTCTTCAAAATGGGTGCTCGTAAGGATCTGGCAAAATCCTTTTCTCGATTAACCCAGGAAGAAGTAGAGTTGTTTTGTATGGAATATGGTTTTGGGACCAAGTTTAAACCGGTTGCACCGGCCTGTGATAAGTCTATAGATCAATGTCCCCCTGGTTCAATCGCTTTGTATTGTCGACATTTCGAGTTTTCAAATCTTTGTCATCCGTTTTCAAACTTTGTTTTGAACGTCTTGGAATATTATCGCATATCTTTTGGTCAAGTTCACCCAAAGGGCATGGCTAGGGTTTTACATTTTGAAGTTTTATGCCTTGCCCTTGGTTATGATCCTTCACTCTTGTTTTTTCGCCGATTTTTCCGATTGGCCAAAAGCGGTGACTGGTTCACCTTTGAAACGTCCAAGGTTGATGCTTGTCTAATTTCTTCCATGGTTACTACCCTTGGTTCCTGGAAGGATCATTTTTTCTGGGTGTCCGATTCTGTTGTTCCTTTTAAAATGGTGTGGAGGCACCCGGATGTTGTTCTCAATGAACCGGAACTCCCTGAATCCGATTTAAATGATGTTTTTCTCAAAGCCATCCGGGGGTGCCCTTCAAGGGTTCGTCCCTTTCCTGAACATTTGCTAGTCTTGTTAGGGGTTAGTAAAGTATAGGAAAAGCCCAATCGGGATCCGGTTCTGATGAGGAATGGCACGGGTATGCTTTTCTCTTATTCATTCCCCTTGTGTTTTCTTTAATTTATGACTTATGTGCTTTCTGTTTTGTTCTTATTTGCAGTCATGTCTGCCCTAGATTTTATCAAGAGTGACGATACTTCTGATGTTGTGTTTGGAGATGTTCCAGTTATTCCTGATGAGAATGTTGTAGTTAAAAGTGTTGAGCAAAGGTTTGAGGGTAGTGGGTATGTTAGTGTTTCCAATGTGAAAGGTTTTTCCAAGTCCCATGCTCCCAAGGCTTCAACTCGTCGATCAACTCGTCATTTACTCAAAGGTGCTCCTCAATCTACTTCCACGGAACCGGTAGAATTGAGTGATGATATTGAAGCTTCTAGGGATCAAGATGTTGAAGTTGGTGCTGGGAAGAAGTTGGTTGTTCATGGGAAGAAGACTCCAGCCAAGAAGGTTATGGCTACTCCTGTTCAAGGTCCTTCGAGCAGGGACGTTGAAGGGTTGGACCCTGATGAGATTTATGTGCCTGGTTGGTCGGTGAAGGTTGATGACAGTTTTAAGAATGCTGCTGTTTGTGAAGAAGTTCTGAGCCACATTGCTCCCCCTTCAGTTTATAACACCATTGCTGATATGGATGATGATATGATGCTGTCCCGTATGATCTTAAGTACCTGCAACCTTGCTGCCATGCTTCCTCAAGGGATTGCTCGTTTTCGCAAGAGGATGCATGAGTATGAGTAATTTTCTAAGAATAGGGATAAAATGAAATATTCGATGGCTGCAATGAAGAAGGAGATTGGTGGGTTTGCTGAGAAGGAGGAAGCGTGGGTCAAAAAGGTTGGTGATCTTACTAAAAGGCACGAGATTGAACTGAGTGACCTTAAGAAAAGTTTTGAGGCTGATAGGTTGAAACTAAAGGCTGATAGGGAAGCCTTGTCTGTTCAGCAGAAAGCTTTTGATGAGGAGAAGGAAGGGTTGAAGGCTGCGGTTGCTCAGACCACCGATGATAACCAATGGTTGATCGAGCAAGGATTTCAACAGGTTGTCACCTACCTTTCCACTCCAAGGAGTTCAATTCCACACTTGGTGAAGTTTACACTAAATTACTTAACTTGGGGAAACATCAAGGTCTCATCGCTGGCTATAAGCTTCATGAATCTGGCTATCCTTTGGAGAAATCTCCCTTGTTTCGTCCTGATGCTTCTGATGTTTTCAAGGGATCCGTTGAACAGATGGAGAGGCTGACCTATCCATATATTCATCAAGTTTCTACTTGTTTTGGTAAGCCTCTTACCATATTGCAGGATTTGAAACCGGAGGGTCTTAATGAAAAGTCTGTGCTGAAGTCTTGGGTTCCCTTTCAAGGAAGAGATCCTACTCAGGAGATAGTGATGACACCCTTTCAGGAGGACCAGATGCTTCAAAGGATGCAAGCTTGGAGGCTTCAGCAGTAGGTGGTGATGGTGGTGTGAAAACTAAGAAGTCAAAGAAAGCAAAGAAGGTCAAGGGTGAAGGTTCCGGGGTTTCCAAGCCTTCTATTGACGCTTAATGGATATTCGTAGCTTTCTTAGCACCCTTGAAAACAATTTATGGCTTGTATGTTAACTTCAAACAATATTAGGTTTTGCAGGAACCCTTAAGGTTCCTGCTATGTGGTTGTGTTTTAGGCCTGTATGGCCGTTTGAACAATTTCTGAACTTACAAGTCACTAGGACTTGTCTTAACTTATGTTTGTATGGTTGTAAGTCTTTCAAGGCTTTCTTTGTTATGATATTATGTTTAACTATTTTCTTTATGTTGTGTTTTTATACTTGCGCCTATTTTGTTAAGGCAGCTTGGTTGGTTTTAATTCTTCAAGCTTTTTGGTTATCGTGTACGTAGGTTGAAGCCTTTAAGGCTTTGAGTTGTCACACATGTAGCTTGAATCCTTGAAGGGTTCTAAGTTTTGTGATGTAGTTTGGTTTGTACCTTTATAATTCTTCGTTTAAGTTGTTGCATCATTCTTCAGGTTACTTTTGTTTTCTTGTAACTTTGTCTTTGTCAAGTTTGCGTTGCCTTTATGTTTTTTATACCTTAAAGGGTTCCGTTCTGCAGACACTTAGCCTTGGTATTTTGAACAAGAAGACATAGCACCTATCCTATTTATTTTCTTGTTTTTGTTTGATTTCGTAAGCCTGCTTGTTGATTATTCTTATAAGGCTTAAGGAACGTTTGGTGTAGGCTGTTCAAACCCGTCTATGAGACAATTTTGTTTTTAATAATAAGTCTCATGGAGTTGTATTGATTTAGGAACTCACCCCTTATATAGGTTCATTCAACCCTTGAACCTATTGAGCGATGTGGCCTGGGAGCTCATCCCCTTACATGGCCCTTGCCATGGAGTTTTTTGCTAGGTTCTCAACCTGATCTTAGGATAGAAAGACAAGTTTGATAAAACAACTTCATTCATTCAATAGATACTTGTTCTTACAAAAGTTATTCGTAGTTCCATTCTCGAAATACAACTTGTGAAATATAAACCAATCTTTCCTATTTATAAATGGAACCTTTTCAAGCTCTTTCCATTCCAATGCCTTGGAAGCCTTTTACCCTCTGAGTCTGCTAGCTTGTAAGATCCACCCTTATGTGCTTCAAGGATGGTATACGGACCTTCCCATTTTGGGTCAAGCTTTCCTTGATTCTCTTTTTTGCTAGCTTCATTATTTCTAAGGAGCAGATCTCCTGGCTTGAAGCGTTCATTCTTGACTCTCTTGTTGTAGTAGGCTTCCATTCGTTGTTTGTACTTGGCTTCTTGAATTGCAGCTTGGTCTCGTGCTTCCTCTAGGAGTTGTAAGTTCAACATGGTCTCTTTTTGGTTTGTTTCGGGATCCATGTTGACAATTCGTTGTGTTACAACTCCTACTTCAGCGGGGATCACGGCTTCGGACCCGAATACCAAGCTATAGGGTGTTCTTTTATGGCTTGTTTTTTTGGTCGTTCTTATGGCCCATAGAACGCTAGGCAATTCTTCAAGCCAGTTGCTTTCGTATCTTCCCAATCTTGTTTTGATACCTTCCACTATGCTTCGATTTGTTCTTTCAACTTGACCATTTGATTGAGGATAAGCCACTGAGCTGAAAACCTGATCAATTCTGTATTCTTTGCACCAAACCCTGAAAGGCTTTTCAGCAAATTGATTTCCATTGTCAGTGACAAGTACCCCCGGCAATCCATAACGGCAAATAATGTTTTCCCAAACAAAGTCAATGACCTGTTTGCCTGTGATCTTTGCGAGTGGTTTTACCTCGGGCCACTTGGTGAAATAATCTATTGCTACCAACAAGAACTTCACCCCACCTTTGCTTGGGGGAAACGAACTGACAATGTCCATTCCCCATTTATAGAATGGCCATGCTGAGGTTATTGGAACCAGATCATGCTTGGGACTTTTTGGGATTGGTGCATGAATTTGGCAGGCATCACATTTCCTTAATTGCTCAACGGTATCCCGGTGCATTGAGGGCCAAAAATACCCAAGGTTCATAAGTTTTGCAACCACCGACCTAGCTCCAAAATGAGCTCCACATATACCTTCGTGAATTTCTTTGATCAAATACTGACTTTGCTCGGGACCCACACATCTTAGCAAGGGAGCAATATAACCCTTTTTGTAAAGGGTTTCACCTTGTAGCACATATTGTCTTGCTTTGATCTTAACCCTTTCGGCTTCTATTTGATCACTTGGCAATTCACCATTTTTAAGGAATTTCTTGATTGGAGTCATCCAATTTGGATCTTCCTCGGTGACTACGTCTTGAACTTCCAACTCATCGATTGATGGAGCCTTTAACACTTCTACCAACACCTTCTTGGTAAGGTGGGCAAAAGTGAGAGATGCAAGCTTACTCAAGGCATCCGCCTATTTGTTTTGGGACCTGGGAATTTGCTTGATATTGCATGCTTGGAAGGTACTCATCAGCTCCTTGGATTTTTCTTTGTATCTTTTCATGTTGGGTTCCTTAGCAACGTAGCTATCGTTCACTTGGCTCGAGACCAGCAACGAATCTGTGAACACTTCAAGCTTTTTGACCTTCATTTCTTTAGCCAGTCTTAAGCCGACGATTAGTGCCTCGTATTCAGCCTCGTTGTTAGTGGTCTGAAAATCAAAACGGAGAGCATACGTGAACTACAACCCTTCTGGGTTAATCAGAATGAGCCCAGCCCCTGACCCTTAAATGCTTGAAGCCCCATCAGTGAAAAGTTTCCAGGCTTCAAGGTCTGAAGGTTCAGTGGCAGCAGTGTTTACTTCAGTGACCGTTTGCTTTGAGACTTCTACAATGAAATCGGCCAAAACTTGGGCTTTGATAGCTTTTCTTGTGACATAGGTGATGTTATGCTCACCAAGTTCTACTGCCCATTTGGCTAGTCGCCCCGAGTTTTCTGGTTTTTCAAGCACACCCTTAATAGATTGGTCGGTGACCACTTGTATGGGGTGTGCTTGGAAATACCTTCGAAGCCTTCTAGCTGTTTGAACTAGGGCTAGGGAAAGTTTTTCAAGGGGAGGATATTTAGTTTCAGCCAATTTTAAAGTTTTGCTGAAGAAATAAACAGGTACCTGAACCTTGTCTCGCTCAATGGTGAGGACTGCACTTATGGCCTCTTCAGCCACTGAAAGGTATACCGAGATTAACTCTCTCGTTTCGGGAGCTACGATGTCTAGTAAGGAAGCTAGATGTTGTTTCATCTGGTTGAAGGCTTCTTCAGCCTCCTCAGTCCATCTGAAGTCCTTCTTATCAGAGCAGCCCTTGAGCGTTTTGAAAAAGGGTAAAGACTTTTCAGCCAATTTGGAGGTAAAACGCTTCAAGGCTGCAAGCTTCCCATTTAAGCTTTCAACCTCCTTCTTGCTTCTTGGTGGTTTGGTTTCTAAAATTGCTTTCACCTTGTTCGGATTGGCTTTGATGCTTTGTTTTCCCACAATGTGCCCAAGGAATTTACCTTCTTCAAACCTAAAGGAACATTTTTCAGGGTTGAGTTTCATATTCACTTTCCTTAGGTTCTTGAAGGTTTCTTGGATGTCATCGAGAATTTGATATTCCGTCTTGCTTTTAATCACCAAGTCGTCGACATATGCCTCCATATTTCTACCAATTTGACTTGAGAAGGCCTTGTCGACTAGTCGTTGGTAGGTTGCTCCAGCATTTTTGAGGCCAAAAGGCATCTTTTGATAACAAAAGATCCCTTTGTCCGTGTGAAAGGCGGTTTTTCCTCATCTTCTTCCTTCATGAGGATTTGATGATAGGCTTTGTAGGCATCAAGGAAACATTTGAACGGGTACCCGGTGAGGGAGTCCACCTTGAGATCAATTTCAGGTAACGGATAGCAGTCTTTGAGACAAGCCTTGTTAAGATCCTTGAAGTCTATGCACATTCTCCAAGAATTGTCCGACTTTCGGATCATGACCGGGTTTGCAACCCAGGATTGATACTTGACTTCTTGGAGAATGTCGGCTGACACAAGCTTTTCAACCTCTTGGCACGCAGCCAAGCTTCTTTCGGGTGCTAGACTTCGTTTCTTTTGTACCACGGGCTTAACATGAGATGGTATTTTCAACTCGTGCTCATCAATGCTTCGGGGGATGCCTGTCATATCTTCCGGGCACCAAGCGAAGACATCACTATAATGTGCCAACAGTTTTTCAAGGTACGAGAGGGTCTCTTGTGAAAGGCTAGGATTGACCCTTATCCTCTGCTCGGGGTACTTAGAATTCACAATCAGCCTTTGCTTGTCTTCTTCACTTTTGGAGCTTTCACCTTCGACCAGGTAAGCCTCCTGGGAAGGTTGAAGGGTTGCTATTCCCCTCTCGGTGGGGAATTTGACAGTGCCATGGCCAACAGACACAGCCACATAAAATGCACACTGTCCCGGCCTCCCGATGATCACATTATAGCTTGAAGGTATGTTGATAACCACAAAGGTGAGTGGTTGGATTCTTTCCTTCTGTCCTTCACTGAAGCGAACATCAAGTGTCAATTGCCCTAAGGGTATGTCGGCAATACCTTTTATGGAGGTTCCGGAGGGTTGGAGCCTTGAACGTTCTTCATTGCTTAGGCGGTTGAAGAACTTCTCAAACATGATTTCGGTGGCAGCACCAGTGTCTATGTATGCTCTGCTTGTTTGCAACGTCCCCAGAGTAGCCTCAACCACAAGAGGGTTTGAAAGAGGGTCTTTCTCAGTTGGGGGGAAACAAACACACTAAAGCTCCCAAGCTTCCAACCGCTGCCTTTTGTGTGGAATCCTTCCATCAAAATCTACCATATTGACTTTCTTGCCCTTTCCTTCAGCCATTTTGTCCCTTACTCCTTTAACCAAGTGAGCAAGTTCCCCGGACTTGACGGCTTCCTCGATTCTCTTTTTAAGTTGGAAGCAATCCTTGGTATGGTGTCCCTTTTCTTCATGAAATTCACAATATTGTGTGGAGTTTTCATTCTTTCTGCTTTTGGGGAGAGGCCTAGGAGGCCGAAAGTTTTGCTTGACTTCTTCCGTTGCAAGGATTTCTTGAGGAGTTTTTGTGAGGGGTGTGAAACTTATGCCTTTCTCCCTAGTGGAAGGGTTCCGACCTTCAAGCCTTCGATGGTCTGAACCCTTTTGACGTCTGTCATAGGAGTTAAAGTTCCCTCTTTTTCTGGCTGGGCTGTTGCTTCGCTAACTGGATCGTCTTTTCCTTTGTTCTTTGATATCTACTACCTCCTCTCCCTAGATATGGGCTTCCGCTCTTTCGAGAGCTTCTTCCAAGGTCTTGGGCAGGGACTTGTTGAAATCTCTTGTGAGATATTTTGAGGTGATAGCGTTCATAAAACCAGCTACCCTCATTTTCTCGTCCGTCCCTACATATGTTAGATCCTCCTTCTTGTATCGTTCGATAAACTCTCGAAGACTTTCATAATCACGTTGTTTTATCTGAAAGATCACTGTTGCATCTTTGACATATCGCCTTTGTTGGGAGAAATTGGCCAGAAAACCCTTGCTGAGGTTGTTGAAGCTTCGAATGCTTCGAGCAGGTAAATCATTGAACCAGATCCTGGCTGATCCGACAAGGGTTTGCATGAACATTAGACAACATTCAGTGTTTGACCATTTCTCAGTCCTTGCTGCGCCGGTGAAGATCTGAAGATGGTCCTCAGGGTCTTCAGTCCCATCATACGTTTTGATGTGAGACGACATCTTGATCTTTGTTTGAAAATCATAATCAGCTATTTGCTGTGAAAAGCATGAGAGGTTACTCGGCTTGTAAGGTCTGGCCAAATCTTCTTCAACCCTTGCACCTGTGTTGTTGCCATTGTTACCGTTCCCTTGAGTGGCCAGCACCTGATTGACAAAATGCTGCCATGGGAAGTTGGCCATCATCTGGGGTATAAGGTTGAACCCTTGAAGGCTTCCGGGTGCAACAGGGTAACTAACTCCCAAAGAGGTGCTCATTACAGCACTTCGTGCCAAGGGGAGTACGGACAAAGCTTCTTCCCATGAAGTTGTTGTAGAAGCTGGAAGGCTTGTCACTGGGGATTGCAGGAGCTGGTCAAGGGTCAGCTCGTGGCCCAGAGGAGCACCATTCGTCGCTGGTTGGGACGAGGAGATAGGATATGTTGTAGGATTCGGCATTGCGAACAGATACGGGTTAGGGTTTGGAGGATGACTGGGACCAGCCTCATTCCTTGATGCAAAAGGAGGGATAGGAGGTCCAGGAGATAGTGTTGGTTCTGGCTCATCATAGTCTAGACGAATCCTTACTCCTTTGTCCCTTTCCCTACTCACATATTGGTTGAGAAGAGACCTCAACTCAAGAAAATTGTTGGCAACCCCTTCAGGGGTAAGTTCAACACATGGTGGGGTACCAGAGACACCAACATGAGGGGAAGGGACTCCGGATCTGGACGGAGTTGGAGTGTTGAAAGTGAGAAACTCGGGAGTGCTCCCCGGAGTTGAGAAAGAAGTTGGTACAGCCACTTGAGCTTGGCTAGTACCTGGGGTAGAGGTGTTTGGAACCTGATTTACTTCTCCCGGGGATCTATTTTCTGACATGGTGGTTTCAAGAGAAAAGAGCTACACTACTAGGTCTCTTAAGGAAAAATAGTGGCGTAGCCCCACGGTGGGCGCCAACTTGTTGATGCAATAAATAATAGACCGGAGGCAGTAGCTTGGCTGGTTAGGCAAAATAGTTGAAGGGTTCAATTTTGCCTAACGCATGTTGTCGGGTCTCCCCACGTTTGCAAGACGTGGAGAGAGGTTCACTAGATTAATTTTGTAGTTTGCTGAAGATCCTCCTCTGAAATGTGTTCAGATTCGGATATGCAAGCAAAAGTAATGTGTGTGTTGAATGTGAGAGAAAGTATCTTGCATGAAGCAAGTACTCTTGATGTATGACCAGAGATTTCAGGAAATCAGGGCTGGCCAGGAATGTCCTGCTTAGTAAATGAAGTGTCTAATTTATAGGAGAAGACATCACTTAAAGAGGAATGCATTTGACTAGTGACCATGCTTGCAGTGGGGGTTTTGCCCTTTTTGGGGGTTGAAGGCTTTGACCTGCGGGTAAAAGGGTGTGTTCTGTGGATCCGTGTTGCTTTTGCGGCTGGTGAGTTGGTGAGACAATCCGGAGATGTGACCATTTACTGTTCCCGTATTGCTTTACTTCATCTCCCCAGCTTTTCAACCTTTGAACCGTTTAACCCTTTAAGCATTCATGTATTTAAATCATTTTATTTGGTCTTGAGCTACCCCCGTCATCAGTGACCGATGACGAGTAACAAGATTAAAAATATAGATTCTTAAAAAAAAATAGGTTTAGTTGATCAGGTTAGTGAAACTTTTGGTGATTTAGTTATTATACAGATTCTTAAAAATAAAATTAGATAAAACTAGCTTAATCATCTACAACACACTAATCCAAGTGAATTACAATAATCAAATTAAACAGCTATTAGATATATAAATGTCACACATAACTGGATAATTCACCATTGTGGGCTAATCCTGCAAGTTCATCATCATCTGCAGTTAAACTTGCATAAGATAAAACAGTTTTAACCAATGATGAATTATCCAGCAAGTTCATCATCATCTGCAATCAAAAGGTGTAAGTTAAAATCATCAGTTTTAACAAATATTGAATGGTATGTAACAGAAAAGGGACCACTTTTTTAAGGTACAAAATTAGGGCTGTAAACGAACCGAACGAACACGAACAAGGCCTTGTTCATTTTCGTTCGTTAAGGAAATAAATGTGTTCACGAACGGTTCGTGAACACTTACCGAACGAGATTTTATGTTCATGTTCGTTCATTAAGGAAACGAGCGTGTTCACGAACGGTTCACGAACACAAATAAATTTGGTGAACGCGACAAATGATAAAGGCGGATGGCCCAAAGAGTAGCACTGGAACTTGAATCCCTTATTGTGGAACGGATGTCGATCGTATACGTCGATGTAAATAATGAGAAAGGAAAGAGAAATGGTGTATAAAAAAGGTGAAATAGGGTTTCCTAGTTTAATTGTTAGGGTAATAAAATAAATAAAACTTTAATAGTATAAAAAGTATAGATAAAATATATGAAAGTACAAAAATCTTTAGTTAAAACACAAACATACGAACATAAACGAACACAAATGAACGAATGTTCACGAACACCTTACCGAACGTTCACGAACACAATTGAACGAACGAGACATATGTTCATGTTCGTTCATTTAACTAATCGAACGAAATTTCTTGTTCATGTTCGTTCGTTTATTAAACGAACGAACATAAACGAACTTCCCACCGAACGGTTCACGAACTGTTCGCTGAACGTTCGGTTCGTTTACAGCCCTATACAAAATGTTAGAACGGAAAAATAGTTATTTGTAAATAACTAGTTGATGCCCCGTCCGCGTTGCAGGGCGATGGCCGAATAATGAACGAGTGTTAGGCAGCTCATTGACACGAAAAACAATTAAATCGAGTCAACCAATTAAAACAAAACACTTTTATAGTTTTGATAAAAAAAAACTAAAACAATGACAATATTGTAATTTTTAACTGAGAGAAAGTTGTATTTTTTGACTGGGGTAAATCGTAATTTGCCAAAAGCTAAAGTGATGGCAGTATTGTAAATTTGAACCAGAGGCAAAATTGTAAATTTTCACAGGGTCAAATTCGTAATTTGGAACTTTGGGTAACAGCGTAATATAAATTTGAACTAAGAGCACAATCGTAATTTTAAGCTGGAGGCAAAACCATAATTTTATTTTGAACCAAGGGCAAAATCGTAATTTTGAGTTGGGGCAAAAGTATAATTTTATTTTGAACTGGGGAAAAAACGTAATTTTGAGCTGAGGGCGAAATCATAATTTTTTAAACGGGGAAAATCACATTTTTTAACAGAGGGCAAAATCGTAATTTTTAGCTAGGGGCAAAAACAAAATTTTATTTTGAACTGGGGGCGAAAAGGTAATTCTGAGTTGAGGGCAAAACCACAATTTTATTTTGAATTGAGGGAAAAATCGTAATTTTGAACTGGGGACAAAAGCGTAATTTTATTTTGAGCTGGGGGGGGGGGGGGGGACGTAATTTTAAAGAGGGACAAAAATGTAATTTTAAAATTGATATAAAATAATAAACTGGTTGGTGCAATGGGCGAGTGCCAGGGAAAATCGTAATTTTGAATTGAGAGCAAAATCGTAATTTTGAGATGAGGAGAAAAGCGTAATTTTATTTTGAACTCTGGGCAAAACGGTAATTTTAAACAGAAGCAAAACCGTAATTTTAAATGGATATAAAATAATAAACTGGTTGGTCCAATAGGGGAATAGTGTCAGGTAGCTGCCTGCCACTATTCCTCCATTTGATAAATGTATGTATAGTAAATAAATGGGGCCATTAAGAATACAGTGAAATGTAAAACATAAGGGGCACATTTGTAAAATGAAAAAAAATAGGGGCATTCCGAGAATTGAACTCGGGACCTCTCGCACCCTAAGCGAGAATCATACCACTAGACCAAATGCCCATGTGCTTTAAACTGGTAAGTTGACTTTAAAATTCGATCTACGATTTTTTTATATTTCCTTATATAAAATTGAAATATTAAACATCTGAAATTCTGATTGAAAACTCCGTATTACTACAACTAATAATAACTAGTATTCTGTTCGCTGTGCGTTGCGGCGGTGTCAAAAGGTATAATAACTTGAATTTATATCTTCGAATGAAAACGTATTGTATTTTACCAGACTTGTTTCCGAATAAAACTAAGGTCAAAACGTATACCAACTAACTATAACATACATATTTTAGTTGTTTAATTTGGTAGACTAAACGAATTAAACCGTCTTATATTGAGTTACTACCAATTCGCATAAAGTATTCATTTGGTAATAAATTCACTCACCGAATAACATATATCACGAATAACCAGACCCGGCTCTTGGGCCGGCCAAGCTGGGCAGGCGCCCAAGGCCCAAAAATGTTAGGGGCCCAATAGTATTTATAAGTTTATTATGTTAAGTATGCAACAGGCCCCAAAACTGAAGATGAAGGCCCAATGCTGAAAAAAAGGCCCAAACTCCAAATACAATTTATCCCTAGTCCTGTACGCTAAAAAAAAACAAAATTCCAACTTCTATGGATCGATTCATAGGTACTGTACGCTCAAATAAAGACCAATCCTTTCAGTTTTTTATATCATCATCATCATCCGATCATCTAACGTAGCTAAAGAATCTTCAAGATTTCATCCTTTAAGGTAACTAATTTTCAATTCTAAAATCTATTACTAGAATGTAATTTTTTTTACTTTTAGATTTATATAATTAGTCAATTACATGAAACTTTGAATCTTTGTTTTTTAGATTTATTGATTTAGAACTAGATGAAACTTATGAATCTTTATTGAATGATTGAATCTTTGAGACTTTGATGTATAATTGTTTATTGTTTAGGTTTAGAGTTAGATGAAACTTACTAGTTTTGAACTTTGATTTTATTTTTTTGTCTAGAAATTATGCCACCCATTCCTAAATGGATTGGCGATGATATCTCTTGAAAACGAAATATTAGAAAGCATGAAATATAAAGACTTGATCGAGAGCTTTGCTTTCAAAAAAACTAGGAGAGCCTCACGATTTGCTTAAGTAAGTTAGTTCGATCATTTAGCTACGCTAGTATTGTTTTGTTTATCTTATAACAATTAGTCAATTATCGTTGTATCGTGGTTTTTTGATATATAAAATGATAAGTTTATATTATAGAAAGGGGGCCCAACTTTTTTGTCTCGCACGAGGCCCAAAAGTTTTTTTATTATTCTCGGAGACGGCTCTGCGAATAACAAAATAAATGACTCAGATATTGCCAAATGTAAACAATTATTATCACCTATTTATTACTAGCACACATTGTGGAGGTGGTTCTGCATGTTCATGCAAGTGTGTGAGTCCATGCAAGTCAAGGTAGTTTATTGAGTCATTGTAGTTCATGCACAAAGTAGGTTTTACTTGAGTCAGTTAATATGCTTACTATTAGTGGGTAGTTCTTTGATTGTCATGGTAGCTTAGTGGGTCCATGTATATCTATCATTAGAGTAAGAATATGACGTTGAATTTCTAAGTAAATCTTCCTCTAATTCATTCTTCAATCCTCCTCAAAGTTCTCCTGTCCTATCATCTACCCCAAATTGATACATATCATATGGACACTTGAAGCGTAACCGATGACGCGTTTCGACGAGTATGTATGCAAGAGGTTGGCTCAACACAAGTCGATTATCAAAGAGATGCAAGCTACCATGCAAGCCCTTCTCACCATGGTTCAATAGATCAAGTTATTCCCAAATTAATTAATGTGTTTTTGTGAGTCATGTGGTTCTTCACACATATACTAACAACTTATCCCACCTTTCAAACAAGTGACACAAGTCTTTGCCTCTCATCTTCTACCTACAAACACCAAACACACTACACCAACATCAAACTTAGCCCCCTCACCCCTCCCTCTACATAACTACCACCATCACCCACACCATCATCTAGTGTGTATGTTTCCACATCATCTCTTGTTTAGACAACAATGGCTACCATCGTAGCACCGCCACTAACAACGACACTCGCACAATCCACGCTAACCATCACGCAAAAACAAGCACCTTCACCCATACTCATAGCATCACCAAAACGAGGGGTTCGTGGTTCACCACTTGCAAACCCTGGTATTTATAAAAGATCTCTAGAATGTGATCCTAAGTATGATTCATAAATTGCTTTCAGCTTGTTCTTAACAAACTATGACCCTTTAAGACTAATGAAACAACAAATCTTACCGGGATGCTTTTTTGTGGAGTATCATGTTAATGACACGTTGATGTCTTACATTACAAGGGGGTTGAATAATGTTGTTGATGTTCAACACATTGTCTACATTGTATTCTAGATGCGTATTTCTCCCACTCCTATGTCGATGAACAATGTAAACCGGTCAAGTTGACTTTGGGTAAAGGAAGGCAAAAACTTGAACTTTTCCACGCTCTTGTAATGTCCTTGAAACTCATGCTTAAATTCATGGAATAGTGTTTAAAATTTCTGACCACTTTCAAGATTTATACAACTACATATTGTTGAAATTTTGGCTCAAATCTACTTCTATCAGTTTGATTGATTAAGGTTATCAATAGGGCTTTCGCGAGGTTGCTTGTGGATTCGTTCATGCATGGCAACAATGCTACTGTTCAAGCTCGTACGAAGCAACAGAACCGCACCAACCTTATGCAAATGAAGTTGGTATGATTATATAATTAAATCATTAGCTTTTTAATTATGTTTAGTTGAAGTTTGTTTGTGGATTTTATTCTAGAGATTGGGTAATGAAGCCATACCTTGAGTACTTATTGATACGCTTGTAAAGTTTGAAACTTGTTTAATGCCTAACCCTAATTTGGGTAGAAATGCCACAAGTTGTATATTGCAACTGACACGGTCTTGGTTCTTTTCTATATATGAGGATTTGCTCAGATTTATGGAATGCAATGTGTTGAAAATATAACATAATTGTTAATTCCATTATTGGGTATATTTTTTATGGTTTTAACTTTGTTTTATAATATTTGTAAGGTATTATCAAAGGAGAGGTGGTCTGTTGGGCTTGCTATCTACTGGGCTTGGACTTGAAGACTGGGCCTTGTGTTACGAAGGCTTTGAAGCCATGAATAAAAGAGTTGTTGCATTCATTATCTGCCCTGATAACAACACTCCGCTCCGCTCAGTTTTGTGTTTCTCTCTTATCTCATACGTTTAGGGTTTTCTCTGTACACACATATTCGTCTTGAATCTGTGTATTTGTTTAGAGTGTTATCCGTTATTTGTTGGTTGATTATCTTGTTGATAGTCTGGTGAGTGTTAGATAGTGAAGTTTAAGTGTAATCAGTGGTTATAATCTTTCAGATCTGTTGGTTAGAGTGTTATACAGTTTCGATTTGGGTACAAATAATCTCTCGAAGATCTGTATTTCTTGATATGGTATCAGAGCGATCAACGCTCTTGGGATTGAAGATTTGATCTAGGGTTTCTTCTGTCATTCCACTGCGTATTGTGTAAAGATCTGTTCAGATCTGAGGTTTCTTGACGAGCTTCGTTGTTTTTGGTTACAGATCATACTTGATCTGTAGTCTTGGGATTCGTGCTATTGTCTGATTGATTCTTGAAACCCCAAGTGAAGATTTCAAGATCTTCTTACTTGGAGTGGACGGCTATTTTCTGTTTGTGTCTTGAAACCCTAAGTGAAGGTTTCAAGAACAGTTTGCCTGGAGTTATACACACCCCCGGGTGAGTTCGTTCCATTCTTGTACATATTGTTTCATTGCATTTCATACAGTTGTTGAGTTTGTTACTTGGTTCGTTCCACTGTTTGAATATCTGTTTGTTTTCATTGTTGTCTTTACATTTGTGTTTACCTTTAATGAGTAGTTGATTTCATCCATGATATGAACTGAAGTGGCACCTTTAGAGTGATGAACCACTGATTTGTTCCTCTGTTTTGGTTGTTCAGTCTTTTGTTCTGGGAGATTGACTGTTGTTTGTTGTGCTTTGATTGTTGTGTGTTCTGTTTAAAATAAATAGTCATGGTTGATGGTCCTGTTGTTACTACTGGTGGTGGTCCTTCTAATCTGCCACCGGAGACCTTAGTTAGTAAGTTGGATGCTAGTGATCTTCTCTATTTGCATCCATCTGATTCTAGCAATCTCACTATAGTTTCAGTCAAACTAAAAGGAACAGAAAATTATACTCTTTGGTCTAATGCTATGATGTTGGCGTTGCAAGTAAAAAATAAGTTAGAGTTTACAGACAAAACTTGTTTAAAATCTACTACAAATGATATACTTGCTAGATAATGGGACATATGTAACTCAGTAATGTTAACATGGATCATGAATTCTCTTAGTGATGAGTTATATATGGGTCAAGTGTTTTCTAAACTAGCTTCTGATGTATGGCTTGAATTAAAGGAGACTTATGATAAAGTAGATGGTTCAGTTGTGTTCGATCTATATCAAAAGATTAATTTGTTTACTCAAAATGGTACATCTGTCTCTGAGTATTATCACAAATTAAATGTGATGTGGAAGCAATTAGATCAGATTCTACAGTTTCCTACTTGCACTTGTAACAGCAAAGGATTTCAATTCATTTAATCAAATGATCAATTTAATGAAGTTTTTAATGGGTTTTGATAGTGAATATCAGAGTGTTAGAACTAATCTTTTAACCAAAGAAACATTACCTACTATAAAAGAAGCATTTTCTATAGTTTCTAGGGAGGAATCTCATAGAAACTATAGCAGTGCTGGTGTTAAAAAGAACTGTAGGGTTTATGTCTAAGTCAAATCAGTTTGATTCTAGTAAAAGGTTTAACAAAAGTTCTAATCAAGGTTTAAAGTGTTCAAATTTTAATAAAATTGGACATGCTGTTGATAAGTGTTTCGAAATCATCGGAGATCCTTCTTGGATGAAACCAAGAGGCAATCAAGGCAAGAAGGCAAGTGTGAATCATAGTTGTAGCACTGATGATCATGGTTGTAAAAATCCTAACTAATCTCCGATTAGTCACCGATTAATCACTAATCGGGGGTTCATCGATTAATGGCCAATTAATTGCTAGGCGGTCAATGGCGATCCTATTCTGGCCAAATTTTGGCGAGACGTCGGCCAAATTTCGACCAATCCTTATAAATTTCTTCCAGTTACTTAAAAATGGGTTAATGAGGGGTTAAAATATGTCTACTTTAGAAAACTACATATAAAAATGTGTGCGTATATATATAACTAAAAATTACACATAAAAATCTCGATCCGGTTAATTCTGATTAATCCCTATTAATCCTGATTAATCGCTAGTCGATATCTCATCGCCCGACTAGCGCCTAGCGATTCTTACAACACTGCTGATGATACTAGTGTTCCTATAACTTCATTAACTACTGATCAATTAAATAAATTGTTGAGTTTAATAGGTGATAGAACAAGTGATACTCCTCAAAGTAATGTTGCAGGTAGTGTGTTTTGTTCTAATGTGTTCATGAAACCTGTGTATTGTTTTGCTAATAATATAAAAAATAAAGAAAGTACAGGTTGGTTAATTGATTCAGGAGCAAATCAACACATGGTCAATAGTGAAAAAGATATGTCTGATTTTGTTGATGTAACTGATTTGAATATACAAGTTAAGCACCCTAATGGCACTAGTGCCTTGGTAACTAAAATTGGGAATTTAAAACTTGCTAATGGGGTTGTATTGCATGATGTGTTTGTTGTTCCTGGATACTGTGTTAACTTGATATCTGTACATAAACTTGCAAAAGATAATAAGTTGTTTATTGGTTTTGATGAGCATGAATGTTACACACATGACTTGTTATCCAAGAAAGTCCCGGTGACTGGTAGTCAAGTAGATGGTTTATATGTTTGTGGCAATTCTGTTGTGACAACTAAGGTGTGTTGTAATCATGTAGATTTGTATAATCTGTGGCATGCTAGACTAGGACACCCTTCTGATAATGGAATAAAACATGTTAATCATGATTTTAAAATGAAAACTAATGTTGAGCATAGACCGTGTGATGTGTGTCACAGGGCTAAACAACATAGAGAACCTTTTCCATTAAGTGATCCTAAGAGTTCATTTTGGGGGAATTAGTTCATTTGGATGTATGGGGTCCTTATAGGGTTCCTAGTAAGGAAGGGTTCAAATATTTTTTAACAATTGTTGATGATTATTCTAGAGATGTTTGGGTTTGCTTAATGAAACATAAAAATGAAGTTTTTGAAAATATTAAAGATTTTGTTAATATTTTTGAAACTCAATTTACAAAAAGAGTAAAATGTTTCGGAAGTGGCAATGGGTTAGAATTTGTAAACAATCAAATGTTATCCTTTTGCGAATCCAAAGGAATAATTCATCAAACTTCTTGTGCTTATACCCCTCAACAAAATGGTATTGTTGAAAGGAAGCATAGGCATTTCTTAAACGTTGCTAGGGCTTTGCTTTTCCAAAGTAATGTGCCTGTTAGTTTTTGGACAGATTGTGTACTAACTGCTTCTTATCTGATAAATAGGACTCCATCTTCCGTGCTTAGTGGGAAAACTCCATATGAGTTAGTTTTTGGCTTTAAACCCTTTCTTGACCACCTAAAAGTTTTTGGTTGTCTATGTTTTTGTACTGTTCTGAATGAGTCTAATAAACTGAACAGCAGGGCTGAAAAATGTGTTTTCATTGGTTATTCTTTTGAGAAAAAAGGTTATAAGTTGTACAGTCTTGACAGTAGAGCTATAATCTTCTCAAAAGATATAAAATTTTATGAAAGTTTTTTCCCTTTTAAAGAAATAAATGTTTTAGAAGTGTTTGTTACTAATAAGGATAAAAATATTACAAATTTAATTTTTTTTAAATTTGTACGAAAATACAGACTCAAACACTTTTCTTACAGTGGAGGATCCCGATGATGAAGGAAAGGGTACATGTGAGAATGAAACGGGAACACAAAGGTCTCAGCATTCAGGTGTTCATACTGAAACCGTTGAATTGGCTGAGTTTCATCAATTCAGTGACAATCAGAGAACACCTGATAGGGCAGAGCCTGTGACTACTGTTAATGAAAACACTAGTGTTCCTGAGGGTGACACTATTGAGTCTATGGGTCAAACTGCTTCTCGGAAATCTGGTACACTTTCTGTATTTCCTTAAAAATATAATGATTTTATAGTAGAAGGGAAAGTTAAGTACGACATTGAGAAAGTTGTGAATTTTTCAAACCTGTCAACTAGTTATCAATGTTTTGTCATTGTTCTTGATAAAAGTTTTGAACCAAAACACTTCAGTCAGGCCAAAGAGAATCCTAATTGGGTTCATGCAATGAATGAAGAAATAAAAGCACTGCATAGAAACCAAACTTGGGATATTGTAGATAGGCCTGATAATAGAAGTGTAGTGGGGTGTAAATGGATTTTTAAAATAAAATATAAGCCCACAGGGGAAATAGAACAGTACAAAGCAAGGTTGGTGGCTAAAGGGTTTAGCCAAAAGGAGGGTGTGGATTATGAAGAAACGTTTTCACCTGTTGTTAAATTAGTAACTGTTAGGTGTATTGTTTCGTTGGCTGTTGAAAATATTTGGAAAATGTTCCAACTAGACGTTAATAATGCTTTTTATATGGTGAATTGAATGAAGATGTTTATATGCATTTACCGGAGGGTTATGGGTCAAGTGATAAAACTAAAGTATGTAAACTTAGGAAGTCCTTGTATGGCCTAAAACAGGCTCCAAGGATGTGGAATGCAAGTTGGTTAGTGTGTTGCTTGAATGTAACTTTGTGCAAAGTAAATGTGACACGACTTTGTTTGTTAAGAGTTGTGATGATATAATTGTTATTCTGCTGATTTATATGGATGATATTATTATAACTGGTAATTCTTTGGTTGAAATTGAATGTGTTAAGCAAAGATTGAAACATAAGTTCATGATTAAAGATTTAGGAGAGTTACAATATTTTTGGGTATTGAAGTTGTTAAAACTGATAAAGGTCTTTGTTTGTCTCAAAGAAAATATTGTACTGGCCTGTTAGCTAAGTATGGTATGTTAGGGTGTAAACCTTCAACCACTCCTATAGATCATAATCATGTTTTGAATTCTTTGCTAAACACTAATTCTGGTTCGTTGGATGATATAATTGGTTATCAAAAACTAGTAGGAAAGTTGATTTGTCTTGCCCATACAAGGCCGGATATTTCATCTGATGTACATTACTTAAGTCAATCCATGCAAAGTCCCACAGTAGGTCATGTTAAATTGCGTCTAATGTGTTAAGGTATTTAAAGTCTGCTCCTGGACAAGGTATTTTATTTAGTTAAGGACAGTCTTTTAATATTGTTCTTTATGCTGATTCTGATTGGGCTAAATGCCTTAATACCAGGAAATCGGTTACTGGTTTTTTTGTGTTTTTCTTGGATCTAATCTGGTTTCTTGGAAAAGTAAAAAACAATCCACTGTGTCTAGATCTTCAGCTGAAGCTGAATACAGGTCTATGTACGCAGCAGCGTGTGAAGTTATTTGGTTAAAAAAAATTGTTAAGCGAGCTGGGCATTTTTGTACAAATTCCTATTAGTTTGATATGTGATAATACCGCTTCAATTTCTATTGCAGCGAATCCAGTTTTCCACGATCGAACCAAACATTTTGTTTGAGATATATATAAATTTTAAGTGATCTGATTTCTAAAGGAGTTATAAAATGTGTTGGTGTTAAGTCACAAAATCAATTGGCAGATTTATTTACCAAAGGTGGTTTGGGAAAAGTTTATAAAGTTTTATGTGAAGAGTTGCGTCTTTTTAATCCGTATAAATAATGTAATTGAGGGGGGTGTTGAAAATATAACATAATTGTCAATTCCATTATTGGGTATATTTTTTTTATGGTTTTAACTTTGTTTTATAATATTTGTAAGGTATTATCAAAGTAGAGGTGGTATGCTGGGCTTGGAGGTGATCTGCTGGGCTTGCTATCTACTGGGCTTGGACTTGAAGACTAGGCCTTGTGTTACGAAGGCTGTGAGGCTATGAATAAAAGAGTTGTTGCGTTCATTATTTGCCCTATCTGCTTTGTTAACAACTTTCCGTTCCGCTCAGTTTTTGTTTCTCTCTTATCTCATATGTTTTGGTTTTTCTCTGTACACACATATTTGTCTTGAATCTGTGTGTTTGTTTAGAGTGTTATCCGTTATTCGTTGGTTGATTATCTTGTTGATAATCTTGTGAGTGTTAGAGAGTGAAGTTTAAGTGTAATCAGTGTTTATAATCTTTAAGATCTGTTGGTTAGAGTGTTATATAGTTTTGATTTGGGTACAAATAATCTCTCGAAGATTTGTATTTCTTGATATAATGCATTATGCGTCATGATCAAACCCCTTTGATCCTCATCTACATTTACCCATTACTGTATCTTTTTTTGAATCTTTGTGTATCTTCACCTATGCAACATATATATTAAAGTTTTAACTTTTTTGTCATATTCCCATCAAACTTTAAGGAGAATGAAGTAATCATCCCTCATAAACAAATTTGCACCGGATAAATAGGATGATAAAATCGGCGACATGACTCCCGTATGATTGGTTGTGGTACTAAGGCCTTTGATAATTTCGTTCGTAACTTAGTAGCTCTAATTCATGGTGTTGAAGACTTTAACTTGTCTTGAGCACGGCTTGATTGATTTAGTGTTGAGTAAATAGAAGCATGTGCTTTGAAATGGGTTTAAATATATCTCATAAAGGGTCAAGCTGGGATCTTTAAAATTAGTTAAAAAATGAGCTGGGTTAAATGAGTTAAAAGTGACACACTGTGTATGTAAATGCTTGTAACCTCTTGAATCACTTTATTCGAAGAAGGCGCATAATAATTTACCGACATAGCCTTTTAATCATATTTATATATTATCTGCTTATGGAATTGAGATAAAAAGTTTGGTTGGCTAGCCAACCCAACCTGGCCCATATTAAAAACTACCCATTCTGACCTAAACCCATTTCGGTACCTGGTGTTGCCACTTGTAGATATGATTCTGCATATGTTAATGTACACATCACATTTATGCTGATATTAAACACCATTACTTACACTGAATTGCTGTGGCTACTCATTGGTAATAGAACACTCTTTCAGTCCTTTATTTATACATTTTATTGTTTTTTCCATTTTGTCACTCTTTCAAGTGATGAGTTCACTTGAAATACAAAAAGTTGGATTTGGAAACAACTTGATAATGAGGTGGTCAGCAATTAAGGTAAGCCAACTTATGGAAGCTCTTTTTAAATCTTCTATTTGTACTGTAACGAGTTGATGTCAACCCGCACGTTGCGAAGGAATGTTGTAACATGTATTCTTTTTCTTTTCTATTCGGCTTATTTTTCTTCGCAAACGTCACAAACTGCCGGAGCTTCTTACAAAGACAAAAAAATATCAGATCTGCATTTTGTTTAATTTTCTCGCAGTATTTTATCTGCTTAATTGAAAATATGGGTTGGAATATTATTTAAATAATGGCCGCGTCGATTTATTGGCGGTTATTTAATGGTCTCGTCGGTTTATTCACGGAAGTGATGCAACGGTTAGAATAGTGGTGACCGATGTTGCTTTTTAATGGTCGCGTCGGTTTGTTGACGGAAGTGATGCAACGGCTAGAATGGTGGTGGCGGATGTTGCGGTCCCGTCAGTTTGTTGTTAACGGAAGTAATGCAACGGTTAGATTTGTGGTGGTCGATGTTGCTTTTTGTATTAGTATATAATTTACTTGTAAAATTTATGGTTTCTATTAGAAATAACAACGTTAAATATATATATATATATATAGAGAGAGAGAGAAAAGTATATTGTACATTACGGCTTAACGTACTTCACGTACAACAACGTGCGTGATTTGTTCTATAACATGCGTGATTATTGTGTTTTAACATGCGTGATTTTGGATTTTTGAGTCATAACGTACGTGATTTTAAAATGAACGTGCGTAAGCTCCGGACATTTTTTTTTTTGAAAAAAATAACACATGTAATATACATGTTTTTAAGACTTTTGGGCCAAAAAAAAAAACAAAAAAGCGCCGAAGGGTTTTTTTTTTTTTAAATAAACAAATTTCAGCAACTTTGCTGTGTAACACGTGTTAGGCAAAAAATGCTGAAATTTGTTTATTTATTTTTTTAAATCCCTTCGGCGCTTTTTTGTTTTTTTTGGCCCAAAAGTCTTAAAAACATGTATATTACATGTGTTATTTTTTTCAAAAAAAAAATGTCGGGAGCTTTGAGTTTCCTGGGTTTTCTCAATAAAAGTGATTTTCTATATATCCTTACCCTATATATATATATATAGGGTAGGGATCCTAAGAGAAGTCCACCATATTTGAGAAACTTGAGAAGCAATCTGGACCACACATTTTCCTTAAGCAAAAAATGTGAAAAAAATGCAAAATTTTTTTCTTTTTTTTTGAAAAAACGCAGCTTTTTCTTTAAGGATTAAAAAAAATTTTTTTTTTGGATTTATACACATATGTATATTGTTAATCTTTTAACTATACATATATGTATATTGTCAATTATACATATGTATATACATGTTTAAAATTGAAAAAAATGTGTATATTGTTAATCTTAAACCATAAACACTAAAGCTAAACCTTAATGTTAAACCCTAAACTCTAAACCCTAAAGCTAAACCCTAAAGCTAAACCCTAATGCTAAACCCTAAAGCTAAACCCTAATTCTAAACCCTAAAGCTAAACCCTAATGCTAAACCCAAAAGCTAAAACTAAACAATAAAGCTAAACCCTTAATGCTAAACCCTAATACAAACCCTAAAAATAAAACTAAACCCAAAAGTTAAAGCTAAACCCAAAAGCTAAACCCTAAAGCTAAACCCTAATGCTAAACCCTAAATACTATTGCTAAACCCTAATGCTAAACCCTAATGTTAAACCCTAAAGCTAAACCCTAAACCATAAAGCTAAACCCTAAACCCTAATGCTAACCCCTAAATACTAATGCTAAACCCTAAATAACACTTATTTTTCAATTTTAAACATGTATATACATATATGTATAATGGACAATATACATATATGTATAGTTAAAACATTAACAATATACACATGTGTATAAATCCAAAAAAAAAAATTAAAAAAAAAATTTAATTCTTAAAGAAAAAGCTGCGAATTTTCGAAAAATTTTTTTTTGCATTTTTTAACCTTTTTTTTGCATTTTTTTGCTTAGGGGAAATGTGTGGTCCAGAATGCTTCTCAAGTTTCTCATTTAGCCTACTACTTCTCACATGATCCTTATCCTATATATATATATATATTTGTTTGTACAAATTGTAATTTGTTATATACAATGTATATTTATAAAGTCTTATTAACTTTTTGCATTGGTAAATCTAGCTCGGAACCTGTCGTTCAGAAGGATACATTAGCACAATACAATAGGTAACACATGTTTTCACTACATATCTCCTTATGTAACATAACTAGTAGATACCCCGCCCGCGTTGCGGGGCGATAGCCGAATAATTTTAAACAAATTAAAAAAATACCACTATAATTTTGCTGGGGAAAAAAACCAAAAACGATGATAAGACAGTAATTTTGAGCTCAGGAGAAAACTTTAATTTTTCAGAACTAATGAGCCAGTGTTACGCAACTCATTGACACGGGAAATAAAATCGAGTAAACCAATTAAAAGGAAAAACTTTTCTAGTTTTGGAAAGAAAAAAAAAACTAAAATGATGGGAAAAACATAATTTTTAACTGAGCGAAATCATAATTTTAATTCAGGGATAAATCGTAAACTAAATGGACCAACGGGTGAGTGCCAGGAAGTTGCCGGCACGACTGTGATTTTGAAGTGGGGGCAAACTTGTAATGTCACCAGGAAGGCAAAATGTTAATTTAAGTTGAGGGCAAAATCGTAACCTGGCTGTGAGAAAAAAAAACTAACGGCGAAAGTATAAATTTATACGGGGCAAAATGGTAAATTTGAGCCGAGGGCAAAATTAGAATTTTTAGCCGGGAGGAAAAGCGTAAATTTATTTTTTAGCGTGGGCAAAAACATAACTTTGAGCTGATGGCAAAATCGTAATTTTAAGGGGAAAAAACTAATGGCAAAACTGTAAATTGAAACGGGTCAAAATCGTAATTTTTTACCGCGGGAAAAATCGAAATATTTAGCTGGGAATAAAAGCGTAAATTTATTTTTTTGCGGGGGCGAAAACATAAATTTGAACTGATGGCAAAAGCGTAAATTTAAAGCAGGAGAAAATCGTAATTTTGTTGGGCCAATAGAGGAGTGCCAGGCAGCTGCCTGGAAAAAAAAAAAAAAAGGTGAGAGCATGCCGCCCTTTTTAGCCAATTGAAGCAAACTGCCGACATTGTGTTTTGTATATGTAGTATAACTAGTTAGATGCCCCGCCCGCGTTGCGGGGCGGTGCACGAATAATGAGCGAGTGTTAGGCAGCAGCTCATTGACACGAAAAACAACTAAATCGAGTCAACCAAATAAAAAAAAGCACTTTTATATTTTTGATAAAAAAAACTAAAACAATGGCAACATTGTAATTTTTAACTGAGGGAAAGTTGTATTTTTTTACTGGGGTAAAATCGTAAATTGCCAAAAGCTAAAGTGATGGCAGTACTGTAAATTTGAAGGGGGGGAAAATTTGGAATTTTAATAGGGAGAAATTCATAATTTTGCACCTAGGTTAACAGCGTAATATAAATTTGAACTACGGGCACAATCGTAATTTTATGCTGGAGGCAAAAGCACATTTTTATTTTGAACCGAGGGCAAAATCGAATTTTTTAGTTTGGGGCAAAAGCTTCATTTTATTTTGAAGGGGGGAAAAACGTAATTTTCAACTGAGTGCGAAATCGTAATTTTTTTAACGGGGAAAAATACCATTTTTTAACTGAGGGCAAAATCGTAATTTTTAGCTGGGGGAAAAAACATATATTTATTTGGGACAAAAGCGTTATATTATTTTGAGCTGGGGGGCAAAACCGTCATTTTAAAATGGATATAAAATAATAAACTGGTTGGCCCAATGGGAGAGTGGCAGACGAAATCGTAATTTTCACTTGAGAGCAAAATCGTAATTTTGAGCTGGAGACAAAACCGAAATTTTAGATTGAGGTAGGGGCAAAACAGAAAAAAAAAACCAAAATTTCCAGCCGCCCATGTTGGCCAATCAAAGCCCACAGCCGACACTTGTAAATGTAGTATAGTATAATGGCTACTTAGAAAAGTTAAAACAACAATTCTTGGCATATATGACGTTTTCATTTGATACCTATGTAAGTGATAGAGAAAGAGTCTACTATATCTCCTTATGTAACATAATGGCTACTTAGAAAAGTTAAAACAACAATTCTTGGCATATATGACGTTTTCATTTGATACCTATGTAAGTGATAGAGAAAGAGTCTACTTTATCTTAATGTTTTTGCCATTATAAGTACCAATTTCTTCATCATTGCCCAACTTCAATCAAATAGAACAACAACTATTGTATACAAAAAAGTATTTAGAGAGTTATAAATTACTATTACATTTTTTTGTACGTGTTAATTTGAATTACAATTTTTTTATTTTTTAATCAATGTTCCATGTAAATTTATTTAAAACATCTATTTACATTACATATTGTATCTGCCCGTGTATCACACGGTAAGTAACCTAGTCAAGCTTTATATCAAAATTCAACTAAATGTAACAATTTACACTAGTCTTGTAGTTACGCGTCTCAAACAACTTTACACACCTCTTCAAAACCATAGTGTGATAGCATTAAATTAAAACTTTACTTTCTGGAAGAAGAAAAAATAAACTAATTTTTTTCAAATATCCAATATTTAAATTAATAATAAAAAACTCAAGAATTAGGGGTGCTGGTCCAACCCAGCGCTTTTACACAAACCCGAAACTGAAAATCATGTCAGACAAAAAACCCAAATACAACACAAATATTCATGGTTTGACCCTACACGACATGCTAGACCCGAGTTTATTTTTTAAACCTTAGGGGCGATTTTGGCTATATACTCTAATATAAAACAATTGACCCGCCAAAGCAAAAGTTCAATATGATCCTCAACTACCCGTTACCTAAAATAGTAAAAACCCCTTCTAAACAATAATATATCTCCGCCTCTAATAATTTCAACAACAATTGAGCGATTCAATCTTCTTGTTCTTCAATTGTAGGTATATTTCTTCTTCAATCAACATTAATGTGTGCATATATATATTCTTCATTTATTTGATTAATCTTCTTCTCTACAATGAATTTATGGGCCTCTCTGTTTCTGATAGAAATGCCAAAAGAAATTATTGGTTGGGTGTTTTACATGCAGTTTTTTCATTGTTTCAGCTTGATTTTTATTGGGTATTCAATATTTATGCATTGTGTTTTTTTTTTTTGTAATTGTTTTGAAGATGATTCGACGAGCTAATGGGGAAGAAAGGGGGATGGTTTTCGGCGGTGAGGAAGGTTTTTAACGCTACTAGCGATTCGAAGGAAAAGAAAGAAAAGGTTTTTGTTTCTTTGGGTTAATTGTTTTGTTGTGTAGATGTGGTTTTGACACTTGGTAATCTTATGTTGTTATTGTAGAAAACTAGGAAAACTAGTTCTAAGAAATCATGGTTTGGAAAGCAAAAGAATATCGAATCGGATTCTTCACAAGCAGAATCTGCATTTGCCACTCCTGCACTTCTTTCTCCTCCAGCTGAAAGGGATGATGACCTCAAGTTTGTGGAACCCGGGGCTGAGGCGAGTGGGCCCACTGGACTGACTGAACCAGAACATGAGCGAAACAAACCCACAAAGCCTGAGAATGATCTGAGCAAACCCACAAAACCCGTGACTGAGCTGAAGAAACCCACAAAGCCAGAGAATGAGCAAAGCAAACCTGCTCATACCATTGGCTTCGCGACTGCACGGGCAGCTGCAGCAGCAGCAGCTATTCGACGCTTCTTGGGTAAATCCAAGGAGGAAGTAGCGGCCATTAAAGTTCAGGCAGCTTTTCGTCGTTTCTTGGTAATGTTTTCTATGTAACATCCACTTAAAATGGTTTTATCGTTGCATTGTAAACTCGCTAATACAAAGATTTTGGTTGTTGGGTGTTTGTTGTTGTAAGGCAAGAAGAAAGTTACGCGCTTTAAAAGGGCTTGTGAGGTTAAAAGTGTTGGTTCAGAGCCAATCGGTCAAAAGACAAGCTGTAACCACCTTAAGATGTATGCAGACTCTGGCCCGTGTACAGTCTCAAGTTCGAGCAAGGAGGATTCGAATGTCGGAAGAGAACCAGGCCCTTCAGAGACAGCTTATGCAGAAACGCGAGAGAGAGCTCGAGAATATGAAATACCAAGTATGTTTTAGATCCACCCCAAAAAACTTGAAAGTACTAGAATTTTAGTCGGTTTTTTGACGCAGAGCGGAAGCAAATAAAAATAAAAAATAGTCTCGTGGGTAATTTGATGTGTTAATGTTCAAACCATTAGATTAAGATCTTATTATAGGGTGACTCTAACAACGGTAGATCGAGCCAAAATTGAGAACTTGAAGTTGACTTATTAAGTAAACTCTGGCCCACTGATTTTTCGCTCGTAGTCTTAGTTTTACCAAAAAAAAATTTATGCGTGTTAAATATTGGATTTTTAAGAGTCCGGCCCCCACTCATTTTTCATTCAAGCACCACCACTGTTCTGCGATGTTTGTCTCTCTCTAGCTGGTTCAAGTATGAGTCTATTAACTTTTGGATCAACTATGTGTAACACTTTCATGTTTCGTTTGATTCTATCTTGCTTTAACCTTACATTCATGATTAAATTATTGTTTTTTTTCACTTTTTTATCTTTGTGTTGTTCTTGTTTAATGATCGGAATTTTGGGCGTAAATGTTTGATTAGTTGGGAAATGAGTGGGATAATACTCGACGATCGAAAGAGCAAATAGAAGCGAGCTTACAACACAAAGAAGAAGCTACTGCACGAAGAGAACGGGCGCTATTGTATGCACAGACTAAACAAGTAAGTTGACCACTTTCATACTTCATGAAGTGTCTTTTTGTATTTTCATATAACATTCAGTAGTTATATGACAGTTCAAAATATCTGTTACTTTGCTTAAACCACAATTACTATTTGTGTATGTCTAATATATAACTGAATGTTGTTCTTATTTGTGTTCATGTTACATGTGCTGAATATATGTCATTTGTTTTTGTGTTTATAAAAGCAGCAAATGTGGAGGAACCCATCAAAGTCTGGAAATCCAACATTCATGGATCCCAACAACCCACAATGGGGCTGGAGTTGGTTAGACCGGTGGATGGCGGCCCGACCATGGGAATCCCAAGCTGCAACTGATAACGAGCTGCAACCATCTTTAAAACTAAACCGTTCCTCATCCTCTGGAGACATGGTCAAAAGACTTGACCAGTCACCCTCCACGTCATCACCACGTTCACCATCTGTAGTATCCACTAGGCGGCCCACACCATCAAGCCCGAAAAGCAAAACTGACCCTGCACGGTCCCCACGAAACAGGAGGCATAGCATTTCAGTATCTTCATTCCGTGAAGACTCTACAGCTCCTGTTTCTTCGCCTCGTGTGTCTTCACCTCGTGTTAACTCACCAAGGTCAACTAAGACCAAGTCCATGGTTCCAACCCCGAGCCACAGTCAGAGCCCGGGTCGTAGCCCGAGCCCAAGCCCATTAGGATTTGGACAGAAAGGGACTGTAGAAAAGAAATCAACTGTGGGGCAGGCCAAGCGGCTGTCGTTATCTGCTGCATCATCTGGTGGTGCTGGTAGGTTGAGTTCTGGTACTCGTTAAAGAGATCTTTGCTGCAAGTGCTTGGGTTTTTTAAATGATGAATTACATTGAACATGTATTTGATGTATATAAGAAGTTTGTAACATATAGTATGGTTTTTACTGTTTTATAATTATTGTAAAATATTACGGAAATCGAATCCAACCCATTGTGAAAACCGAAACACAAGCCAAACAGTTTTCGAAACCCAAAACCATATTTTTCGGTTTTTGGTTCGCATTGAGCCCAAAACCGACCCAAACCGATACAAGCGTCGTACGCACCCTGATAGAAGCCTGATTCGAGATCGGCAATCTCCAAGTAAACAAGAAAATAACGAAATGTAAATTAGCAATGACAAGTTTTTTGGATCAATTTTCTTCTTGATTTTCAAATGCAAATACAAGGTATTAAATAAGCAAAAGAAAATAAGCAAAAGAAACAACTTAAGTGCATGGGTTCATGGAAACGTGGATGCAATACTAATGGAGGAAACATGGGTAACTATGAAAGTGGATGCAGTAATAACGGGTCGGGGCGCTCCACTTTCCATCACTCCACTTTCAAGCGTTTTGTATGTCTTTTGAAATTCACTTGTTGTTAGGGTTTTGTTGATTACGGCTCTCCAGGATTTACGGGGCTCCATGTCTTGTGTTGTCAGCAGTGACGGATCTAGGATTCGCGTCAAGCCGTAACGTTTTATAAATAAGCGGTAACGAAATCGAAAAAACGTCAAATTTTTCCAAAATTTACACTAATTTTACACTACCGCCGGAACGCCAAGCCGTAGTGGACGCCACCCCTTACTATATGCTACATCCGCCCCTGGTTTCAGCTCCTGCACCAATCTGAACTCGTTAGGAGTGAGTCTTCTGGCATACGCGTAACCTTCCAAATGTTGAGCAGGGCCATGGTTATGTTTCGGGTTATGACTCTTGTTGAACATGCGTTAGGGATGAGCACGGTACCCGTTCGGTACTGAACCGGTACATGTAGCGAAAGTATTGGTAACAAAAAACAAGGAAAACGGGAACCAATACCGTTACCGAATATACCCAGTACTGTTCGGTACCCAGTACCAAATGCCATCCCTACCACGCGTTACATCGAGAAACCCTATGACCAAAAAAAAGCATCCACATTTTTTGTTGTCGGTTTTCCTAACCGTGGCCTTACTCTTATGCTCCCCGCTATGGCTGCAATGGAGCCATGTCCTCACCTCCTTATGAACTGGTTTCTTTGACTGTCTAACAACAATAATGTAACTGTTATCTATATCCCTTTGTTTTACCCAATCTTCCCACACATCGCGAGCCAGAAAATTCTAAACAACATAAATGAAAAATATATATAACATTTATTACAATAATTTAACAAAATATATAAGATTTATAATACATTTTACCAAAATATATAACAATTTAATTTATATATTTTAACAAAATATATAACATTTATAATAATATTTTAACAAAATATATACAATTTAATATATATATTTTTAGGGATGCAAACGAACCAAACGTTCGGCGAACACTCGGTGAACAGTTCGACGGGAAGTTTGTTTGGGTTCGTTCGTTTATTAAACAAACGAACATGAACAAGGAATTTCGTTCGTTTAGTTAAATGAACAAACATGAACAAGGGCCATGTTCGTTCGTTTATGTTCGTGAACGTTCGGTAACGTGTTCGTTTGTGTTCGATAGTTCATTAGTATTTTTAGTTTTTGTATTTATTTAAATACTTCAAAATTCCGACAAATTAAATATCTAATAAGTGTTAGTGTATTATATATTCTGTTCATTAACGATTGTTTGTGTTCGTTTGTTTCCATTTGTGTTCATCAACATTAGTTTGTGCTCATTTGTGTTCGTCAACGTTCGTTTCTGTTCGTTGCATAAAATTAAGAAACAAACACGAACATGTTCATTTACTTAACAAACGAACACAAACATAAAATCTCGTTCGATAAGTGTTCGTGAACGCTTCGCAAACACATATATTTTTTAATAAACGAACACGAACAAGGTCTTGTTCGTGTTCGTTCGGTTCGTTTGCAGCCCTATAAATTTTAACAAATATGTAACATTTATAATAATATTTTAACAAAATATATAAAATTTATAATTATATTTTAACAAAATATATAATATTTATAATAATGGATTAGGATCAAATACAAAGGATCCTAATTGTAAGAAGTGTAAGAAGGATTTATAGAGTGACAAGTGTCCAATAACCTAAAAAAACCCACTACACAAAAAAACCCACTAAAAAAAAAAATAACTTAAACATCCACCACCACCAAACCCCCCCCCCCTCCCCCCCCCCCTCCCCCCACATCACCCACCCCCAAAAAAAAAAAAAAATTTTTTTTTTTTTGCCGAGGGGGTGGGGGTTTAGGTTTTTGGGTGGTGGTGGGGGGGGGGGGGGGGGGGAGTGGGTGTTTAGTTTTTTTTAGGTTTTTTGGGGGTGGGGTGTTAGATTTTTTTAGGTTTTTTTTTGGGGGGGGGGGGGGGGTTAGGTTTTTTGGGGTTTTTTTTGGTGAGGTATAGTTTTTTTTTTGTTTTTTTTTGCGGGGGGGGGGGGGGGGGGGGGTGGGGGGGTTTAGGTTTTTGGGTTGGGGGGGGGAGGGTTAGGTTTTTGGGTGGTGGTGGGGTGGGGGTGGGTGTTTAGGTTTTTGGTGGTGATGTAGTGGGTTTAGTTTTAGGTTATTGGACACTTGTCACTCTATAAATCCTTCTTACACTTCTTATAATTAGAAGCCTTTGTAGAATAACTTGACCCTTATAATAATAACTTAACAAAATATGTAACATTTATAATACATTTTAACAAAATAGATAACATTTATAAAAATACTTTAATAAAATATATAACATTCATACCTGATCAGTTTCGTACGAAACTTCCGGTTAAGCGGGTTACTCGTCAACCAATGACTCTTGGGCGTAAGAAGATTGTAACACCCCGTGTTTTCACGAGTGAAAGTCAAAGTCAAGGTCAAAGTCAACGACAGATTTCGCGCGACCTGACTCGTAGAAATGCTTTTATCTCATTTATATTATGTGGAGTAAGTGTCGTTCATTGCAATAATCGAATCGTGCTAATCGCACTTCAGTCGACCTACGACTGTGAATCATAGGCAGTAACAATGCGATAAAGTTAATCAAGCTATACTAATCGAATCGACATCGAACCGCAACCCGAACTGTGTATTTTACTTATGTTTATACGTGTGTGTGTGTGCCTTACGTGTTGACTATGCATGTTTATTTTATGTTATGTTGAGGTAATCAAGCGAACTCAATCGAAACTCGAAGTCTAACTCGAATACAATCGAACTCGAACCCGAACTCCAAATCGAACCATGTCGTAAACGAAGTAGTTGGGACTAAAAGTAATTTGACTAGGAAACCCTATCTAATCGCTCGAAAACTGAAGCCGAAGCGTCATCCCACCGAACGCACCAAATCAGGCGACATCCGAACGGATTGCCAATCCGCACGGATTGCCAATCCGGACGGATGACCAATCCGGGTAACGTGCAATCCGCACGGATTACCCTTTCCCCTTTTGGCATCCTATAAATACACGGGTCACTCTCCAAACTTTCCACTTTTGGCAAGTGACGTCCGAACCGCACGCATTCTTCACCTTTCTCAGATTTCTCTCAATCCAGGTAAGATCTTGCTCTAATTCTTGTACATTCTTGATCACTACACGATCCTACACCTTTCTATCCTTCAAATCTCAACTTTTAACCATGAAATCATCAAGATTTGAGGCATTCTCGGGTGACGTCATCATGAAGTTCTCATGAACTTCAAGCTTGATTTCATTCCACCAAGAATAACTCAGATCTGAACGGTTTCCACAAGATTTCACAACAACTTCACCTAAATCTAAACTTTTCCAAGGATAAAAGAGTTGAAAGAAATAAACCCAAGTTTTCCCCTCTTTTACCCTTAAAACCGGTACGGATCTGATCGGTTCTAGTCTCCTACTCGATAATAGCGGTGCACTAGTCCTAGATCTGGATTCTACCCACAAGACACCTGATTACGAGATAAACCGGAATGACCGTTCTGAGTCGCCGACAGGTCGAGTTAGGGTGGTTCCTGGCCGGCTTAGTCATGCGAGTAAGAATACAATTCCAAGTGGTTGCCACGTAATCAGAACGTCTCGATAAAAGATAACAGAAACCAAGAGTAAACGAACGGAACAACCGGGACGAGGAAGCTGTCCGCACGGACAGACGATCCGGACGGGTTGTCACCCGGACGAGCTACACTTGGGACCCACATTCCAAGCGAGGTTTGAGTATCGACGAATGAGCAATCCGGACGGACGACCTCTGAATGGATTACTCTTCAGATCATGAGATACTAAGACCCTAAGCGAATTCAAACAATGCTCATCCGCACGGACAAGTTGTCCGCACGGACAAGTTGTCCGCACGGACAGACTATCCGGACGGATTACCGCCTCCGTACGGATTACCATCCGCACGGACTTCACCAAGTGACTCACCTTTGAGGTTGTGTTCGCACGGACTACCATCCGGACGGATTGTTGTCCGCGCGACCGGCTTGAAGGGTAGAGATACTTAGATGTTTTCTGAATGCTACAACGAAAACTCCAAAGCACAAGCCATCATACACAAACACATCCTTGGGAAGAAACAATCCACTCGAATAGTAATCCACACGAACTACTTGTCCGCACGGATAAACAATCCGCACGAGTGACTAATCCGGACGGATTACCATCCGTACGGATAGTTACTCGCACGGATAGTTCATCCGGGTGGATTACCACTCGCACGGATAGCTTATCCGGATGGATCACCATTCGCACGAATTACCATCCGCACGGATAACTTACTCGCGCGGATAGTCAATCCGCACGATCAGCTATCCTACCCGCTCCCACTTCGTACTGTTTTACGCGTCACTTATCATTACGTTGTCAAATCTATTCAGGCTAACCGCACTCGCTGAAAAGCGCTCCCTTCAATCCATAATCACTGTGAGTATACTCGAACCCTTTTTGCTTTTAGCACTTTTGGGTGTTACATACGTTACGAATATTCAAACTACAATTATCACACAACTCAAGCTATTTTAACGCTAACCGTTAATGCATGTTATACGTGGCTTATGAATGCTTGTTTGTTATGTTTACACATGGAATGCTGTCTACCTGCCTTAGCAACGATAGTACTATAGTTTGGACTCAGCACCCGTTCTCACGGGGGTTGTTAAGGATCTTTTACTTGCATGGATTACGGTGGTAATCATGTATTGCGAACTGCCTCGGGCAGTCAACCCGCAGTCATTGGTATCGATGGATCTATGTCGATAACTAACGTGCTTCATTTCACTATGTGTACGTGCTGGTTATGCGTAAACGAATTCGAACTCTATATACTATTATCAAACTTGTATGCTCACCTTTACATTTTATGTATTGACTTTATTTTTAACGTATGTGACAGGTGCTTAGGTTGCTTACCTGCTTCTTGTGCTGTGATGAAATTGAAGCTAGGAACTGGAGTCCTAGAAACCAACAAATAAATTAGTTATGTTTAAATCTGAGTTGTCGGAACAGAATATTTGTCTTGATGCTTTGTCTGTAATAACTATTTAACTGTTTGAGATACGGTATGGGACGTATTATTTAATTAAGTGGTAATGATAGTTGTTATGGAAACTTCTGGACAATCTGTTTTGCTCAGTGCCGCGCCCCGATGATTCCGCCATCGGTTGGGGTGTGACAGATTGGTATCAGAGCCATAACTATTGGGAATTAGGCAAGACTCGACCTAGTCCGGGTCGAAGTCTTAGAGACCTAGTCTGTAGTTAAGAACCAGCAGACCGACTCGAGTACATCCCTACTAGATAGTGTACGAGCTGACTCCTCACTATTTTCACCTCCTACGCTATCACTGCACTCGAATTTTCAAGTTATGAACGGGTAACAAGGCCGAGAATAGGTTTGAAAACCGCAAACTCTAGACTAAAGTTGCCTAATCAGCTTTCGTTTTAGCTACAAACGAGGAGAATCATACCAAATTAGGAGTGAAATCCATATTTTGATGAATAATCTCCTCAAAATTTTTTTTTTGAACAAGGACGAAATTGTAAGATTGGGGTGAAACCCTAACCTTGACGACTTGTCCTGCTCTTATACAAAACTCCCACCAAAGTTTCGATGGACTCCAACGATCTGAAGACATAATATAACCAATGGGAATTGAGCCAACGCCCAAGAATCGAGGCAAAGGCATAGTCCTGAAGGTAATTGTGCACACAGGATCCTTGCGAATAGTCGAACCACTTTGGTTAGTCGAAGTCTAAATAGCCGCAGACAATCTATTCTCGATTTTATGTGTTTCAAGTTTCGTCGCTTTTATGTGAATCACGTGTTTTATGCTTATTTGTTAGTATTTTGAGAAACTACTGGCTTCGATCTAATGCCTTTTGCTTTCGCTACCCACACAACACACTACACATCGTCGACAAACCCTGGATGACTTGCACTACTCGATGTACTAAACGCAACTACTACGATGAGCAATCGTCGACTTGAATAATAGGTTTCTGTTTCCTAAATGCCTCTAGTGACTAAGGCGTATGTGTTTCTTGCTATTGTGCTTACGTATATAGGAATGTTGTGACTATGTGTTTATGTGACCTTGTGTAATTCTATGATTTTGTGACTATATGCGCTTACATGGTACGTGTTACTGAGCTTTAGTAGTAGTAGACGGGTGAGGTGAGATTCGAATACAAGTGTTGAGTATCATGGCGATGTCTGTTGCAGACAATGTCTACTGGACCATCGTCAGGATCCCGTCGCACGCCTCTTTCTCGTCAGGAAAAGAGAGACAAACGCGTTGCTTCCATCATCGCAAAAAGTGTAGCTAAAGTCGTGAGTGATGTGAATGAGAATGCTAGCAAATCATCTGAGGAATCAAGAATCGAAGCTCCCAAAGCCAACGCGAGGCCCTTCAGTTTTAAGCAATTCAAGTCATGTGGGCCGAAAGAATTCACAGGTGAAGGAGGTCCTACCGCACTATTCCACTGGTTTGACTCTATCGAGGTTACTCTGCGACAAAGTGGTTGCCCTGATGACCTTCGAACTCTGAACGCTACCGGCGTCTTTCAGTCCCGTGCTCTAGACTGGTGGACGGCCGAGAGGAACAAGCGAGGGAATGATGCAGCCTACGGTCTGTCGTGGGATGAGCTCAAGGAAGTCATGCTAGAGGAATTCTGCCCTCCTCACGAACGTCAAAAGCTTGAAGATGAATTCTGGCACATACATCAGAAGGATGGAGACAATGCTGGTCTCACTGCTCGTTTCAAACAGCTCAGCATTATCTGTCCCGACCAGGTCAAGACTCCTGACATGACCATCAAGAAGTACATCCGAGCTTTGCCCGACTGCGTTGCTGATTTCGTGCAAGCGGCTAAGACTAGGACGATCGAGGAAACCTATCTGTTGGCCGCTGAAATCAATGACAAAAGGGTTAAGGTTGGGGTATGGGACAAGACATCCAAGCATCTGCATCAAGCTACCGCTACCGCACCAACTGTTGAACCTACCTCATCAAGCAGCAAAAGAAAGAACAAGAGGAAGAACAGCTCCACCAACAAGAACTGTGCGATCACTGCTGCACCAGTTCAGACCGTACCCGCTCAACAACGTCAAGTGGCAGCGCCTGTGGCCAATGCACCGCCTGCAAAGCGTGCATATACTGGGCCACACCCACTCTGCCCTACTTGCACCTATCATCACCCGACTGCTATCCAATGCCGCTTCTGTGCTCACTGCAATGTGTACGGCCACTTTACCGCCAACTGCCGTATTCGTCAAGCTCCTGCCAATCAAGCTCTACTCACTGCCCCACAGGGTCAACAAGCTCCTCCGGCACCCGCAGTCAAGGCTAGAGCCCGCTTCACGTGTGGCGACCCGAATCACTTCGCCAACATGTGCCCGAACAGGGTAGTGAAACAAGAACCGCAACAGCAACAACAGCAACAGCAACAGCAGGCCGCACGCGCCAGAACTTTCAATCTCAATGTGCGTCAAGCCCAGGCCGACAACAACGTGGTCAACGGTACGTTCCTCGTGAATGGTATTTATGCTTCATGTTTGTTTGATACTGGAGCGGATAATTGCTTTGTGTCGTTCGAATTTGAGAAACTCCTTAGTCGTAGACGTTCCAAGCTCTCCTCGGCATTCGAAGTTGAAGTCGCTACCGGAAGAACCGTCGCCGTAAATTCCGTTATCCGTGATTGTACTCTTGAGCTTAACAATCACATCTTCTCAATCGACCTTATCCCAATGCAACTCGGAAGCTTTGATGTCATAGTAGGCATGGACTTTCTTCGAGAAAACCATGCCGAAGTTGTGTGCTTCAATAAAATGATTCGTTTCTCGCTCGCAAATGGTGATTTATTATGTGTTTATGGCGATACTACTTCAAAGGGGCTCAAGCTTATGTCCTGCCTACAAGCTAGCAAATATCTCCGCAAGGAATACAGGGCTTTCTTGGCTAACGTTGTAGCAGCGGAGAAGGAAAAGAAAGAGAAGAAGGAAGTAAAAGACGTTCCCGTGGTTCGGGAATTCCCTCAAGTCTTTCCAGAGGACCTTCCCGGACTACCTCCAAAACGCGATATTGATTTTCGTATCGATCTCATTCCTGGAGCTAATCCTACCGCCAGAGCTCCTTATCGACTCGCGCCGTCCGAAATGCGCGAACTCTCAACCCAACTCCAGGAATTACTTGAAAAAGGCTTCATTCGCCCGAGCACCTCTCCTTGGGGCGCACCAGTCCTTTTCGTCAAAAAGAAGGATGGGTCGTTCAGGATGTGTATCGACTATCGGGAATTGAATAAGCTAACTATCAAGAACCGCTATCCTCTGCCTCGAATCGACGATTTGTTTGACCAACTACAAGGCGCTACGTGTTTCTCAAAGATCGATCTACGTTCCGGATATCATCAGTTACGCATTCAAGAGGAAGATATACCCAAAACCGCATTTCGAACCCGTTACGGCCATTACGAATTCGTTGTCATGCCTTTTGGCCTAACGAACGCACCAGCGGTTTTCATGGATCTGATGAATCGCGTGTGTAAACCATATCTCGACCGTTTCGTCATCGTATTCATCGACGATGTCTTGATCTATTCCAAGTCGAGAGCCGAACATGCGCAACATCTACGTTTGGTTCTCGAGTTACTCCAGGGGAACCAACTCTACGCCAAATTCTCCAAGTGCGAATTTTGGTTGGGGGAGGTTCAGTTTCTGGGTCACATTGTAAATAGTCAGGGTATTCACGTCGATCCTGCGAAGATTGAAGCTGTCAAGAGCTGGGTTACGCCTAAGAATCCGTCTGAAGTCCGTTCTTTTCTCGGACTAGCGGGCTATTATCGACGATTTATCCAAGGATTCTCGAAGATTGCTGTACCACTTACCTCTCTTACACATAAGGACCAGCCTTTTGTCTGGGGAACCAAACAAGAGTCTGCCTTTCGAACCCTCAAACACATGCTTTGCAATGCTCCTGTTCTCACACTACCCGACGGAAACAATGATTTCATTGTCTACTGTGATGCTTCCAACCTTGGTCTTGGTTGTGTTCTCATGCAACGGGACAAGGTCATAGCTTACGCATCTCGACAGCTCAAAATCCACGAGAAGAACTATACAACCCATGATCTCGAGCTAGGCGCGGTTGTTTTTGCATTAAAGATTTGGCGACACTACCTGTATGGTACTAAGTGTAGGATCTTCACCAATCATAGGAGCCTACAACACATCTTTAATCAGAGGGAACTAAACATGCGTCAACGCCGATGGGTAGAACTTCTCAACGATTACGACTGTGAGATTCGTTATCACCCAGGCAAAGCAAATGTTGTCGCCGACGCACTTAGTAGACGGAGCTATCTGCTTAGCACCCGTAATGTTCAGGCCCAGCACAACCTCGAAACTCTCATCCGCGACGCCCAGCATGCATGTTTCAACGAACGCACTCTGAAGAAAGAACGAATCTACCATGATGGAGCCCAGCTGGTAAGCAAATCAAACGGGATATTCCACTTTTTAGACCGAATTTGGATTCCCAAGCGAACCAATTTACGACAGATTATCATGGACGAAGCCCATAAATCCCGCTATTCTATTCATCCCGGAGCTGACAAGATGTATCAGGACCTTCGCTATAGGTACTGGTGGCCGGGTATGAAAAGGGATATCGCTCTCTACGTCGGAAAATCCTAACCTGTGCTAGAATCAAGGCTGAACATCAAAGACCCTCTGGCTTGCCCGAACAACCACCAATTCCTATGTGGAAATGGGAGAGCATAGCCATGGATTTCGTAACCAAGCTTCCAAACACGTCATCAGGTCACGACAGCATTTGGGTTGTTGTTGACCGTCTGACTAAATCAGCTCACTTCCTGCCAATACGAGAAGACTACAAGGTGGAACGATTAGCCCGAATCTACACCGACGAGATCATTTGTAGACATGGGACGCCTCGTGATATCATCTCTGACTGTGATGCTCGGTTTACGTCACGATTGTGGGAAACGTTTCAAATGGCACTCGGTACAACGCTTAATCTAAGTACCGCTTTCCACCCACAAACCGACGGTCAGACTGAAAGAACGATTCGTACTCTTGAAGACATGCTCCGTTCGTGTGTTTTAGATTTCGGTGGTAACTGGGATAAACACCTGCCATTGGTCGAATTCTCGTATAACAACAGCTACCAGGCTAGCATCCAGATGGCACCTTTTGAGGCCTTATACGGAAGAAGATGTCGATCGCCTATTGTGTGGCACGAGATCGGTCACTCGCAACTCACCGGTCCAGAGCTGCTACAAGAAACGACAGACAAAATTTTTCAAATTCGAGACAACCTAGCAAAAGCTCGGGATCGACAGAAAGTTTACACCGATAAAAAGCGCAAGCCCTGCGAATTTGGCGTTGGTGACTACGTACTCCTAAAGGTATCACCTTGGAAGGGTGTAGTCCGATTCGGCAAAAAGGGAAAACTCGCGCCTCGATATGTTGGACCTTTTAAGATTCTGGAAAGGATCGGAAAAGTCGCCTACAGACTCGAATTACCGGAGGAACTTAGCAATGTCCACCCGACTTTCCACGTATCAAACCTCCGAAAGTGCATGGCCGACCACGATTTACATGTCTCTCTAGACGATCTACAAGTGAACGAAACATTACACTTCGTGGAGAAGCCTGTCGAAATCATGGATCGCCAAACCAAGCAGCTCAGGCGCTCACGCATTCCTATTGTGAAAGTCCGATGGGAAGGAAAACGAGGCACGGAGTTTACTTGGGAACTCGAAAGCGACATGAAGGCCAAGTACCCGCAGCTGTTTAATTAGAGAGGCGAACCACAAAAATTCAGATTTCTCACAAACGGCTTCGAATTAAGATATGAAACTTTGTAGGCTTGTGGATCAATGTATTTCGCACAACATATCCAAATTTTAGCCGATTTTAACCGTAAAATCTTGTCTAATTTGACGTTTTTCAGTTAGAAACGTGAAATAGTTGAAAAGTGAAGGAAATTTGACAAATCTGGGTGAATTTGGCTCAGAATCTGATCAATTCCTGTACGAATCTAGTGCGTTTGATCTGTGCAATCGAGAACCTGCTTAGATACCACTTGTAGGTCCCGGTTCCAACTCCGTTGCGATTGTGTTTGGTCACGATCGTGCACGGATTCCGCACGTTACACGAGTCAAAATCGGTCCAGATGAAGAACTCCCGCACGTGATTCACGACTTTGTTACGGCTTTCAGCTTAATTTCGGGACGAAATTCCCTAAACAAGGGGAGGCTGTAACACCCCGTGTTTTCACGAGTGAAAGTCAAAGTCAAGGTCAAAGTCAACGACCGATTTCGCGCGACCTGACTCGTAGAAATGCTTTTATCTCATTTATATTATGTGGAGTAAGTGTCGTTCATTGTAATAATCGAATCGTGCTAATCGCACTTCAGTCGACCTACGACTGTGAATCATAGGCAGTAACAATGCGATAAAGTTAATCAACTAATAATCAAGCTATACTAATCGAATCGACATCGAACCGCAACCCGAACTGTGTATTTTACTTATGTTTATGCGTGTGTGTGTGCCTTACGTGTTGACTGTGCATGTTTATTTTATGTTATGTTGAGGTAATCAAGCGAACTCAATCGAAACTCGAAGTCTAACTCGAATACAATCGAACTCGAACCCGAACTCCAAATCGAACCATGTCGTAAACGAAGTAGTTGGGACTAAAAGTAATTTTACTAGGAAACCCTATCTAATCGCTCGAAAACCGAAGCCGAAGCGTCATCGCACCGAACGCACCAAATCAGGCGACATCCGAACGGATGGTCAATCCGCACGGATTGCCAATCCGCACGGATTGCCAATCCGGACGGATGACCAATCCGGACGGATAACCAATCCGGGTAACGTGCAATCCGCACGGATTACCCTTTCCCCTTTTGGCATCCTATAAATACACGGGTCACTCTCCAAACTTTCCACTTTTGGCAAGTGACGTCCGAACCGCACGCATTCTTCACCTTTCTCAGATTTCTCTCAATCCAGGTAAGATCTTGCTCTAATTCTTGTACATTCTTGATCACTACACGATCCTACACCTTTCTATCCTTCAAATCTCAACTTTTAACCATGAAATCATCAAGATTTGAGGCATTCTCGGGTGACGTCATCATGAAGTTCTCATGAACTTCAAGCTTGATTTCATTCCACCAAGAATAACTCAGATCTGAACGGTTTCCACAAGATTTCACAACAACTTCACCTAAATCTAAACTTTTCCAAGGATAAAAGAGTTGAAAGAAATAAACCCAAGTTTTCCCCTCTTTTACCCTTAAAACCGGTACGGATCTGATCGGTTCTAGTCTCCTACTCGATAATAGCGGTGCACTAGTCCTAGATCTGGATTCTACCCACAAGACACCTGATAACGAGATAAACCGGAATGACCGTTCTGAGTCGCCGACAGGTCGAGTTAGGGTGGTTCCTGGCCGGCTTAGTCATGCGAGTAAGAATACAATTCCAAGTGGTTGCCACGTAATCAGAACGTCTCGATAAAAGACAACAGAAACCAAGAGTAAACGAACGGAACAACCAGGACGAGGAAGCTGTCCGCACGGACACGCTGTCCGCACGGACACGCTGTCCGCACGGACAGACGATCCGGACGGGTTGTCACCCGGACGAGCTACACTTGGGACCCACATTCCAAGCGAGGTTTGAGTATCGACGAATGAGCAATCCGGACGGACGACCTCTGAATGGATTACTCTTCGGATCATGAGATACTAAGACCCTAAGCGAATTCAAACAATGCTCATCCGCACGGACAGACTATCCGGACGGATTACCGCCTCCGTACGGATTACCATCCGCACGGACTTCACCAAGTGACTCACCTTTGAGGTTGTGTCCGCACGGACTACCATCCGGACGGATTGTTGTCCGCGCGACCGGCTTGAAGGGTAGAGATACTTAGATGTTTTCTGAATGCTACAACGAAAACTCCAAAGCACAAGCCATCATACACAAACTCCTTGGGAAGAAACAATCCACTCGAATAGTAATCCACACGGACTACTTGTCCACACGGATAAACAATCCGCACGAGTGACTAATCCGGACGGAATACCATCCGTACGGATAGTTACTCGCACGGATAGTTCATCCGGGTGGATTACCACTCGCACGGATAGCTTATCCGGATGGATCACCATCCGCACGAATTACCATCCGCACGGATAACTTACTCGCGCGGATAGTCAATCCGCACGATCAGCTATCCTACCCGCTCCCACTTCGTACTGTTTTACGCGTCACTTATCATTACGTTGTCAAATCTATTCAGGCTAACCGCACTCGCTGAAAAGCGCTCCCTTCAATCCATAATCACTGTGAGTATACTCGAACCCTTTTTGCTTTTAGCACTTTTGGGTGTTACTTACGTTACGAATATTCAAACTACAATTATCACACAACTCAAGCTATTTTAATGCTAACCGTTAATGCATGTTATACGTGGCTTATGAATGCTTGTTTGTTATGTTTACACATGGAATGCTGTCTACCTGCCTTAGCAACGATAGTACTATAGTTTGGACTCAGCACCCGTTCTCACGGGGGTTGTTAAGGATCTTTTACTTGCATGGATTACGGTGGTAATCATGTATTGCGAACTGCCTCGGGCAGTCAACCCGCAGTCATTGGTATCGATGGATCTATGTCGATAACTAACGTGCTTCATTTCACTATGTGTACGTGCTGGTTATGCGTAAACGAATTCGAACTCTATATACTATTATCAAACTTGTATGCTCACCTTTACATTTTATGTATTGACTTTATTTTTAACGTATGTGACAGGTGCTTAGGTTGCTTACCTGCTTCTTGTGCTGTGATGAAATTGAAGCTAGGAACTGGAGTCCTAGAAACCAACAAATAAATTAGTTATGTTTAAATCTGAGTTGTCGGAACAGAATATTTGTCTTGATGCTTTGTCTGTAATAACTATTTAACTGTTTGAGATACGGTATGGGACGTATTATTTAATTAAGTGGTAATGATAGTTGTTATGGAAACTTCTGGACAATCTGTTTCGCTCAGTGCCGCGCCCCGATGATTCCGCCATCGGTTGGGGTGTGACAAAGATACACTAATGTTTTGTTGTCCATACAAGGCCTCACCAACAAAAAAGTTGTTGCCATAGTTTTGTTGTTCGTATAAGGCCTCATACCCGTCTTCATAACCCGGACACCCGTAATCGTATTCCCCGCTAGGCACAGTAAGCTAAAAACAACGGGTAAAAGATGACGGTAAATCTAACGCCTAATTCAAACAAGTAAATAAATTCTTACCTCGTTTAGTTCTGGCAACAACGGTTCCTTGTGATAAAAACGAAAGCCTGACATGACTTCCTCTACGTGATCATCATTTACTCTCCCATCGTAAGAATCAGAGATGACAAACCCCTCCTAAAACAACGAGGTGGTGAGTATTTCATAAACAAAACAAGTTAATAAATACTATACCAGACAGCTTTCTGGAATGAACGTGCTCGTGTTGCTTGACAATTCGGAAAAATCGTAATTGAGCTCTAACCAAGACATCAAAATATCAAATGTTTGAATTATTTGTCGAAAAGTATGCACAAACCAATCATTCACCAAAGTTCTATAATACAAGTCGTATAGGGATTACGTAATATCACATCCATCACTTTCTATCACTATTGAATGACATCGTACTACCTCGTACTTTATAGGGGTTGTATAGTTTTATACGACTCGTATAGGGTTCACATGTGATAACATTGTAAGCTTTTAATTGACCTTGTGAATTGTTATTGCCCTATACTGGTCGTATACCTTTATACAATCCATATAGAGGGTGTTGATTAAGGGGACAAGGTATCCCAATAATATGACCCTTTAAATAACACTCCTTTTGTGCTGAATTCTTTTAGTACTTAAGCTATAACTTTTAGTCTCATTTTCATGAGATACCTTGATTACTTGTTTATGGTTTTGTGTTCTAGTGATATTAAAGATTGCTCTTCACAAATGTAATATAAGTTTCTATCCTTATAAATAAAAGTAATTAGATGATATTAATATCCATGATTTATATTTACTCAATACAACATAAACTTTGCCAAACAAAATATAAAATCAGAATTTCAAACATGATGTTTGATTATTCCTCAAGTCACCTGAATTTGAGCTAAAGTTTTTAGCAACTCGTATGAGCATATTGAGTTGAGTCAAGGTGACTTGTTTAATCTTTTTAGCTCAAACTCGAGATGACTCTCACTCGGATCGGCTCGTCTTGTAAACAAATCTTACTAACACCAATACCTTCCTATGTATTTCCTCCACCATTTTTTACATGTCATTTAAGACTATGCGTAGTGGATGGTGTTAGTGAGTTCAAAAGAGTATACCACATCATTGCCCGTAAGGCTTTTACTTACTAAACCATTCAAGTATCTAGTGGTTTAATTATTCGCAAATCATTAGTTAATCATTTATTTTCATTAAAAGTACTATATATATAATAAAAAATAACACAAAAACAAACAAAATTATAGAATACTTAAATAAAAGTTAGAATAAACTTAAAAATTCACAAAACAAAGTTGAAATAAGAAAAAGTCACTAAAAATTAAAAAAAAAACAAACAAACAAAACTACTGAAAATTCATGTTGTGTATCTATCATGTATATGTTGGTTCTTTGCTCGAAATAAGCCATGATCCTCCTCCAGTATATTTGATACGTCTTTCTCATTGGGGGATATAGTTTTTAACCATTTAGACGATGACCTGACGAGATGCCAATTTGAAGAATTTTCTCAAAAGATCCCAAGCTTTATCCATACCAAATGCGGCACTATACACATTTTTATATTGTTCATGGGCCTCAATTAAAATGTCGATGTCTCTTATACCACTTCCTCTAGCATGACTATTATATTGTTCATGGGCCTCAATTAAAATGTCGATGTCTCTTATACCACTTCCTCTAGCATGACTATTAGCAAGCCGATTGTGTATGCCATTAAAGTGGTGGTTTTTTCGTGCATTTGGATCAATCTAGCCGACATTTGATCCGGGTTCCAGAAATTTTCATCTTGGCTCATTAAGACCGTGGGGTATGGTGGGGCGGGGGTTGGGCGTGGGTTGGGGCCTTTGGTGACACGTGGCTGGGGTGGCAGATATGGGGCGACTCACATTTAAACAGGGTATGGTGGGGCGGGGCGGGGGTTTGGGGCGTGGGTTTGGTGGGCTTCGCTGGGCTGACCGGTGGGCTGTTTGTTAAACAACAAATTTAATTTTTTTTATATTTTTAGTTAAAGAAAGTTACATAAAAACAATTCCTACTGTTTATATTTGTTTTTTTATCTCTTCTCTCATCTCCAACACTATTTGTAACTCGTCACCCTGTAGGTGATCAATCGGCTGGAATAGCAATTTCAAATCATCACGTCTTTGTCTCAGGGAATCTCTAGCGGCATCTCTAGCGGCATCTCTAGCTTCTTTGCTCTTTCGTTGTTCGGCCCTTTGTTGTTGGAAGACGTTGAATGTATCTAACTTGGCTGAAATGTCATCCAACTGGTCGCTGTATATTCCCCTACGCAAGCCCGAACACCCAGCTGAAGGCGATGCCGTATCAGATCTTGAAGATGATTATAGAAGATGTGGTCGAATGTGGTAAAAAATGGAAGAAAAATGTGAGTTTTATAGTGGAAAAATATTTTTTTTTAGATAGCCGTTGGCCAACGGCTAGCCCAACAGTTACTTTGGTTTGTCCAGTGAGAGCCCGCCATGTCAGCTTGGCCAGACCTCCCCACGCCCTGCTTGAAACCCAAGCCCCAAGGGCCACGCCCAAACCCAAGCCCACCCGGGGTGGTGGCTTGGGCGTTTTCCCCCAACCCACGCCCAAACCCCCACCCCATATCCCACGGTCTAAGATGTGAAATTTTGTACGAATCCGTTTCCTGTATATCCGGTTTGATTATTTCCTATTTAGAAATAATAATTAACATTAGTATATATATTGTTTAAGGGTGGGTATGTTTGGCAAAAGTAGCTGGTGGCTGATGGCTGGTGGCTGGAAGCTGCTAGCTGATAGCTGGTAGCCGGTGGCTGTAGCTTTTTACATATATTTAGGTGTTTGGCAGAATAGCTGAAACTTTTAATAAAATGACCAAAATGGACATAACTAAAAAACATAACTAAAAAGTTTATTATCTTTAGAGGTTAATATATTATTTTTTTCCCTAAAAGCTTGTAGCTCCTTCTAAATGCTACTAGTAGGAGCGTTCAACCAAAAGTTTTAAACTCTTAACCTAAAAGCTTCAAGCTCCTTCAACCAAACAAGTCTTTTTATTGAGTATGAGCTTTTTCTTAAAAGTTTAAAGCTAGAAGCTCCAAAAAACTCCTAAAAACTTCTAAAAGCTCTATGCCAAACATACCCTAACATTTAAAAAGAAATAAATAGATATTTTGGTAAAGAAAAATAAATAAACATTGCGATATAAATTATATTAAAAATGTTTATATTTATTGTTTTTGTTTTCGATTAACCAACTACGTATCACTAATGTTCCTTATCGAACAACATTACCTTTATTTATTTTTATGGTTTACGATTTCGATATTTTCCTTATACAACGCTCGGTACCGTTACCGGTATTCGCTTTTATCATTTTCAAAAGATAAAAAACTCGGGTTGATTGTCATACCAAGTGCATGTATCGTAGTGGTACTATACTGAAATGTACTGATACCCATCGAATGACAGTGGTAACATACCGCCGAAATGCGCACGCAAGTACCCTTGTTTCATTTAAAGTAAACAAACATTTCAAACAAATTAAAAAGAGTGAATTTCAAGGATTGTCCTTTATCTTTATATCCATTTCAGGCGTTGTCATTTATGTTCAAAATTGACGAGTTTTGTACTTTATGTTTTCAAATCGTACACGTTTTGTCCTTTAGTCCTAGCATAGTTAGTTTTTTCAGTTAAATTTGGTCATGTGCAAATTTTTTTCAATTCATATTTGCAGGGACTAATTGTGTAGATAATATAAACCTCAAACTCTCTCCCTCTTCTCTCTCTTTCAAAACACACCACTGCCCTACCTGCCACCATTTTTCATCAACCTTAACCGCCCAACATATGGATCTGGATCAAGTTTCTGTAAACAATTGTGTAGATCCATACACTGTAGACGCATCATCAGATCCGTTTAGATTCGCTTATCCCGATCCCAACACTTACTCTCTTCCGATCTCCATTGGTAATAATTGCACTCAGGCCTACAATATCGGAGACGATACTGACGGAATCTTCACCTCCGACGATCCACTGCTTCTGCCTCCGACTGAAATGAAACGCGACGAAGGTTTCGCTTTTCGTGAATGGCGCCAGTGAGGTTCAATCTGCACTAGATCTTGTTCAATTTCTTATAGATCGTCTAGTATATGTTTATGTTTATGTCTAGTAGTATTGCTACCGGATATGCTATTGTATAGATGTTGTGTTGCGATTAGTAAAACAATTTAACGATCATTTGGCAATTGGTTACAGATTGAATTACTGTGAGAGAAAGGGTTTAAGAGAGAGAGAGAGAGAGTTTGGGTTTATATTATCTACACAATTAGTCCCTACAAATATGAATTGACATAAATGCCCTCTTGTTACATATATAATAAAAAAGAATATACATGCAATTTTTATATGAAAAAAAATAATAGCTTTGTCACATAATTTTTATAAATTTCATCCAAAGACTAACTAAGTTAATTTTTCTATTAAGGCGAAGTATGTATATAAACTAAGACAGAAATTAATTTCTAATTTTTTATATAGATCAGTTTTATAAAAATAAAATCTACTTAAACCTCTAAATTTTATAAAACTAAAATACCGGTGACCTTATTGAAAAAGGTCAAATAAAAAAATCTTATCATATGTATCAAGTTTGTAATTCATCTTCGACTCTTTTAAATTCGCTCCTAAGGAAAAACAGAAGCCAGTGCCCCCTCCCCTCTATCAAACAACGTATCATTACCAAACCTTAAAATTACCCACCAAATTGTAATTATAATGCTATGAACCAAAAGTTTCTTTACTCATGTCACTCAGAATAAGTATTAGTTAGTTACACTCGTAATCTTAATTAAATAAATATTTTATTTCTACCAACATATTTCCTAGGTGCTCAACGCATTTAAAAAATATGTAATGTTTTATAATTTTATTTCTATCTCTACAACTGATAAATACTAAAAGTTGCAATGGATTGTTATGTGTTGCACACCAATGGCGCTTCTCTTTATAAAACTGATTTATATAAAGAAGTTGTAAATTAATTTTTGTCTTAATTTATAAAATGTAAAACATCCTTCACCTTAACAGAAAAAATAAACTGAGTTAGTGATTTGGATGAAAATTTATAAAAATTATATGACAAAACTATTAATTTTTTTTCTAAAAAATCCATGTATATTCTTTTTTATTATATATGTAACAAAAATAATTAAATAAAAGAAATTAAAAAGGGTTTGAGTAAATTGCCAAAATCGACCATGTGGTTTTATATTTGTCAGTTTCATCCAAATATCCTCAACTTAACAGAAAAAATAAACTAAGTTAGTGGTTTGGATGAAAATGGCAAAAAGTTACAAACGTTGGGGGCAATTTGGTACAAAAGTGCCATTTTGGACGAAAATGACAAACATGCCCAAACCTCAGGGACGATTTTGGCAATTAAATCTAAAAGAAATAATAAGGTTGGACCCGATGAGACTCAAACCTGGGTCCTCCCGGTCAACAAGTAACGCATAAACCAGCTGGGTTTATAACATTTGGTGATATAACCCGGCATGAATGGTATTTATGTCCAACCCGAACCCGCAAACCTGCATCATCTCTCTCACCATCAAAACCCGCCAACCACCAAACCTATTTTTCTTTTGACCTGCCTTTACAACTCGATTAACTCGACGTTTTCATTTCATTTTTGTCCCATGTGATTCGGCCTTGTGGAGAAAACGATTCACCTATCCCAAATCGATTTAATATCATGACCTAACTAAGCCTAAATTGAAGTCATCGTAATCACCATTAAAACACATTATAATCCACAAATTCCAACAAGAACAAAACTAAGGCTTGGAGCTTGATTTCACAGTTTCTCCTTCATTTCTTAACCAAATCAGGTAATTCGAAAAGCCTAAACTTTTTAATTTTTCATGCTCTACAAAACTCCTCTATCCAGTTTTGTGATAGAGGGCATTGTGAATTTGAATTTAGTTTCTTGATATTTTAGGGTTCTTAGTTTGTAGAATTTGGGGTTTTGATTTTAGGTTGTGTTTTGATGAAATTTAAGGTAGATATTGTTTATCACTATGCTAGAATATTTTTTTGTATATTTTTTTTTGAGGATTTTTGGTCATCATTTGGATCATTTGGTTTTTTGTTTTGAACGGCAAACTCACTTTATTTATATATATATATATATATAAATAGCTAGCAAAAGGATCATTTGGATTTATTGTGAATTTTAAACAAGCTATATTATGCAGGAAAAAGTATAAAATATGAAATTATCAACATAAAATATCCTGCATATTATTTTCAAATTTTCTATAAATGCATAAGACTTGGAATTTTCGTAAGTTGTAAGACTCATGATAAATATTGGTAATAAAAGGACTAATTAAATTACAAATATAAATTTAGTTTTCTTAATAAATTTACATGACTCTAAATAAAAGTATAAGAAAAAGATGGATTTTTGGACTTATAAAATATAAGAGATGATTTTTTTGCAAATTAATCTAGAACTGCTATTATTTTTCCTTAGTATTTCATTTCATCATTTAGTCTTAATCCATATGAATTAGCAATTTGATTGGATTATAGATGTTGATGGTTGAGTTAGAAATAAATAAATAACTAAACTTAGCTTATACTACAATATATAAATTATGACATAAGTAATTGATGTTAATTATTGCAATTTGTCACATTATTTATCTAGTCACAAATATTAATGTAATATTTAAGTTGAAATTATTATACGTAATTTTAGATAATACAAAAGCCCCAAATCATAGTATTGATTTTATAGTTTTGTTATAGTGTTTGGTTTTGATGAAACACATGTTAACTCTTATGCTAACCAGCTGGGTCGTCTCGTGTGTGGGGTTCAATCTCTTTCTCCACTCGCCGATTACTGGAATCCTACAAAACAAAACACAGGTGACTCGCCACAAGGAGAAGAATAGGGGGGTTCTCCTTGTGACCACCCTCCGGCGTGAGAATAAGTACTGTGCTGAGGAGGAATAATGTGTGTTGTAGGTGAAATAGAGATAGAGCCGAATGTTAAACATGAAGGATGAGTGCCCTATTTATAGCCGAATGATGAAGGAGGGAGGAGAGACCTTGCCAGCTTGCTACCGGGTGCCAGCTGTCCAACCAAGAGGAATATCCTTTTGGTCTCTTTTGTTGCACTCGGAGTAGTGGATGACGTGACGCGCCGTTATTTGTCTAGGTAGGAGAATTGTATTAGCAGCTGTCGGCCTGTCCTAGGATTGTGTTGCAAGTCTGGGTGGCGTTCGATCATTGGTGACACGTGTTATCCTTTTTGTCTGTAGGAGCATATTTGGTGTCACATGCGGTTTCTTCCAGAAACTTCTAGAAGCTTCTGGATATCCTCTGCTGATGTAGGCGCCATGTAGGATAAAAGTGGTGTGGTCCCTGCCATGTGTGCATGAATTTGGGACCATACCTCTTCAAGTCCCCCCAGTTCAGTGTGCCTTCTAGTTGACTTTATCATCTAGGAGGGATTCTGGACTCATAAGGGTTGTAGTTTTATTGTTTGATTTTCTTTGAGTTTTGTCTTTTACTGCGCGTGTTCTATGTCACGTCGTGTTGACTTAAAATGGCGGACAGCGCGTGGTAATGAGGTGCGAGTTTGAGCCAAAACAGCGCGTGGCGCAAGGTGATGGTCTCCAAAACTCGAGCCAAAATAGCGTGTTGCGTGTGAAGGCGGTTTGCAATTTTGAGCCAAAATAGCGCATGGCGCACGAAGATGACTTGCAAAATTGAGCCAAAATAACGCATGGCGCATGAAGATAACTTGCAATTTATAGCCAAAATAACGCATGGCGCACGAAGATGACTTGCAAAATTGAGCCAAAATAGCGCATGGCGCATGAAGATGACTTGCAATTTTGAGCCAAAATATCACATGGCACATGAAGATGACTTGCAATTTTGAGCCAAAATAGAGCATGGCGCATGAAGATGACTTGCAAAATTGAGCCAAAATAGCGCATGGCGCATGAAGATGTCCTGCGATTTGAGCCAAAATAGCGCATGGCGCGTGAAGATAACTTGCAATTTTGAGCTAAAATAACGCATGGTGCATGAAGATTTATTTGGAGATTTCTTCTAAGGGAAGTTCTTGATTTTCGTCTTTGTGGAGACTGAGACGTCTGATATGACTGATGTTCCGTCTGAGGTGGCTGTCTTGTCGGAGGTGTGTACAGTTGCTATTTCCAGGGTGTCAGGCACGTTTTTCGTCGTTGTCAGGCGCATGGCGGCCACGCGCCCTAAAGAGGCGGCGTCTCTCTTCTCTTTCCTGACGTGTAATTGTCTGACTGGATGTCTTTCTGCCTCCCTGAAGGTCCACTACCCATCTCATTAAATGCGATGGGTATAAATATCAGGCGGTTTCTAACAATTTACCACTTCTATCTCTACTTTCGAATTTCAATTCCCATTTTCTCTCTAAATTTTCTCTCTAGTTCTTCCTTCTTCTCTATTTTTTCCTTCAAACATGTCTACCGGTACGAAGTCCGCTGCTACCAGAAAGAGGAAATACAAACCAAAAAATCCTCCGGGTCCGAATCAAGCGGAGATCAACTGGAGAGAAGATGAACTGAACAACTTGGTTCAGAATTTTGGCTTCTCCTCCGATTGGGGAGTCCAGTTCCCAACCCCTAACTCTACTGCGCTTGACGTTCCTCCGGGGTATATGACGTTATATGCTAAGTTCTTTCGATAAGGGAACTTCCGTCTCCCAATGTCGAAGTTCATTGGGGAGGTGTTGACGAGTTATGGTTTGCATATTTCCCAGATAAATGCCCTGGGGTTACCTCGTCTCACGCATTTTGAGTTTATTTGCCGGGCTAATCTCATTGAACCGACGTTCGAGAAGTTCAACGTCTTATATTTTGTTACTTATACTGGTGGCTTCTACTTTTTCAACTCCCGTACTGGTGGAGTCAAACCTTGTAGCCGGAACCCTCCTAAGAGCTTTCATGATTGGAAGCAAAAAATTCTTTTACATTCGCCGTGGTGTCATTTCGATTGACATGCACTACCGATCTGAGAGTGAGGGCGTCCCACGGGTGAACGTTTCAATATCTTACACTGAGCAGGATTGGCATACTACATTAACCTGGAAGGTTACTCCGATTGTTCAACTGGAAGAGAAAGCCTTGGTAGCGGCTGGGATGAGCATGCTATGGGCCCCTCAGAACCCTAGGGGTTTTCCAGTCTATGGATACAAAGGAAAAGGTACCACTTTTTTAGTTAACCGCTTTTTTATTTGCTTTCCCTTTTTTTATCTTTTCACATCCCCTTGTGTCTTGTAGCAGGGTACAGTTTAATGAACGTTTTTTATACCAAAGCTGGTGGTGCCATGGTTGTGGCTGGTTTACCTGAGGGTAGGCCATTGTGGATTGGTCAAATAAGGGATATTTTTTTGCACCCTTCACGTGAAAGCATGGCGATCTATGCCGATGCTGTTTTAGGTGATGATGGTGAAGACGAAACTAATGTTGATCCTGCTCCTACTCGAGAGGAGCCTATACTCCTTTCGAGTGGGGAGTCTGCTGGCTCATATCAGGATCTAATTCACCGTTCCACGTGTAACACCCTTACTATTTTTAAGCGGGTTTAGTTTTAGATCACGAATATAATCATGTAATTATATTTACAATTACATTGGAAAATAAAGATTTATTTGAAACTTTTCTTAATAAAAAGAATACAACATAATGTATAAGTTCATCGTTCAGAAATAACGACGAAGCAACGTGTGGAAGCTTCATTTAACTATGTGTTCGGTTCTTGTATCACGCTTGATCCTCATCCGGAGCCCGTAACAATCACCTATGATCAAAACCAATGTAAAAGTTAGTTTTGATAGATTAATATCAAGTTATAACAAGGTAAATGGGACCTACGGTCTGAACCGTAGGTCACGCTACAGCCCAAAACAAACAAACAGCCCCTCCAGACCGTAGCCCACGGTCTGAACCGTGGGTCACACTGCAGCCCAAACAAACAAACAGCCCTTCCAGACCGTGGCCTACGGTCTGAACCGTGGGTCACGCTGCAGCCCAGCTATTCCTATTTTTCAGTTTTGGTCCTTTTTTTCAAAAATGGGCGTAACTTTCGAACCGTTTATCCGTTTAACCTCACGTTTCTTCCTACGTGATCGTAATTTAATTCTCCATCATATGAAGTTAAAATCCTACATCTAAATTCACAAAATTTTAGATTTCAAGCCCTCGGCTTGAAATTCAATTATAACTCTTTTTTACCCGTTCATGATTATATCAAACAAACTTGTTTGTCGCCTTTGATTTTTCGTGAACACATTATTACAATTATTTCCTATTGTACAAGGTTCAAATCATGGGTTTTTACGCATCATTGACCCGTTTTTGATTATAATCTTATCTTGACCCGTTAAGGGTAGTTATGCACCTTTAAGTATAAATCTATATATAGGAGTACCTGGCTCGAGTCAACATATAGACCCGTTTCAAAACCTTTCGCTATTAATCACTAGTTAGTAGTGACGCGAACCTTATGATAATTCCTATGAACACAAAACTCAACAAGCGATTATCAAATGTTATTGTCAAATGGTGTTAACAACACCATTTGACCCATTTAGTCTAATTGACCATTCGTCCATATAGGATGGTATTTAATTACCATTTCACCCCTTTTAAACCTATCCCGGTTTTCTCTTTGAACTCTTTTTACTTAAAAACCATTTTGTTTTTTTGTTTTTTTTATTTGTTCGTCATTACATGGCTAATTTGCCATTTTACCTCTTTACCATATTTCATGATTTCTTACCATTTTCCCTTGTTCCGACTCGCATTAAATCGTGTCGGAACATCATATTCCAATCACTTAATAGAATTCATATACAATACTTGCAATTAAGTAAATTGTAAATAATGTAAGGGGCGTAAGTTTTACTTACCTCTCATCCGATTTCGCTATTTCTCCGCGTTTTCAAGCCGTTTGACCCGCTTCTTTTCCCAAGCCACCACCTCGCTCGCTTAGCGTCAAACTATCGTCATCATTTACAAGGTGGTTAGTTTAGTCTTTAACAATCACGACTATTCCACCTTACTTATTTTGTATGTCGAAACTACTATTCGACTTCTTCATTAGTTAACTTAACTTATCAAAAGTTAACTATTTTCGATCACATAGTTTACATAATTAAGTCTAAATCAACATGATATTTAGAACTCTTATCTTTTCATATTTCGCATAATTTTCCATATTATTCAAATGTGCGTTTCACTAGAAATTTCAACATTTTAGCTTTTATTTAGGCTTTTTATCAAACACCTAATGGGCATAATTTTACACATTTACTAACTAGTTCATAACTAGTCATTTTTACCAAGATTAACATTAACATCCATATCGATCATGTATGAATAAGTACCCAAATCATGTAATTTGCTCGAGTGCCTAGTTTCTACTATCAAATATGATGATCTTATACATGTGTATATCATCATCTTCACTACATAATCAAAACCCACTTGTCTAAGTGTGGTAAATCATCAAATAATTCAAATTATAGCAATTTTACTTCAAATTTCTACTTAGGGTTTGTTCCTAAGCAATCACACTTCATTAATTTGGCCATAGCCTCTACGATTCATGCATAGATCGCATCATGCAAAGTTAACTAATTTTCACAACTTCATGAATGTTAGAAATTCGACATACCTTACGATCCCCTTGACTTGGTGATCGTTTCTATGTATTCAAATCCGAATTCGGCCTTCGTTTGATCCTCCAATTTGAAGGTTTTGTTGAATTTAGGGTTTGGCTCCATGGGAGCTTGCTCCTGCTCGTGGTCACGCACACACACACCCACTAGTGTGTGTGTAATGTTTTGATTTTAATAAAAATCAAGTTTCAATCCTCCTCTTTTGGCCCCTCTAGTTTGTAACTTTATAAACTAGGGTTATTACCCAAGTTTTCTTCATTGTTTTAAGTCACATATTTAACTAGGTTGATATTCCTAGTTACTTGGTGGGTTCGGGGAAGTTATAACCCGTTTTATTTTAGGTCCCGTTAACTTGGGCCTCTCGTAACTTTATTTTCGTATAAACATTCTCTCACCCCTTTTTATTTAACATTAGGTTTATTTATTTAAATCCTAATATTTACCGGGTAAATTTTACCACTAACGGTATTTTACCCGTCTTTTAGTGTTAACGTGGTTTGATTACCAAACCCGTTTTTGGGGTGTTACACCACGCGTGCAGGTCCACAATGAGGAGCTGCTCGAGAACCTACTGTTGAAGGCATTGATACTCCTGTTGTGGATCTACAAGCTGGTGCTGCTGAACAAGTGGAGACAAGGAAGAAGAAAAAAGAGGAGAGGTCTGAAGGAAAGAAGGTTGAGGAGCCAGTTGCTGAGACATCTCGTAAGTGTCCTTCTAACTCCTCTAGCTTGGACTATGTTGTCGTTTCTGACACAATATCTGGTTTAGACGCAGGAGTCAAACGACAATCCTGTGACCCTGATGATGATGTTACTTTAACGGAGATGATGAAGAAGAGAAAAATGCTTGACGATAAAAAGCGTGAGCTTGATGCGCAGGCTGCTGCTGCTTTATCTAAGAAAAAATCAAAATTTATGAAAGAGACCACTTCTGCACTCTCATAGTTAGAGATTGACTTGGGTGTTTTTAGCAAGAAAACTGGTAATCGCTTGGAGAAAATATTCAAGTCTTCTTCTGCACCACGAGGTATGATCTCTTCCATTGTATACGTTTGGAGTGTTGTCCAACTTCTCTTTATTGTTTATACTTTTTTGCAGCATCTTCCAAATCTGCCCATTCTGGGCCCAAGATCGATATTTCCAAGATTACTTCACATGCATCTCCTCCGAATAAGCCCCTTGATTTATCTCCCCCTCACCCTGACCCGAAGGAGAAAGGTAAAGAGGATGAGGTTGAGGTTGAAGTTGACCAGTCGGAGAGAGTGGTTGAGAACGTTGCTGCTGGAGCTGCGAGGGATGAAGTTCATGCTGAGGGTGTGGAGACTGAGTATGAATCAAGTGTAGCTACTCCTCAGGGCACAGTGTATACTAAACGCGTGCGCGGTTCTGGAGGTGGTGGTGCATCCGGCAGTCAGCAGGGTCCAGAATTTCACCGTGTTCAGGGTGGATCATGGGGAACCCACAACCCAGCCTGTGATGATCTTCCGCATGCCCCCCACTGAACTTTGACCCAGGGTTCCAGGATGGATAATCTCCCCAATTGTCATGAGTTTTACTCTTTGTCTCTCCCCCCCAGCTGAGAGGCTTTTTCAAAAGAATCACCACCGCATGGATCTTTTAGATGATCATATTCATGCTGGTGTGACCTTTTATGCCACAACCCATGAAATTACGAGGGAATAGCAGGCTATGGGGGAGGACATGATGGAGTTTGAAGCTGCTAAGATAGAGTTTGTTGCTGAGGGGGAGATATTTAATGCTGAGAAGAAGGGTCTGTTATGGAGGGTTGCGGATGGCAAAGAGAAACTTGTCAAAAAAAACAATTTAATGCTGATCGCCAGAAAGAATGGGAAACTGCTTGTGAAAGGACCAACCGGGAGCTGAAAGTTGCCCGTGATGAAATTGTTAGACTAAAGGGTGAAAAGACTAAACAAAGTGATGAGCACGAACGTGCAATTGCTGTTTATCAGAAGAGAGAGACCGAGTATGAACACCGGGTAGCTAACTTGGAAAAGGTTGTTGCTGAGAAGACAACTGAGAGCAAAGCTTCAGAAATCCTGGCTGAAGAAATCAGCGCTGATTGCAAGTGGTTACTTGCGCGTGGTGTTCCCTTGGTATGCTCCCTTGTTATTCCGCCTTTTCTTTATGTCCTTTCTTATGTTATATGTTTCTCCTTCTGATCTTGCAGATTGCTGATCGGATCGTTAAATCTGACGAACTGGAAAAATATATGTTTGAATTGGGTGAGGCTGCTTTTGACAGTGGTCGTAAGGAAGGTTATGGCGAAGGGAGAGCGGCTGCAGTAGCCAATGAAAAGGTTGATCATTTTGAGCTTTACAAGGTGGATTGTTCGGCTCATTATGCCTCCAAGCATCAAGAGTACGAGTTTCTTGAGTTCGCCATCATTAGGGCTGTTGAAAAGTTATCTAGAAAAGGGGCTGCTGTGGAGACCCTTAAGAAAGCACTTAGTGATCAAGATTGATCATGAAGAATTACGGCTTGTATGTCGCGTATGGGCCTGTTGGCCTTGTAATCGTTAGACAATTTCGTGCTCGTTGTTACGTTTGTAAACAATTTACTTTTCTGGTTCTGTGGTTGCTGATACACTTTCACAATTTTTGACATATAAGGCTAACTTTAGATTGTTAATTTGCTTGTGTGAATTTTTCATTAGTTACAATAGGTGCATATGTTCAATTGCTTTGATCAGGTATTGCGAATGAATGATGGCTATGACAGGTTATTGTGTGTTGGTCTTCTTGGCTTTACACTTTGTTGTGCTAAGCTCAAGTGACTCTACAATGTTTGCTTTGTCGTTATGCTCATTGTTTGCTCACATGTACGAAGTGATCGTTAACACGTTATTTTGTTTTAATGACCCGGTTGTGCACTTGGTGCTTCCCTTCCTTGGAGGTCTACAATGTTTATTTTACCTTGTCTACGATTCTTTCATGTATGGGTGTGTCACGGCCCCCGACCCGGTTTGACCCGTTTCAGGAGCCGCGGGACAGAAATTCCCGTGGTATTTAATTAATAGCGGAAGTTTCTTCAGGATCTTTTAAAAACTGAAATATTTCCCGATTATTTTATTTCACAACTCGGGATAAAACCCGGTAATTTACAATCTTGAGATTTCACGAAGAAATCTTTTATTTTACAAAACATGTGTCTTTATTTTATAATGAGCCACTTCCTTAAGCTTGTAGTGCTTCTCGGCACTTTTCCTGGATCACAACAGATCACCTGAAACATGTTTGAAAAAGGTTTTGTCAGCGGGAATACTGAGTGAATCATTCTTATTTAAATAAAACGACCTGTTTGTTATAATTTACAGTATTAAGAGCAATTACAATGTTTCTATCTTTTGAATTAACTGGCCCAGTTGTCACTTGACCGGACTTGTGACTGTGGACATATCACTTGTTGGGTCCGTTCACCCACAAATGATAAATAATTAGTAGCTATGTGCACATCCCCCCACATACTGGTAGTAATTTCAGATTACATAGACTTAATCCCTGTAATTATAACTTTTGAAAATAAACATGATTTGAAAGTAATTTGATAAAAAGAGAATGACTCACATTGCAGATTTAACTTTGAACAGAGCTTAGCCTACTGATTAGCCTTGATAACCTAGTTTAAATAATCAGGCACACAAATTAGGTTAGGAACTTAATACAGCATTTACGATAACTCACGAGATTAAAACATTCACAACGAATGACAAAGTGCGATACTTAAACATCCATCGATTTAACGACGAATGACAAAGCATAAACCCTAATGTGGGCAGCACTTAAACATCCATTGGATAGTTTAATCGATCGGACATTGAATCGTATCAGCGATCGAGTTATTACCCTGAATTGCGGCGTCGATTTGTGAACCGTGTGTGTTGTGAGATTGTTTCTATTATAACTCGGAGTATATTTGGATTTTGAACGTCGCATTAACACATAATTGCATCAAACAGACTGTTCTATTTATACTTGAAAAATGTCCCCCTCGCGCCACGCGAAAGGTTCCCTTGCGCGCGTCGCGTGGCGCGAGAGACCCTAGTCTACCATAGGCTTGCTTTGTGTCCCAGTAGCTCAGCTGAGTTGGCCGCTCGATCAATTTCGCAATACACGTAAAACTATGTGGATATTACCAACCAGGGTTTACCCCCCTGAGTTTTAGGGGCCCTGATCCTGATTCAGATTGTTCTGAAATTTTTTAGGGTTTACGCAGAGTCACTTGGGTGTCTTAATTAGGGTTTCCTATTGGACAATTTAATTAAATAAATATACCTTTTGATGAGAGTTGTTACATTCTCCCCACCTTAATAAAAATCTCGTCCTCGAGATTTATTGGAATAAGTGTGGATATTTTCGCTTCATTTCTGATTCCAGCTCCCAAGTGTATTCAGTTCCTCTCTTTGAATCCCATTTGACTTTAACCAGAACTAGTCTCTTGTGCTTGAGAAATTTCACCTTTCGATCTTCTATCTGAAGAGGTTTCTCAACAAATTTTAACTTTTCGTTTACCTCTATGTCTTGGAGAGGTACTACCAAAGATTCGTCTGCTAGACATTTCTTGAGATTAGATACATGAAATACATCATGTACTCCAGCTAATTCTTCTGGTAGTTGTAAACGATAAGCAACTGGTCCTATACGTTGAATCACTAGAAATGGTCCTACGTATCTGGGACTTAGCTTTACTTTCTTACCAAATCTAACAACTCCTTTCCAAGGAGAAACGTTCAACAATACTTTGTCTCCAACTTGGAATTCTAACGGCTTGCATCTATTGTCTGCATAACTCTTCTGGCGATCTCGAGCCGTCTTCAGTCTTTCCTTGATTTGAGTAATCTTATCAGTCGTCTCTTGCACTACTTCAGGACCTGACAATTGACTTTCTCCTATTTCTGCCCAACAAACTGGAGTTCTGCACTTTCTTCCGTACAGTGCTTCAACTGGGGCGGTTTCAATACTTGAATGGTAGCTATTGTTATAGGAGAATTCAATTAATGGTAAATGATCATCCCAATTTCCACCAAAATCTATTACACATGCTCGGAGCATGTCTTCTAGAGTTTGGATCGTCCTTTCACTTTGTCCGTCTGTTTGGGGATGATATGCAGTACTCAGATTGAGTCGAGTTCCCATAGCTTGCTGGAAACTTTTCCAGAAATGAGAAGTAAAACGACTATCCCTATCCGAAACAATGGAGAGTGGAACTTCATGTAAGGATACGACTTCATCTACATACAATTTTGCCAACCTTTCCATATTAAAGGTTTCTTTCATTGGTAGAAAGTGAGCTGATTTGGTTAATCGATCCACAATTACCCAAATCGCATCATTACCTTTTCTTGTTTTGGGTAACTTAGTAACAAAATCCATGGTTATAAGTTCCCATTTCCATATAGGCATTTCTAATTGTTGTAGTAACCCTGAAGGTTTCTGATGTTCTGCTTTAACTTGTGAACAAGTGAGACATTTAGAAACATATTGCGCTATATCCTTTTTCATTCCTATCCACCAGAAATTCTTTCTTAAATCTTGGTACATCTTATTGTTTCCTGGATGCATAGTATACCTAGATTTATGGGCTTCTTCTAAAATCCTAGGTCTTAAGTCCCCTTGCTTAGGTACCCAAATTCTACTTTTGTGGAATCTCCAAATTCCATCTGCTCCTTGTTCTAATTCCTTTATTCGTCCTTTCATTCCTTCAGCATCATCCTTGATTGCTGTAGTTTGAATATTCTTCAATTGTTCCATTAAATCTATTTGTAGATTTAATCTGAGAGCACGAACCCGTCGTTGTTTCTCATAATACTTACGACTTAAGGCATCTGCAACTACATTTGCCTTTCCTTCGTGATACTGAATATCACAGTCGTAGTCACTTAGGATTTCCATCCATCTCCTTTGCCTCATGTTTAACTCTTTTTGCCCAAATATATATCTTAAACTTTTATGATCTATATAAACAGTAAATTTACTTCCATACAGATAATGTCTCCAAATCTTAAGGGCAAAAATTACAGCTCCTAATTCTAAATCATGAGTCGTATAATTTTCTTCGTGCTTTTTCAATTGCCTTGAAGCATATGCAATCACCTTTTTGCGTTGCATAAGCACACATCCATATCCTAGTTTTGAAGCATCACAATATACTTCAAAATCTTCAGTTCCTTCTGGTAAGGCTAAGATTGGTGCATTTGTTAATTTATGTTTCAAAATTCTAAAGGCTTCTTCTTGTTTAGGTCCCCATTCAAACTTAACTACTTTACAGGTTAGCTTAGTTAATGGAACAGCTATCTTGGAAAAATCCTTAATAAACCATCGATAGTACCCAGCTAAACCTATAAAACTTCTAATTTCCATTGCTGTTTGTGGAACCTTCCATTTGGTAATTGCCTCTATCTTAGCAGGATCTACGTGAATACCTTCGTGATTCACCATGTGTCCTAGGAATTGTACTTCCTTTAACCAAAATTCACACTTCGAGAATTTGGCATAAAGCTTTTCTTTTCTTAACAAAGTTAAGAGTGCATGAAGGTGTTCACAATGCTCTGTCTGACTTTTTGAATAAATAAGTATATCATCTATGAAGACAATTACAAATTTATCCAAATACGGTTTACAGATTCTATTCATCATGTCCATGAATGCAACAGGTGCATTTGTTAACCCAAAGGGCATGACTGTAAACTCGTAATGACCATACCTAGTTCTAAAAGCAGTCTTAGGTATGTCCTCTTCTTGTACCTTCAATTGATGATATCCGGAGCGTAAGTCTATCTTAGAAAAATATCTAGCTCCTTGAAGTTGATCAAACAAATCATCAATCCTAGGTAATGGGTATCGATTCTTAATTGTAACCTTATTTAATTCTCTATCATCGATACACATTCTCATTGAACCATCCTTTTTCTTAACAAATAATACTGGTGCTCCCTAAGGGGATGAACTAGGTTGTATGAAACCTTTACTTAGTAATTCATCTAATTGCTTTTTCAGTTCTAACATTTCTGTGGGTGCTAACCGATAAGGTGCCTTGGCTATCGGTGTAGTTCCTGGAATTAGATGAATCCTAAATTCTACTTCCCTATCTGGGGTAATCCCGGTAACTCTTCTGGAAATACATCCGGATATTCTGAGACTACAGGAATTTCCTTAAGTTCTTTACCCTTAGTACTAATGATTACTGAAATCATATATACTATTCCTTGTTTTCGTTCATAATTAGCAACTTTCATTACTGATATGAACTTCATGGGCTTACGTGGTTTATCTCCTGTAATCCTAATTACTTCTCCGGTAGGTGATTGAATTTCTATGGAATTCTGATCACAAAAGATTCGAGCATGGTTGGTTACTAACCAATCCATTCCTAATACAACATCAAATTCAGCTAAATTCATTGGCAATAGGTTTGCAGAGAATTTATGTCCTAAAAGTTCTATATTTCTTTCCTGCAAAACTTTATCTATTTTAACTGAATTTCCATCTGCCGTTTCAACTGTAAAAATCTGCCTAATATTGGTTAAAGGTAAATTAAGAGCTTGACAGAATGAAGTATTTATAAAACTTTGGTTTGCACCAGAGTCAAATAATACTTTTGCGTATACGTTGTGAACTAAGAACGTACCCGCTATCACATCTGGGATGAGTTCTGTTTCTTGAGTGGTCAGCTGAAATGCCCTGGCATTCTTCTTAATAGTTCTGTCGGTTGCCTTGGTTTTGTTGTCTGCTGGTTTGACTACTTTAGGACATTCTGTTTTGAAATGTCCTGCCTCTCCACAATTGTAACAAATTATGGATTTCTTTCTGCAATTTACTTCACGATGTCCTACAGTTTTGCAAAAATTGCAGTATACCATGCATTTTCCAAAATGTTTCTTTTTGCAATTTTGACAGAATGGCAATTTCGAAGATTGCCCTGTTCCTCTTCTCTTGAAACTGTTATTATTACCCGTACGAAATCCTTGGGTAATTTTCTGAGCTAATTCCTTCTTCCTGTTTTCATCTTGGGTGCGTACCAGTTCGTCAGTTAGGGTGTTAGCTAATTCCACAGCATCGTCAGTAGTGCGAGGTCTCGCAGCTTTAACTATATTGCGGATTTCACTAATCAGTCCCCAAATGTAGCGAGAAATGAGTACCGGTTCTGGCGAAACCAACGTTGGTACCACTCTAGCATATTCAAAGAATGTCGAAGTTTAACCGCGACAATCTACACCCATCATCCTATGATTTAGGAACTTATTTGTCATTTGTTCCTTTTCATACTCGGGACAGAATTTTCTTTCTACAAGACCCTTAAATTCTTCCCAATTCATGGCATAAGCTATTATTCTTCCTTTTGATTGTAACACAGTGTTCCACCATTCAAGTGCTCCTTCTTTGAAGAGATTTGATGCATACATGACCTGATCATCTTTAGCACATTTACTTATTGCAATTTCCTCAATGTATTTTAACAAAGTTGATTTTGTCCTTTTGAGGGACTCAACCTGTTTTTAACACATAAGATCTGAATGACTAAAGTTTTAATTCCCTCTTTTTGAGTTAACAAGACATCAATGTCTTATGAATCATAGGTTTTGTTAATCTGAGGTTCATACTTTAGTATTTAATGAAAACATCACAAATATCAAAACAACAGTTGAAATCAATATTGAAAAATATGAAACAATCCCCTAATTTAACAGATATGTTTACAGATCTGAAAACTATGGGTGACTTTTGCATGATACCACTTGTTGTGTGAAATTTGTGTGTCATATGACATCTTGGTTGATTTACAGAGTTTTTGATTAACCACTTTAAACATGATTTATTCGGTACTCTGTTTTTCAACAAAAATACAACCAACCTTAGTATCAATGAAATTTTGAGCCGAACTGTTATGTCAAATTGATTGTTAGATCGAATTTGACTGTCCAGGCTCCGATACCAATTGTTAGGATCGGAGGCTCTCATGATTGTGTTTGTTTGTATGTTTAGAATGATTTGTAAACATGAAAACATGTAAAGTGCAGCGGAAATGAAAACAAACTTTGTAAACACAATCAAATGGAGAGAATAGTTTGATAAACAATTGCTTCTCATAGAGTCAAAAGATTTACAAATCAAAGCAAAAGATTACAGATATGCTTACAAACTAAACTCCCCCTCAGCCTGATGCCCCAAGGTTGGTTGCACACAAGATGAAAGGATTAGACATGAGGAGAAGAACTCGCTCAGTCAATCAAATGTAACAGTACAGGGTACTGATACATTTATAGGCAAACCAAACCACTGAGGTATCTCAGCTGACGTCACCATGAAAGCGACGTCTAACAGCCTAACAACCTGTATCTACTGTCCTTACACAAACACTGCTAACCGAACCACTGACTATACATAAAACAAACAATTTACTAAACAGCTGCTCTCCCTTTATGTCAGTGCTTTACTCAAGGTTGATCAGTCCTTGACTGGGCAGTGCTTTATCATCAGTAGATAGGACCAGCAGTGTTGGATACTTCAGGGTTTTCATCAGCAGTTGAAAGGGCAGCAGCAGTTGAATATGAACAGCGGATAGAGACCATCAGTTGTTATAAATCACTTTCAAGGGGAAAGCTTAATGTAAACTGCTGCTTATTATGAATCCACTGTCGTGACCAGGTTTTGGCTTTACATTATCTGTTCCTCTGGTAGGGTTCAATCCCAACAATCTCCCCCTAGAACAGATAATGCCAAAACCTGTCATTATTCTGGATCTTTATTACTCATCAAGAGTGCCTTAGCTTGTTCTTTGAATTCAGCTTCAAATTCCTTTGCACTCTGGTCATCCTCATCCCTACACAGTGAAAGTTCAAGGAGATCCTGCAAATCTTGAACACTAAGGCCTAGTGCTTCTTTCCTAGATATGTACTTCACATTTCCATTGGATCTGACAATAGTCAATACATGGGTCTTTTGGTCAGACATCCACTTTAGTACTTTCGAACCCAATGGATTTCTTGGGAGAGATTTATTTGAAGGTGAGTTGAGAGATAATGGCCTTGAAAACACCTGCAGACTTTCAGACATTCTTTTGAAAGCTTCTTCAATGACTTTGTCTGCTACAGCTATATCTTCTGCAGTTTCTTGTTCAATAAGTTCTTGTCTTTCAGCTTCTGTCTTGTCTTTAGCAGTGTTTGGAGACGCAGGTTTGTTTAATGCCTTAAAAAGGCTTTGAAGCTTTGTTGAAGTTTCTTCTTTTAGACCCATTTTCGTGATGGTATCTTTGAAGTACTCTGCTTCCTTTTCTATTACCTCTTCTTCAGTCAGCTGTTCTCCCTCTTCTTGATTTGTTACAAAAGTAGACCGGAACAGTGTGTCGAGGTTTCCCATCTTCTGTTCAAGCTTCATCATTTGTTCTTGCTTCTTAGAAGTGCCTGAAACAGTTATCTTTCTTTTCTTCAGCCTTTCGTAGGCTTCATCAGTCTGCTGTCTTGACCACTTTGATATGGCTTTAGCAGTATCCATTTTTGCATCCACCAACTCCTTTTTCTTTCTTTTATACTCAGCAGTTAAGTCAGCAATGAGCTTTTTGAATTTGTTCCAGTTTGGAGCATTTTTCTTCTTTGTAGGATCATTCTTAATTCTGTCAATCCTCTCAGCCTCATGCTTTAGAGCGATTATTGGCCATTCTTCAAACTGTTTTTCTTCAGCAGGATAGAATTTTTCTTTCATAATGTAGGCAAGATATTGTTTTCTTAGCTCTTTGCGTTGTTCAGCCTTTTCTTTGATTAGTTCCTGTGCGAATTCTTCCATCTGCTTTACCTTTTCAAGGAAGAAATCCAGTCTTTTAGCAATGCCTTTTTCGCTTAGACGTTCACGTTCACTTTCAAATTTAGCTCTTGCTTTAGCCTGCCTTGCCTTGAGTTTGAGGTAATCATCCATATCCTCTGGTGGCATGTAGCCTATGAGTGAGGAGAATCTCCTTTTTGAAGGATCTTCTTCTGTATAGAATTGCATCATCTCATTTTTGATAGCTTCAAGTTCCAGTGGATGTTGTGCAGCATTAGGATCATGTGTACTCTCATCGGCAGGTATTGGCTTTCTTTTTCTGTTGAAGAGCTTTGGCTGTGAAGTAGGAGAGGTGAGAGCAGTGGTGGATGACTGACTAACAGCTGTTAAGACAACTGGTGTCTCAACATCTGCTGGCATTACAACTGCTGATATGTCAGCAGTTGTCTTCTGCTTCTGAGCAGGGGATGGAAGTGGTGATGTAGTTTTTGATGGTGGTGATGGTGGTGGTGAATCATCATCTGATATGAGATTCCTTCTCCTTTTTAATGAAGAGGGAGCAGATGATGTTTTGGGTGGATCAGTGGTGGTAGATTGGATAGCAGTGGTTTGTGGCAGTGATTGACTGACAGTGGTTGAAACAACTGGTGTTTCAATCACTGTTGTCATTACAACAGATGTTGTAACATCTGTTGTCTTCTGTTTTATGACAGGAGGCAGTGGTGATGGTATGATTGTAGATGATGATGGTGGAGCAGTAGTTGTAGTGGTGTGTGGTAGAGTGGTGTGTGTTGATGACATGGCAGCTGTTTGGCTAGTGACAGCAGTTTTTATAACTACTGTTGTATCAGCTGTTTGGCTAACAGGTTTTGAGACCTGCTTTTCTTTTTCTTTTTCTTTTTCAGACTCAACATGAAAAAAAATGTTCTATTCCCATCCTATTCATTTTTCCCAATAGCTTGTTATTCTCCCCCTTTTTGGCATTATCTGAAGGGGGGTTTACAAGAAATGGTATGGAAGAAGGAACTTTGCCAGAGGCACTTTGAATGCTAGCCTTTATAGCCTTGATATCTGCTTGAGTGTCTTTAAATCTTGATTCAACCATGTTGGTCAGCATTTGTACTTGAATAGCATGCTTTTTGTCAGCCATAAGTTGTTGTGCTTCAAGCATGGGTTGAAAAGTATTCCAAAGCTTATTTTCAGCAAATGCATGTTGTGCAGGTGCTTGAGCAGGAACAGCAGTGACTTATGCTTTCTGAGCTTTTAAAATCTCTTGCACCATCTCCTTTATTTCAGCAACTGATTCTTCAAGTTTGTCAACTCTGCCCGTCAATTCCTGATATTTTGAATCATCACCTACTTTAGTAGGATCATCTGAATCCCCACCAGCAGTGGTTATATCAATGTGTGTCTTAGGAACAGAGTCCCAAAAATCATCCATTGATGCCCCTTGTTCTCGGTACTGGGGACTTCTTTCTTCAGCACTCGATAAACCTTTGATGGTACCAGTGGTTAGATCCAACTCACTGGTGGTCACCGAAGTTGCCATGGAAGAAATTGCCTTCAAGGGAGTCTTACTTATGAAACAACTGTCCAACTGAGGATCTGTTGATCCACCAGTTGTAGTTGCTGCTCCACTTGAACTACCACCCAGAGTTACTTGTAACTCAGGGGGTGTAACCTCCTCAACTGTTGCTGGGATAGCAGGAGTAGTAGCATCAGACCCAGTCACTTGTAGGGGTATACTCTCAGTGATAGGTGATAGAGAGGAACTGGTTTGTGTCTGAGCTATAGCAGCTGCATGCAACAAAGGTAGCATGGATTGTGGCATTATTATTGGTGAGGGGATGGGGGTTGAAAGAGACATGTCCTTGGGATCAGGACTGAGGAAGATGGATCCAAGTGGATTCAGAGCTTCATATTGTGGTGTCCCTGTGCTTACAACCTGATCCTTTTGTGAGGATGCAGGAGGAGTTTTAGGCATGGGTTGAGATCTTTCTTCCAACTGCTGTGAGGAAGTAGCAGCAGTGGTTTGTGGTGACTTTTGTGTTGTCACAGGCATTTCCTCTGGGATCTCATCTTCCAGAGTTGCCTTTGTTTTGGGTTTGGTGGGTTTTCTGTATGTTTTTCTTTTGGTCTTTTTGGTTATGTCAGGTGTGGGTTTCAAAGCAGTGGTTGTGCTGCTATGATCACCTGGAGCAGTGGGCTCAGCAGCTGATACCTGAGGAGCAGTTGTAACCGCTAAAATCTGCTCAGGTACCCCTGCTTTTGTTTTTATTGGTGCCATCATCCTTGAAAATGTTTCTTTTGTTAAGCTTTTTATTTGACAATGAACGCCTTGTTTTGGCAAATTTTCATTTTCCTTTACAAATTTTTGTTTAAAGTAATAACTCAAAAATCTTGGAATAAGTAAAAATGCTTTACTTTCAACGTTTTTCACCATGTCATTGAAAATCTCCTGGGAGTAGTTGTAGTTCTTATTATTCAAAAAAGCGTAACCCAGGCATTGAATTTTTAATGGTATTTCGTTAAAAGATGTTGTTTTATTCGAAACACACATCAGAAGTGTGTGAAATAAAAACCTAGGTGCAGAAGGGAAATAACCTTTTTGTAAGGTATCTACCTTTGATTCTTCTGCATATCCCCTTTTTACGAAATCAGTTTTCATCTCGGCTTTATCAAAAGAGATTTTACCTTCCTGATCGTCAAGATTAAAGACTTCGGAGATCGATTGTGGTGTGATTTGAATCACTTTACCCTGTAACGAGGAGTTAATGGCTATGACTTTATCGTCTTGTTTTTCAAGCGACGCCTTTTTCCAAAACTCTCTCTGGGTTTGCAGATAGATGGGAGCATTTGCTGTTAACAAAGTTTTGTACTTTGATGCAGATAATGTATCAATGATGGTGTCAAAGGTGTGATTATCAGTAGGTTTTGTGAGTAAACCCAGATAGTTGTGAGATTGTTTGAATGGTATTTCGATGGGTTCTTCGGCCGTTTGAGCGACCTCTTTGGAAGGTGATGGTGATTTAGGTTTTGATTTTGATTTTGACTTTGATTTTGTCATTTTTGCGGAGAAGAACGAAGGAGGATTTTGGAGATTTTGAGAAGAAGGGTTGGAAACTGCTATGAGAAGAGAATTTTGGAATTCAATTCGACAGTGTAAAACCCTGTTTGGGGTTTAGGGCAGGGTTTTATTTAAAAATGATCGCTGATGTGGCAGCGGTTATTAAGATCTGAGGGCTAAAGACTGACCACGTGTCAAACACTGATGAAGTGGATGAAGTATGGAGAACAGTTGTTTTAAGGGCCACTGACGTATCAAGCATCAGTGGTTACAACGGTTAAAATTATGGGCAGTGGATGATTTTCACTATCAGTGGATAGCATATCAGTGGATAAGACACTGATTTTGAGCATCAGTGCTTTTCAGGAAAATGAGGGATCAGTGGTTAACTTTCAGCAGTGGACAGTGTTTAGAGATCAGACGTTGGAACAAAACAGTGGTTAGGGTAAATGGTACAATTCTGAAGGACAGGTGTTTCAGCAACAGTTTTGAAGATTTTCATTCAAGGTTTTGCCACATGTCAATTTTGAAAGACAGTGGTTTAGTACCCCAGATGATGAAAACTTTTTGCTAAGGCAACTCATTTTCGTTTAATATTCAATTAACACATGAGTACCCTAGTAATTTAAGCACATTTTGCAATCAACCTTTGATAAAAATTTAGGAGCAAACCTGAGTATGACATGATCATGACATATGTACCATTTCCTTTTGACCTATTTATGAGGACACTAATACCATAAAAAATAAGGTATTACATCCTGACAGGAGCTGAAACTATTGCCAACAAAAACAAGCATAAGTTCCAAATATATTATTCCAAAAAAAAATGAATAATATATCCTGGTTATTTGAGAAAATCCTTTGAACAACAAAAAAGAGTTAAAGGATTTTCTGAGAATAGTATCAAAAAGGATCTGGTATAATTTCAATAGAGTATATAATCATATCATTCACAAGTTTTTGAAAATGGTCAGTGGTTTGACAACAGTGGTAGGAAACTTTTGGATACATTTTGACCACTGTTTGGAACCATTTTCTTTGTCAGTTGATTGCAAACCTGAGGACACATGGAGAAAATTTTTGAACATTTGTCTAGTCCTCTTTGGAGTTCATTTACTGGAATCAAAACCTTTTTCTGAACAGATAAATGCACATAGTTGCTTAATGACCATTATTACCCTAAACTTTGACTCATAAGTGTTTTATGTTTATACTCTTTTCTTTTGACTTCAAAAGTTTTGAGATAAACACACTTCTGAGTTTTTGTGAATTTCCTCAATGTATTTTAACAAAGTTGATTTTGTCCTTTTGAGGGACTCAACCTGTTTTTAACACATAAGATCTGAATGACTAAAGTTTTAATTCCCTCTTTTTGAGTTAACAAGACATCAATGTTTTATGAATCATAGGTTTTGTTAATCTGAGGTTCATACTTTAGTATTTAATGAAAACATCACAAATATCAAAACAACAGTTGAAATCAATATTGAAAAATATGAAACAATCCCCTAATTTAACAGATATGTTTACAGATCTGAAAACTATGGGTGACTTTTGCATGATACCACTTGTTGTGTGAAATTTGTGTGTCATATGACATCTTGGTTGATTTACAGAGTTTTTGATTAACCACTTTAAACATGATTTATTCGGTACTCTGTTTTTCAACAAAAATACAACCAACCTTAGTATCAATGAAATTTTGAGCCGAACTGTTATGTCAAATTGATTGTTAGATCGAATTTGACTGTCCAGGCTCCGATACCAATTGTTAGGATCGGAGGCTCTCATGATTGTGTTTGTTTGTATGTTTAGAATGATTTGTAAACATGAAAACATGTAAAGTGCAGCGGAAATGAAAACAAACTTTGTAAACACAATCAAATGGAGAGAATAGTTTGATAAACAATTGCTTCTCATAGAGTCAAAAGATTTACAAATCAAAGCAAAAGATTACAGATATGCTTACAAACTAAACTCCCCCTCAGCCTGATGCCCCAAGGTTGGTTGCACACAAGATGAAAGGATTAGACATGAGGAGAAGAACTCGCTCAGTCAATCAAATGTAACAGTACAGGGTACTGATACATTTATAGGCAAACCAAACCACTGAGGTATCTCAGCTGACGTCACCATGAAAGCGACGTCTAACAGCCTAACAACCTGTATCTACTGTCCTTACACAAACACTGCTAACCTAACCACTGACTATACATAAAACAAACAATTTACTAAACTGCTGCTCTCCCTTTATGTCAGTGCTTTACTCAAGGTTGATCAGTCCTTGACTGGGCAGTGCTTTATCATCAGTAGATAGGACCAGCAGTGTTGGATACTTCAGGGTTTTCATCAGCAGTTGAAAGGGCAGCAGCAGTTGAATATGAACAGCGGATAGAGACCATCAGTTGTTATAAATCACTTTCAAGGGGAAAGCTTAATGTAAACTGCTGCTTATTATGAATCCACTGTCGTGACCAGGTTTTGGCTTTACATTATCTGTTCCTCTGGTAGGGTTCAATCCCAACAACAATATTTTCGATATCTTGCCTAGTCATATATTGATCTCCTGGATGTTGCTCAGACTGATTAACCTCATTTACTGGTTCGTTACCAATGTTTGCCATCTGATAATTAATTATATAAATAATTAGTATAAATACAAATATAATAAAACAGTTTGCACATAATCACATTAACATGTATAACCAAAATTTATCGATTTCCCAAATTTTATTTCTATATATTATATTATGCCTCGTACACACGATTATCATACAACGTTTTATTGTTAAGTTATTACACATACTGGTTCTTACGATTATTTATTAAACAAATATTCCTGCAAACTCCCATTATCTAGTCAGTTAATTTCTTAAAAATGACGCTCCCTTTCGTCATACTTCCAAGTAACTCTTTCTCCAACATCCCTAATCCTATTTCCTGCATTAATTAACTCTTCGCCCCAGAGACGAAGTTCAGCCAGATTCTCCGGGCTCATAGTTGGGTATAGTGGAGGTTCTGGGTCAACTTGTGGGAAAAATGTATCAGGGTTGTTTAAAAGATTTTGGTATTGCCAATCAGTTGTCCACCATTCATCTAATTCTACTGGTAGTGGTTGAGGTTGGACAATAGGATCTGGAATAGCAGGTTCCAGATTGATTGGAATTGGAGCTTCTAATGGGTAGTTGAAAATATCTTCTTCAGTAAATATAAGGTTTGGATTGGCTGGTTCAAGGTTTCCATCGGCAGGTCCGATGAGGTCACTCATTACTAGTTTATGATCTAAAACTTCCCAGGGAGTCATTTTCTGTTTTTGTCTAGAACTTTCTCTGACTTCTCTTTCTGTTTGCTTAAAACTCTTCTCAGCTTCTATCTCTACTTGATTAACATTTTCCTCAATTTCTACCCCTTTTCCTTTGTCTTTTAGTTCTTCAGTCTTGGTAACCTTTCTTGTTGCTGGCTTTTTCCTACGTACACGTCTCTAGCCCACAAATCTGCTTCTTTTCTTGGGTTTAGGTTTTGCCAGTGGTTTGGATTGAAATTCCATGGGTTCTTCTTTATCAGCGAAGTAACCGGTGAATTCCTTGGAAACTTCTATCTTAACGGGATAGAGGTTAAGATTTTCTAAAGCTTCAGATATCTCATTCATGCTGTTTAGCATATATGCAAAATACATACCAAATGTTAAAATAAAATAACAAAATTTCATAGATAACCCTTAAATATTATTGCATACCATACATAAAACAACTGACAAGTAAAATATACTACGATTTACTGTGAACTTATTTATTTACTAAATAAGGTTTCTGGATTGTAGATAAATAAAGGTGCTAAAACTTGAGTTAAAGTATTTAGAGATTTGCATTTTCTGCTACTGTGGCTAGCATATAAAGATCTGCCCATTTCTCATCTAATTTGTCATCCCAGGGTGATTTACTGATTAATTCCTGGGTTTCCTGTTTAACTTTCTTTTCTCGGTTTTTCCTTATTTCCTCCTGACTTTTCCTAATAATCAAACTTCTTTTATTAGGAGAAAGTGGTTTCTCATAATGTGCCTTTCTCACAAATATTCCTTCTTCAGGAATTACAGAGTGATTTGAGGATTTGGGTTGGGATGAACTTCCCTTCTCGTTGGATGACCTATCTAATTTAAGATAGATATTTGACAGCTTTTGTTTACCCATACTGTAATTAACAAATAATCAGTTAATAAAACACATAATCACATAATTGGAAATCAGTAAAATTAAGTATTTCTAAATACTTAATAGGCTTAGATCAGTGGCTCTGATACCACCTTATTTCTGTCACGGCCCCCGACCCGGTTTGACCCGTTTCAGGAGCCGCGGGACAGAAATTCCCGTGGTATTTAAGTAACAGCGGAAGTTTCTTCAGGATCTTTTAAAAACTGAAATATTTCCCGATTATTTTATTTCACAACTCGGGATAAAACCCGGTAATTTACAATCTTGAGATTTCACGAAGAAATCTTTTATTTTACAAAACATGTTTCTTTATTTTATAATGAGCCACTTCCTTAAGCTTGTAGTGCTTCTCGGCACTTTTCCTGGATCACAACAGATCACCTGAAACATGTTTGAAAAAGGTTTTGTCAGCGGGAATACTGAGTGAATCATTCTTATTTAAATAAAACGACCTGTTTGTTATAATTTACAGTATTAAGAGCAATTACAATGTTTCTATCTTTTGAATTAACTGGCCCAGTTGTCACTTGACCGGACTTGTGACTGTGGACATATCACTTGTTGGGTCCGTTCACCCACAAATGATAAATAATTAGTAGCTATGTGCACATCCCCCCACATACTGGTAGTAATTTCAGATTACATAGACTTAATCCCTGTAATTATAACTTTTGAAAATAAACATGATTTGAAAGTAATTTGATAAAAAGAGAATGACTCACATTGCAGATTTAACTTTGAACAGAGCTTAGCCTACTGATTAGCCTTGATAACCTAGTTTAAATAATCAGGCACACAAATTAGGTTAGTAACTTAATACAACATTTACGATAACTCACGAGATTAAAACCTTCACAACGAATGACAAAGTGCGATACTTAAACATCCATCGATTTAACGACGAATGACAAAGCATAAACCCTAATGTGGGCAGCACTTAAACATCCATTGGATAGTTTAATCGATCGGACATTGAATCGTATCAGCGATCGAGTTATTACCCTGAATTACGGCGTCGATTTGTGAACCGTGTGTGTTGTGAGATTGTTTCTATTATAACTCGGAGTATAATTGGATTTTGAACGTCGCATTAACACAGAATTGCATCAAACAGACTGTTCTATTTATACTTGAAAAATGCCCCCTCGCGCCACGCGAAAGGTTCCCTTGCGCGCGTCGCGTGGCGCGAGAGACCCTAGTCTACCATAGGCTTGCTTTGTGTCCCAGTAGCTCAGCTGAGTTGGCCGCTCGATCAATTTCGCAATACACGTAAAACTGTGTGGATATTACCAACCAGGGTTTACCCCCCCTGAGTTTTAGGGGCCCTGATCCTGATTCAGTTTGTTCTGAAATTTTTTAGGGTTTACGCAGAATCACTTGGGTGTCTTAATTAGGGTTTCCTATTGGACAATTTAATTAAATAAATATACCTTTTGATGAGAGTTGTTACAGGGTGGGTACGAAGTAATAGTTGGCTGACAAGTTTTTGTTGCGTATATTTGACCCGGTTGTGCACTTAGTCGTGACGAGCCTTGGAGGTCTACAATGTTTTATGTCGTTAAGCCATCGATGTTTTCGTGTATACCCAAAGTAATATATGTAGTTGTAACAAAAATTCGCAGGAGATAAGATAACCAACACTTCTTGTATTAAAGGTGACTGTGTTGGATGCGTGGCCATACATTAAAAAGAAACATCACTAGCCGATTACATATAACCTTTTCTTAACTATTGAGCGTTCCACGTCCTAGGGACTTTTTTGTTTTCCAGCGTGCGCAACTTGTATGCTCCCTTTCCGAGTACCTTGTCCACGACATAAGGTCCTTCCCATTTTGGAGCCAGTTTACCTGGTCTTTCGGCATTAGATGCCTCATTGTCTCTCAAGACATAGTCCCCAGGGTTAAAAGTGCAGACTCGAACCTTGCTATTGTAGTATTTCTCTAGCTTGGTTTTGTACTTTGCTTCGTTTATTGATGTTATTTCTCTCCTTTCCTCTAGAAGGTCCAGGTTTAGCCTTCTTTGTTCTCCATTGTTGATTGCATTCATTGACAACATTCTTGGGGATGGCAACCCGATCTCTGCAGGTATCACTGCTTCAGACTCGTATACTAGACTGAACAGGGTTTCACCATTTCTTGTCTTTGGCATTGTCCTGTGGGCCCATAAGATACTGGGTAATTCATCAACCCAGCCCCTTCGTTGCGTACCCAGCCTTGCTTTTATGCCATCCACAATGCTTTTGTTCACTGCCTCCACCTTACAATTTACTTGTGGGTGTGGCACTGATGAGAAGGTATGTTCAATGTGCAGTTCCTTAAACCAATTCTGGAGGTCTTTAGCCGCAAATTTTGTAATATTATCAGTTATGATTCGCAAAGGTAAGCCAAAACGATAGATTATCTGCTCCCAAATGAACCTTCGAACCACTGTAGACATGGTTGATGCCAATGCTTTCGCTTCCACCCATTTGGTAAAATAGTCTACGACGACTATGATAAATTTTACTGCTCCTGGGGCTTCCGGGAAAGGAACAACCATGTCTATCCCCCACTGTTCAAACGGCCATGCCGTTGTGTCGGGGACCAGCTCATTTTTAGGGCGCATAGTTTTTGGTGCTTGCCTTTGACATCCTGGGCACTTTCTCAAGATTTTGACTGCATCTAAGTGCATTCCCGGCCTGTAATAGCCCGCATTCATTACTTTCACCACTACCATCCTTGTACCTGCATGAATGCCACAGACTCCTTCGTGTACCTCGCAGATTAAGTAATTGGCATCTTCTAGGTCTACGCAACGTAGCAGTGGTGCAAGGTATGACCTACCGTACAGGATGCCATCAGACATTTGGTAGTGCTCTGACTTGTACTGTATCTTTCTTGCTTCCGCCTTGTTCTCAGGTAAGATTCTGAATTGGAGGTACATGATGATCGGAGTCATCTATGACGTCGACCCCAGTTGAATGACGTTGACTTGCCTCAACGGGACAGACGGGTTGCTTAGTACTTCGATGCGCACGTCATTAGCCAGGTGTTGAAAACTGGTTGATGCAAGTTTGCTCAGTGCGTCTGCCGGCTTGTTTTCACTTCTGTTGATGTGATGTATCTTGAAAGAATCGAAGATTTGAAGCAGGGTTCTTGCTTGCTCTAAGTATAGTGCCATGACATCTCCCTTCGCGTCATATTGACCATTGATTTGCCCCTCCATGAGCATTGAGTCAACATGCGCTTCTATGTGTTTTACCCCCATTTTGATTGCCAATCGTAATCCAACAAGAAAAGCTTCATATTCTACCTCGTTTTTTGTGCTTTTGAAATCCAAAACGAATGGCGTATGTGAATTCATGCTTTTTCGGACTTACCAACCTTAGGCCTGCCCCTGCTCCATCCTCATTGGATGCGTAGTCTGCATACAACAACCATGGCTCTTCGGAATATTGCTTTTCTGCTTTCTCCATCGCTTTGCATTCTCGTTCTTTGTCATCGGGTACTTCTGTGAGGAAATCAGCTAGTACTTGACCTTTTATTGCTGGCCTTGGTCTAAAAACCACGTTATGGCCTCCCAACTCAATGGCCCACTTTGCTAACCTTCCTGATATTTCTGGTCTTGCTAGAATATTGCCAATGTTGTAATTTGTCAGGACATGGATGACATGATTGGCGAAATATCTGTGCAACCGTCTAGATGCATGAATCAGTGCTAGGACCAACTTTTCCATGATAGCGTACCTTGTTTCTGGATCATTCAAAGTGCAGCTTACATAATATACGGGTGTCTGTACGCCTTGTCGATCGACTAAAAGAACTGCCCCCACTGCCTTCTCTGATGCTAATAAGTACATGACCAAGGGTTCATCTTTCATTGGGGCTGTTAGCGTTGGTAGGCGGATCAGATAGTCTTTCATTTCCTTGAATGCAAGTTCTGCTTCTGAGTCCACAGGAACTGGTTTTCCTTCACACTATTACGAAGGGTTTTGATAAATAGATATGACTTTGCTACATGATTGGCGAGGAAGAGATTTAGTGCTGCTAAACGTGTCACAACCCCTGCCCCCTAATTACCCGGGAACGGGCGGCCGCAGCCAGTTTTAGTGGTATCGGTGTTTATCATTTTGGCAGTAGAAATTACATCAGGACCGTAGTTAGGAAATATTTTATCAGAGTAAAATACCACGCTTTTATAATATTAAACACATGGGAAATTCCCAAGTTTCAATAAACACATTTTTATAGGGATAAACCCTATTTTATTTAAATAAAACATCTCTTTATTTAGCTAACTTTTATTGCCACTTTTCCAAGCCTTCAGTGCTGTCCAGCTGGCTTCTATTTGGCTTTAACATTTTGTTACCTGAAACGCGTTTAAAAACATTTTGCCAGTGGGAAATACTTGTGAGTGAATCCCAGTTTAATCAAAATAGGTTTTATCAGTCTACAACATTGAGGGCGGTCGCGCAATTACATTTGTTTCCATCTACTTTAATTACCACCGACGGTACTGTCAACCCGACTTGTGGTCATATTACTACTCACAATGTAGTAACAAATTTTGTATACAAAACCCCAACATACCGACGATAATTGTAGAATACAAATACTCAATCACTGTTTAATATAATGTAAATTATATGAGATTTTGTAAAAACAGTTTGCAAAAAGGAGATTACTCACAAAAAGGTTTACACAAAAAGAGGATTGCTCACATTGTTGTCTTAGGGTTTTCCTTTAAGATTTCCTGGTGATTATCTATTAATTACACAAATGCACACGCGTTAGTATAATAACCCAATATTTACATTAGCAATACCCTCCCCGAGACGGCATTCCAACGACTACGTCGGGCAGAACCACGACAGCCGTTACGGAACCCTGGATCAATCGGGCAGCGTATCTAATACGTAACCGGGGGTTATGATACTTACAACAAGGCAGAACTTCGTTATTTAGGTGGGTATAATGCCCGAAAATCACTTTAGCTATGTAGAAATTCGAGAGGGAAGAAAGTTGTGAACGATTTCGACTGAATAGCCGAGTGCATCTATTTATAGTGTCTGTCTGACACTTCGTCGCACCCTGCGTAAGAGAAGGAGAGGGTCTTCGCGGCCCGCGAGCTAGGGTATGTAGGTCCTAGGCTTGCTGATTCGGACAACTAGCTTCGACACACAACCCGACACGTGGCAGCACCGGGTGCGCCTAGGTCATGAGCTGTCGCGGCCCGCGTAGGTCACCGCCAACACGTTCGCAGACCGCGAGCGAGGTTAAAATCTTGTTTTTATTTTATTTTTAAATATATATGGTATTTTAGGCTCGGTTTTTCGCATACGGGGTATGTTTTAAGATATATAGAGACATTTTAAATATTTTTAGGGTGTCGGATTTATTTTGAGGGTTGTTATATCCTCCCCACCTTGTTTTAGAGCTCGTCCTCGAGGTCTACTGGAATAAGTGTGGATATTTCCTTTGCATCTCCGATTCAAGCTCCCATGTATATTCTGGTCCTCTCCTGGAGTCCCATTTCACTTTGACTAGAACTAATCTCTTATGCTTGAGGTTCTTGACCTTCCTGTCTTCAATTTGTAGAGGTCTTTCCACAAATTTTAACTGCTCATTTACCTCTATATCCTTAAGAGGTATTACTAGTGATTCATCAGCTAAGCATTTCTTGAGATTAGATATATGAAATACATCATGTATTCCTGCCATTTCCTCTGGTAGTTGTAGCTGATAGGCTACAGATCCTATTTTTTTAATAATCTCAAAAGGTCCAATATACCTGGGGCTTAGCTTTCCTCTTTTGATAAATCTTACCACTCCTTTCCAAGGAGAGACTTTCAATAACACTTTGTCTCCTACCTCAAATTCCAATGGTTTTCGTCTGTTGTCTGCATAACTCTTCTGTCGATCACGTGCTGCTTTCAATCGTCCCTTAACTTGAATGATCTTGTCTGTTGTTTCTTGTACTAACTCGGGTTCGGATAATTGCTTTTCTCCAATTTCTGCCCAACAGACTAGCGTTCGGCACTTTCGTCCATAAAGTGCTTCGAATGGTGCAGCATTGATACTCGTGTGATAGCTGTTATTGTAAGAAAATTCTATTAATGGTAAGTGATCATCCCAATTACCTCCGAAATCAATTACACAAGCTCTAAGCATATCTTCCATTGTCTGAATTGTCCTTTCGATTTGTCCGTCCGTTTGAGGATGGTAAGCTGTGCTTAGATTTAGCTTTGTTCCCATTGCTTTTTGGAAACTTGTCCAAAAATGAGAGGTAAAACGGCTATCTATATTAGAAACAATTGATAAAGGAATTCCATGTAATGAAACTACTTCATTCACATACAATTTAGCTAATTGTTCCATACTGAAAGTTTCCTTCATTGGTAGGAAATGAGCTGACTTAGTTAGCCTGTCTACAATCACCCAGATTGTATCATTACCTTTTCTTGTTTTGGGTAATTTAGTAACAAAATCCATTGTTATCAATTCTCATTTCCAAACTGGCATTTCTAATTGTTGCAACAAAGCTGAGGGTTTCTAGTGTTCAGTTTTAACTTGTGAACAGGTTAAACATTTTGCAACATATGCTGCTATATCCTTTTTCATTCCTATCCACCAAAAATTATTTCTTAAGTCTTGATACATTTTATCACTTCCAGGATGTATCGTATACTTAGATTTATGGGCTTCTTCTAATATACGATGGCGTAGGTTTCCTAAATTAGGTATCCACATTCTTTTCTTATGGAATCTCCAAATTACATCTGTTCCTTGTTCTAGTTCCTTAATCATTCCTTTCAACTTTTCAGTATCATCCTTGATTACTGATTCTTGTGCTTTTCTAATCTGTTCATTTAAATCTACCTGCGGGTTTAACTTAAGAGAACACACTCTTTTTGGTTTTTCGTGATACTTTCGACTTAAAGCATAAGCTACTACGTTTGCCTTTCCTGCATGGTACTGGATATTGCAATCATAATCGCTTAGTATTTCTATCCAGCGTCTTTGTCTCATATTCAGCTCCTTTTGTCCGAAAACATACCTTAAACTCTAATGATCAGTGAAAATGGTAAACTTACTACCGTAAAGGTAATGTCTCCAAATTTTCAGGGCAAAAATTATAGCTCCTAATTCCAAATCATGGGTAGAATAATTTTCTTCATGATTCTTAAGTTGTCTAGAGGCGTAAGCTATAACCTTTTGACGTTGCATCAATACACATCCATAACCTAGTTTAGAAGCGTCGCAATAGACTATAAAGTCTTTAGTTCCTTTTGGTAACGCTAGTATAGGTGCGTTGGTTAATCTTTGCTTAAGGATTCTAAAGGCTTCTTCTTGTTTTGGTCCCCATTCAAACTTAACAGATTTACAGGTTAGCTTAGTTAAGGGAATGGCTATTCTAGAAAAATCTCGAATAAACCTTCTATAATAACCGGCTAATCCTAAGAAACTTCTAACCTCGGTTGGTGACTCAGGGGTTTTCCATTTGGTAATCGCCTCGATCTGTTAGTGCAGTTGTCTGTCGACTTCATCTTCTTTCGAGTCTTAGATTAGTAATGAAAGATCAAGTCACGCAGTTCGAGATAAACAGGAAACAAAGGTGAACAAGCCAGTTCAAACGAAGTGGACAGTTCAAACGAACTGGAAATGCATGTTCAAACGAACTGGAAATAGTATAAATATGTGACTTGAGTTTTTCATTTGTAACTTTGGATTCCGGTAGCGAAGCTCTGCCGAAGTGTCTCTAGCCTTGTAAACGCGTTCTAATCAATACAAGAGATAATTAATAGTGAATATCAAGCTGAAACAAACTCTGATTCATTGAATTCCGCCTTTGAATCAGTTTAGAGCTCTTCTGAAGACTCGTTCAGATCGATTCTCGATCCTACACGATCTTTGTGGGATCCACATGAATTCCTTCATGATTAACTAAATGCCCAACAAATTGTACCTGTTCTAACCAAAACTCACACTTTGAAAACTTTGCATAAAGCTTTTCTTTTCTCAATAAACTTAGAAGTGCGTGCAAGTGCTTTGCATGTTCCTCTTTATTCTTAGAGTAGATGAAAATATCATCTATAAAGACAATTATGAATTTATCCAAATATGGCTTACATATTCGGTTCATCATGTCCATAAATGCGGCTGGGGCATTGGTTAAACCAAATGGCATGACAGTAAATTCATAATGGCCATATCTTGTTCTAAAAGTAGTCTTAGGAATGTCTTCTTCCTGTACCTTTAATTGATGATATCCTAAACGTAAGTCAATTTTAGAAAAGAATCGAGCTCCTTGCAATTGATCAAACAAATCATCGATTCTTGGTAATGGATACCGGTTTTTGATCGTGACTTTGTTCAATTCATGGTAATCAATGCACATTCTCATTGACCTGTCTTTCTTTTTAACAAATAAAATCGGTGCTCCTCATGGCGATGAGCTTGGTTGTATGAATCCTTTCTCCAATAATTCGTCTAATTGTTTCTTTAGTTCTTGCATTTCTGCGGGTGCCAAATGGTAAGGTGCTTTGGCAATTGGTGCTGTTCCTGGTAGCAGGTGGATTCTGAATTCAACTTCTCTGTCTGGAGGTAGCCCTGGTAACTCTTCTGGAAACACAACTGGAAACTGGGATACTACTGGAATATCGTTCAATTCTTTTCCTATAGTGTTAATGATTATGGAAATCAAATACACTAATGACCCTTTTCTAGCATAACTTGCTGTTTTCATCACAGAGATGAATTTTGTGGATCTAGAGGGCTTATCTCCTTTAATTGTGATATTTTCACCCCTTGGTGAATTTACTTGGATTGAATTTTGATCACATAAAATACTGGCTTTATTGGCTATTAACCAATCCATTCCTAATACAATATCGAATCCTGCCAGATTCATTGGGTAACGGTTTGCAATAAACTTTTGATTTAAAAATTCTATTCTTGCTCCCTGCAAGATTTCAGAAATCTTAATGGTTTCTCCATTTGCTGTCTCTACTAGACATTCTTGTGAGAGTTTAATTAATGGTTGATTGAGGAGTTTGCAAAATGAAGTATTAATAAAACTTTGGTTTGCACCAGAGTCAAATAATACTTTAGCAAAAACATCATTAACTAAAAACGTACCGGCGATCACATCTGGGATCATCTTTGCTTCTTCTGTAGTCAGAACAAATGCTCTAGCATTTTTAGTAGTCTTGTTGTTCGGGTCTGGAGCTAGTTTTGGACAATTCGGCTTGATGTGACCTTTTTCTCCACAGTTGAAGCACATTCCATTATTAGGTTTCTTCCTGCAATCTTCTTCCTTGTGTCCTAGTATCTTGCAGAAATTGCAGTAAGTGGAGCATTTTCCTGAATGCTTCTTCTTGCAGGCTTTGCAGTAAGGTGCAGAGGTAGAACCTACATTTTTCCCACGGTTGGAATTTCCATAACGAAATTATTGGGTAAGCCTTTGAGCTAGGTTTCTCCTCTGGTCTTCTTCTCGTGTACGCACTAATTCATCAGTCAATGTGTTTGCTAGTTCTATGGTTTCTTCTATAGTTTGAGGTCTAGCTGCCTTGACTACATGCCTAATTTCACTGATTAATCCCCAGGATGTAGCGGGAGATTAATATTGGTTTGGGTGATGCAAGGGTTGGCACTATTCTAGCATATTCAAAGAATGTAGTAGTGTAACCCTTACTATCCACTCCAGTCATCCTAAGGTTTAGGAACTTATTTGATATCCGTTCTTTTTCATTGGGAGGGCAGAATTTTCTTTCTATCATATTTTTAAATTCCTCCCATTCCATATTGTAAATCCTGGCACTTCCCCTAGACTGGAGGATAGTGTTCCACCATTCTAAGGCTGAGTTCTTAAAAAGATTGGAGGCAAACATTATCTTATCTTCTTTTGCGCACTTGCTTATTTTTAAGACTGCCTCAGTCTTTTCTATCCAGCGTAGAGCTGCAATGCCCCCTTCATTGCCCTAGAATTCTATTGTTTTACAAGACCAGAATTTTTTGTAAGAACAACCATGAGACATGGTTCTTCTTCTTTTGGGAATGTGCACTTGAAGTATGGGTCCATTGTGCACGCTGCGACTAGGTTCTATATGGGTTCGTTTACTTCCATTACCACTTTTATCATTATTTTCTACATCCCTAACATTTTGGATAATAGATGGCATGGCATCTCTAATTCCTTGGGTTACAAGGTGTCGAATTTCACTATTATTCATGTGATTTTCATTATTCTGGTTTTCTGGATTTGCTACATCGGCATCTGGATTTTAAACAATTACCAAGTATTAATATTATATAAAAATATCTAATGCAACAATCATACAACAAGGATGTTGATCCAAAATCGTCGAGCATTGCGACTTACTCTATTTTATAGTATGCATCTATATTTATTACAAATACAACTGGAATAAAAATACAATACTAATATGCATTACTAACCACTAAGTGGTCTATACTACAATATATATTATCATTTTTTTTCAAACATACACACATATTATATATATTTATATTATTATTACTAATGGTAGGGGTTCATCAAAAAGTCCATATTACGCTCGTCATATTTCCAGACGAGTCGTTCCCCTATTTGTCTCATCCTTTCGCTCTCTTCTAAAATCTCCTCACCAAAGGTTCGGAGTTCTTGCACATTTTCTGTGCTCATGGGTGGTGCAGGTGCTGGTATTGGATCTGGGTACTGTGGCATTGGTTCTTCCTGAGGATATGGATTTTCTAGAATTCCCTAATGTATTCATCATTATCATAATAGGGATCTAGAGGGTCCAGACCTGGGTAAGCTGCTAAGTTTGGTATGGGTCCCTCTTGTATTGGGTAGCGTTGCTGGTAATCCTTATGGTCGTCAAACCAGGGATCGTAGTCTGGGTCTAAGGGATTGGGTGCTCGTACACTAGGTATCTCAGTTGGGTCAAAGGCTGGTGCTGGGATTTGGTTTTCCGAGTTAGCTTCAATCTCCATTGGTTGGGTGGGAAACAAGGGTAATGGTTGGGGTGCTATGAGTTGCTCTAAATTAGGGTCTGCAGCTGTAGTTGCTAGAATATGAAAATTTGCTAGACTCCTATTGAGCATATCTTGGGTGTGAGCATCTGTTTCTCTCTTAGCGGCTGCTAAAACTCGCTATTGTAGTAACTTTTTCATTCTCTTCCTACGTTCATGCGCACCTCTACTGAACCATCCTCTCTTCTTAGGAGGGAGTGGCTCTTCAGATTGAGCCTTGAACACGAATATCTCGTCTTCATTGTCAGCTGAATACTCTGAGAGGGTAGGCTGTGAAGAGGTACCTTCGCTCCTAGGTGAGCTGGACAACTGACGGTAAGCGTCGGAAGGTCCTTGGTCGCTCATACTGTAAACTAACAAATAGTCAAATAATACACAACAATAAAATACAGATATGCACGTAGTTCGGTAAATAATTTCCTAACATTTTGAATAATATCTTGGTGTCGGCAGAACACTTATGTGGCTGAATCAGTAGCTTAGCTCTGATACCACCTTCTGTCGCAACCCCCGTCCCCTAATTACCCGGGAACGGGCGGCCGCGGCCAGTTTTAGTGGTATCGGTGTTTATCATTTTGGCAGCGGAAATTACATCAGGACCGTAGTTAGGAAATATTTTATCAGAGTAAAATACCACACTTTTATAATATTAAACACATGGGAAATTCCCAAGTTTCAATACACACATTTTTATAGGGATAAACCCTATTTTATTTAAATAAAACATCTCTTTATTTAGGTAACTTTTATTGCCACTTTTCCAAGCCTTCAGTGCTGTCCAGTTGGCTTCTATTTGGCTTTAACATTTTGTTACCTGAAACGCGTTTGAAAACATTTTGTCAGTGGGAAATACTGTTGAGTGAATCCCAGTTTAATCAAAACAGGTTTTATAAGTCTATAGCATTGAGGGCGGTCGCACAATTACATTTGTTTCCATCTACTTTAATTACCACCCACGGTACTGTCAACCCGACTTGTGGTCATGTTACTACTCACAATGTAGTAACAAATTTTGTATACAAAACCCCAACATACCGACGATAATTGTAGAATACAAATACTCAATCACTGTTTAATATAATGTAAATCCTATGAGGTTTTGTAAAAACAGTTTGCAAAAAGGAGATTACTCACAAAAAGGTTTACACAAAAAGAGGATTACTCACATTGCTGTCTTAGAGTTTTCCTTTAAGATTTCCTGGTGATTATCTATTAATTACACAAATGCACACGCGTTAGTATAATAACCCAATAGTTACATTAGTAATACCCTCCCCGAGACGGCATTCCAACGACTATGTCGGGCAGAACCACGACAGGCGTTACAGAACCCTGGATCAATCGGGCAGTGTATCTAATACGTAACCGGGGGTTATGATACTTACAACGAGGCAGTACTTCGTTATTTAGGGGGGGTATAATGACTGAAAATCACTTTAGCTATGTAGAAATTCGAGAGAGAAGAAAGTTATGAACGATTTCGACTGAACAGCCGATTGCATCTATTTATAGTGTCTGTTTGACACTTCGTCGCACCCCGCGTAAGAGAAGGAGGGGGGTCTTCGCGGCCCGCGAGCTAGGGTATGTAGGCCCTAGGCTTGCTAATTCGGACAACTAGCTTCGACACATAACCCGACACGTGGCAGCACCGGGTGCACCTAGATCATGAGCTGTCGCGGCCCGCGTAGGTCACCGCCAACACGTTCGCGGCCCGCGAGCGAGGTTAAAATCTTGTTTTTATTTTATTTTTAAATATATATGGTATTTTGGGCTCGGTTTTTCGCATATGGGGTATGTTTTAAGACATATAGGGACATTTTAAATATTTTTAGGGTGTCAGATTTATTTTGAGGGTTGTTATAAAACGTCCTGCCAATTTCTGCATTTCTTTTGTCGTGGATGGGGAAGGCATTCACTTTATTGCTTGTACTTTTTTGGGATTGACGTTGAACCCATCTTTGGTAACGATGAAACCCAAGAATTTTCCTTCCTACATTCCAAAGGAACACTTCGCTGGATTCAACTTGATGTTTACCCCTCGCAGCGTGTCAAATGTTTTCTGGATGTTTACCAGCATCAGATCTTCCTCCTTACTCATGATGACCAAAGCATGGATGTAAACTTCAATGTATTTTCCGATGGAATCACTGAATGTTTCATTCATTAGCCGTTGATATGTTGCTCCTGCATTCTTTAATCCAAAGTGCATTTTCATGCAACAATACAGCCATGTTGGCGTGCGGAATGCTGTCTTGTCTTCATCCTGGATTGCCATCTGCACTTAATAGTATCCTTTGTAACAGTTGAGAAAACATGTCCATCTGAAAGATGCCAGCTAATCGATCTTCTCATCGATCTCGGGTAAAGCGTAATAGTCGCGTGAGCAAGCTTTGTTCAAATCTTTGTAATTCTACACACATTCTCCAGCCACCGTTTCCTTTTGGCACCATTACTAGATTGGCTACCCAAGTTTAAAGACGTCGTTTGCTTGACATATCAGGAAGCCAGAGTTTCTCCTTCAGGTAGCCTTAAGATTGCTGAGAAGTTCAGCTGTGCCTGAGCCGATGATGCTGAAGGAGCAGCACCATGGTTTGGCATTTGCACCCCTGGAGTTGTCTGATTAACGACCCCAGGAGGTGTTTGGTTGTTAGCTCTGTTTGTGGTTTGGTTGATAACTCTGGAAGTACTTCTAAAGAGATCATGTATTTCATTATGCACTTGTTCTTCTCTGGTGGTCCCGTTCTTTTGGTGCCTTTGGACGTCAACGGTGTCCGTATGCAACTCAAAGGAAGAGTTTTCTCCGTCTACGTGAAGAGAAGGGTTTTGTTCAGCCATTCAGAGAGTGTTTTTTGAAGAGAAAAGGGATGAAAGTGGTTTGCAAAAAGATGCGGTGGGCGCCAATGATGAAACAATGGTTACCTCTTAGGCTAACCAGCTGGGTCGTCTCGTGTGTGGGGTTCAATCTCTTTCTCCACTCGCCGATTACTTGAATCCTGCAAAACAGAACACCGGTGACTCGTCACAAGGAGGAGAATAGAGGGGTTCTCCTTGTGACCACCCTCCGGCGTGAGAATAAGTACTGTCCTGAGGAGGAATAGTGTGTGTTGTAGGTGAAATAGAGAGAGTCGAATGTAAACCTAAAGGAAGAGTGCCCTGTTTATAGCCGAAGGATGAAGGAGGGAGGAGAGGCCTTACCAGCTTGCTACCGGGTGCCAGCTGTCCGACCAAGAGGAATATCCTCTTGGTCTCATCAGTTGCACTTAGAGTAGTGGATGACGAGGCACACCGTTATTTGTCCAGGTAGGAGAATTGTATTAGCAGCTGTCAGCCTGTCCTAGGATTGTGTTGCAGGTCCGGGTGGCGTCCGATCATTGGTGACACGTGTTGTCGTTTTTGTCTGGAGGAGCATCTTTGGTGTCCCCCACGGTTTCTTCCAGAAGCTTCTGGATATCCTCTGCTGATGTAGGCGCCATGTAGAATAAAAGTGGTGTGGTCCCTGCCATGTGTGCATGAAATTGGGACCATACCTCTTCAGGTTTGTTTAGTATATTTTATTATTTTATAATTTAGGGTAACTTTAGTCTTTTGGAGTTTTTCCCCATTTCATGAGGTTAATCGAAGGATCAAATAAACGCAAAACTGTAAGCAGATCTAACTTTCCCCCCTTTTTACTTTTAAAATTTTGGGGTGTATCATGTGTTATATATTCGCATACTTTTTCACTTTAATCATAACATGAAAGTCAGTGTGTAAATTATGTGTTTATGTAGTTTTGGTTTGTTCGTTTATTTATTGTTGAAGTCGTAATCAATTGTATTCTAGAACATCAGTGTGGATCCTCTAGCTGGCCGGTTCTCCACGACCATGGGTTGTAGCCTGGTATCGCCACTATTATTAGATTCGCTCTTCAGGGCTTTAGTCTCGTATAGTCGCATATTCATATATTCGCATAGTCACATAATCGCTTTATTCACATATTCTCGTGATTGTATTATCTCATTTGGTATGTATAAATTATTGTTGTTGTTTATATATTGTGAACATTATTCTAACACTTGAATTGCATGTTAAATATTATTTTTTAAAATAATAAACAAATTATTTTATTAAATACAGATTTACTCACCAACATTTTTGTTGACCTAAAATTTACTTTTACTCATGATACAGGAAATCAAGTGCAATGAGTTGAAGATGAAGACACATATGACATGCCTTAGAAAATAAACTAGATTTTATCTTATGTTTTATGACTTGGAACATGTACGAATTATTTGAAAGTTATATGTTATGTGACATTTTAATTTTAACATAATTAATATTTAAACTTATAATAGTTGCTATAAGCTTCGAACGATCATCTCGCTCCAACCGATAATCCGTTACACGTCAGGGTGTGACAGTCAAGTCCTTAGAAACGTCAAGCCAAGCATTATCAATGCAAATTCTTCTCTGCTCAATAACCTCTCAATTGTTTTTTCAACATGCTCTGCATGCGGGGTTTTTTTTTGTTTTTTTTTATCTAGGTTTAGAAGTGGCTGGTTGGGTCTCGGGTGACGGTTGTGTTTTAATGAATTGTCGAGTGACAGTTGGTTTGGGAGTACTGAACGATAAACATTGGTTTGGTTGTAGTAGTTTGGGTTGAAACGGTTGCTCGGGTCGTTTGAGTTCATAAGAACCGGGTTGTTCGTGCAAGGACTAGGTGTTTGGTTCACTTATAGAACGGGCTGTTTAGTTCGTTCGGGCGAATTTGTTAGAAATACAGATTGTGTGATTGTTTGGGTTCTACATATCAATATTTGAAGAGTGAAATGGAGAGGAAGATTAAGTGGTAAAGGTTGAATGCTAAAAAGATGAAGGATTTTTTTTAATGAGAGTAAAAATGGTAAAAGTCATATTGAATTTATAGAACTAATGTTTTTTTTAATAGTACCCAACGGCTACATTGTGACTTGAGAAAAACACCTAAGACTGGAGGGTATGGGGAGTGGAGGATGGGCCGCCACGTCACCCGCCATTTCACCGTAAGTGATGATGGGCCTAAAGGGGATGAACTAAAGGGGTGGAGGATGGGGCTATATATATATATATATAGGGGACCACTAAAATGAGAACCACCTCGAGTTGTAAGAACCGTGAGAACTACACCGTACGGGGCGAGGTGGACCAATTTTTTTTTCATAAACGTAGTTACGTGTATTATAAACACATTTGTAAAAAAAAAAAAATTCAAAAAAAAATGGCGTGTGTGTGGTTTTGAGCACCACAAGTTTGTGTTTACGGGTACCGTAAATCTAACCGGAAAATTTACGGTACCCGTAAACACAAACTTGTGGTGCTCAAAACTACACCCATGACATTTTTTTTTTTTTTGAATTTTTTCTTACAAATGTGTTTATAATACACGCATCTACATTTGTGAAAAAAAATTTGGTCCACCTCGCCCCGGATCAAAAAGTTCTCACGGTTCTTACAACTCGAGGTGGTTCTTATTTTAGCGCAATTCTATATATATATATATATATATATATGTATATATATATATGTATGTATATATATATATGTATGTATATATATATATGTATGTATGTACGTATAGGTATGTGTGTGAAGGGAGGGGCCGGCAAGATCGTCCGTGAGCAGACGGAGACGACGGGGACGGGCCAAGAGGGGCGGTGTTCCGGGGCAGCGCCGGGCCACGCCGTGCCTTGGCCGTCCCCCATACCCTTTAGTCTAACATTCACTCCAATCAATCCCACCCGTGAGTGGGGCAACGCCCATCCCCGTAACGACCCCAATATCGCTAGACGCAACGCCCATCCTAGTGCCCCCAGTAGCGCCCGTCATGCCCACTACACTTTTTTTTTCTACCCCAAAGAAGGCACGCATCACACGCTCAAATACGTGTCGGGACAAAGAATAATAGAATAATGCTTAACCAGTTTGAAGTAAGAAAACTTGAACAAATGTCAATGGTCAATGCCAGCGCAACAATTGGAATAATATCCAAAGTATATTTGACTAACTAATTCTACATTTTCGGTCCAATCATATACCTCATATTTTCCTTATTTTCCCACTACCTAATGGGCTTCGGTTGAATGGTGTTTATTTGTCTTTGATGATATGTTGAGTTAAACTTGCATTAGTGACTTCAACCTAGCAAGAAGTCGACAAAAGTGGGCACGTTGTATGTGTTTTAAATGAGAGAAAAAAGTTTGGATTATATTCAAATGTAGATTCTCTTGTTTTCTCCTATGAATGATAGCCTACAGTTTGTTTTCTAACACTTCACGGTTTCTTATATGAAACATAATAATACAGGAATTAGCATACTCGTATTTGGATCAATCAAACAAAGAAATCGGGTTAGAAATGGAAGCAGCTTAAGTCGTACTTAAGTTTTGCTACGTTTGTAACTAAGGACTCCTATTATATCAAGGAAACGTCCTGAAGGGCTAAACGTGGGTCCTTTTTTTTTTTAATATTAAGATTATCCTCTAATTTTCGTTATTTGATTTTGTTAAATTTTGATTGTAGAAAAGCTAGATTTTATAAGTTCACACGTTTAGGCTAAAGGGTGTGGGGGTCATGGTTGGAACATTATTCGACACGTAAGAATATGAATGGAAGGTTATACCACTCCTTCCTTAATCCGCCATGGTTTACATAGATTAAACCATGGCAACCATGGTTTTCCTTTCCTTTTTTCAAGTAATCATTTTTTTTTCTTTAAACAAAGATAAACTAAAATAAATAAAGGGATAATGGTTTGGGTCATGACCACACACTTAGGGTAATGGTTTTGGATTGTGTATTAGATGTGGGTGACATGACACTGACGCGGAGGGTCTTGGTGGTCATGAGGGTTATGACCACACCCTATAGCCTGAGTAGGTAGTATAAGTTTAAATTTATGTTGTCAATTGCCATTTCTGAGATTTTTGGTAAATCTTAAAATTTTAGATTTCACCGTAACATCATGCACATCATGAGTAATGAATTGAATAGTATAGAGGTGTGAAGGGGGCATAACACCTCCAACACGGTCGCCTTATAGGGGCGTGAATGATGAGGGTCGTTTCTAATATAAAGGCAAATGAGGAGAAAAAATTAGAAAAGTAATATCTGAAAGGATACAAATGAGGTGGTAGTTCATTGACATATGCAAAACTTTTAAAACATTTGGGTTTGGGTGTGAGGGCTCTTTGGTTCAAGTCCCACACACGAAATGGACTAAAATAAATTTGCCTTTAAAAAAATAACAGAAAGGACAGTGGGTGGTGGCAACGATGGTGGGGTTGTGTTATATTTATTGAAGGATGAAGTGGGAATGGAATGGAAAAAAAAAACAGATTAAACATTTTTTGAATAGGTGTTGAGATGCTAATTTAACGAAAAAATATCCCTTGATGGACATTAACCTTTACCGACGATATAAAAAGAAGGTTTGATGTCGTAATATATCAATATTTTTCTCAAAGAGTTTTTCCTTTTCTATGATTTTTTTACATTATGGATCGGTTCCGGTCTTCCGGATATTATTAACAAAAATATTGCAATTGAAAGATAGCGCTTTAATACTATTATAATGTAACATGTGTAATATTTTTTTATAGTAGATTGATTATAATGTTGTTCAAATATAATGTTAAAAATATTGGGTGGGTACACCTACAACTAATGCCACCATGAATTCAACTTTTCACATATGCTTAGTTTATTTGGTTCGGTGTGCATGAAGTCCCAAAAAAGCCTCTTCGTAAAGAGACCAAAATCGACAAGTATATGGTTGAAGTATTGATATCAAATAACTATATTTTTTGGCTGGGTGTAGACCTTTTTTCGATCCTCGTCCTTGGTAGTATTACTTTATAGAAATGTCATACATATTAAGTTTAAATAAACATAAACAAACTCTTTTATGATAAGAAAATTAAGGTTTACTATCTATTGGTTTATGTAAGATTCACTATTCTAAAAACTAGCAAACTAACCTATAACTAATTGGAAAAAAAAATATTTATGATATTTAACAATGTTACAAAAAAGATTTAATTCAAATAATGTAGCATATATAATAAGTTGGGTTGAATAGCAATTTGTCATATTTAGGGCCCTCCCCGAGAATGATAAAAAATTTTGAGACTCGTGCGACACAAAAAATTTGGGCTCTCTCTCTATAATTGGTATTGATCGAATATTGGTTTCATTCAATGTGGTACGGTACGGGTACTCGATATAAATAATATTATGCCCAAGAGATTTTTATAAGCATAAGTATAAAATGTAATATACTAAAGTAGTAATATCACATTATCGTATAGAACATTCTTATTACTTCTTCGTGTTACGATAAATTCGTGTTACGATAAAAGTCACTTATAAATATAAATGAAGGTATAACTATTATTAAGATAAGACAATAGAAAACTAAAATATTATATATAAAGATATATGTCCAATGTGCATCAATTATTATGAAATTAAGAAAAATATTGTTTGAAAGGAATTCTACATTTATTATTCACTCTCTCTCTCCATGTGCAAGGCATAAGTCAATTCCCACATCAATTTAAACTGTCCATAACTTTTTCATACGACATTTTTTTTTCAAAAAAAAATTCACCATAATAACAAGCGTTTTTTATCTTTAATATGAGTATGATATTGCTATATAAAAATAAAATAAATAATTTCAGTTTTACTAGGTCTTCATCGCATTGTGTTAAAAGTTAAGGTTATTTTGTCTTTTAACTTGATTTTGGTAATTACGTTTTATTTGGGTTTCTATACATTGTGTTATTATCAAAACTTATAACACAATGTTAATTTGGGTTCTAGCCACTACGTAGTTATCAGAATCTATAACACAATTTATGACACAATGAAGATGATATCCACTGTGTTTTAATATTTTTTTTCATTGTGTTTTAATCTATTGTTCATTGTGTTTTATTATGTTGTTTATTGTGTTTTTAGTCCGTTATTTATTGTGTTTTTAGTCTGTTACTTATTGTGTTTTTTGGTTGTTAGTTATTGTGTTTTTTTTATGTTGTTCATTGTGTCTTTTATCTGCTGTCATCAATTGTGTTTTTAGTCTACTTTCGGTTGCGTTTTTAGTTTGATACTAATTGTGTTTTATATTATATCCATTGTGTTTTAGTCTGTTGTTCATTGTGTCTTTTATTTGTTGTCATCGATTGTTTTTTTGGTTTTTACTTTCTATTGTTTTTTTGTTTGATACTCATTGTGTTTTACACATGTCCATCGTGTAATATGCAACTGGATTCCGAGTTCTTTTTTAAAAAAACTATAACAATAGGGTACTCATATTAAAGATAAAAAACGCTCGATTTTATGGTATATTATTTTTAAAACAAATGACGTATAAAAAAGTTACAGACGTTTAAAAAACGAGGGGAAATAGCATATGAGTTGCATGTGCATATTCTTTTTTATTCCGTTGGACAAAATTACCCTTCCCACTTGATTCCTCCTTAGACAATTGTCACTCTATCGTGACTTCTTACACTTCTTATTTTTAAATCTCTTTGTACTATAACTCAACCCGAATGTTAATAACTCGTCTTATTTCCATTACATGTATTCACCGAAAGTTTATCTTAACTATGAAACAATGTTTTTAGGACCGCATCAGACGTCGAATCAATCTCATTAACGACCACTTATCGGTCCGGTCTAACCAAATGTAAGAACCAAGTGATGCTGTAAATATAATAAAAATAAATAGGTTAAAAGCAAAAAACTTTAATCACATTCCGGTTCAGCAACATGGGTTTCCGGTCCGACTGTTGGTGACTGGTCCAACCAGCCGGTTTGACTCAAACAAGGTCTGATAGGGTGAACCAGACCGACTAAATTCCCATTTGACGGTCCGACAGACCGGTCTGGTCTGGTTTTCAAAACACTCCTAAGAATATCTCACTAATCAAGGTAGTGATCATCTTTACAAGCTTCCCCTAAGATAATATCACTAGTACTTCTCCATTATGATAATTAGGAAGCAATCACCTTGCTCGTCTCACTAATAAGGTAGTGATCATATCTTTACATATCACTATTTGGGTAGTATCACCACTTAAATGTCTCACTAGTTTAGGTAGTCATCACCTCTACTCTTATATCTCGCTAATATAGGTAATGGTCACCCCTACTCTTCTCATTAACTTTGACAGTGATCGTTAATTACATACAAGAATATTTAATGAATACTACAATAGTAGTACCAAATTTTTTCTCTCTTGAACCTTTGTGTATCAACCGGAAAATTTCCAGGTTAATCCTTACATCCTAATCGTACGTTTATGTATTAATTTTGTGCAATTAGACATAATTAATGTTAACTGCTTCCATAAAGTCTAGCAAGGTCAAGGTAAATGAATGGGTCTGCATTTGATAAGCGTTTGATATCGTCTTATCACGTAGCGCTAAAAGTGTCCAAAACAAACGTTGGTGATTATCTAAAAAAATTTTAAGGCTGAACTGTTACTAATATGCATAGAACATTAAATCAGTGGCATTATTATGTGTTTGGTATGAAAGATAGATAAAAACATAATACATATATATTAACATCGTACTTTCCGGTTTTATCATGTATGACGTATAAGTTAATTTTGTATCACAATTTAACCTCTATACTTACAATTTTCACTAAACTATATATTATTTTGTTTAATTCTTGTCTAGTGATTATTTTCCCTAAATTGAATGAATTAGGTAGAAACTAGACAAAACTACACTTAAAACCTAACCAAATCAAACAATCCTAGTTAGGGGACCAAATTTAATTATATAATGTTACTATACCCAGCCCTCCCCAACACCCCTTATTCGGCTGAAAACCCTCACCAACACCTATCATCGGTTTGTTGCTTTTTGACTTAACATTTGAAGCATGTTGTGATGCTTGAGAGTTTGGGTTTTGATCATTACTTAGATATTTTGAAGTTAAAAGATACAAGACCCTTACCTATTCATTATGTGAGGGCATAATGTCTATCGCTTACGTCAATCACGTACCGTAGCTTAAACAGATGATACAAGACTGGGATTGAACAGAAAAGAGCATGATATGAAGCTGAGGCAGCTTCGTACGAAGCCAACAGCTTCGTACGAAGGTAACAATCAAGGCTTCGTACGAAGCCATTTGCCTATATATATGTTTTAGTCTTTGTTATTTATAACTTTTAGGGTATTCTTGAGGCGAAGTTCTGCCCATTTGTTTTCACGTTATTGTATTGTCAAATCAGCAATAGAAAACATTTGATAATTACATCCTCGTGTTCTCATCCACACACGTGATTGGATTCCGCATATTTCAAGTGTTCATACGCATGCAACGGTTGAGGATTCCATCCAGATCCTGAATTCAGAAGTGGTATCAGAGCAGGTGTTTGATTGCACGAATTGAAGTCACGAAGATTCAAGCAATTTCATCAGATTCAGAGCTGATTTCATCTTCTTCATCACACATCTTCTTCTATTCATCTTCTTCTCATTTTCTTTGAACTTTAAACTCAGATTTACGGAGATTTCATGGTTAAACTCGGCTAGATTTTTGATATAATGTGTGAAAACCAGTTTTAATCAATCCTACAAAGTTTCATATCAAAATTTGAACAAAATCACACTCAAATCAGAGAAAAACTATGAAAAAGATGACTATGTTCTTCACAGCGTAGCTTCTTACGAAGCCATTCACCCAGCTTCGTACGAACCCACGAACTCACAATCTAAATTGTGATTTTGAAAAACCTGACTTCGTACGAACCCTGCTTCGTACGAACACACATTTGTCTGATCAAGTTACTTTCCAGCTTCGTACGAAGGCATCATTCAGCTTTGTACGAACACACTGTCTTGTTTAATTTTCAGATTTGATCAAGTGTTTGCTTGTTTGCAGGTTGTTCCAAGATCAGAATCATGGCTGAAGAGTTTTACAACACATTTTATAATGCGTTCACAACTGAAGAAACTCCAGTAACACCAAAGACTGCTACAAATATGATTTCTGAATGTTTAAACCTTGATATTGTTGATGGAAATCATCAAAAGCCACCGAAACTAATGAATATCGAAGATTATCACTGGTGGAGTACAAGATTTGAAAAATGGGTGCAGGCCTATGCTTATGAAAGATGGATCATGTTAATAATGGAATACGAAAAACCAAAAACCGATAAACATGAATTACTTACACATAAACAATTTTCAGCTGATGATAAAAAGGAACATTCCAGTGAACTGAGAATGATTACTTTGATTCAACAATCTGTTAGAGAGGATATTATTTCCCTACTTCAGCATGGTGAAACATCCAAGTTAATGTGGGAAGCTTTAAAGCTGAAGACGGTAAAGATATCAAGAAGAACAAGATCTCTTTGTTAAAAAAAGAGTTTGATTTATTTAGTTGCATGAAAGGGGAAATTGTTCGACAAATGATTGAAAGGTTTTGTCATCGAAAGATTGAGTTAGTGAGATTTGGAATCCACAAAGACAGAGAAGAGATGGTTGACAAACTTGTCGAGGCGTTACCGCATGAGGAAGATTAGAAAACGTTTGTGATTGTGTTGAAAAATGATGCCAAGTTTGATGAAATGACGTTGGATAGTTTTATTGAGAAATTGGAAGGACATGATCTAGAGTTACAAAAATTAAAAAAAATGTCCAGTTCGAATTATCAGCAAAATGTTGATCTATACTACCGAAAGAGTATGCTGCTGAATAATCAGATACAGACACCAAAGATTGGTACTGCTTTTAATGCTGACAACGCTGGTGATTCGTCAAAGAACCAGTCTCCTAGTTATGATACTGGATATCAATCTGGATATTATTCATCTTCTGCATCATCTGAATCCAATCAAAATCAGGACTGGAAAGATTCTCCGCATTTGAACACTGATTTTGCTAGACAGCACATGAGTTTCCTAGCTTCTATTCTGGGGTCTTATGAAGGTCTGATTGCTGGAAAGATAGGCAATCCAAATATGACAAAGGAAGACTATGATCAAGTTGATCTAGAAGAGATGGAGCTCATGGATATTCCCTGGTGCATGGCAAGCGTCATCAGGAGGGCTCAACGATTCATGGAGATTACTGGGAGAAAGTGCTTGGAATGCCCTGACATGAAGATAGGTTTCGGCAAAACTAAAGTTACATGCTTTAAATGTAAACAAAAGGGGCACTTCAAAAGGGAATGCACAAACAACAAAGTTGATGATAGTATGAATCTGTTTCAAGAAGACTATTACCAGAAGGCTATATATCATCACAACAACGAACAACCGTCAAGAAAGTAGATTGAGGAAGGGCCATCTAAAGAGAAGAAACAAGCTATGTTGACAATTAATGATAAATGTGGTGGACCCAGTATGATAATTCAACAATATGAAGGTTTTAATTGGAACGATTATATTAAAGATGAGAGAAAAGAACAAAACTGGGTGTTGGTTGCTGAAATCAAACAGAGCCGAGAGGAAAGACATGCACGCATGAGGTTGGACGAAGTGTATGATGCTTACAAAGAAGCAACACGAGTAAACAGATGGAGTCGAGAAAAAGAATGTTATGTGGATCCTCAAGGAAACCCAACAGAAGATCCTGATGAGGTAGATTTTGAAGCACTAGTTGCGGCGATTCCAACTGTGGGGGTTTGGTGCAAAGGCCTCGAAAAGATTCCGAAATACAGAGAAAAGATTGAGGAAGTCATAAAGAAGGTGATATTTGCCAGTTTAGAAAAGAAAAAGAAGACGGCAGAGGAAATTGTTGATGATAGTATGAAGATGGTGGATGAAGTGAAGAAAGCCGATGAAAAGACGGAGGAAGCAGTTACTGAGAAACAGCAGGTGCTTGAGGAAGATCAGAAACAGACGATGAAAGAAACCAAGGTGCCAAACATTGAGGTAACACAAACTGAATCTTCTGAAATGTTAAATAAATCTGATAATAAAACTGATGAATAGTGCAAGAAATGCATGGAAACGTGCAGTGCTTGTACTGAAAAAGATAAAAGGATTAAATGAGAGATATTGAATTTACTAAGATAGAAAGAATTTTTAAAGAAAAGTGTAATGAAATGCTTGAAAATGAAAAATTTTTAAAAGAAAAAGAAAGAGAGCTGACACAGAAATGTGAGGATCTTGAAAAAGAAAACAAAATTTTCAAAGAAAAGTGTTCAGCTGTTTGCAATGAATGTGTTCCATGTAACGCCCGTCTCAATAAATCAAGATTTTAATAATGAAATACACATTTTAATGCTAAAATGTGACTTTACAAAAACTTGTCATACCAACATTCCCATATGTTTACAACATTTCAAAAACATATTTGTAAATGTTTACATAATTCACTTATAACAAAACAAATCAAGATTTGACGCGGAAGCTTCGTTTAACGTGTGTTCGGTTCTTGCTCGTCGCTTGATCTTCATCCGGGACTCTCGATATTCACCTATGATCAAAACCAACTTAGAAGTTAGTTTTGATAGTTAAATAACAAGTACAACAAGGTAATTGGGGTCAAATAATCAAAATAAACAAAAATTTCAAGAATTCACCCCGTCGTCGCGTTCCACGGCAAACTCCTTTGGCAGTGGCGCGACGCCACGGCCCCATTTTGACAGAATGTGTTGATGCTGGTGCTGCATATTTGCCCAGCTAAGTTTTAACCAAAACCTAACTTCAAAATGGCATAACTTTTGATCTAGACCTCCGTTTTACGCGATTCTTTTTCCTATGCATTCGTAATTTAATTCTCCATCACATGGAGTTAAAATCCGACATCTAGATTACAAATTTTCTAGATTTTAAGCTTTCGGCCTTATCTTAACTATTGAACCTTTAGCAAAACTTTTGACCCGTTTCATACTTTCATCAAACTAACTAGTTTGGTACACTTAAATTACTACGGACATCATATATAAAAAGTGTTTTCTATCACACGAAGTTCATTCACGGGTTATTATACATCGTTGACCCGTTTATACTTATGCGCTTATTTTTTACCCGTTATGGGTATTTAAGCGCTTTAATGCATAAGCCACACTTATTCACTTCTAACTTCATATTTTCACATTGCTTTTCGAGGGGTCTTCCACCACAACTACTATTGTGGTGGATTTTATGTGTATCTATTGTTTCTCCCAAATTTACCCCTTCCGGATTTTCAATTTACGGCAAAGGCCATTTTTATACATTTGACCCAAAAAGGCTTATGCCTATAACTTTTATACTTCTCTATAACTTACATGATCACGACATATGTTCTTAAAACATCCCTAAGGGCTATTTTCCCGATTTACCCATCAAGGGCGTTTTTGTCAACTTTAGCCTCTCATTTTATGTCGAAGGACTTTCGCTACCCATTTGACCGAATTCGTATATTTAACTAAATTTAGTTATGCGTACCTGGCTCGGATCAACATATTGACCCTTTTGATACTTTACGTCCATAATATGCTAATTCATAGCACCGCTAAATCATAAGCGTTTAATCCTGTGCGCATAAGACTCGACAAGCACTTATTAGTCATTATTGGTCAAATGGTATCTACATTACCATTTCACCCGTTTGGTCTAAACGATTAAACACTTTTGCGCTTATATTGGAATGGTATCTATTTACCATTTCATTAAATAACTCAATTCAGATTTCTCACCTCTTTAGCTATGTCTCTTAAACCCCTTTTTTTTACTCGTTTAGACTTACTTATAAAGTAGCCGTTCGAAAACCCATTTTATCTTAGTCTTTTCATGACTAGTTTACTGTTTCACCCCTTTTTACCATTAAACATGGTCTCTATCATTTATATTAGTTCCGACCCGTATCTTTTCGCGTCGGAAACCATATTTCGGATATTATCTTTATTGCATTCATAACTTATAGAATAAATACGCATTCTACAAAAAGGTGTAAGTTTTACTTACCTCGCATCCGAACTACGCTTTTCCTTTCCTTCTTGATTCATTTGACCCGCTCCCTTATTAAGCTTCCACCTAGCTCGTTAGGCGTCAAACTATCATCATAATTCGTAAGACGGTTAGATTAGTCATTATCAATTATGACTACCCCACCTTACGGGTCTTATGTCGAATTTATCACTCGATCAAATCATTGGTTAGTTTGACTTCCTAAAAGTCAATTGATCTATAAACATATTCAAATGCACATTTGGTTCATGGAACTCACTTAGACATTTTCATCCGAACTCTTAACAATTCAAGTTTTTGCACACCAACTAGTAGGTAATGTGATTTCTAGCATCTATAACATGATTTTAATATCAATTTCTTCATATCATACTAAAACCCATTTCAAGTATGTATGAACAATTACTCAAACTTATAATTTGTTCAAGTATCTCTCATCAACCATCAACTATGATGATATCTAGCACAAACATATCATCATCTTCATTATCTAGCCATAACCCACTTAGCACATACAAATGAAATCACCAAATCCCTAGTTTTCAACACTAGTTCATCAAGTTTTTCATCTAGGGTTTATTTCTAAGCATAAATTCAACACATATCACTCATACATTCCACTTTCATTCACGAATTTTGATCATGAGTGTTCATCATAAATTCTAAGACATCACCAAATTACAAAATTTAACATACCTTACGATCCCCTTGACTTGGTGATCGTTTATACGTGATCATGCATTTGATTTGAGCTAGTTTTGCCCCTTCAGTTTGGTGCAATTGAGATGAGCTAGGGTTTGAGCTCCTGGCTCCTTCTTCTGATTGATTACACGCACACACACACCTAGTATGTGTGTAGTGTTTAATTTTTAATGAATTAAGTTACAAATCTTTCCTTTTTAGCCCCTCCAGTTTGTAACTTTATAAAGAGGGTTATTACCCATATTTTCTTCATTGTTTTAAGACACCTTTTTAACTTGGTTGATATACCTAGCTACTTGGTGAATTAAGGAAAGTTTAACCATGAGCTCTGATTACCAACTTGTAACGCCCGTATCAATAAATCAAGATTTTAATAATGAAATACACATTTTAATGCTAAAATGTGACTTTACAAAAACTTGTCATATCAACATTCCCATATGTTTACAACATTTCAAAAACATATTTGTAAATGTTTACATAATTCACTTATAACAAAACAAATCAAGATTTGACGCGGAAGCTTCATTTAACGTGTGTTCGATTCTTGCTCGTCGCTTGATCTTCATCCGGGACTCTCGACATTCGCCTATGATCAAAACCAACTTAGAAGTTAGTTTTGATAGTTAAATAACAAGTACAACAAGGTAATTGGGTCAAATAATCAAAATAAACAAAATTTTCAAGAATTCACCCCGTCGCCGCGCGCCACGACCCCATTTTGACAGAATGTGTTGATGCTGGTGCTGCATATTTGCCCAGCTAAGTTTTAACCAAAACCTAACTTCAAAATGGCATAACTTTTGATCTATACCTCCGTTTTACGCGATTCTTTTTCCTACGCGTCCGTAATTTAATTCTCCATCACATGGAGTTAAAATCCGACATCCGGATTACAAATTTTCTAGATTTTAAGCTTTCGGCCTTATCTTAACTATTGAACCTTTAGCAAAACTTTTGACCCGACTTTCATCAAACTAACTAGTTTGGTGCACTGAAATTACTATGAACATCATTGTAACACCCCGTGTTTTTGAAGTCAAAGTCAAGGTCAAAGTCAAAGTCAACGACCGATCGCGCGACTTGACTAGTAGTGAATTTCTTTTATGTGTTTATTTTAATTGTATTATGTGGAGTAAGTGTCAATAATCACAATAATCGACGTGTGTTATTCGCTATATAATCGACATACGACTGTGAACTATAGGAAGTAACAATGCGATAAAGTTAACTAAAAGATACTCAAACTATACTAAACGAATTAACATCGAATCGCAATCAAACTCGCAACCCGAATTACGCATTTTGATTATTGTTATACGTGTGTGTGCCTTATGTGTTACTTGTGCATGTTTATTTATGTTATGGTATGGTAATCGAAACTCGAAACGCAATCGAAACTCGAAACGCAATCGAAATGGTATGATAATTGGTGGAGAAGAGATAGCGCGAGATATGAATAGTTGGGATTAAAAGTAATTTGACTAGGAAACTCTATCGCATCGAAACGCTCGCAATCGCAATCGAAACAGCAAAAATCGTCGCACCGAACACTCGAACCAAGTGCCATCCGGCCGATTGCTATCCGACCGGGTTACCGTCCGAACGAGGTGACATCCGACCGGACTGTCATCCGGGCGAGATGCCATCCGACCGACCCGCCCCTTTTCACTTTGGGTATCCTATAAATACCCCACGTCACTTTCATTCTTTCCACTTTTGGCAAGTGACGTCCGACCAGCTCGTTTTCCTCGCTTTTTCTCTGATTTCTCGCAATCCCGGTAAGATCTCGTCCTAAATCTTGTACTTCCTTGATCTATACGCACTCCTACACCTTTCTATCTTTTAAATCTTAACTTTTAACCATGAAATCATCAAGATTCAAGGTGTTCTAGGATGACGTCATCATGTGTTCTTCAAGAACTTCATGTTTTGGCCTCAACCCACCAAGAACAACTTAGATCTAATCGATTTCCACATAAACGAACAAAGATCTTTCATAGATCTAAACATAATCACGGTGAAAAGGATTGATATAAGGTTTTCCAACTTTCTTTCAACTCTTTTACACTCAATGCATTCTAAACCGGTAGAATCGGAGCTTGTGCCGACTCACTACTCAATCTTGTGGTGGTATTGGTTCAAGATCCGTATTCTATCCACGAGATAATCGATTTCGGGTTAACTAAGAACTATCATATTAAACCGGTGGACTGAACGAACTTGGGTGGTTCCTGTTCAGTCGGGTCACTAGAGCATAGGATGGGACACTGTTGGTTAGCACGATATCACCACATCTCGGTAACACGACAAACGATCAACACAACCAAGTGTAAGACGAACGGAACAACCAGGACGGAGTGCCGTCTGACCGGACTACTGTCCGAACAGATAGCCATCTGAGCGACCGGCTGTCCTAAAACGACTTGCACCTTGGGTCCCACACTTAACTATTTTTCCAACGATTGAAGTCTGGTTGCTGAACGAGTCGTTGTCCGACCGGACTACCATCCGAACGGACAGCCACCCGAACCATGAAACATTTGGACTTTAACAGTTAAACAATTTTCAACATGTTTAGTAACAGGGTTGCCACCCGGACGGATGGGCATCCGACCGAGTGACCACCCTGCTGTGAACTTGTTCTCACCGAGGAACCTCGCCACTCGAGTCGCCGTCCGATCGGACTACCGTCCGACCGACCGACTTGAAAGGTAGAGATACTTCAATGTTTTCAAAATGCTACAACGAAAACTTCAAAAGTCAAGCCATCATACACAAAACACATCCTTCTCAAAGGAAGAAACAATCCACTCGAATAGTCATCCGACCGGACTACCGTCCGACTGAATAACCATCCGAACGGATTGTCATCCGCACGAACTGGCCGTCTGATCGGATTACCATCCGACCGAACTGCTGTCCGAGCCACTTACACCTTGCATCGTTTTACGCATCGCTTATCATTATGCTATCCATCTATTCAGGCTAACCCTACTCTCTAGCGCTCCCTTCAATCCATCAACCGCTGTGAGTATACTTGATCCCTTTTTGCTTTATGCACTTTTGGGTGTTACATACGTTACGAATATTCAAATCACATCGAACACACTACTCAATACTATTTAAACGCTAACCGTTACCGCATGTTATACGTGGCTTATTGAATGCTTGTTTGTTATGTTTACACATGGAATGCTGTCTACCTGCCTTAGCAACGATAGTACTATAGTTTGGACTCAGCACCCGCTCACGCGGGGGTTGTTAAGGACAATTATTTGCATGGATTACAGTGGTGATCATGTATTACGAACTGCCTTGGGCAGTCAACCCGCAGTCATTGGTATCGATAGGTCTATGTCGATAACTAACATGCCTCATTTCACTCTGTGTACGTGCTGGTTATGCGTAAATGCTTTCGAACTCTATATGCTATTATCAAACTTGTATGCTCACCTTCACACTATGTGTATTGACTTTTATTTCAACGTTTGTGACGGGTGCTTAGGATGCTTATCTGCTAGGAAATCGAGGCTAGAATAAGGTCTTAGAGGCCAACAAATAGTTGTCTGTACAAATGAAATCAAGGGTCTCTAGAAGCAGATAAACAATTGGGCTATTTGAAATCTGAGTTGTCGAAACAGAGCTATTTGCCTAGATTTTGTCTGTAATAATTTGTTTACCTTTTGAGACATGGTATGGGACATGTTACTTTAAATTGATTGGTAATGATAATTGTTATGGAAACTTCTGGACAATCTGTTTCGCTCAGTGCCATGCCTCGATGTTTCTGCCATCGGTTGGGGTGTGGCAATTATATGTAAAAAATGTTTTCTATCACACGAAGTTCATTCACGGGTTATTATACATCGTTGACCCGTTTATACTTATGCGCTTATTTTTGACCTGTTAAGGGTATTTAAGTGCTTTAATGCATAAGCCACACTTATTCACTTCTAACTTCATATTTTCACATTGCTTTTTGAGGGGTCTTCCACCACAACTACTATTGTGGTGGATTTTATGTGTATCTATTGTTTCTCCCAAATTTACCCCTTTCGGATTTTCAATTTACGGCAAAGGCCATTTTGATACATTTAACCCAAAAGGGCATATGCTTACAACTTTTATACTTCTCTATAACTTACATGATCACGACATATGTTCTTAAACCATCCCTAAGGGTTGTTTTCCCGATTTACCCATCAAGGGCGTTTTTGTCAACTTTAGCCCCTCATTTTACGTCGAAGGACTTTCGCTACCCATTTGACCGAATTCGTATATTTAACTAAATTTAGTTATGCGTACCTGGCTCGGATCAACATATTGACCCGTTTGATACCTTGCGTCCATAATATACTAATTCATAGTACTGCTAAATCATAAGCGTTTTATCCTGTGCGCATAAGACTCGACAAGCACTTATTAGTCATTATCGGTCAAATGGTATCTACATTACCATTTGACCCGTTTGGTCTAAACGATTAAACACTTTTGCGCTTATATTGTAATGGTATCTATTTACCATTTCATTAAATAACTCAATTCAGATTTCTCACCTCTTTAGCTATGTCTCTTAAACCCCTTTTTTTACTCGTTTAGACTTGCTTATAAAGTAGCCGTTCAAAAACCCATTTTATCTTAGTCTTTTCATGACTAGTTTACTGTTTCACCCCTTTTTACCATTAAACATGGTCTCTATCATTTATATTAGTTCCGACCCGTATCTTTTCGCGTCGGAAAGCATATTTCGGATATTATCTTTATTGCATTCATAACTTATAGAATAAACACGCATTCTACAGAAAGGTGTAAGTTTTACTTACCTCGCATCCGAACTACGCTTTTCCTTTCCTTCTTGATTCGTTTGACCCGCTCCCTTATCAAGCTTCCACCTAGCTCGTTAGGCGTCAAACTATCATCATAATTCGTAAGACAGTTAGATTAGTCATTATCAATTATGACTACCCCACCTTACGGGTCCTATGTCGAATTTATCACTCGATCAAATCATTGGTTAGTTTGACTTCCTAAAAGTCAATTGATCTATCAACATATTCAAATGCACATTTGGTTTATGGAACTCACTTAGACATTTTCATCCGAACTCTTAACAATTCAAGTTTTTGCACACCAACTAGTAGGTAATGTGATTTCTAGCATCTATAACATGATTTTAATATTAATTTCTTCATATCATACTAAAACCCATTTCAAGTCATGTATGAACAATTACTCAAACTTATAATTTGTTCAAGTATCTCTCATCAACCATCAACTATGATTATCTCTAGCACAAACATATCATCATCTTCATTATCTAGCCATAACCCACTTAGTACATACAAAGGAAATCACCAAATCCCTAGTTTTCAACACTAGTTCATCAAGTGTTTCATCTAGGGTTTGTTTCTAAGCATAAATTCAACACATATCACTCATATATTCCACTTTCATTCATGAATTTTGATCATGAGTGTTCATCATAAATTCTAAGACATCAAAAAATTACAAAATTTAACACACCTTACGATCCCCTTGACTTGGTGATCGTTTATACGTGATCATGCATTTGATTTGAGCTAGTTTTGCCCTTCAATTTGGTTGAATTGAGATGAGCTAGGGTTTGAGCTCCTGGCTCCTTCTTCTGATCGATTACACGCACACACACCTAGTGTGTGTGTAGTATTTAATTTTTAATGAATTAAGTTACAAATCTTTCCTTTTTAGCCCCTCTAGTTTGTAACTTTATAAAGAGGGTTATTACCCATGTTTTCTTCATTGTTTTAAGACACCTTTTTAACTTGGTTGATATACCTAGCTACTTGGTGAATTCAGGAAAGTTATGACTTAGTTTATTTTAAATCCTGTTAATTCGGGCCTCTTATAAACTTATTTCCTTAAAAGCTTTTATTCACGTTGTATTTAATATTAGGATTATCTATTTAAATCCTAATATTTATCGGGTTACTTTTACCACTAACGGTACTTTACCCGTCAATTAGAATTAACGGGGTTTGATTACCAAATTCGTTTTCGGGGTGTTACATTCCAGAAGATAAACGATTCAAGAATTGCAAAAAGAATGTGATGTAATGAAATTGTCATATCACACTGTAAAAGAATCTTATAAAACTTTAAAACGTAGAGTCAAAAGTCTGGATGATAGATTGTCTGCATGCCAGAAAACAACCAAATTTGTTGAAGCCAGATATAAAGGAAAACAAATGGTTTTAAAATCAATATTGCTGATGTTGCTAAACTTAAAAAAGAACTGGCTGAAAAAGAAAAATTGGTTAACAAACTTCAAAGTTATCATGTTTCTTCATACATTTTAGAACGTATTTTCAACATCACACGCGATGGTAAAGATTCAGAAAAAAACAAAAAGTGAATTGGGTCGGAATACCATCAGGTTCCACCACCGTTGGAGAATAATTATACATTCTATGATGGCGAAAAGGTAGAAAAAGGTATAAACATGGTTGACCAATTAACTGACAACATTGATGTGACTTACACCAAATCTGATGATCTGGATGATTCAGAGGTGGTTGGTAAGGTTGTTGAAAATGTTTTGACAGGGGAGTCTACCAAAATAGATAAGTTTGAATCACAAGATGAAAAAGAGGGAAGTTTTCATGATAGTTATCTTAAACATTCAAAATCTGAGAAAAATGCGAATGATGAGCCGATAGGATTGGCTTATACCATGATTGGATCGGACAAGTTATTCTCATATATTGAAGTCCCGATTCAGAATGTGATTTCGGATAAGATTGATAAAGTTTTCAAATTGGTAGAAATTGAAAAATCTAAAATTTCAAAATTTGCTGGGAAGAGTAAGAAAACTTTTTATAATAAATCTAGTTACAAAAAGAAAAACATGAAGGCTGGGTTGGGTTAAAAAAAGAAACAAGATCAAAAGAAACGATATGAAAAGACACTTTCTAAAAAACAGACAAACCTTATTCATGGAACAAGTTCTGAGAAAGAGAAAGAACTCCAATTTAGACGATAGTCTAATGAAGAGTTCTATACTCAAAAGAGACAACAACAACAGGTTAAAGATGTATCAAAGAGAACATGCTTTAAGTGTGGTCAAATTGGACATCTAGGTCGCAAGTGTCCAAATCCAAAACCTGTTGATGTTGAGAAAAAGAAAGTTGGAGTTAATCAGAAGTCAACCGAGTTTGGATCAAACAAACTTGGAAACCGAAACCAATGACACCCAAGGTTGAACCTAAACAGATTTGGAAACAAAAGGTTGATTTTTCAAAATCAAAACAAACTTGGAAGCCAAAAACATCCAATTTTGAACCAAAACAAATCTGGAAACCTAAAGTTGATTTGACTAAACATAACATTCAAACAGATTCAAGATTTTATCAAAGAAATGTTTCAAAAGGTCAAGTTTGGGTGGCAAAGAAACAAACGACTTCTATGAGCGCAAATTGGAAAATCGATAAGAATGAAAAGGTTATACCTTGCACCAAACATCATTAATCGTACTTCGATTAATCGTACTCATTTCACATTCAAATCATATACACACTTGACACATATTCGTTAACCTCGTAAACGCATGCTTATTTTACAAACGAACGATCGTAAATGCACGATTCTTATACGCTTTATACATGCAAAGACTTGATTAAACATTCACAATACGTAATCCATGTTTAAATACTTAGTTACATGTCCTACATACACAAAATACCTTGTTTTATACCTTACACCAAACACCAAGGACCATAAATGTCAAAAACCCAAAACTTGTGCGACTGACTTGTGCTGCGTGTCATGCATGATGTCTCGGTCTCTTCCGCGACCCGCGGAAAGGGTAGATCTGTAACACCCATCTAATTTACTTGATTTTAATAATAAATTATAACATTTCATTTAGAATATTGTTTAAGTAACCTACACATTCATTACAAAAGTTAACACGTAGCGATATGCTTAGTGAACCAACGTCTAAGTTTAGGATTTCAAAATTTGTTTAGCAACAATTACATCATAAACATTGTTTTAACCGAGTTAATTTATGCGGAAGCTTCGAAAGTATGTGTTCGGTTCTTCAAAAGTTTGCTTGACCGTCACCCGTAATCCTTGAGTACCTAAACTGAAATGTTTACATAAAACATTTGTATTAGATTACTTAGAATTAATACTTGACCGTAAATACGATCGAAGTGAACTTAAATATCTACAATTACAACATTTAAAACAAAAAGAAAAATAAAAGAACATTTTCAGACTATACCGTAACTTACGGTTCCACCGTAAGTTACGGTAGTCTCATTATAACCTTGGTCCACCGTACCTCAGTCGACCTCCACCGTAACATTCAGACACCTACCGTAAGTTACGGCGACACCGTAACTTACGGTAGTCCCTGTACATACATGTTTTAGTCCTTTTTGTTTGTTTTGCCCAAACACTTTTCCCAAATTCTTGTTCTATCACACCAACATATTAAATACTCGCATTTTAATATGTCGATTTTTTATCGATAACAATAAACGAATCAATCATAATAACAAGCAAGATTCATGCTTTATTTGATTATTCGACCCGTTTGGCTCGTCTAAGGAATCCTCCTTTGTGACGACTACCAACGAGTTCCAACCAAATTTGACCCATTATTCAATCTAGCGACATCACCGCTTAATTTCAATACAACCCTTATTCAACAATTCAATTACGCATAATATAATCATCAAATTCTACTTAATGTAACGGGTCAAGTTACATACCTTAGTGCACGCCCTTTAACCGCGAATCGCCACCGGCTTGTCCACCTGACGTTCCGGTATCCTTTCCTATAGAGTTCAATTTTATCATATTTAGAACTCTTTGTAATCACATTTCGCATAATAGCCAAAACATCACAATTTGGTGTTTTAACTACAAAATTCTAGTTTCAAGCCTTCTTTGAGGCATTTCAACAAACACTTCATAGGCAGAATTTTTTTATATCTTTCGTATTCAATTTCATAGCTTGCTGCTAATTAGCTAACTTGACAACAATAAAGCCCTCATATAGTATTTAAACATCATACCTTTCTGGAATCACTTTCTATAATCAAATTACACTAGGATAATCATTCTAAACCCTAATGTTCATCATTATCTTGTAAAACCCACCACCCACCTTCAAGGTGTTCATGGAATTCCCTGAATTTGAACATGATTTCACATGTAGTTGTCTAGGTTTCACTTCTAGACACTATATCATCCCTAATCTAACCAAATAACACACATGCAACATCTGATTTCGGATTTTCCAAAATCATGAGAATTTCAAGTTTAGAGATTTCATCAGATTTTACATACCTTATAATCCTCTTGCAATGAGGATCACGATTCTAAGCTTTAAATTCGATTCCGACTTGGATTGAGCCTTCAATTTACTGATTTTGTGTGTGATAGAGTTTTAGAATGGGGGTGTCGCCCCCCTGCTTGTTCTTGATCGACCAGCCCCCAAGTGGGGTGTTTGGTTTTTATTTTTTATCAAATTCTACAACACAAGTTTCCAGCCATCGCCTTTGTCGCATATTTAACTCCTTCTGATCAAAGAAGTATTTCAAGCTCTTGTGGTCGGTGAATATGGTGCACTTTACCCCATACAAGTAATGCCTCGATATTTTTAATGCAAATACCACCACAGCCAACTCGAGATCGTGCGTGGGATATTTCTTCTCGTGTATCTTCAATTGTCTCGAGGCATAGGCTATTACCTTGCCCCGTTGCATCAACACGCAACCGAGCCCCGATAGTGAAGCATCCGAATAAACCACCATGTCTTCGACTCCGTCTGGCAATGTCAATACCGGAGCTTGAGTTAACTTTTCTTTTAGCGTTTGAAACGCTTTCTCTTGATCGGCACCCCAAATGAACTTTTCTTTCTTCCGTGTTAGCTTTGTTAGCGGTGACGCAATCTTGGATAAATCTTGAATGAATCTCCTATAATATCCCGCAAGCCCCAAAAAGCTTCTAATTTCAGAAGGGTTCGTTGGGGGACTCCATTTTGACACAGCCTCTATTTTCGACGGATCCACCAAAACTCCGTCCGCACTTATGACATGGCCAAGAAATTGTACCTCTCGTAACCAAAAGGCACATTTAGAGAATTTTGCATATAACTTCTCTCGTCTAAGTGTCTCTAACACTTCTTGTAAGTGGTGTGCGTGTTCAGCTTCACTTTTCGAATACACTAAGATATCATCGACAAACACAATGACCGACTTATCCAACATTGGCTTGCAAACCCGGTTCATGAGGTCCATGAAAGCCGCGGGTGCGTTTGTTAGCCCAAATGACATCACGAGGAATTCGTAATGTCCGTATCTCGTGCGGAAGGCTGTTTTTGGCACATCTTCTTCTTTGACCTTTAGTTGGTGATACCCCGATCTAAGGTCAATTTTTGAAAACCAGTTCGCACCTTGTAGTTGGTCGAATAAATCATCTATCCTCGGGAGCGGGTATCGGTTCTTTACCGTGAGTTTGTTTAACTCCCGGTAATCGATACACATACGCATGCTCCCGTCTTTCTTTCTCACGAACAACACCGGTGCGCCCCAAGGAGACACACTCAGCCTTATGAATCCCTTGTCAAGCAGGTCTTGGATTTGAGACATCAACTCTTGTAATTCCGACGGTGCAAGTCGGTACGGGGCTTTTGCTACGGGTTTCGCGCCCGGAATCAATTCGATCCCAAACTCTATTTCCCGTTCAGGCGGTATCCCCGGTAAATCCTCCGGAAACACATCTTCATAATCTCGTACTACCGGTACATCTCCAATCTTTCGTGATTCTTTTTCGGGCTCATTAGCGTATATCATGAATGCCTTGCATCCTCGCTTCATATGCTTGTGAGCTTTCAACATTGAGCATACTATGGGGTTGCCTCCTTTTTCGCCATAAATGGTGACGTGTTTTCCGCTCGGAGATGTTAGTTTTATCTCTTTACGAAAACACACGATCTTTGCATGGTGTTGAGATAGCCAATCCATCCCAACGACTACTTGAAATTCTCCCATTGATATCGGGATTAGGTTTATCAAATATTCTTCGTCGTCAATGCTTAGTTTACAGTTTTTACATACATCACAAACAATAAAGCTCTTGTTATTACCTATCTCTACTTCTAAGGGCACAGGTAATTTTGTTAGAACAAATGAAGGATGTCGAATAAATCCATATGAAACAAAGGATTTATTCGCACCCGTATCAAATAACACGCGTGCAGGAATCGAATTTACAGCAAATATACCTGAGACCACGTCAGGTTCAACCTTTGCTTCTGCGGCAGTTAGTTGAAAAGACCTTGCCTTTGCTTTTGGGGCCTCACCTTTCGGGTCCTGCCCATCTTTCTTTCCAACCAGTTCCGGGCATTCCGACTTTTTATGACCCGTTCGATAACAATTGTAACAAACCGTCACTTTCTCCGGGCACGATATAGCCATATGTCCCGTTTTTTTGCATATGGGACAAGGCTTATCCTTGTAACGACATTCGCCTTTATGACCCTTTCCGCAGATTCTGCAACTTGGCGACCCTCCTTTCGTATCGAATTTCTTTGCGGTTTCGTTTGTTCGTGCCTTCTTAGCAGGGCTTGGGTTTACATCTTGTGCTTTCCGTTCACCCCTTTCAATGCTCTTTTTCAGTTCAATCTCCCTTTCCCGAGCAGCATTTATGATCTCGGGAAGGGTCTCGTATTTGGAAGGGGTGATAAATTCCCTATACTCAGCACTCAACATGTTATGGTAGTAGTATATCTTTTGTTCTTCATTCGTCACTAGATCATCGCAAAACTTCATCTTATCCATAAACGTTGCCGTAATCTTGTCTATGGTCTCACTCTTGTGCCTAAGTTGCATGAACTCCTCCTTGATTTTATTCATAACCGCTTTGGGGCTATGATGCTTAAGAAATGGCGTCTTGAATTCTGCCCAAGTCATGACCTTAGCAGCTTCAATACCGATCTCTCTCTTTTTGTTATCCCACCAATCTTTCGCTTGACTCCTTAGTTGACCCGTACCATAGGCTACGTAGTCATCTTCGTCACAATGGGTCCTCTCGAATACCCCTTCGTTATCACTTAGCCATCGTTGGCACACTATTGGGTCAACCTCCCCATTATATATTGGTGGTTTACAAGCCATGAATTCCTTGTATGAACAAGGCTTTCGTCCTCCATGCTTTTCCTTTGCTAAATTTGAATCATCTTCCAATTTCTTGATTCTATCTTCTACTATTGATAAAACTGTGTTTTGAATTTTATCAATAAAGCCCGACAAACTGTTTTCGATCGCCTTTCCAACCTCTTCGGCAATCACTTCTCTCATTTGTTCGGTGACTTTTGGCACCGCATCATCATTACCTCCATCTGCCATCTCTATTTCTAAAATGTTTACATAGGTCGTTAAACATTCCATTTATAACACATGCTTTACTTGTTTTGATTCAATCAAGTTCATAACTTGATTTAATCGTTCTTGTTTTGATTCAATCAAGTTCATAACTTGATTTAATCGTTCTTGCTTTGATTCAATCAAGTTCATAACTTGATTTAATCGTTCTTGTTTTGATTCAATCAAGTTCATAACTTGATTTAATCGTTCTTGCTTTGATTCAATCAAGTTCATAACTTGATTTAATCGTTCTTGCTTTGATTCAATCAAGTTCATAACTTGATTTAATCGTTCTTGTTTTGATTCAATCAAGTTCATAACTTGATTTAATCGTTCTTGCTTTGATTCAATCAAGTTCATAACTTGATTTAATCGTTCTTGCTTTTTGCATTTCTTGTATTTGAATGAGCTTACACGCTCTTTTCATGCATATTTGTTCATTTCTCATTCTTTACATAATACATAATTTATTAACAAAAGAAGTTAATTCTTACCGGACGATCGATCAAGCTTGAACCGAACACTTTGTTGACAACCTTAGGCTCTGATTACCAACTTGTAACACCCATCTAATTTACCTGATTTTAATAATAAATTATAACATTTCATTTAGAATATTGTTTAAGTAACCTACACATTCATTACAAAAGTTAACACGTAGCGATATGCTTAGTGAACCAACGACTAAGTTTTAGGATTTCAAAAGTTGTTTAGCAACAATTACATCATAAACATTGTTTTAACCGAGTTAATTTATGCGGAAGCTTCGAAAGTATGTGTTCGGTTCTTCAAAAGTTTGCTTGACCGTCACCCGTAATCCTTGAGTACCTAAACTGAAATGTTTACATAAAACATTTGTATTAGATTGCTTAGAATTAATACTTGACCGTAAATACGATCGAAGTGAACTTAAATATCTACAATTACAACATTTAAAACAAAAAGAAAAATAAAAGAACATTTTCAGACTATACCGTAACTTACGGTTCCACCGTAAGTTACGGTAGTCTCATTATAACCTTGGTCCACCGTACCTCAGTCGACCTCCACCGTAACATTCAGACACCTACCGTAAGTTACGGCGACACCGTAACTTACGGTAGTCCCTGTACATACATGTTTTAGCCCTTTTTGTTTGTTTTGCCCAAACATTTTTCCCAAATTCTTGTTCTATCACACCAACATATTAAATACTCGCATTTTAATATGTCGATTTTTTATCGATAACAATAAACGAATCAATCATAATAACAAGCAAGATTCATGCTTTATTTGATTATTCGACCCGTTTGGCTCGTCTAAGGAATCCTCCTTTGTGACGACTACCAACAAGTTCCAACCAAATTTGACCCATTATTCAATCTAGCGACATCACCGCTTAATTTCAATACAACCCTTATTCAACAATTCAATTACGCATAATATAATCATCAAATTCTACTTAATGTAACGGGTCAAGTTACATACCTTAGTGCACGCCCTTTAACCGCGAATCGCCACCGGCTTGTCCACTTGACGTTCCGGTATCCTTTCCTATAGAGTTCAATTTTATCATTTTTAGAACTCTTTGTAATCACATTTCGCATAATAGCCAAAACATCACAATTTGGTGTTTTAACTACAAAATTCTAGTTTCAAGCCTTCTTTGAGGCATTTCAACAAACACTTCATAGGCAGAATTTTTTTATATCTTTCGTATTCAATTTCATAGCTTGCTGCTAATTAGCTAACTTGACAACAATAAAGCCCTCATATAGTATTTAAACATCATACCTTTCTGGAATCACTTTCTATAATCAAATTACACTAGGATAATCATTCTAAACCCTAATGTTCATCATTATCTTGTAAAACCCACCACCCACCTTCAAGGTGTTCATGGAATTCCCTGAATTTGAACATGATTTCACATGTAGTTGTCTAGGTTTCACTTCTAGACACTATATCATCCCTAATCTAACCAAATAACACACATGCAACATCTGATTTCGGATTTTCCAAAATCATGAGAATTTCAAGTTTAGAGATTTCATCAGATTTTACATACCTTATAATCCTCTTGCAATGAGGATCACGATTCTAAGCTTTAAATTCGATTCCGACTTGGATTGAGCCTTCAATTTACTGATTTTGTGTGTGATAGAGTTTTAGAATGGGGGTGTCGCCCCCCTGCTTGTTCTTGATCGACCAGCCTCCAAGTGGGGTGTTTGGTTTTTATTTTTTATCAAATTCTACAACACAAGTTTCACTTTTATCATCTTTGGTCCCTTCACTTTTTATTTAACATATAGTTTTGGTTATTTAACCCTATTTCATGTTATTTCTAGACTTTTTGTTAACTAGGTTAAATTCCTAGTTGGTAAATTCTCATTTATTATACTTTATAATTTTAGTATAAAGTTTTATATTTTCGGGGTGTTACAAGATCCATAGCTGAACCTTTTCACCCTACGCATTGGTTTGTTTTTGACACCTAACTCCCAACTAACTCACTTTAATTCACTCCCAACTACTAACCCTAATCCCCCACTATATATATACCTATTCTAACACCCATTTTCACTTTCCAAACTCTTCAAACACCCTCAAATCCTCTTAAATCATCCAATTTTCAAGTTTTGGCAGGTTGTATCCTTGCTCAAAACAGTGAGTTTTGAGCAATTTTCTTCCACTTTTCTTCACGTTTTCTTGTACCAATCTACTTGGATGACCTTCAACGATGTTATCCAAGATTCACCAAGGTGTAATCACAAGATACATCACTTATATAAGGCTTGAAAGTCAGATTTATTTTCTGATTTGTATAAACATATTGTAACTTCATTTTTCTTCAACTTTTCTTCATCATTTCTTTTTTCGCAAAGCTTGGAACACCTCTAGGAATGTTTCCACAGGTTCACCATGGTAAACCAAGGTGGAACAACACCATTTTGAGGTCCAAACTTTCTGTTTAGGAAGAATACTTGTTATGCTTTCATAAAACTATATTTTCTTGATGTTATCTTATGCCTACTTGTTCTTGAACCTATCTAAGGTTATGAGACTTGTTAGGAATAGATTCTTATGAGTTTAAAAGGTGCAAACACCTCTAAACTTTATGTTTTTGTTCAATGTTCATGTGCTTTTTGTTTCTTTGCTAAAATTTGGTGGAATCTTATACCCACCATGCTCATAACTTAGTCTATATTTGTGGGTTTGTGTTGCTATAGGAGTAGCACACCACCCGACGGGGTATTGTTAAGTTAACATGCTTTACGGTCTCGATTACTTCAGTGTCGAGGGCGCACATTGTACATTATGGTCTCGTTCACTTCGGTGACGAGGGATGCACATTATTCTTGTGGACACTCGGGTTTGGCCTATAGATATGCATGCTAGCTTCAACTTTGTATATCAATTGCCATGTTGGATTTGAGACTACCTTTTATACTTATATGCTAGTATTCCAAAACTTGTATACTCGCCAATACTTTTGTGCTGAACTATAATTTAAAACATGTTGCAGGATTTTGATGATGATGATGATGATGCACGAAATCTAGTAGGATGCCCAGAAACGCACTTAAACATTGATACTTGTTGTACTGTAATTCATTTTGTTTTGCTTGTTGTATTATATTTCAAACGATGTAATTGATTCTTTTAGCAATGAAATGAAATTTATTATTAAATACTTATCACAATTTAGTGTTATGAAGTCTCGAGCAATCTATTTCGTCTCACTCCGATGTTTCCGCCATCGGTTGGGGCGTGACACTGTTTTATCAGTTTCTTCACGCTGTATTTTACGAGTTTCTAGTTTCTTCATATTGTGCTTTATTATGGTGTTGTGTTTTACTACACTTGAAGTTGGATACAAGATGTGTTTCACAGTAGTGTGTTTTAGTGATAAAACACAACGTGACGAACTAGATGAAATACGAATTGAATGTGCTTTAGAAGAATATGATGAATGCGAATGAAATGATAAGCATGATGTCAATCGTGCTTATATTTCAATCTGAATTTGTTATCTTGATCCATGATTCTAGCTATTTTTTGTATGAAAGAGGGTTTTCTATAATTGGTTTTAGAGAGAGAGGTAAAACCGTGAGATTGTAGGGGCATGTGTTATTTATGACAGTTATTTGACTGATTTAAAACATGTAAAATGACCAGACTACCTCTAACTTATTGTGACAATTAATTAATGACATACAAATATTACAAAAAATGCCACTGACTTGATCTCAACCATTAAACGCACCCATCGGATGACTCAGATCACTTCCTACACAGTAACATTCCCAAAAAAAATTATTTATAAAATTTAAGATAAAGTATATAAAAACTTATGTTATTAAAGGGATAGATTATGGGTAAGTTGACTATTAGAAATATGAAGTACCTGGACGGGCCTAGGAACCGTTTAATAATTAAATTATAAAAATACAATATATTTGAACATACTCCGTTTTTAATGAAACTTGGTTCAAAATGTAGATAAGATTATTCTCGTTCTAATGACATATTCATTATTTTATAAAACGACATATTTTAGAAGTTATACACGCCGAATAAATGAAGCAGCTGAATTAATTATAATATATATATATATATATATATAATAAAATAATAATTAAATAAACTTACATATCATATATGTAAGTACGTGAGTTTTGAAAGAAAAAAAACAAAAATCAACTTTACTTTTAATATATAGATATGTACGTGTCACATTTAAATAAAATAATATTAAATTTAAAACAATTTTAATTTGAATGTTGACGCATGTATGTATGACTGTCCATTTTACTTGTACTCCAAACTTTCAAAATAGTATAAATAGAAGCATAGTGCAAACATTCAAATTGTTCAAAATATTCTGCTGGCTACTCTCTCGCCATCCCTCTATATATGTATATTCTTTTTCATTCACTTCATAATAATAATAATAATAATAATAATAATAATAAAGCTCTGCCCCGTTTTAAGTGTTTTAACCCTTGATCACTGATACCCTGTCCGATTGATTTAGGGACCCGTAACGCATGTCAAGGCTCTGCCCGACTAAGTTCTTTAGGGTTCTGTCTCGTGACGTAGGGATAAAGTGAATTCGGTTACTATACTTAACACGAGTACATTATATATTTTATTAAATAGTATAACAACCCTCCTAAAACACCCCTAACACCCCTAGACGTCCTAAAATATACCCTGTGTATGAAAAACGGCCTTGAAATACCTTTATTTTACAAAAATTAAATAAAAACAAATATATATGGCCGCTCGCGGGGCGCGACACAGACAAGAGAGTCTGTCGCGGGCCGCGACCCATTGACACCAGGCCGCACCCTAGCCCGCCACGTGGCGTGACACCCGACAAGCCTATACCGGTGACTAACCAAGGCTAGGGCCTACCATAAACCCTCGCAGGCAGCGAAAGCCCTCACTAAAACTCTCGCGGGGTGCGAGAAAGTGGCGGATCAGCCCTATAGATAGATGAGATCGGCTTCAGTTCACAATTCGCTCATAACTCGATTCTCTCTCTCTCAATTCTGAATTAATAGGATTCTGCTCGGGCATTATATCCCCCTCATTAGCGAAGCTCTGCCTCGTTGTAAGTATCATAACCCCTGGTTACGTATTAGGTACGCTACCCGATTGATCTAGTGCTCCGTAACGGGTGTCGAGGCTCTGCCCGACGTAGTCGTTGGAGTTCTGTCTCCGGGAGGGTAAACTAATGTAAAATTTGGGTTATATACTAACACGTGTGCGTTGTTTAATTAATAGATTATAACCAGAAAATCAAAGGAAAAACCTAAAGTAGCAATGTGAGTAATCTCCTTTTTGTAAACTGTTTTCACAAAACCTTTATTTATTTTAAATTATAAATAGCAGTGATTGAGTCTTTGTAATTCTTCAATTACTGCCGGTATGTTGGGGTTTTGTATACAAAATGTGGAACACGTTACCATTGGACAAAGAATTAGCCAATGTGTAATATGACCCACCAGTCATGATTGCAGTACTGAATGAGTAATTGTGTAGATATAAACATTGTAATCCCTCTCAATACTGTGAAATGATAAAACTTGTTTTGATTAAATTGGGATTCACTCGCCAGTATTTCTTGCTGATAAAACTTTTTAAAACGCGTTTCTGGTAACTTAGTATGAAGCTAATAGAAGCTAGCTGGAGAGCACTGAAGGCTTAGAAAAGTGGCTATAAAAGTTACCCAAATAAAAAGGAGATTTTAATTTCAATACTTAGAGTTTATCCCTATAAATGTATTGTAAAGAAAACTTGGGTTTTATCCCATTTATCTAATTTAAACATTTTGGTGTTTAACACTGATAAAAATATTTCCTAACTACGGTCCTGATGAAAATTTCCGCTGCCAAATTAATAAACATCGATACCATCTGACTGGTTCGCGGCTCCCGCTCCCAGGATGGGGTCAGGGGCTGTGACAGAAGGTGGTATCAGAGCCACTGGTTTAAGCCATTTAGGTGTTCTTTTAATATCTAAAACTTAACCATTTTGTTAGGAAATTAATGTAATAAATTATGTGTTATTCTGTGTAGATAAATCTTAATATTCATATTATGATTCTTATGTTTTGAGTTCACAATACGAGTGACCAATATGATTAACCCATAGGCTACCTAGGCAGGTGTATTATATTTCTAATAAAATATAACACGTACGTTATGTTTTAACTAAACAGACACTTCTCTATTTAGAATTGCACTTTATGGTCTATAGTTTTATAGCATAGATTTGTATTAACGTAAATTTATATATTATAAAACATAGCCCTATATTCATTCCATAGATTCCATAAGGTCAAATATTTAGTATTTTATTTTAATATAAATATAACACCTCCCAGACAATGAATATAAAATGTAAAAATATATTTTAGTAATATAAAAAATATATATTGTGAACATATATATAAAAAAAACAGATAAACAGACCTAGTATGTATAATATAATAATGAGTTAACATATTATTTTTATTATATTATTATTAGTTTTTAATATTTTAGTAATATAATACTATTAATTATATCGATGAAAAAAAAATTTAATAGGATAAACGAAAGTTTTTTATTTTCATACATGATTGCTATATATAATCTTACGGTTAATCATTTACAAGTTAATATATATTATCAAACTATTCTATTGATTAACTAAATAATATTAATATTATTTTTCTAAATAAATAGAGAGAATGCCATTAATTGGAATCTTTCATTACAAGTTAAATATTACTATAATAATACACATAAAACTGTCTAGATTTTATGTACACTAAGACATATATATATATATATATATATATATATATATATATATATAGGGGATGGATCATGAGAAAACTAGTTTAAATGAGAAAACAAAAAAACTAACCAAAAAAACCTAAAAATATACCAAATTTTTTTTTTACAAATTTTTATAGAAAAATCGCTACTTTTTATGTATGGAAAAAAATTTAATTTTTTTTTTTTGTACTGCACATGTGCACTAATACATAAAGCTTAAACAACTTACCCCACCCCCCACCGACACCCCCCAAAAACCTAAACCCCCCACCCCCACCCCCCAAAAACCTAAATTCACCCTCCCACCAAAAGCCTAACCCCCCCCCCCCCCACCCCTCAAAAACCTAAACCCCCCACCCCCACCCTCCCGAAAACCTAAAACTAAACCCTAAACATAAACCCGAAAAAAAAACTAAACCCCCCCACCCCCAGCCCCCAAAAACCTAAACCCCCTCCCCCCACACCCAAAAACCTAATCCTAATCCTAAACCTCCAAAAAAACTAACCCTAAAAGCTAAACTAGACTTAAAAAGCTAATTTTAAGCATGTAATGCAATTGTAGTACATGTTATATTTCACATGTGCACTACTATAATAATAGTATTGAAAACAAGACGACACCATAAATCTTTTTTCTATGTCATAAAAAATATGCTCGAATATACTTGAATGAAAGATACAAAAAAATGTGATCTTATGGTGCCATTTTTGTTTTAAAATGATAACGTATGGAGAAATGGGAAATGTTTGAAAAGTTATATATTTTTTTTCCAATTTTACCCCTCCTTCATTAAAAGTCTCCCCCCTCCTTTTTAGTGGTTTTTAGTTAGTTTTCTAGTTTTCTCATTTATATCTAGTTTTCTCATGATCCTCTCCCTATATATATATATATATATATATATATATATATATATAGGGTGAGGATTTAGAGAGAACGACTAAAAGTGTGAGAACGGTGAGAACGATTAGGAACCGTCAGATCAAAACAATCTATGGACTACATGACGCGGTGACATTTTCGTAAATAAATATCACTTTTATTAGTGTGGCGCGCTTCCATAAGGGCAAAAAGGTAAATGTCCATATACAAAACACATCAAAGCCTGACCGAAACATATATACTTCCTAGAAAAACCTCTCCGAAACCAACGTAAAACGCGAAAACCCTAGAAAAAGCGAAACAACAAAAACTATGAAGTCGATAGATCAAACCAGATCCAGAGGAAAAAAAACATAGTGAGTTAACTTCGATATACATTGTGCTAGTTTATGCTGCTTTTGGCGTTCTAATTTTAACAAAAATTTGCAGTTTCTACAAGGGGGAAGGGGAAGGGTCATCTGCTCCAAAACACCAAAAAAACGAAGGAGCAACGAAAGAAGACAACAAGAGGACATGGTACACAAAATGTTACTATTCGTGATGTAAAAATACACTTTCATACTTTGTTGCCAAAACGCCAAAATATGTATCGTTTGTTACTAAAGGCCACAACACATGAATCCTGTCATAGCTTTGTTACTAAACGCCAAAAAATGTATGGTTTCTGTTATAAACGCAATTTAACTGTTATTGAGCTATTCAACAACTATAATCTCTTATTGATTTATAAAACACCATAAATGTATAATAGTTATGTTAAATTATACTATTAAAACGCCATAAAATAAAACGCCATGACATCATTTTTTACAGGCGAAGAGAGGTTAAGATTGAGAATAAATGTCCATACTGGAAAGACCCAAAACGCCAATAAGAGGAAGGCATTAAGTCAGAATGTGGAGGTTGAGGAAGAACCATATCATGAGTTCAGTGGGGCTAGGATCTTGTCAAGTGTAAAACCTACAAACTTGACTGGATGGTTTATGAATCTAAACAAAAATCAAAGACAGACAGTACACCAAATGGGGTTTGGTGCTACACTAAGATTGAAAATAGACATCGTACCGACAATGCTTGCATACTGGTTGGTTGAAAATTCTAAAGAAAAGACAAACACCCTAAATGTTGGCAACCATACCATACATATAAATGAAGAATTGGTAAACTCTTTAACGGGTATACCAAATGGAAGGGTGCCCGTGAACATGAAAAAAAGACCAACAGCTAAAGACCACGTGGTGGCTGAGTGGAAAGCACAGTTCCGAGGGTTGGGTTGGGTTAACAGACCAACTGTGAAGATATACTTTGAAAACGTTTTGCCTATGATGCATGGCTTTGGGAGAGACTTCTGCCTAAATTTCCTTGTAGCATTCTTCCCTATAATGGGGCATGCAACTGACAATGCAGTCGTCAACAAACAATTCTTACACAATGTTACACCAAACGTTTAAATAAACCAAATGAACTAGTGTAGTTATATCATCCAATGCTTGCAACACGCCAAAACCGCATGGGTTCCCAAAAAGCATTACACAGGGCCACTGATCATATGGAAACATACATGGGGGATATAGCTAGTTGGAAAAGTGGTTTGGCAAACGAATCAACTCCAACAAAGACAGCTAAATGAACTAAGGGTAAAATACATTGAAAAAATCCTTTTTTCATAGCGAAAATGAAAACATAAAACTATTGACAAGTTGTCTAAATACATTCATGGCTTTAGGGGGAGAAAGAATACTTAAGTTGTTTGACAAAACAGACGAGAGAATAGCAAAACGAATGTTAGAATATGTAGATTAGCTAAACGCCATGTATTTTAATGTTGACTATCGTGTTTTACTCTTTACATTATTACATCTACATGTTTGGTTGTGTGATCTACTACCGTATTTGTGCAAATCAAAGAAAACACCATGATTAGAAAAAGTAACAAATAGTAACCATTTAAAACATAAACAACATTAAAAAAGGGTTAAAAAAACTAAATTAAGACAAGTAGAAAACACAAAAACGCCAAATCTATAGGAAATCAATAAAACGCCATTAAAACATAAACTCCATTAGTAAAAAAATACTTTTTAAAAAAATGCCATGAAAAAACAAGCATAAAGATGAAAACGCCATTAAAACATTAACGCCATTCGTAAAAAATACACTTTTTAAAAAAAACGCCATGTAAACTAGCATAAAGATGAAAACGCCATATATATTTAATTATTTTTGGGCAAAAGAATCATAACGCCATTGTTTAGCTGGAAGTGGACAATGACAATCGTACCCCAGCATAACAATTAGCGCTCCCTGCCACGTGTTGGGCCAGAATCCGTTCTCACCGTTCTCACACTTTTCACCGTTCTCTCCTGATCCCGTTTCTATATATATATATATATGTTGGTGCATATGTCTGTCGACTTCGTCTTGTATCGAGTCTTGTATTAGATTAGAATGATCAGGGCACGAAATACGAGAAAAGTGTGATTGTGACCATTTCGCACGAAAGGGGTCTTGCCCATTTCGCTCGGAATAAGTTGCCTATATATAGTGGCCCTGTTCATTTCATTTGTAACTTTTCGATTCCAGAGCCGAAGTGCTGCTGAAGTGTCTACTGCCTGTAAAAAGCTGTTATATCAATCTAAAAGACAATTAGAGAGTATATCAAGTTGTTTCAAAGTCGATACGTTAGTAACAAACCTTGTGTTATATAAACAAGGTTAGGCTTTAGGGTTTAGGTTAATCAGCCAAAACAGTTTTAGAGAGAATTCGTGAGAGGCAATAGGGCTTTGGACGAATTTGAGTGTTGGTTAGGGAACTTGATTGATTGTAATCAGTTTGATAGATAATCAATAAAGATCTGGTTTGAAAGTGAATTGCTGATTTCTATTCCTACACATTTTCTGCTATATTCTGATCAAGAGGATTCCGCACTCTTGATTAGATTGACAATTCTGTGAAAGATCCATACGAATAGGGGACCTACAATTGGTATCAGAGCATTAGGCTCTTGAAGGCTCGGTTCAGAATTGTTAGCGGCAGAATCAGGAAGTTTTTTCGAAAATTTTGAAACCTGAAAAATTAGGGTTTCGAAATTTTTTGTTGGTTTGATAAAATTTTTGAAATTGTTGGCTGTTTTTGATCTTCTGTTTTGTTTGATTGATGTTTTTCAAGTTTTAGGGTTTTCAGGACAGTTTTTGGTTGATTGTTTTGAAGAATTTTGGCTGAGAAACTTGAAGATTCGAAGACTGTTCTTCGTGTTCTTCATTAAGTTCATCAAAATTTTGTCAAAACTTTGCTGATTTGCTTGTTTGATTTTGCAGATTTGTGTTGGAGAAGAGAAAGAAACATCAGAATTTTCGAAAAGATTAAGTTTCCAGATATACTGTCCAGCGAAATTATAAGACGTGCGAATTTAACAGATCTGCGAACTAATCAGCGAAATAAATCCAAAGGCGACTTTGGTAACCGTATAATTATCCACAGCGAAATTATCACGGTTTCGGCGACTTTATCAGTCATCGTATTCGCGAAATTAAGCAGCGAATTTAATCTGCGAAGTTAACCAGCATAATTAGCAGCGAATTTAACACTGTTGACCAGCGAAATTAACAAGATTTTACGGTTAAAATGGATTGAATTTCACATATAACACGCGTAATACTGTTTTAAACAATCCTTGAAAGAATTAGACCTAATATCAACCTAAAACCTATTCAGTTTGACTAAAATCAGACCGAAAGTATGACATCAGCAATTCATTTCGCACAGATTGGATAGTGTTGTTTCTTTTCGCTTGAAATTGGTTTCATTTTGCACGGATTGACAAGCATTTGTTCTATTTCGCACGAAATAGCTCATTTCGTGTGAAAACATCCTCATTTCACACGAAATTACCCATTTCGTTTGAGAGTTTATCATTTTGTACGAAATCATCCATTTCGTACGAAATCATCCATTTCGCATAAAAAGGATCATTTCGTGTGAAGGGGTCATATCGTGTGATTGTCCATTTCGCTTGAGATTGGTTGTTAAGTTTCCATTTCGTTTGAAAGGCTGTATTTGTTAAACATTGAACCGAAACATGGAAGAAGAGTTTTACAACGCGTTTGCTACTGCCCCGGGTACTCCTGTTACCATTGCTCAGAGCGTGAACATGGAAAATGAAACAGGAACTTTGCAAAAACCCCCGAAGCTAATGGGCATTGAAGAATACTATGGTTGGAAAGACCGATTCGAAAAATGGGTTCAAGCAAATCATTTGAGGTCTTGGGAGTGTATTGAAAAGAAGTATGTTAAACCTCGTACATATGTGGGTGTTATCAAAACTATTTCTGAATTGTCGGATAAAGAGAGAGATATGTACAAGGCAGAAAAAATGATGATCAGTCTACTTCAGCAAGCTGTGAAAGAAGACATCTTCATATTACTTCAACACGACAATACTTCACGTTCGATCTGGGAAGCACTTCGAATTAAGTTTGAGGGAAGTACGGAGATGATCAGGAGTAAGAAATCATTGTTAAAGAAAGATTTCGATTTGTTTACTAGCTTGCCGAGTGAAACTACAAAGAAGCTGATTGAGAGATATTGTCATTTAGTTCGATCAATGTTACTGTTGGATATCAACAAAGATCGAGAAGAATGGGTTGACAAATTAGCTGATGCTTTACCTCAGAAAGAATGGGGTACATATTTGATGATCTTAAAAAACACTGGAGAATATGATAAATTGACAATTTCTCAGTTCATAGAGAAACTTGAAGGACAAGATCTTGACCAACAAAAGATTGCTAGAATGAACAATCCGAGTGGTCAACAAGATATCAAGATGTATTACAAAGGTAATGTTCATAATATTGAAGCAAGTCCGAAGATCCAAACAGCTTTTAGTGCAGAAAACTCATCCGGATCAGTCAATCAAAGTACAATCAGCAACAGTGGATTTTCTTCATACTCAAGTGTTAATCCAAATGTTTCAACTCCAAATCATCAGTTCCAAATCTCAAACAATAGTAATGGTCATGTGTTACACTGCAACATCACGTTGCATCTTCAGAATGGTCAAAATTTCTCTGAAGAAGTCGCTAAAGATCATATGGCATTACTAGCTAAAGTATTAGAATCATATGAGGGTTTGGTTGCAGGAAGGATCGGAAATCCTATGTTGACAAAAGAGGATTACGATCAGATCGATGCTGAGGAAATGGAGCTTATGGATATTAAGTGGTGTTTAGCGAGTGTTTTGAGGAGAGCTGAGAAATTTAAGATGATTACAGGAAGAGATGACTTTCGCGATGCTAATGTTTCTACTTTAGGTTTTGATAAATCTAAAGTTACTTGTTTTTTATGCAGGGAAAAAGGACATTTCAAGAGGGAATGTACCAATCGAGAAGCAGGTGGAGCTCAGAATCCGTTTGGGAATAATGATTATTATCGGAAAGCTATATATCAACAAGTTGCTCAACAACCATTATCATCCAATGCTATTGAGGAAGGAAAGAAGAAAGCTTACCTGGTTAATCAAGATGATGAAAAAATGGCAGAAGGTTTTAGCTGGGACAAATACATTCCGGTTGATTCCAAGCTTGGAGCTTTTATTGCACAAATAGTTCAAGAACCAGATTTGATGAAAGAGTGGATGGATATGGTTATTAACAATGAGAAAAGTCAAGATGAAGAGTCTGTCTCGTCAGAAGAAAGCTTAGAAAAGACAACAGTATTTGATCAATCATCAGCTGATAACAGTGATGATGAAGAAGAAATACAAATAAACATTGGAAAAACTTAATTATCTCCTGAAAGCTTTAAATTTTATTTTGCAGATAGACTGGAGAAGCTAAAGGAGAAACGAGCAGCAAAAGAACAGAAAAAGGTAAAATGCAAGAATGTTGTTCAGGAAGAGAAGTCTGAAAAGTTTGAAGAAGTTAAAGTTACTAAGAAGGTGGTTGAAGATGAGAAGGTAGTTGAAGTTAAAAAGATAATCGAAGTTGAAAAAATCATTGAGATCACGAAATCTTGTCTAAAATGTTTGGAATCATGCAAACATTGTGAAGAGAAAGATGAGAAGATTAGTGAGCTTGATAAGATGAAAGAAAAATTATTGTTTGATGTTAGGTATGTGAAAGAATCGTATGATGTGTTGAACAGAACGGTGAATAGTCTGCAAAAGACAAACTCAGAAAGAGAAGATGCCTTAACCATGATGAATGCAGTGATGATGTCAAAACAGAAGGCTATCAATCACTATATTGAGGAGTGTGCAAAATTGAAGCAGGAGTTGGAGACAGAAAGTTAGAGAATGAAAGAATCAGACGATTGTTGCAAAGTTATTCAAGTTCTGATTATTTGATTGATAGAATTTATCCAACTGTTGCAGGTTTTGAAGCATTTCAGGAAAATAAGACCGAAGAGAAGGATACTGGTAAGAAATAAAATGAAAATTATAACAAGTGTCCGCCTCCGATATGGGAAGGTTATTCTCCCAGAAAACCAAATGAGGAGCAAGTTAAAAAGGCAGCCAATATAAAATTAAAGTCTGAAACAACTGATGAGTTACCAGAAAACATTGACGTCACGTTCACATCGTCTGGCACTGATCATGAGTCTGAATTAATAAAGAAAGTGGTCGATCAGGTGTTGGATAAAGATGAGGAGTCCGAGTCAAAGTCCGAATCCTGGAGTTCGAGTTCATCATCAGTTGACAGTCCAAAGTCGTCGGTTAAAAGGGTTTACAATAAAGAATTTATATTATCAAAATCTAATTTGAATGACAAACCAATCAAAGTGGCATATACTTTGAATGATTCTGACAAATTATATTCTGATGAGGAATTTCCAATAAGAGGTACTAAAACTGAAATGATCAACAAGGTTTTCAAATTAACAGAAATTAATATTTCTGAAATAAAAGATATAAATCTTACTGAAAAACCTAAAAATACACCTCAAGAGTTCAACAAAGGTTAAACAAGAAAAAGGGTTACAGTTCTGGTTCTGGTTATCGAAAGAAACCAAACCATAACCGTACTTACAAAAAGAAGGGATTGGGTTTTATTCCACCAGAAAATCATAAAAATGAGAAAACTTATAAACCAAAAACTGTATTTGTTTCAGGAGCAAGTTCGGAAGAAGAAAAAAAGAGCTCATTCTGGAAGCAATCGAACAAAGCGTTCTTTGCAGAAAAACAGAAACAAAAGAAGAATGGAGTTCATCAGAGAAAGGAGACAAGAACCTGTTATCGATGTCAAGAAGTTGGTCACATCGCCTGGAATTGTCCAAAGGCAACCAACATAAAACAGGAAGTTGTTTCTAAACTCAAAGAAAAAGTTGTTGATAAGACTAAACCACCAATTGAAAAATTCGAAGTGTTTAAAAACTCAACATATAAAGTTGGTGAATGTTCGAAAAGGTTTTACAAGAGAAAAGTGAATCTTGACAACCAAAAGTGGGTTGTTAAGAAATCTGATGTGAAATCTGGCGATGAATCTGACTCGTCAAAGTCAGAGGAGCCACAAGTTGAGGTTAAAAGTGATAATTCAGTACCGCCAATGGATGACGTTAACTTTCCACCATTGCGGGCTAAAAATTTAAAATCAAAAGTTGGCAAAGTGAAAATTTCGAATCAATTCTATTCTGACAAGAAAGAATTTGATGTCGAAAAAGCTTTTAATGGAAAAGTGAAACATATTTTTGGGAAAATGGTCGATGGGAAGGTCAAAGGGGTAAAAGATTTTTATGAAGAAAAAAGGAATGTTCAAACCCCGAGTGAGACTGAACAGGTTACACCCAAAGATAGTCAGTCTTGGGTGTCTGTTTTTCATATGTAAAAATCCTGACTTGCCAGAGCTCCCAAGTTGGTAATCGTGGAGCAGGAATCGGCGTCTTTCTTGAGAAATTCACATTTGTGATATTTCGACCAACAAGTGGTAGTTTTCTTGAATATTGTCATATTTCTATTTTACAAATGGTATGGTTGATGTGTGTATCTTCAAGTGGTTGAAGAAGGGGTTTCACTTACAAGTGGTTAATCAAGGTCATTAAGTTGAACTTGATTTACTTTTCATTCAAAATGGATGAAAGAACAATGTGATGAGTTTATCCCCGATTTTACAAGTGAAATCAACAAAACTTATTTTCCGAAAAAACCATTTGATTAAAACAAACTTAAGTGTTTTGAAATCATAATGGGAAATATTTTGTTGTCAGGGGGAGTTCTGATTGTTTATGCCAAGTGGATGGCGATTTGAAGCAATTAAAAACAGTTGTCACTTTATTTGTATAGTTTGTTTTCAATTTAAAAAAAATGGTTTTGAATTTTAGGGGGAGTAAGAAATTTTCAGAAAATCCAAAAACATTGAAAAATTTGAAAAAGTCAAAAACATGATAAAATTCAAAAATGAGTTTTGTTATGAAAAAGAGGAAATGATAGTACATCAGTGGACTATCACAGCACGCTAAAGAATTGGAAAGTCAAATGTGATAAACGGTCTCACTGATGATGTGCCAGTAGGTTTTTACACGCTTAGTTGATTGTTGTCGAGATATAAACCTAAATTTCATACTTGCTTATTTCGTGGGGAACATCTCTTGGATATATAGGTAACCCCTGAAATCTTGTTTGAAGGGCTTTCTATTTCTGACATACTAGGTCTTTGTGCGTGGTAATATCTGGGGTATTATATCTGGACTTCTGATTTTGCGGGAGCAATAGCCTACTCCTCGTATAATACTTTGCATTGCTTTAATCTTAAAGCCCGTCCTCAGCATAAAAAATGATGAAACATTGAAAAATGCTAATCATGTGCTGTTGTAAAAAAGATTCTCTAAAGGGAACCCACCGAAAAGCGAACCATCATCTCTCTGATTTTGCGGAAGCAATAGCCTGAGCTCTCATGGTCTCGCATTTAACTCCTTACAGATATCACTAGTGTACATTCACCTGTAAGACTGAATACAGGAGTCTGGATACAGGAGTATATTCTGAGGTGGGACATGCAAATAAGTTTAAGTCTTTAAAACATTAATCTTGTATCTCGAAACAGTTGAACTTTGTGTGAAAATTTAAGTGGATCAGTATACTGACAATCTAAGTGAATCGTTTAGAACTTAAAATGTTTAAAGCTTAACGGTGTTAGTGATTTGTCTCAAAAACTGATATGATCCTCTTACACAAACTCACAAAAATTATTGTTTGTAAATATTTCTTTTCTGTATTTCATTTAAAAAAAATCCAAAAAGATTTTCGACATCTGATGTTGGAAAGCTGTTTTTCAAAATTCCGAGTGCTAAACATGACGAAGAAAAGGTTTGGGGAATATTTGAAATGAGAAAAGATTTCGAAATGAAAATGTCAAATTTGAATATTATTTTTACAAGTGGTCATCAGTTTTTATAAATGTTAAATCATTTTGAATGATATTTACAAGTGATGGTTTGAAAATTGATTCTGCATGTGATAAGCAGAGATTAAATTTGTCAAATTTTAAATTTGTGAAATTTATTTCTGGGTAGAGTTTTGTACAGATCCCCGTGTCTAAACCTGAGCAGAATATGAGCCAGGTCACGATCTTGGAACAAAAGTAGTAGATCAAAATCCAAGGGGGAGATTAGTTGTTGATGATGAAGAACTTAAGGAATCAAGAGATCTGATCAAAGAGAAAATAGAGTCAGGATGAGATTCTAGAAGAGTTAGAGATTGAGGATGCTTACACTGTCAGATACTTTGGAAGAGCATGAGGACTGATCAAGACTGAAGATGTGATATACCGAAGACTCGACACTAAATACTTCGTCAACATCCAAAGGGGAGTCTGTTGGTGCATATGTTTGTCGACTTCGTCTTGTATCGAGTCTTGTATTAGATTAGAAATATCAGGGCACGAAATACGAGAAAAGTGTGATTGTGACCCTTTCGCACGGAATAGAACAAGGCCATTTCGCACGGAATGAGTTGCCTATATATAGTGGTCCTGTTCATTTCATTTGTAACTTTTCGATTCCAGAGCCGAAGTGTCTATTGCCTGTAAAAAGCTGTTGTATCAATCTAAAAGACAATCAAGCTGTTTCAAAGTCGATACGTTAGTTTCCGCCTCTCGTATTGACAAGAACTCTTCTGAACGACTCGTTTTTGTTGTGTAAACGATCCTACAATATATATATTCAAATGCATGTTATAAAACAAATGTTAGCATATATAGATATACACAAATATACATTGTAAACATTAAGGTTATATAAGTTCTAAAAATATATCCTAGTTTAAGTCATATACATTTTGTTATAACTAAAACTGACTAAACTTTTCCTATAGAAATAAAACACCCTATAATAATCAATTTGCTCCATAAAAGCCAACTTTAATATAAATAAAATGAAAAAAATACAGTTATAATAATCACAATAATAATAATACTCATTATTATTATTATAATTAATAAGAACTAAATATAATCACTATTCATTGGCTTTTATTATTAATATAGGATAATATAAAAGTATTTTAAATCCATTACAATTCTATTTGAAATATATACACATTATAATACATTTAAATAATGTTTATATATTTTACATATTTACACGTGTATATAAAGTAAAATAAAGTTTATATTACGTAGGATACATGTAAAATTTTATGCCTTTAAAACTTTAACATAATTCAAAGAAAGTGTATGTTCAAAATATTTTTATAATAATATATAAATAATCATGTTTTTGTCCTCTATCATTTAGAATATTATAAAAGAAATAAATTTTATTTTTTATAAAATAAGAGAAAAGATGGGTCTAATGGTTTGTACAATTGGTATATATAAAAGAGGTTAGATAATTAATTTTTAGAAGTAAATATATAACAAAATGAAAACATCTCTTCTTACCCGACATAAATCAATAATTTAGTATTTATTTTTCCTGATACGTTAAATTTTCCTAAACGTTCTAGTTATCGGTTCATTTTCAAGCGAGAATTAAAATGGATACCCCACATAAAGATAATTGACTCAAATGTGTATTTAATACACTTATCCTTTATATAGTTTATTTAAAGATCAAATTATAGTATTAATATTATAATATCTTTAAATAAATTACTATTATTATTGTTTGAGATATATATGCATATACATGTATTTACTTAACTACTCAATATATTTAGAATCAACTTTTGAAACATCAAACCTTGTATTAATTACTATAATACTTCTTTGAATAAATAATATAATATACAATAAATTGAGAGTTAAGTTTAAATATTTTAAACCCATATGGTTCAACCTACTAGTGAAAAAATGAAATTGTTCCCATGAGTCCAGAAAACTTATATTTGATTAATTTATTTTCTTTAAATCTTTTATTGACCCATCCTTTAATTACAAAATATTATGTTCAATAAATTTAACAGAAGTTTATTTCAGTATATTACTTGTTTTGGTCAAAAATCAGACTAGGATAATGCAACCAATTTTTTTTTTTTTTTTTGAGGTGTGATGCTTGAATGAATAAACGAATGTATGAACAACTTGTAAATGAAATGAACAAGAGACACAAGGATTTATACGAGGAAAAAGCCCTTGATCAATATATGATCTCCGGCATAAAAAACCTCGGGTGATGGAAACTACCGATCACCAACTATATTAAACAAGTAAAGGTTACAATTTGAGATGATAACAAGCTTGTTACAAGGATCACTAGCGTGAAAAATGTATGTAATCGCCAATAAGTTGCAGAGAGTTTTCGAGTGTGTGTGTTTGCTAACTGTTCTAACTATCAAGCTCGTTATCCCCTTTTAAAAATGGAAATAAACTAAATAACAAACAATCCGCAAATTGTGCTAGCTACCCACGACTTCCATAACCGTCATACAAGCTATGCACGTGCAGAATAATGGAGCATATTCCCCAAGATTCTCGGCAAGACCAAGTCCCATTCGTATACTCCTGCAAATCAAGTTCAAATACAGTGGAAACAACCGTTAGTATAAGGATAATAATGAGGATCCTGGATCCTTAAACCTGCAACGTCTTTTGAGGATCCTTAATTCAAACAGAATTGAGGATCCGTGATCCTGGCTGCACTTGAGGATCCATGATCCTTAGGTTTAGAAAATCCATCCCTAACAATTTCCCCCAAAATATAAGGAATAAAATACAACTTGATGAGTCATATTTTTCTGCCTTATCTCGAACGAACTAGCCAATGTAAATATAGCCGTTGTCATCTAACTAGCCGTTGCAATCCTGACGTCATCGACATGACTATCTACAGATCATCATTATAAATTCGAAATTAGAGATAAGGATCAAGAGGCATTTAAATTCGTGCGTTACTTTCCCTTTAAATCCTCATTCGGAGATCAGAACATGTATCTCTCTTCTTCCTTCTCTCTGCATTTTCTTATTCTGATTTTCTATTTCTTCGAAATCTCAAAGCCACAATGAAGCTACAATCCTCTCCTGCCAAGGATCCTAAGAAGGATAGTCCCTTGAAAAGCCAAGGTGTTATAAAAAATCCTTCGTCTGAACTCTGCCGCTTCACTGGCCCGGAGATCGATCGAATCCGCCATTGCTTCCCGACGGATGCTGTTTTCAAACCTTTCGACTCTTCTATGAAGAGTGACTGTATCTCCGACACCTGGGTTGCTTTTCCGGCCACCCCCTTCTTGATAGGATTCTCTTATCCTTTCCCTGATTTTACCCAATCCTTCTTTGCACTCACCGACATCTGCTACATATAAGCCATGCCGATGATGTGGAGAGTTCTGTACACCATAGAGAACATCATCGAACAAGAGGGCATAGAAATACGAATGTCGGAGTTGGCCGAGTTGTATAATCTTGTTAGCCACGGTTCACACCGGTTCTTGTTTAAACACAAACCTGGTGATCCTCATCCAATCCTTAAAACCGCAAAAAACGATACCCATTGGAAAAATCGTTTCTTTTTTGTTAGGAGGGACTCTATTCCGGACGGGAAAGACCTTCCCAAGAAGTGGACCACCCATGGTAGGATATAGCATCCTTATAGAAGGATCATAGGAAGATTTTGTCTCTTTTGAGGATAACAGATCCTTTTTTCTGTTTCTATTGTGCAGCTATCTCAGTTTCTCATCTTCTAGAATCCCCTGCAACAAAAGAAAGAATCGCTGCCTTCTGGAGGCTTGACCCTGCTGTGAGGACATTTCAAGCTAAAACCAAGGATTCAGAAGAAGTATCCTCCGGTTCCTTCACAATGTCTAGTAAGTATTTGAATACATGTATAAATAAATGAATGTTAAAATGAATGAGAATATGAACACTTATATGTTGTTTGACATTTGCAGGCGCTGGAAAATCTTCAAAATCAGCTACTCGGTTCAGTGTCAGTGATCTTGATGCATACACTTCCTCCCGGTCTGCCAAGAAACAACTTGTTGCCAGTCCTAGCATCCCAATTCCTAAGGGTGCCAGCACAAAGGGCAAGGGTGGAAAGAAAAGGAAAAAACTGCTGACACTCTTGAAGGCCCGCCTCTCATTCAACAGTAGTTTGAAGAATACGTCTCTGAGGTAAGGATCCCTGATCCTTAAATCTGATCTTCCCATGCTGAGGATAACGGATCCTGACATGTGCTTCCCTTTTGCAGAAATTTGCTGAGATCCAGATGCTTCTGGATTCATATGCTGAAGAGGCTGAGCAAAAACACCTGGACTTCTAGAAGTTGTACCTGGCAAAGGATTAGAAGATTGCCTCTCTCGAGAATGAAGTCAACCTGGCGAAGAGGGTACTGGTCCTGGCCCACATTACAGCTGATCAGGAGAAGGCTGAAGTGATGGAGGGTGCCAAACTTTCTGCCACAATAGCCATGCTCAAGATCAAGCTTCAAATGGCAAAGGAGGCTGAGGATCCTAACTTTGACAGGACTGCCTGGGACCAAGAAGGCTGGAAGGTCAAGCTGGCTGAGCTAGATGATGAAGAGGAGGCTGGAGAGGTTCTGATGATTGAAGCTGGTGGTAGCGGGTTGAAGGATCAGGCTGAGGAGGCAGCGGCTGGTGGTGATGCAGCAAAGGTGTGAGCTACACAAATGGGCGATGATGGAAATTTCTAGACGTGGCCGGAGCCCATTTTTTATTGTTTCAAGTTTTTTGGTTGTTGATGTTTTCAAAACAATGGTCTGTACTTAAACAGTAGTATTAGGTTTAAGGATCACTGATCCTTCGAACAATAGGTAGGATGACAATTGGTGGAGGGATCCTCTGTTTGGGGGATGAAGCCATTGTTATCCTGCCGTCTTTCCATTCCTGCATAACTTAGAACTTATTATCATGGACACCCTTTACCTACCCCAGCGGACGGGCCACGTATTGCTGGTAGATGCTTGGGGTAGGTAATTTTGACAACCTTTGAGGGGTTAATATTTTGCTAAATAAATAAAATTTTAATCTTTTGGCTTATCTTGTGTTGTTAATGTTGTATATCTTTACCTTTCAACTATTATGATATAATTTCCTTGAATTTACAAGTTAAGAACATAAGTATACTAGATTATGTCAAAAAATTTAGGATATGATCAAGGATCAAATATCCTATAATCGAAAGGTTCAAAAAGTGGCATAAATTAAGGATCATATATCCTGTTGTCAAAGAATAAGGGTAACTTAAATAAATCAAGAATAAAGTCAAGGTAAATAAGGATCATACCTGAGAATCCAAGTTAGGATCCTAAATCATTAACACTTACAATCAAGATAACCAAAACACAAACCTTAGTAAAAGGTTAGGATACAGGATCCTTAATTGTTTAGCTTTGGAACCCTGAAACAGAACATAACTTGGGACTAAGCCAATATAAAAGAAGAGTTAGTAACTGGGGACAAGCCCAACAATTTGGGGACAAGCCCAATAAACTAGGGACAAGCCCAAAAAAAACTGGGGACAAGCCCAAAAAACTGGGGACAAGCCCAAAGGATCTTGTGTAAACTGGAGTATGGCCCTCACTGGCGACTATCCAAACTTAGTGACATGAAAATGCCAAAACCTTAGCTAACGTGAAAACGTTAGAAACCTTAGGAACAGATGTATGGTACATCTACCATTATACGTAGGATCCAGGATACAGCCAGTACAATGAAATTGTCAGCCCCTAAAGCGGGTATTGGTCCCATTGCCTTGAATTGCACCAAGATCATCGTGTGCTACTGGCGAAGGTAGTGGATACCTTAAACTGGGGACAAGCCCAAAACTAGTGATAAACCCAAAAAACTGGGGACAAGCCCAAGAAACTTAGGAGACTTCTGTGGATACTTGATCCTTTGTCAAGGATGCATCAATCTTCTGCAAAACTCAGAACTTAGTGAAAGAGGAGTAAAGGATCCCAGATCCTTTTCCTCGTGATAAAATAAATTAAAGGACTAAGTAAATTAGAATCAGATTATTACCAGACTGAGGATCATATATCCTCTAAGGATCCTTAATGCATACCAAATATGAAGATAGCTAAGGATCCTGGATCCTTTCTACATGAAGTATCTCTTCAAGTGGACAACATTCCAAGCTCTTCGTAGCAAATCACCTTCCATTGTTAATAATCGATATGCCCCCTTTCCTGCCTCAGCTTCAATAAGATAAGGGCATTCCCACTTTGGTGCTAGCTTATCATCAGCAGGATTCGTGGTATTCTGGAATGCTTTCCTCAACACCTTATCACCAACTTGAAACTTTCTGATCCTAACATTCTTGTTATAAGCTCCAGCCATCCTTTGTTGATAACTAGCCATTCTTATCTTTGCCAAATCCCTGAGTTCTTCTATGGTATCCAAGTCTTGAACCAAGTTTTCAGCATTTCCTTCAGGATCACGGAGGCTTGTTCTAGCAGTAGGAACCACCATCTCTGTAGGGATCACTGATTCTGCTCCAAACACTAAAGAAAATGGAGTTTGGCCAGTAGCATTCTTGGGAGTTATCCTATCAGCCCATAGCACATAAGGTAGCTTTTCTGCCCATTTTCCTTTCTTGGATCCAAGCTTCTTCTTCAAATTGTTGATGATGATCGTGTTGGATGATTCTGCTTGACCATTAGCTTGTGGGTGGACTGGTGTTGATGTTATCATCTTAATCCCCCAGCTGTCACAAAAGTTAGTAGTTCTACTCCCAATAAATTGGGATCCATTATCACAGACAATTTCAGAGGGAATACCAAATCTAGTAATAATGTTTCTTTTAATAAACGATATCACTTCTTTTTCTCTGACTTGAGCAAAGGCTTCAGCTCCTATCCACTTGGAAAAATAATCAGTCATGGCAAGCATGAACACTTTTCCTCCTGGTGCCTTGGGAAGTTTACCAACTATATCCATTCCTGTTGGTGCATATTTGTGACAACAGCTTAGATTTGGTCTTTGGATATCTTGTAATTAGATAAACGATAAACAGTTAGCGGGTTTAGCTTTGTATTAGTGAGATAATAGAGTCTGGGCCAAACAAAACCCACATAGGGTCTAGGGGGACGAAATGGGCCTTGCCCATGTAGGAATCTCTAGCCCAAGTAACAAACCTTGTGTTATATAAACAAGGTTAGGCTTTAGGGTTTAGGTTAATCAGCCAAAACAGTTTTAGAGAGAATTCGTGAGAGGCAATAGGGCTTTGGACGAATTTGAGTGTTGGTTAGGGAACTTGATTGATTATAATCAGTTTGATAGATAATCAATAAAGATCTGGTTTGAAAGTGAATTGCTGATTTCTGTTCCTACACATTTTCTGCTATATTCTGATCAAGAGGATTCCGCACTCTTGATTAGATTGACAATTCTGTGAAAGATCCATACGAATAGGGGACCTACAATTGGTATCAGAGCATTAGGCTCTTGAAGGCTCGGTTCAGAATTGTTAGCGGCAGAATCAGGAAGTTTTTTCGAAAATTTTGAAACCTGAAAAATTAGGGTTTCGAAATTTTTTGTTGGTTTGATAAAATTTTTGAAATTGTTGGCTGTTTTTGATCTTCTGTTTTGTTTGATTGATGTTTTTCAAGTTTTAGGGTTTTCAGGACAGTTTTTGGTTGATTGTTTTGAAGAATTTTGGCTGAGAAACTTGAAGATTCGAAGACTGTTCTTCGTGTTCTTCATTAAGTTCATCAAAATTTTGTCAAAACTTTGCTGATTTGCTTGTTTGATTTTGCAGATTTGTGTTGGAGAAGAGAAAGAAACATCAGAATTTTCGAAAAGATTAAGTTTCCAGATATAATGTCCAGCGAAATTATAAGACCTGCGAATTTAACAGATCTGCGAACTAATCGGCGAAATAAATCCAAAGGCGACTTTGGTAACCGTATAATTATCCACAGCGAAATTATCACGGTTTCGGCAACTTTATCAGTCATCGTATTCGCGAAATTAAGCAACGAATTTAATCTGCGAAGTTAACCAACATAATTAGCAGCGAATTTAACACTGTTGACCAGCGAAATTAGACAAGTTACTGACCAGCGAAATTAATCAGTCTTCCCAGCGAAATTAACTGAGGACTTAAAACCAACAAAATTAAAAAGGTGGAAGATTTTTAGGCAAGCGTAACTAAAAATTCACGTTTTTGCAAATAGAAATTGATCTGTAGCTTGTTTGACAAAACCGTCTGCACCGTTAAATTCCTTGCATTTTTAGGGGAAAAAAAAAGAAAAAAAAACTCTGGAAAATCCTGAATTCGGTTTTTGACATTATATATCATTGGATTCATCTTTTCGACACGATTCTAAAGGTGTAATTTGGTAACCACTGTTTTCGGAGATATTTTGTACGGTTTTACCAGTCTGTTGCGTTAAAATGTCTAACATGACGAATTTGAATGCACCTAAGATGATGAAGGTGGAGAATTATCTTACATGGAAGGCCAACTTCCAATCATTCATTAAATCTCAGGATGCACGCATGTGGATCTGTGTTGAAGATGGGTACACAAACCCAACACACGATTATGAGGGCAGACCACGTAGAACAGACTACGTGAACATGCAAGAGGATGATAAAAAGATGTATGAGGCTGAAAAAAGAGCCTTGGCTGAAATAAAGATGTCATTACCTGATAGCATCAAGCATACCTTCAAAAGGTACAATAATTCAAAGGATATGTGGGATGCATTACAAAAGCGATATCAGGGAAATGAGAGTGCCACTCAGGCATTCATGGCAGAGATAGTGCCAGTTGATGAGGCTGAAACTACTGTGAGTGATGCTGAATCTGAAGTGAAGAATGCTGAAGCAAAAGTGGATGCTGAAGTAGAGAAAGAGAGTGAAGCTGAACAGGTTGTTGCTGATGAAACCTCAGAAGTTCATGAGAAAGAGGTACAATCTAATTCTGTATGTTTGAGATGTCGTGAACTACAGGGTGAGGTTGACAGGTTGTCAACACAAAACTAAAGTTTGATAATCGAGATGTCTAACATAAAAGAATCAAACTTTTTTGTTAAAAGAAACGAATCTTTATACTTGAAGAAGATAAAAGGTTATGAAGCTGAAATTGAAGCTTTAACTTGCAAACTAAATGAAAAACTTCAAGTCATAGACTTAGCTCATGACATGATGGCTGAGAAAACAAAATAGATTTCTGAAAAATGCAAAGAGTTGTCAGATGCACAACTCAAAATTGTTGAACTTGAAAAGAAATTGAGTCAATTCAGAGATTCGTCTTTTGTAATGAAACACATGATGGGTGGGTTAAAGAAGAGTAATGACAAGACCAGCGTGGGCTTCCAGGGCTTTAATGAAGTTCCACCTCCTCTTAGTCATGACTATTCATTCCTGCCTAGTGAAGATGAGCTAGCAGACTTTATGGCATCTGCACCAAGTAGTTTCGCATCCACATCAAGTCAAGGTGATGGATCTGAGAGTGATGATGCTAAGAAGAACAATAACAGGGAACCTTTGAAAAGGAAAAATTCACCTCCTAAGAATAAAAATCAAGCTTTTGTTAAAAAGATTAATTTTGTTCAAGGTAGTGATATGAAAAATGAAACAATTGTTATTGAAAATGAATCAAATGTAGAGTTTGCTAAAAATAAAAACAAAGAAAAATCTGAATCCAAGCAAACTAAACAAGGTTCATCCAAGGGATCATCACCATCTGATAAGGGATCTACCTCAGAGACTCCAGCTAAGAAGTCTTTGAAAAGGAGATTGTGCTTCAAGTGTCACATCAAAGGACATGTAGCTAGCTGTTGTCCTAACAAAAAGAGTGAAGCACAACTTAGTGAAAAACAGAGAGGGAAATCACCAGAGAAGAAAGGTGATAGTGAGGAGAAAGGCTCAAATTCTCCAAAGAAATCTGCTCCTAAGCAACCAGAGAATGTTGCTGTTGGTGTAGATAAGGCTGAAACAGGAACTCCACAAGTTCCACGTTTTCAAAGAAATCAACCAAGATTTCAGCCTAGATCTCCACCAGGCAGATATGATAGACCTAGAAGCAGTTCACCAAGAATGAACAATTATAATTCTAATAATTTCAGAAGTCAAGGTCAATATCAAAATCGATACCAAAATAATGGTGGTCGAACTTTTTATAACAATGGCTTTAGAAATTATAACAATCAAGCTTCTTGGAATCAAAACTCAAGGTATCAAAATCAAAATTTCCAAAGGTCAAATAGTCCAAACATATTTAGGAACCCTCAGGACCAGAGACCTTATGGAAATCAAAATCAAATTCCATCAACAGGTCTGAGATCCAAGACTCCAGTTAGGAGTAATGGATATTGGATGGATGTTCCAGTAGTTGGGGAATTTGGACGACCCAAGACCATGAAGGCTTGGGTCCCCCAATCTAACTAATTTCTTAGTTGGTGTGTGCAGGAGCTGCTAAGGAGGATTATCAACTTATGTTGATAGTAGCTGCTTCAGGCACATGAAGGGGGATGTGAGATTGTTGATATATATATATATATATAGGGGAAGGTTCAAATGAAAACCAATAGTTATTGTGAAAACTCGAAAACTAATTAAAAACCACTAAAAAGGAGGGGGGAGACTTTTAATGAAGGAGGGGTAAAATTGGAAAAAAAAATATATAACTTTTCAAACATTTCCAATTTCTCCATACGTTATCATTTTAAAACAAAAATGGCACCATAAGATCATAAAATTTTGTATCTTTCATTCAAGTATATTCGAGCATATTTTTTATGACATAAAAAAAGATTTATGGTGTCGTCTTGTTTTCAATACTATTATTATAGTAGTGCACATGTGCAATATAACATGTACTACAATTGCATTACATGCTTAAAATTAGCTTTTTGAGTCTAGTTTAGCTTTTAGGGTTAGTTTTTTTGGAGGTTTAGGATTAGGATTAGGTTTTTGGGTGTGGGGGGGAGGGGGGGTTTAGGTTTTTGGGGGGTGGGGGGGTTTAGGTTTTTTTCGGGTTTAGTTTTAGGTTTTCGGGAGGGTGGGGGTGGGGGGGTTTAGGTTTTTGGGGGGTGGGGGGTTAGGCTTTTGGTGGGAGGGTGAATTTAGGTTTTTTGGGGGTGGGGGTGGGGGGTTTAGGTTTTTGGGGGGTGTCGGTGGGGGGTGGGTTAAGTGGTTTAGGCTTTCCGTATTAGTGTACTACACATGTGCAGTACAACAAAAAAAAAAAATTTTTTTTTTTTTTTGAAAATTTTTTTTCATATATAAAAACTAGCGAAATTTAAAAAAAAAAATTGAAAAAAAAAATTTGTCTGTTTTTTAGGCTTTTTTTAGTTAGTTTTCGAGTTTTCACAATAAAAGTGGTTTTCATTTGAACCATCCCCTATATATATATATATATATGTATGTATGTATGTATGTATGTATATTCATGGATTTAAATTGAAGTTCAAAGTGCTGAGTCGACACACTAGATAACCTGGCAGATCTTTATACTAAAGCTTTTGACTGGGCTTGCTTTGAAGATTTAGTCGAACTCAACGTGATGATGAATCCTGAATAACTGGTTTTTCATAAGAATTTTTGTAAATAGTTTACTGCTTTTCTTAAAAATAAAAAATACAAAAACATTGAAAAATAAAAAAATATAAAAAAAAATAGAAAATTAAAAAATGAGTTATCACTGTGTGAAAAAGAAGAAATGATAGTACATCAGCACGTTAAACTGTCACACTGAAAATGAAATTAAAATGCTTAAGTGTGATAGCAGCTTCATCATATGATGTACCAGTAGGCAAAAAACATGAAATAATCAACTTACCAATGTGATATAAACATAAATGAACTGTGTATGAGTGGGGAACACATCAGTAGTGTTTGGTTTAATTGTCACACCACGATATTTCCACGTTTGACCGGTTTGGCAACATTACAGTCAAACAACACAATATTTAATATGCACAGCGGAAGCAAATGAAAGATATATTTCAATCGAATGTAATATTGTAATATCAGTATCACAAATAGTTGAAATTAATCCACAGGTGGATAAAAATAAAAATAGGAAATAGTAGTTCAACAGACTTTAGGCATCTTAAGCTTGCGAGACTCTTTTGATGCTAAGGAGAGATCCAGCCTATTACGAGTAGTACATGCACTTAATCTTTTTGGGAAAATACGTCAGTTTACACTGGTAAATACAATTAACCGACTCATTTTTAAAATGATTAAAAATTGATTTGGATGCACATGGCACAAACATTTTATAACTTGGGATAATTATTTAAATATATAATCTCGTAAAAGGATTACATGTTCCTTATGCGTTCAGTAGCCCGGATCGTGCCGGGTTAAAGATCAATAGACACACCACATTATTTATTTTGGCACTGACGGGTGTACGCCTACACCCCGCGCTTAGGTCGTGGCCATTCCGTAAAATGATGCCAAGGATATCCGGGACATGGTCATTAACCTCCCAAAGGCTTTAAGCAAACAAAACAATTTAAACTGGCCGATCAATATCAATTAACCACCATACGATGGAAGATTTAATGCCCAACCAAGCGGTATTTTATATACCGTACCCCAAGCCCGTATAGGGAAAATAAGTTAAAAGTATTTACCTTTGCAACTATAATTCACAATTAGAAAATGTGGGTAGCTTTTACCGGTTCTCTTATTCTGGAACAAAGGTTTATAATAACCTATTAGAATCCTAACGGTCTTTAGTTAAGCTTAAGCTTAGACCGATTAGTTTTAAGGAAAGATACGGTTCGAACGCGTGATTAAGCGAAGACCGGGATAGAATGCGATTTAGACCCGACAAGTTTGAAGACTTGTCTTATATGGGTAATCTAAACACATTCTGGATTTTGAGGTAAAAACGATAAGGTTTGACCCGTTTCGGCTAGTTTATGCAAACTAGTTACATAAACCGAACGCGTAAGAGGCGTAACGGGTAACCATAAGAGCCATATACAGGTTTCCAAAGTTAAAATGCCTCAAATATGTTGTGACATCAGTAAGATGTCTTTTATTATGCCCGAAACGAGTTTAAACTCAAACTATGCCCCGTAGGGGTATTTTGGTCATTTATAAGGTTATAAAAGAGTTCAAGTATTAACCTGAGTTACAGGTCTGATATAATCAGCAAAAGTACTTAATTTGATAAGTTATAACAGTAGGGTATTGCATATATGTGAAATTTATCAATTATAACCAAACTATGCACCGTAGGGGCATTTTGGTAATTTCACATAAGCCGAAAAGCTCAAAACTGAAGTCTGAGTTAAACAACTTTTGCTTACTGTTAAAATATTATAATTTACCTAAAATATCAGTAGGTATCAACCCTTGTATGTTTAAAATAGTTTTAGTACATACTATGCGTTTAAAACGCTTAAAAATGCGATTAGAAGCCGTTTCCGGGTTCTATATAGAAAACTGATATTTTTATTATTCCAGAAGGTTTAAAATAATTTATTTATCATATAAAATCAGTAGCAAAAGGTTTGGGGTCAAAAAGATATGTAAAACTCATTTTATAGCCCAAAAGGGCAAAACCGACAATTACCGACTCAAGCTTATAACTCTAAGTTATGCTCAGCCTAAAATTAATTAAAAATCTTCAAAAATCCCAAAATAATATATTACATCAGTGGGTAAAAAGTTTGATATCAAAAAGTGGGTTTAAATAGGCTATATGCTAATTACGCCGTTAAATCGCTAAAAAGCTTTCTAATTACGCTAATGAGCATAACTCTCAATCTACACCTCAAACAGATGTCAAATTTTGGGTACAAGTTTATATATCAGTAACTAAGGTTTCTACTCTTTTACATTTTCAAAAATCACGTTTTATGGTGAAAAAGGCATAATGGTCAACATATGAGCAATTAACGGAATCATGCATATTAGTTGGATAACTATTGAACCAAGGTGTATAATCACAGAGGGTTATACTAGCATGTAACCTGGTCTAATTAAAGCTCTAATGCATTTCTAAAACATGCTTAAACGGGTCAGAACCGAAAGTCAAAGAAAAAGTCAAATTATGCGACTTTCGGTTCCGAACCGGGTCTCTACTGAAAAATGTCGGGTTGAACATGTTTAGACATGTTCTTACATTAATTACCAAGTTATATTAATGACCAAACAGGTTGTATGGGTTCTACATTGCTAATTATGTATTAATTTGAAATTAAGCATCCTGTTGACTTTTTCTAATTAACTTTGACCCGACAAATGGTCCAGATAGAGTGGGAATCAGAGGGTGCCCTTTTAAGGGTTTAATGCCCCCATAATTACCAACTTATAACTACCTTCAATTCGACTAATCACTGGACCATCAATGATTAATCGCTAAGTCAAACGGTAATTACGACGGTTTGACTTTTAAGCTAAAACTAAGTAAAAACTCAACTAAGAAAGGTTAAGCATACTTACAGAAGTCCTATGCACAATTAGGAAGGCTTAGGGTCTGCTCTTAAGCTCCAGGAAGCTCCAGAAATGCAGAAGGAATGAGTGATCAAATGGTTGCAACTTTGGCACTTTATATAGTGCTTAGAATCTTATAGATTGTTGACAAACAAGTCAATCATGTGCCCCTGATCACCCACAAGTGTCCTAGGAGTCTAAAAAGCAAGTAGGGGTTGTCCAAAGATGTGGAAAATCGATTATAAGTCGGTTACAAGCTTAAAACAGGCAACATCAAAGAATTCTGTCGCTGGGCAACCCTTACGGACCGTAAGGGGTGGGCTTACGGTCCATAAGCCCTTTGCAGAAGGCATAAATTCTTGGCCTTTCAAGCATTCGAAGGGGCATCTAGTGTATTTCGAATTTGGGACATGATTTAACAGTATGGGGCCTCTTATTATGGGTCTTGAACAGTTATGTACCCTACCATTTTGCCATGTTTCCTTGAATTCCTTTGAAAGTGCTGTTAATGAAGGTTTACCGTGCATTTCTTCGTAGGAGGCCACCCTTGAAATTATGAATCAGTTATTTCTAGAAATCACCGGATTTGAATATGTACCAGATGTTTATTAGTCTTGGGATTCATAATGAGGTTGTTCAGAGGTGTAAAATTAACATGGCGACACTTTTAAATCCTGTCATACATCTTTAATTATATCCGGGTTTATATCACTTTTGTCTTACATGACACGTGTCATTATTTCATTGAACATGAATTTTCGAGGTGTTACATTAATGACCTTAAATCTTGCGTTGATAAATGGCCAAAATCTGAAGTTTTGGGTCTTTATACTGTTATTTCATCTGGGGATATCAGGGTTGTCCTTCTGCTGCATCCAGATACATGCTGACCTAGGCACAACCAGGATATCTTAAAAGAGCTAAAAATGGCAAAACCCTGAAAATGAAGAAGCTCTCATAGAGAGTCATTCAAATGTGCAAAATGCATAAATCGTACTAAAAAATGGTATTTGTCATAGCCCTCGTTAGATATTTTGGTCTCTTTCTTGTACGGAAGTACTGACCTAATCACCAATTATCTAAACATTGAAAAACAAAACGGATGAATTCAGTATACTCACCTACTACGATGAATCTTTGTGCATACCTTGATCGCGGGGGTATATCCTGAAGTAGGACACACTAGTATATCAGTATTAAAATTACCTTAATGTATCATACGGTAATGGTACTTGAAATGTTCATGCATTTTGTTTAAGTGGACAAACATACTGGTAATCGTCTTGGACTGCTTTTCACGAAAAATTAAATAAAGAATTATCTAATAGTGTGAAACAGTTTGATTTTGTTGATATGATCTTCTTACCAGTGATTCTCACAAAAACAGAGTGTTTATTTCTTTTGTTATTTACTTGCTTTCAGAAAAATATAAAAATCCAAAAATAGTGTCTTTTTCTGTTTAAAATTCTTAACGTACGGAAAACTGTTGTTCTTTGAGGAATTGTTACTGATAGGGGGAGACGGTGTTGGAAAGTGAGTTCAAAATTTTAAATCATGATGGTTATAGGGTGTGTGATTAAAAAGTTTTGTGTGTTGGTGATAAATTGAAAATGTTTAATCTGTGATACAGTTTAACTATCTCTTGAAAAATAATAATTTATTTAACTTTGTTGAAAAATTCTTATGGTTTCTCGAGATGTTTGTTTTATAGTACACAGATTGAAGTTGTATGTTGCTGAGAAGTTAATGTGATGAGTTGCTGTGAAGAGATGAGAGTTTGATTGGATGCATGGTTTAAACTCCTTTCTACATTGCAGACAAAGATGAAGAGTTTGAAGATTGCTTTACAAATGTTGAACTGGAGTTTACTGAAACGCTAAAGTTTTTGAAGATTTGGTGATTGGATGCATCAGCTTACGGGGAGTCTGTTGCTGACAGAAGCTATTGAAGCTGAAGCTATCCAAAGACCAAAGACAGAGCAAGAATACATGAAGATTGTAAGAAGATTGAAGAAAAAGTTATTTTATGAAGCTATTGTCAAGGGGGAGTTTGTTGGTGCATATTTGTGACAACAGCTTAGATTTGGTCTTTGGATATCTTGTAATTAGATAAACGATAAACAGTTAGCGGGTTTAGCTTTGTATTAGTGAGATAATAGAGTTTGGGCTAAACAAAACCCACATAGGGTCTAGGGGGACGAAATGGGCCTTGCCTATGTAGGAAACTCTAGCCCAAGTAGCAAACCTTGTGTTATATAAACAAGGTTAGGCTTTAGGGTTTAGGTTAATCAGCCAAAACAGTTTTAGAGAGAATTCGTGAGAGGCAATAGGGCTTTGGACGAATTTGAGTGTTGGTTAGGGATCTTGATTGATTGTAATCAGTTTGGTAGATAATCAATAAAGATAAGGTTTGAAAGTGAATTGCTGATTTATGTTCCTACACATTTTCTGCTATATTCTGTTCAAGAGGATTCCGCACTCTTGATTAAATTGACAATTCTGTGAAAGATCCATACGAATAGGGGACCTACAATTCCCCATCTCATGAATGGCCAAGAAGAGGATATAGGATGCAGGAGCTCTGCTGGTTGATGAAGGATATTACTATGTCTCTGACAAGCATCACATTTCTTGGCATAATCCACAGCATCCTTCTTCATAGTAGGCCAATAATATCCTGTCCTAAGGATCCTTGAAAACAGTGCTCTGCCCCCAGTGTGGTTTCCACAATCTCCTTCATGAAAATCCTTTAGGACTTCTTGAATTTCAGGATCCTCAATGCACCTTAGATATGGACCTGCAAGAGATCGTTTATATAGCATGTTATTTAATATTGTAAATTGAGATACCTTGACTTTGAAAGCTCTGGGGTTTTCTCCTGTAGGAATCTCTCCATGTTGTATATATCTCATGATTGGAAGGATCCATGATCCTGAATGAGATTGTGTATCATTACTAGGTATGATTGTAGCATCCTCTCCTATCTCCATAGCTATGTGATCCTCAATAGCAGGAGCCAAAATATGGATGATAGGAATCTTAATATCCTCTTGAATTTTCAATGATGATCCAAGATTGGCTAATGCATCAGCTTCTGCATTCTCTTCCCTAGGTACCTGTCTCAAACTAAAGGAAACAAAAGAGAGTGTTAATTCCTTGACTATTTCTAGGTATTTAATTAGTCTTCCACCTTTAACAGCATAGGATCCATTAAAGTGATTAGTAATTAACAATGGATCTACATGTACCTCAAGATACATGATCCTCATGTGCTTGGCAATTTGCAAACCAGCTATCAAGGCTTCATATTTAGCCTCATTATTAGTAGTTTGAAACTCACAAACTATTGAGTGGGGTATTATGTCCCCCTGTGGCGATTTTAGTAGTATTCCTAGTCCAGTTCCCTTGATGATAGAGGCTCCATCTGTGAATAGTATCCAAGGATCCTTAGTCTCTTCAAGCTGCTGAACTTCTAACTCAGCTTCTCTTTGTAAGTCACTACTGAAATATGCCAAAAAGTCAGCTAAGGCTTGGGATTTAATGGAAGTTCTTGGCTCATATCTTATATCATAAGCACTAAGCTTCACTGCCCATTTGGCCATCCTTCCTGACATCTCAGGTTTCCTGAGAACATTCTTAATTGGAAAGTTAGTCTTAACAATGATAGCATGAGTTTCAAAATAATGACGTAATTTAGTAGATGCCATAATCAGAGCAAGGATAAGTTTTTTCTAAATGTGAATACCTGGATTCAGCATCAAGCAAACTCTTACTTACATAATATACAGGATGTTGTGTACCTTCGTGATCCTTAACAAGGACTGCACTTACTGCTTTAGAAGAGACTGCTAGATATAAGGATAATATATCTCCTTTTTCTGGTTTCATCAAGGCAGGAGCTGAGGATAGGTAATCCTTAAGGGCTTTGAAAGCATTCTCATGCTTTTCAGTCCACTCAAATTTCTTGTTCTTTCTCAGAATGTCATAGAATTCTTTGCACTTTGATATGAACCTGTTCAAGGCTGCGATCCTTCCTGTCAACCTTTGCACATCCTTAGCATTGGCAGGATATTTGATATTCACAATTGCCTTGATTTGCTCTGGACTAGCCTCGATGCCTATTTTTATTACCATGTAACCTAGGAACTTTCCTGCTTTAACACCAAAATGACACTTGGAAGGATTCAATTTCATGTTGAATTTATCAAGGATATTGAATGCTTCCTCCAAATCTCTAAGGTGATCCTCAGCTCTTTTGGACTTAACCACCATGTCATCTATATAGACTTCCATAGTGTGTCCAATTTGCTCCTTAAACATCATATTGACTAGCCTTTGATAAGTAGCACCTGCATTTCTTAGTCCAAATGGCATAGCAATATAACAATATATACCAGTTGGGGTCATAAAGGCTGTATCCTCTTGATCAGATGGTTCCATTTGAATTTGTTGAAATCCAGGTGAAGCATCCATAAAAGTCAACAACTCATGACCCACGGTAGCATCCACCATGGAGTCAATGTGGGGTAGTGGGAAAGGATCCTTGGGACATGCCTTGTTTAAATCAGTAAAATCGACACATTCCCTCCACTTTCCGTTTTTATTTTGAACAACAACCACATTGGCTAACCATCTTGGATACTTAACCTCTCTAATCATACATGCTCGGAGCAGCTTGTCTACCTCCTCCTGGATAATGGCATTCCTCTCGGGTGCAAAATTTCTCCTCTTTTGATGTATGGGTTTGAATGACCTGTCAATGCCAAGCTTATGAGTAATTATATCTTTAAAGATACCTGTCATGTCTTCATGCATACAGGCAAAGGTAGTTTTTCTCCTCTTGAGGAAGGATACTAAATCCTGTTCGACATCATTGAGGATCCCGGATCCTATGAAGACTTTAGATTCAGGATCCTGAGGATCCATAAGAATATCTTTCACATCTTGTTCTCTTGCCTCCAGGACATCTCTTGGAGGATGTTTTAATTGCTATTGCTCCCTTGGTCTTGAGGCTGGCTTCATCGATGAAGTGTAGCAATTCTTTTCTTCTTGTTGGTCACTCTCAATCTTCACCACCCCCCATGGACTAGGAAGCTTTACACACTGATGATATGTAGACGTAGCTGCTTTCATGTCATGTATCCATGGCCTGCCAAGGATAACATTGCAACAGGATAAGCAATCTATAACACAAAATTTATGAAAAGAATTAAGTCCCTCTATGTAAATGGGAAGCCTAATGTCCCCCAATGTGTTCTTGGTTTCCCCACTGAATCCTACAAGAACCGAAGATCTTGGGATAATTTCTGATTCAGGGATGTTCATCTTCTTGAGGACATCAAGCTGAATGATGTTCACTGAGCTTCCTCCATCTATCAGGATCCTACGAACAAAATGATTAGATATAAACAAAGTAATAACAAGACCATCAGGATGAGGATCCTGAACATCCACACGATCATCATCATCAAAGGTTATAACTTTTTCCTGTGTGACAGTAGAGGTTCGAATGGGTCTATCCCCATTATCCATCTTGGTCTCCTTGGCATGCCTCTTGACTGCTGAAAAGGAAGTGCCATATATGTCTGATCCACCGGATATGAAGTTGATAATTTGTGCATCAGCAGGAGGAGCAGGAGCTCTTTCTGGAACTTTTTCAGGATCCTGGATCCTTGACTTTTTTCTTCCCAATAGCTCCTTCAAGTGCCCCTTGCTTAACAAATAACCAATTTCTTTTCTAAGTGCAATACATTCTTCAGTGAGATGACCGAAATCCTCATGATATGCATACCATTTGGATTTGTCTTTTGTTGCAGCTGGCTTATCACTCTTTCTGGGCCATCTTGCTTTTTCACCTAGGTTCTGCATTGCAAGGATCAGTTCATTGTTATCAACAGAAAAACAATATTCAGAAATGGGAGGATAATCCTCATCATCCTCTTCCTGTTCTACTGCATGCACGTTCTGATTGTCAGACTTGTTATAAGATTTGGACTTGTTGTTCCTGAAGTAGGATCCTTGTTTTTCCTGCTTCGAGGATCCTGCCAATCTTTCTTGTATCCTTTTATCATCCTCTAATCGGATGAATCTAAGGGCCCTAGTTCTCACTTCATCAAGATTCCTACAAGGGGTCATGCCAAGATCATCATAGAACAATGAATCCCTAAGTAAACCCATTTTGAAGGCTTCTACAGCCGTAGCAATATCCAAATTAGGAATATCTAAGGATTCTTTACTGAACTTAGTGATATAATCTCTAAGTGATTCATTTTGACCTTGTGTTACCCTATATAGATCACTAGTTAAACGTTCAAATTCTCTACTACATGAGAATTGGCTATTAAACAGATTAACTAGATTAGCAAATGAAGTAATAGAGTAAGGGGGAAGACTTAGCAGCCATTTAAGAGCTGATCCTGTTAACGTGGATCCAAAACCCTTGCATAAACATGCTTCTTTTAACCTCTCCGAGACGGGGTTGATCTCCATCCTTTCTCTGTATTGAGCTACATGCTCTTCTGGATCCGTTGAGCCATCATATAGCATCATGGTTGGTATTTGGAACCTCTTTGGAATTTCTGCATCACAAATAGGTGGTGAAAAATGAGATATCCTGTGGCTTCCATCTGCAATTTCAGGAATGGGCTTAACCACTCCTGGAACGTTGGATATCATATCCTTCAGTTTCTGTAATTCCTTAGCCATAGCTTGATTGATACCTGTATCCTGCACAAAGCCATGGTTAGTATTATAAAACTTATTCAAAGTATTACCTCCTGAAGGATTCAAGTTTGGAATTCCAGATGTGAATCCATATTGATGGGATTCTAGTATAATTGAGGGACCAGATGAAGCAATAGTTTGCATAGGGATGAAGTCTCCTAGATGAACATCTGAACTTCCGGGTTGTACACTCCTTAAGAATCCTTGATCCTGAAAGATATTGGATCCTTGGTGTGTTGTGACTGGGGGTCTTGGAGGATAATCCATGGATCCGTAAACCTGAGATGGATCCTTGAACCTGAAATGAGGATCCTTGAACCTGAGAGGATCCCTGAACCAGAGAGGAGGATCCTTGAACTGTCTATGCTCCCACATATCCTCCAGAACTGAAGAAGGATCCTTGAAGCTGAGAGGATCCTTGAGGCTGAGAGGATCCATAAGGCTGAAAGTAGGATCCCTGAGTCTGAGGCATCGCCAACGATCCATAGCGTAGATTTGAGATTCCACTTTGGTATTGAGAGCCTGATGTTGAGGAGTGCTGGGTCGTTATGGCTGGTGAATCAAAATTCAATGATCTGGGCACCAATGGAGAGTGATCCTCCACTGATCTCTTCAATTTTTTGATGTCATCAATCTCTCGAAGGATCCTATCATTGGTTTTGTCCTGCTGCTGCATGTAATCCTTCATCTGCAAAATCAAATAATAAAGATCACTGTTAGAAGGGCTAGAAGAAACAGCAGAAGTTGGTGGTTTTGAGAAAACAGGGCTTTGTTTCTTCGCAGGATTCTTAGCATTCTTCTGGGATCCAAAAGGTGCTGGAGGCAAAGGTGGGATGCCCTGTGAAGAAGTGACTGCCGACATGGAACTTGATGTGTTCTTTGCTGAAGAAGCCATGTACTTGAAGGTGATGAACCAAAATGATCACAATGAACAAAATTTCTCAGAAATGAAGCACCAATTGCCCCACGGTGGGCGCCAATTTGTTTTGGTAAAAAATCAGACTAGGATAATGCAACCAAATCTTATTTTGTGTGGTGTGATGCTTGAATGAATAAACGAATATATGAACAACTTGTAAATGAAATGAACAAGAGACACAAGGATTTATACGAGGAAAAAACCCTTGATCAATGTATGATCTCCGGTATAAAAAACTTCGGGTGATAGAAACTACCGATCACCAACTATATTAAACAAGTAAAGGTTACAATTTGGGATGATAACAAGCTTGTTACAAGGATCATTAGCGTGCAAAATGTATTTAATCGCCAATGAATTGCATAGAGTTTTTGAGTGTGTGTGTTTGCTAACTGTTCTAACTATCAAGCTCGTTATCCCCTTTTAAAAATGGAAATAAACTAAATAACAAACAATCCGCAAATTGTGCTAGCTACCCAGGACTTCCATAACGGTCATACAAGCTATGCACGTGCAGAATAATGGAGCATATTCCCCAAGAATCTCGGCAAGACCAAGTCCCATTCGTATACTCCTGCAAATCAAGTTCAAATACAGTGGAAACAACCGTTAGTATAAGGATAATAATGAGGATCCTGGATCCTTAAGCCTGCAACGTCTTCTGAGGATCCTTAATTCAAACAGAATCGAGGATCCGTGATCCTGGCTGCACTTGAGGATCCATGATCCTTAGGTTTAGAAAATCCATCCCTAACATTACTTTTATAAAAGGGTAAATAAAGATAGGGGAATAAGCTTGATAATTGGTACCATCGGATATATATAAATTAAATATATTACTAAATGATTCAATATTATATATATATATATATATATATAAGTGTGTGTATATATGCATATATGTATTATGTAAGTTGTGATATTAACAAGAGATTTGAATTTTTTTGTTTCTAAATCTATACATAGAATTTCTTGATAGTATACACAATATAATAATCAAATATCTTCTAAAGATAAACATAAGAGAAAATAACATGGGCGATTCATATGAAAACATGAAGTCATATAAGAATAAATCCTGAAACGTATTATGTTTTAAAATACCATCTGTCTCAATAAAATATTCCGTGCATCGGAATCTCATAATACATAAGCATGAATAGAGTTAACTGTAAGCATACTCATCACATTGAACCTAGCTATAATGTTAATGGAGACAGTGATATTTTTGAAACTTCATTTTTCAAACAAAAGAAAGCCACAACCATAATAATACCTATGCTTAAGCAAAAGAGTTATGATATAAGTATTTGTTGGTAACACTTAGATAGTATTTAGACTTGAACCTAAGAACAATGCCTTAGTATAAAGCTGCAAGATAAGCTAATTACTTTTATAGATAAAGTATGATGGAGATTGGTATGCCGCGAGGATGATGATTAGAATAGTGCAAGTATAATAAATAAGCAATAACACCTTGCCACTGTTATTTCTTGTTTATTAGTACTACTCGGTTCTAGAATATGATCCATCATGAGAATACTAATTTCCTTTTTTCTTGATATAAGTCATAAAAAAAGATGCATTACTAAAATCATGATTTCAGAGAAATTCTATTTAAGGGAAATACAATGATAATTACCTCCCCGGCAAGACTGGGTATGGTGTAGTAAACTCTCTAGCTTGTCCGGGTAAGATGGGGGGTACCTTTCTGGCGAGACCGGGTAAGATGGGGTATATGTTATGTTAATGAAATTCCCTAAATAGTAACATGACCGGATGTCTGACTTGTTTTTGGAAATATGATTCTGTTAAATATAGTTAATGTTATAACATTTTATATAAAAAGAACCAATTAAAAAGGTTTTTCAATATATTTGAGTATAATCAAATTGAAACTTTCCCTGTACTCCTTCAAGTTCTTTCTTTATTTAGTAATTTTGAATACAAAAATTTTCTTTTACAGTGGTATAGTTGTAACACCCTAGGAAAAAAAACTTGCGCTAATTAGAGTAAAATTTTTAAGAACTCTTGAGAAGATAAGAGTCTCAAAACATAGAGAATAGTTCTGGTCAAAGTTCAAAGCAAGGACCAGAATATACTTAGGAACTAGGTTCAGTGACAAACTAAAGGTATTCCTCCACATTTCAGTGAATCTTGAGGACGAGCTTTAAAACAAGGTGGGTAGGATGTAACATTCCCAAAATTTTTATTTATAAAATTTAAGATAAAGTATATAAAAACTTATGTTATTAAATGGATATATTATGGGTAAGTTGACTATTAGAAATATGAAGTACCTGGACGGGCCTAGGAACCGTTTAATAATTAAGTTATAAAAATACAATATATTTGAACCTACTCCGTTTTTAATGAAACTTGGTTCAAAATGTAGATAAGATTATTCTCGTTCTAATGACATATTCATTATTTTATAAAACGACACATTTTAGAAGTTATACACGTCGAATAAATGAAGCAGCTGAATTAATTATAATATATATATATATATATATATAATAAATAATAATTAAATAAAATTACATATCATATATGTAAGTACGTGAGGTTTGAAAGAATGAAAAAACAAAAATCAACTTTACTTTTAACATATAGATATAGTACGTGTCACATTTAAATAAAATAATATTAAATTTAAAACTATTTTACTTTGAATGTTGACGCGTGTATGTATGACTGTCCATTTTACATGCACTCCAAACTTTCAAAATCTATATACTTTATTAAAGGAGATGGGAGGCTGACATCGATTTGCTTACGTGTCAACCAATTGGATATGCCACATAGTCCAGGCTGATGTCATAATTCGTGATTTATAATAATCTATAAATATAAAAAAATATAGTATATAATCTGATTTTTATTTTATTATGATGATTTTTAGGAGGGAATTTCAAAATTGTATGGGGAGTTGTTTTTGTGCATTTAATGCACCTGACATGTCATCATATCTCCATCTCTCTCTTTCTTCTCATTTCAAAATTACAGGCGACATTCTAGGGTTTTTTTCTCAAAGTGGAGAGAGAAAGTCGCCGGCTGTGAACCTTGAACGTCTCTACTCAGACCGATGAAGATGATTTTGTCATCTGAGGCTACGATGGCAAGATCTGGCGTGTTGTTGCAACATATTAACCATCGTGTTTTGATGATAATAGCAATTTGATGATGTTTATAGATTCAATGATGTTTGTTTGTTTTTCATTCAGTTTACTTTTCTCTTAATCGTGTTTTGATGATAATAGCAATTTGATGATTACGATGACTGTTAGTTTGATAAGCAGCAAACCGGTGTACACATGTGGAGGCTGCGGTGCAACACTTCAAGGTTGGTAGCATATAACTAACTACTTGTGTTTTTTTTTGGAACATTTTGTTTGCTTTTATGTTTTAAGATTTTAATGTGTTAATACAGCGAAAAAGCGGAATAACAATATAATTGACACCACATCACACAGACCGGACAACAATTCTTCAGGAAAACTGGTTAGTGCATTCAGAAGTTAATAATGTGGATTATGGATTGCTATTAAGATGTTTGTAAATTGGTTCTTTGTTGTCATGTGATGTTGAGATTCTTGAATCAGTGAAAACCCGGTACCATATAATTATGTTGGATGCTCCTGTAACTAGGCTGAAAGACAGACATTTCTTGTGTTTAACGTAACATGATAACTTGTAGAACACGTACTGGGCATTCACACACTTTCGGGAAATTTTTAGTTTTCTTTAGTAAGTTCGCAATGCTAATAATATTTTTGTGCAGTTTCTTATTTTTATTTTTTTTTATCTTCTTATTTTTGTTTTTTTTTTTTTTTTTTTTGTAGGTACGGGCATTCAAAAATCCTTCGAAAATTTTAGTCTACGCTCCATCATAGGGGCGCAAAGGAAGGGGATGGCGGTTTTGAAAGGCCGTGGCGTCAATGATTTCACATAGCTTTTATGTACGACTCTAATAAGCGATAATTTTAGGTTAGTTTGGTGGTTTTGGGCACCTTCTTTCGTTAGGTTTTCTGTCAAATTTTTGCATTTGATTATAATCATGAGTTAAAACCTTTTCATGATCGGTTGTTTTCATGATCATAACTCTGACAAAACCTTTTCATTGATTCTGGTTTTAATCTATTCATCACGATTGAATTGTTATCTAAATAAGGAAACAATAGACGTTGCTGAAATCATGGCTGCTTCCATTGCCTCTCCACTTGGTATCGATCACCATCTTCACTACAGTTAGTATATGTGCATGAAAAGCAATACATACATTTTATGAAACAAGCGTTAGTACTGCTTCCATTGCCTGAGTTATTTACAATTGTAGCACACTAAATATTTAATTTTTGTATTGAGTTGGTATATTGGGATTAAATACTGAACTGGTGGAATTACAGCAAGTACATGTTATGCTTCAAGCTGTCTCGATCTCTTTGGAGGCGGATAGGTGGCTTTAGGAGGTATGAAAAACAGAATTGATAAATTTAGGGAAAATGTGGTTGAAAGATGATAACCCAATAGTTGAGGATCTCATTCTACAGCTTCGATAAATTCAGGTGTGTTTTCAAATAATGCTTCCTAGATGTTTGAAGACCAACAAATGTCCAAAGAAGCAGCACTGTGGACATTTGTCGTTCTTTGTCGCTCTTCAAACATCTAGGAACCATTATTTGAGAACACCCCTGCTTTTATCGGAGCTGTAGAATGAGATCCTCCACTGTTGGGTTATCACCTTTCAAATCCATTTTCCCTAAATTTATCGATTTTGTTTTTCATGCAGGGATATAATCTGTTTTTTAGTATTTGATTTGGCTGATGACCCATGTTCAAGGATACCTTATGTTTCAGACTATACGAAGATTGCCTCTTGCTTATCATAAGGTTAAATTTTAAATTAATATGTTTTGTTCTTTGGAGACATTCTGTTCTTTGTAGGTTTTGTTGGATTTGTTAGCCAATGGAATCATGTTACTCTAACGTCGACATCAGATCATCCGGAAACCATCATTGAGCCATCACATTCTTTCCGTTTACATCTCAGGTAACGGTTTTCCTTAATTCATCTCAAAACTTAAGTTGTTATGTATGATTTTTGCTATGGTTTTGAAACTTACGGGATAATAATTGTCAATTTCAGATAGGTTGGGTATTGAGACCAAGAAATTCAGCGCCATTTGTTTTATAAAGATATGTAACTAAACACAAACAATTTAAATGATATATTATAATCTGTTTTTTAGTATTTGATTTCGATCGTTATTAAACTTACCCGTGTGTTCACACGGGTCTTACTACTAGTAGTATAAATAGAAGCATAGTGCAAACATTCAAATTGTTCAAAATATTCTTCTGGCTACTCTCTCGCCATCCCTCTATATATGTATATTCTTTTTCATTCACTTCATAATAACAATAACAACAACAACAACAATAATAATAATAATAAAGCCATGTCCCGTTTTAAGTGTTTTAACCCCTGATCACTGATACCCTGTCCGATTGATTTAGGGCCCCGTAACGCATGTCAAGGCTCTGCCCGACTAAGTTCGTTGGGGTTCTGTCTCGTGACGTAGGGATAAAGTGAATTGGGTTACTATACTTAACACGAGTACATTATATATTTTATTAAATAGTATAACAACCCTCCTAAAACACCCCTGACACCCCTAGACGTCCTAAAATATACCCCGTGTACGAAAAACGGCCTTGAAATACCTTTATTTTACAAGAATTAAATAAAAACAAATATATATGGTCGCTTGCTGGGCGCGACATAGACAAGAGAGTCTGTCGCGGGCCGCGACCCCTTGACACCAGGCCGCACCCCAGCCCGACACGTGGCGTGACACCCAGCAAGCCTATACCGGTGACTAACCGAGGATGGGGCCTACCCTAAACCCTCGCGGGCCGCGAAAGCCCTCACTAAAGCTCTCGCGGGCCGCGAGAAAGTGGCGGATCAGCCCTATAAATAGATGAGATCGGCTTCAGTTCACAATTCGCTCATAACTCGATTCTCTCTCTCAATTCTGAATTAATAGGATTCTACTCGGACATTATACCCCCCTAATTAGCGAAGCTCTGCCTCGTTGTAAGTATCATAACCCCCGGTTACGTATTAGATACGCTGCCCGATTGATCTAGTCCTCCGTAACGGCTGTTGAGGCTCTACCCGACGTAGTCGTTGGAGTTCTGTCTCGGGAGGGTATAACTAATGTTAATTTGGGTTATATACTAACGCGTGTGCGTTGTTTAATTAATAGATTATAACCAGGAAATCAAAGGAAAAACCTAATGTAGCAATGTGAGTATTCTCCTTTTTGTAAACTGTTTTCACAAAACCTTTACTTATTTTAAATTATAAATAGCAGTGATTGAGTCTTTGTAATTCTTCAATTACTGCCGGTATGTTGGGGTTTTGTATACAAAATGTGGAACACGTTACCATTGGACAAAGAGTTAGCCAATGTGTAATATGACCCACCAGTCAGGATTGACAGTACTGAATAAGTAATTGTGTAGATATAAACATTGTAATCGCTCTCAATACTGTGAAATGATAAAACTTGTGTTGATTAAATTGGGATTCACTCGCCAGTATTTCTTGCTGATAAAACTTTTTAAAACACGTTTCAGGTACCTTAGTACGAAGCTAATAGAAGCCAGCTGGAGAGCACTGAAGGCTTAGAAAAGTGGCTATAAAAGTTACCTAAATAAAAAGAAGATTTTAATTTCAATACTTAGAGTTTATTCCTATAAATGTATTGTAAAGAAAATTTGGTTTTATCCCATTTATCTATTTTAAAAATTTTGGTGTTTAACTCTGATAAAAATATTTCCTAACTACGGTCCTGATGAAAATTTCCGCTGCCAAATTAATAAACATCGATACCATCTGACTGGTTCGCGGCTCCCGCTCCCAGGATGGGGTCAGGGGCTGTGACATACACTTTGTAGGAAAACCGTACTTTACGCAGGAACCCTACTCTTGTTTTGTAATGTGACAACCCGTAATTTGAAGGCGTTTCTTCATAGTACTGATTCCTTACTACTCGCAAGTACGCTATCTGTTTAATCACAACGTTTAATTTATAAGTGAATGATTGTGAGTTATGTATTATATGAATGCCATAGGTATCAGTGTGTTAAATGTTATTGGTCGTATTAACTTTGTCGCACAAGATCCTCCAATCGCACACTCTACCATTAACCGTACACTCACGCTCCTTGTTTGGTCGGATTTCCTTGTTTGGTCGGGTTGGCCTTTGGCCCAAACGGAGCCCAGTGCTGAGCCCGAACCCTATACGCATAATACACAAGGGTTGTGTGTGTAACACTCATAATTATCAAACACGTAATATCATAACAAACCCTAATTCTCTCCCCTCTCATACGTAAACCTACAACAGCCCTCCTCCTCCTCTCTCGAAGTCTTTTCCTCCTGTTTGCAATGATCCAACCATTGTCCTACATCTCGGTTAGTTCTCTATTGTACGTTTATGTTGTGTTCTTTTATTGTATAAATTCTTAGGTTATGGCTTAGGTCGTGGAATGATGATATGTGATATTTATGTGACTATGAATCTGAATAATACTGGTAATTGGCTTGATTAGAGGGTGAGTTAGGATTGTTGAAGTATTTATTTTTGATGTACACTTGAAACGTGAGTGTTGGGCCGAGTAGGATTGGGCCGCACCCAAGAAAGGGTGTATTGCACTAAACAAACGTGTTTGGATTTTGATTTGAGAAGTTATACGTGTTGTGATAATTGATGATTATGATTTGAGAATGCATGATAGTATGGTAAACCTGTTCCGGTGATCAAAGTATTGCTTAATACTGATTAAGGTACCTATGTAGCAAATGATAGTACTTGATAGCCAATATCATGCACCTTAGAAACCCTCTTCTTTAATAGAAAGATATTAATATGAGCCTTAGTCAGGAATTACATGCTAACTGAGTTAAGGGAGTGATTCTTTTGTTATTAAGTTGTAGGCTGGTAATGATAATGCTTGGTTAAAATTCACGGTCATATGATAATGCTTGGTTAAAATTCTGTTATGATTAAGGTTCATGGGATTTAGTTTGGTAATGGCCGACATGAATTCAGGTCATTAAGTCTAACACATGGGCCTCATGACTTCTGATACAAATCACATGCAAAACATTGGGCCGATAACAAGCACATGTAAACTTAGTGAACTTGGCTGACAACTTTTAGTTTTTCACATGGGCTGAGTTAATGTGATGCAACAATATAATTTGGGTTAATGAATATTGAATTTATGACAATGAATATGAACTAGGAAGTTGTTAAACATCATACTGAATGTGGTTAATTGTATAAAGGGTATTAACAATTCATGTAGCATGGTAATAAGGCTTGGATAAAAACTGTGTTTATTAATTAGGATGATGGCGGCAATAAGGGGTTTGACAAACCGATTAGAAAATAGGTATTTTGTTAATTATTGTGATCGGTTAAATTGGAATATGGGGGACGCGGGAACAGTAGGTGCAGCCACAGTGGACTGTTTGGGCCGACATCAAGTGGGCCGTGCATTAGGGGGGACGGGTTAGGTGTTTTGGTTAGGATTTATATGGTTTCGATACAAGATACTTGTAACCAAATGATCGTAAAGTGTTATGAGTTAATGTTATTACATGCATGTTCATGTGAATGAGGTGTGAACTGTTAATGTGTGACAGTATGATATATGGGTTGTGATGTGAAGATACATATAACCTGAATACACGTTATAACCAGTTGGATGCGTGGTTTCATGCTATGAATTATATGTTATTTTGTATGAGCTTTATGTGAAATTCGTTTGAGGAACGTATGATTGAACGCTACAAAACTGACTATAACTGAAATTGATACTAGGATTGGATTGATCAAACTGTGAACATATAATTAATTCTACCGAGCAAACCAAAGGTGAGTTCATCTCTCTTGAGCATGCGTCCCGGTGGTTGGGACAGTCAGTGGGTATCCCGGGGAGGGATAAGTCTTTTGGGTAAAAACGGGAATGTTGGATAATATACTCATCCTATCACCTTTAAAGTCCCTCCGTGTTGTTTGGTTACCGGGGAGGTAACATGGTATTAGTTAGTAGCGCTACTTAGGTTTGGCAACCTCACCCCGTACCTGGGAGGACGGGTGTTGAACTAATGACCTAGTCATGACCAATGCTTTGATAGGAGCATTGGAGAAAGGGCAAAATAATCAGAAGCCGTCTTGTATTCAGGGTATTATCAACATTACTTTCGGATTTAAATTCAATGGATTAACTAGATACTTGGTAACCAACGTTTTCGTAAAACTATGAACTCACCAGCGTTGTCTGATACACGTGTGTGCATGCTCGCAGGTTATGGGTACATGTAGATGTGGAACTTGCTATCTGGGAAGCTGGAGTGGTCATGGGTCAACTTGTATGGAATCATGAGACACGTTTAAAGGATTTTACACACTTGGGTTATGAAAATTTTAATTAATGATGTATGCTTCCGCTGAAATGTAAACAATGCTTTGTAACGAATCTTCTAATAAGTGAGAGTTTTTTTATTTAACATTATGAGTTCAATGTGATTGGTGGCTGGATCCTGGTACGTCACACGCCTTGCGGAGTTTCCCGCATGTGGTATTTTGGGGGTGTGACAGTTTGGTATCAGAGCCACTGGTTATAGTGAACTTGGTTTTAAAAACGTTTTCATAAAACCAGACTATAACCGAACAGTTCTGAAAACGAGAATACGACCATGACACTCAGCTCCAGATTGCAAGGTTCGTCTCTATCACTTGTTTTATATATTACATGAGTAGTGTACATTTGTTTATGATTTAGCGTACAACCACACACTCGTCACTATAGCATGGTTACATGAATTGTTTACCTACATTATGATGCGTTGATAGCATGTCGTAGTCCTTAGATTCTAGTGATCTTATCATTTTGATAACCTCTGTCTAGCATTCGAGTTTGAGGAACCATTTGACATGAGTTAGGAGGAGCTGAGATGAGCATGCAAATCATAATATTATTGTGGGTGCACACATAATAATAATGTGGGGTACATGCGAGTCCCAGTGAATCCTTAACAAGTGAAGAAAGGGTTTTGCTCTGTATACGATCAATGAGAAACGTAACAAATTTATAGGAGTCATAGTAGTGATTGTCTCCTACTCGATGTGATCTTTTTATTTCTCTCTGAACCTTTACAAATCTCGATGCTATCGAGTATTACCTGAACACCCCTCTGAACGCCTAGCGAACTGTGTAGAATGTTAGGTGCTTGTACGAACATCCCTGAGTTGAATGTTGTAACGTCGAATGATTGGTCAATACCTTCTCACTCCTTTTCATTGGTTGGAACTCTGTGTATTGACGCCTTAGATTCCATGAGTGCGATCATATCTGCAACACCCTAGCAACATACTGTGTATTACCCAACCAACTTGCAAGATCGAGGGGCAAGAGAATGGTCGTAGTATCTCACCGACTTCAGTGTTAGAACGGCCTTGGTCTCGGGCAACGAACATCAGCAAATTGGCTTCAAGCGACTTATGGAAGTCAACACTTACGAATCAATCGGGGCATAAGTGATGATAATTGACCATAGTGTGGTATGTGTAACTGCCAGCACAGTGAGTAGCGCTTTAGGACGTGGCTCGAAATGTGAAAAGATGGACTTTGATGGTGAAAAATCGTAGGGCTTCGTTTCAGGCAACGACATTAGAGACAACAGTCACGACAATATCAAGGCCCTGGTAATCGTAGCCTACAGTATGGAAATGAAGGTGCCTACGACATGGGTTGGCCGTTGATAATTCAAGACGACAACAACCAAGGGAACAAAGACGGTATTGGGAATTCTCGTAACGAAAACGACAACACTGGAAATGATGCTCGTGGAAGGGCATTTAGGATCGGCGTAGGCGACGCCAGGCATAGTAGCAGCATGATAGCTTGCACGAGTAGCCCTGTTTTGGTTAACCCTGATATTTCTTAAAACCAAACATGTTGTAGAATCAGTTGATGGCAAGACAATTGAAACCTCATATGTTCGTTGGGATGCAAGCTCGACCTTATGGGACAAGCATTCAACATCGACCTTCCTCCTGATGTCCCTGATAGTTTCGATGCAGTAGTTAGTGTGGGATGGTTACTCGAATATCGCGCAGACATACCCTGTGAGAAGAAAATTTTGCGTATCCTCCTTCTTAGTGGGGAATCGTCGACTGTTCTAAAGTGTCAGCATGGCGTAAAGGTTAGCATCATTTCACCAATGAGGACCCAGGAGTGTCTACGGAAGGATTACCCTTCTATGTTAGCAACTGTTACTGATGATAAGACTGAGGAAAAGAGGATCGAGGATCCACCGATTGCCCATGATTTCTCTTGATGTGATACCCGTAGGATTTACTGGTCTACTTCCATAAATGTATAGAAGAACCTCAGTTGATCTCGCGCCAGAGACAGCCCTGATTACCCGTGCTTCTACCATCTTGCACTAGGAGGGTTGCAAGAACTGTCTAATCAACTACAGGAACTGTTGGACAGGAGTTTTATTGGGCCCCAGTTATATCCAAGAAGACAAGCCAGGATCCATTTTGTTAAAGGTAACTTCTGGATTCGAGAGGTACAATTTTGGTCATATAAACAACGAAGTGGAAATACATGTGGATCTCGCCAGGATCCATTTTGTTAAAAACTGATCAACACCAAAGATCCCTTCGAGGATACAACAATCTCTTTAGCACAGCAGGGTGCCGTGCTCGTGGAAGACAAAACAAGAGGATGTCTTTTCAGTTTTCGAATCCCAACTCTGTAATGCACTGTGCATCGCCTTTACCCGAGGATGCGGGTGAACTAGCGGTATACCATGATGGTTTGAATCGGAGACCCAGTTACACGCCGATGCAACACGAGGAGACGATGACGCACGTAGTGAATTACGAAGGATAATTGCATGAGTCACAACCTGCGGTGGAAACCGTGGTCTTTGCATTTAAGTTGGAGGCATTACTTGGACGGTACCAAATGCACTACTTAGTCCGATCACAAGGGCTTCCCGTGTACCATTGTTTCGAAGGAGCTAAAACACGTAATGGCATCGTTGGATGGAACTCTCGAGTGATTACGACTATGGATTCTACTACGCGGCAATCGTAGGGAACTTATGTGAGCAAAGCACACCGGCCTCGATATTCTAGTCGTCTGGGTTTCAATGAGAGCTATTAGAATCTATAAATCTTGCACTGGTAATCGGGCATGAAGGCCCACCTAGCTATGCATGTGAATGAGGTTTGACTTGTGGGAAAGTCAAGGAGGAGTATCAGCAACCGGCAACACCCATATGGAAAATGAGAACAGACTGCTATGGATCATGTCGCTAGTCTACTTACAACTCGAAACGGAAACAATATCACCTGGGTGATCGTTGATTGTCTCACGTAACCAACACACTTTCATGCACTTGAGGAAACTGATGAGTCTTTACAGCTTGTGGATATTCCTCTGAGAGAGGCGGTTTTGGGGCACAAGGTGCCCGCTCCTATTACCTCTGGTTTTGGTCTATACTCGATTCATATCAGGCGATACACAACACCCTTCACTCACGTCTAGACATGAACCTTACTTATCGTCGTAGGATGAACGGTTAGAGTAAACGAACCATCCTGACACTTGAAGACATGCTGCGAGCAAGTGCGTGATTGACTTTAGTAAGAATTGGAAGGATACTTACCTTTGATTAAGTTCTACTGCAGCAGTTACCATTCTAGTAATCAGACAACTCTGTTTGAGGCATTGTATGGACGATAATGCCGATCTCCTTGTTGGACTAAGGTGGGTGACAACCTAATCACAAGTCCAGGACTTGTACTTGAAACTCTTGGGAAGATCGTTTAGATCGGAAATCGTTGGCGGCAAGATAAGCCTAGGAAACACTGTGAATTCGCTGCCGGCGAATGTGTCATGATCGAAAGTCTCGCCCTGGGAGGGTGCGGTGTGCTTTGGGAAGCGTGGCAAGATGAATTTACGATATGGCCTACAAACTCGACTTGCCCGACGGATTAGGTAACATTCACGATGTCATTTATGCCTCGAACCTAAAGAAGTGTTTGTTCGATGAAACGCTTGTGATACCCTTATTAGAGTCTGAGGTTAATGACAAGTTGCAGTTGTTGAGGAATCTACTGAAAACATGGACTAGGACATCAAGATTCGTTAGCATAGTCGAATTCCAATCGTGAGAGTTCGTTGGAACTCAAGACGTGGACCGGAGTTCACGTGGGAATTCGATGATTGGAGTAAGCTCTAGTATCCTCAATTGTTCAAACGGTTGTATCAACTTCTGATATCATTGACGAATTTCGGGACGAAATTCCCTTTCAAGTTGGGGATGATGTGGCACCTGGGAAAAATCCACAGTCATCCTGATCTAGCACTGTGCTGTTTTGGATTGCTTATCAAATTTCGGGACGAAATTTCTTTCAAGTTGGGGATGATGTGACAACCCGTAATTTGAAGGCGTTTCTTCATAGTACTGATTCCTTACTACTCGCAAGTACGCTATCTGTTTAATCACAACGTTTAATTTATAAGTGAATGATTGTGAGTTATGTATTATATGAATGCCATAGGTATCAATGTGTTAAATGTTATTGGTCGTATTAACTTTGTCGCACAAGATCCTCCAATCGCACACTCTACCATTAACCGTACACTCACGCTCCTTGTTTGGTCGGATTTCCTTGTTTGGTCGGGTTGGCCTTTGGCCCAAACGGAGCCCAGTGCTGAGCCCGAACCCTATACACATAATACACAAGGGTTGTGTGTGTAACACTCATAATTATCAAACACGTAATATCATAACAAACCCTAATTCTCTCCCCTCTCATACGTAAACCTACAACAGCCCTCCTCCTCCTCTCTCGAAGTCTTTTCCTCCTGTTTGCAATGATCCAACCATTGTCCTACATCTCGGTTAGTTCTCTATTGTACGTTTATGTTGTGTTCTTTTATTGTATAAATGCTTAGGTTATGGCTTAGGTCGTGGAATGATGATATGTGATATTTATGTGACTATGAATCTGAATAATACTGGTAATCGGCTTGATTAGAGGGTGAGTTAGGATTGTTGAAGTATTTATTTTGGATGTACACTTGAAACGTGAGTGTTGGGCCGAGTAGGATTGGGCCGCACCCAAGAAAGGGTGTATTGCACTAAACAAACGTGTTTGGATTTTGATTTGAGAAGTTATACGTGTTGTGATAATTGATGATTATGATTTGAGAATGCATGATAGTATGGTAAACCTGTTCCGGTGACCAAAGTATTGCTTAATACTGATTAAGGTACCTATGTAGCAAATGATAGTACTTGATAGCCAATATCATGCACCTTAGAAACCCTCTTCTTTAATAGAAAGATATTAATATGAGCCTTAGTCAGGAATTACATGCTAACTGAGTTAAGGGAGTGATTCTTTTGTTATTAAATTGTAGGCTGGTAATGATAATGCTTGGTTAAAATTCACGGTCATATGATAATGCTTGGTTAAAATTCTGTTATGATTAAGGTTCATGGGATTTAGTTTGGTAATGGCCGACATGAATTCAGGTCATTAAGTCTAACACATGGGCCTCATGACTTCTGATACAAATCACATGCAAAACATTGGGCCGATAACAAGCACATGTAAACTTAGTGAACTTGGCTGACAACTTTTAGTTTTTCACATGGGCTGAGTTAATGTGATGCAACAATATAATTTGGGTTAATGAATATTGAATTTATGACAATGAATATGAACTAGGAAGTTGTTAAACATCATACTGAATGTGGTTAATTGTATAAAGGGTATTAACAATTCATGTAGCATGGTAATAAGGCTTGGATAAAAACTGTGTTTATTAATTAGGATGATGGCGGCAATAAGGGGTTTGACAAACCGATTAGAAAATAGGTATTTTGTTAATTATTGTGATCGGTTAAATTGGAATATGGGGGACGCGGGAACAGTAGGTGCAGCCACGGTGGACTGTTTGGGCCGACATCAAGTGGGCCGTGCATTAGGGGGGACGGGTTAGGTGTTTTGGTTAGGATTTATATGGTTTCGATACAAGATACTTGTAACCAAATGATCGTAAAGTGTTATCAATTAATGTTATTACATGCATGTTCATGTGAATGAGGTGTGAACTGTTAATGTGTGACAGTATGATATATGGGTTGTGATGTGAAGATACATATAACCTGAATACACGTTATAACCAGTTGGATGCGTGGTTTCATGCTATGAATTGTATGTTATTTTGTATGAGCTTTATGTGAAATTCGTTTGAGGAACGTATGATTGAACGCTACAAAACTGACTATAACTGAAATTGATACTAGGATTGGATTGATCAAACTGTGAACATATAATTAATTCTACCGAGCAAACCAAAGGTGAGTTCATCTCTCTTGAGCATGCGTCCCGGTGGTTGGGACAGTCAGTGGGTATCCCGGGGAGGGATAAGTCTTTTGGGTAAAAACGGAAATGTTGGATAATATACTCATCCTATCACCTTTAAAGTCCCTCCGTGTTGTTTGGTTACCGGGGAGGTAACATGGTATTAGTTAGTAGCGCTACTTAGGTTTGGCAACCTCACCCCGTACCTGGGAGGATGGGTGTTGAACTAATGACCTAGTCATGACCAATGCTTTGATAGGAGCATTGGAGAAAGGGCAAAATAATCAGAAGCCGTCTTGTATTCAGGGTATTATCAACATTACTTTCGGATTTAAATTCAATGGATTAACTAGATATTTGGTAACCAACGTTTTCGTAAAACTATGAACTCACCAGCGTTGTCTGATACACGTGTGTGCATGCTCGCAGGTTATGGGTACATGTAGATGTGGAACTTGCTATCTGGGAAGCTGGAGTGGTCATGGGTCAACTTGTATGGAATCATGAGACACGTTTAAAGGATTTTACACACTTGGGTTATGAAAATTTTAATTAATGATGTATGCTTCCGCTGAAATGTAAACAATGCTTTGTAACGAATCTTCTAACAAATGAGAGTTTTTTTATTTAACATTATGAGTTCAATGTGATTGGTGGCTGGATCCTGGTACGTCACACGCCTCGCGGAGTTTCCCGCATGTGGTATTTTGGGGGTGTGACATGTAATATTCAGGCCGAATCTGTATTATAAGTAACCTAGGCTTGGGCCTAAGGCATCTAATTAAAATGTGTTAGATTTTTTGTTTGATTCTAAACACAAATAAAGAAGTATCATTTATAATAATCAAAAAAGGAAAAATCGCCCCAATGCTAATGCTCTATAATTATATATCACCAGTGGCAAAATACCATTTGATTTTATAAAAACAATTTGGTTTTTGAGTTCTTCAGAATCGTTTAATTCATATATGTGGGCGTTAATGTTAATATTAAGATAATCTGTAGTAGGGCGTTTTGAGGGGGCATAGTGCCCAATGGCGCTGCCAAACACTACCACAAGGGACGGTATGAAGGAGAAAGAGAGGTGGGGCGCGACCTCCATAGCGGCGCCATTGTTGAGTTTTTTTTTTTTTTTGACCGTTGCAACGGTCATAATTTAAAAAAAAATCAACTTTTTTTATTTCACTCTATAAATAACTTCCAACTTTTCCATTTTTTTACAATTCATCATATATTATTCTCTCCTTCTCTATATTTTTTTTAAAAAAGTGTTGAAGCTACTCCCACCCTATTAAAAAAAATGGGTTCTCCATCGGAAGACTCCTTCACCGATATTTATCGAAGATTTTTTTCACCCGAAGAAGACGCGGAGGAGGAAGGAGCGGTTACGAGTGCATGTACTCTTGTGATACAAGCATTTGAGCACGTTCGGCCTACTCCCCCTCCACGACCCATCTTGCAGCGCACCTATATCTTGCGAGATCGTGAAGCCGCGAACGAGCGTTTGATGAAAGACTATTTTGATGCGACGCCGGTGTAACGTTTTTTTTAGGTGTAATGTTTTTTTTAGGTGTAACGTTTTTCTTTGAACGAACGAAGAGGAAGAAGGAGAAAACCACAATGAAGACGAAGAATACATTTATCTTTTTAGGTGTAACGTTTTTTTTTTTCTTTACTGTTTTTTTTTTAATTTTAATGTATTGTTTTTTATTTAATGCAATGATTTTTAATTTTAAAAAACATGGAAATTAATTAAAAAAATTAAAATTAAAATAAATGTGTAATGATGATAAAGGGGCTTTATGACTACGGCCTCAACTTGCATAACGCCCCATAAAGCCCCGTGGTGATATGACATGCCACATGTCGCATAATGCCCCCAAAAGGGCCTTATGACTACGGATGGCCTAATAATAGCAACAGCGTTGGAAATGCTAAAAGGTATTTAGAATATAGCTAAAAATATAAAAGTATACATAAAAAAGTATTTCAGATATTCATTTATGAAAAGTTTTCTTGGTGAATCAACATATAAAGTTAAAGAAATTATGATTTACCTCGACAAGGTGAAAAGTGAATTAGTGATAAATCATTAGAATTACCTACCTTTAGTATAACGACCATAACAATGATATTCACTCACTGACCATACATGTCATGTCTATTGATGCAACATGTTAATTAAAAAAGTGTAAACAATATAACCAAATACAACACTTTAACTTTTTTTTCATTTCAAGTCATATCCTTGCCCTTTATTATTGTTACATGTCCAACTAAGATAATGGTTTGTTTGGAATAATATACTATAATTAAATAAAATGGTGGTTTTTGATATATACGTATAAATGTGTGAAAGGTTTTTTGATGCATAAGCAGTATTAAAAAGGGAACAGAAGTAATGCATGAACATGATAAGGCTTGAGGGTGTGGTTTAAAGCCTTAGGTTGGAGTGTGTGATTGGAGCCCTCTAGGGGCTTTATCAGGCTACCTAAGCGTCACGTAGGAGCCACGTCACCCTGAGGGCTTTATCACGCCCCCATTTAATTTGCAAGGTGTGGATAGAGCCCCCGTCATCATTACCTAATTATTTATTTACTTAAATATTTATTTTTTTAAATTAAATGGATTCGGCTTCTTCTCGTAAATAATTAATCGCCTCCCGTGTAATTGCGATAATCATATCGTCAAGAACACCGTCGGATGAGGAACTCGAAGACATTTTTTAGTTGCGATTGGTGTGTGTTTTAGTTGTGATTGGTGTGAATTTTAGTTGTGATTGGTGTGTTATTTAGTTTGGTATAGGTTTATATTTATATTTGAATAAAAAAAGTTTTTTTTATTCGAACGTTGCCAAACGGTCACATTTGACCAACCTACCTCGTTCCACGCGTTTTCATCTCGTTACCACGATGGAGCCCGTTCTATGGTCCCCCCCCCCCCCCCCCTAAAACCCTGGGTGTGGAGGTATAGCGCCCCGGGGCGCCATGGATGATGACTTGGCGGGGGTGGCGCCCCCACACCCTCCGGCCTTAGGAGCTTTATTACGCCACGTAAGCATCACGTAGGTGACATATAAGCAATGAGCTTTATCACTAACTTACACGGTGTGGAATAATGCCCCTTATAAAGTCTTTTTTAACTATATTAAAAAGAAAAAGTTAAATAAAAAATCTGATTGGTTGATAAAGGTAAGGCCCCTTGATTTCTTCCTCTCAAGCCCGCTTTAACGGATTAGGGGGGTTGGGGGGAGGGGCTAAAGTTGATGAGATACAGTGAGAGAGAGATGATTCTATGGTTAAATAACCGCCTACATATCATATCATATCGAATAGCAAATTTCCCAAAAAGCAAAAAAAAAAAAAAAAAAAAAAAAAAAAAAAAAAAAAAAAAAAGAGAAACAAAAAGAAAAAAACCTCATTAAAAATTAATCAGATTGATCAAACAAAAGTTTGGCCGTTTGGTCATGAATAAGTTTTAGTTAAAGAATTGGTATAAGGATATTTGTTTTGCTTGTCTTTTAATATGTATAAAAACTAAACAAAATAAAATAAAACTGATAAGTAATATAGGAATATAGGATCTTTAAATGGTTTTAATTAATCGAAACTGACTAATAGTTAAATACAATGAAATTATGAATATCACGTAAGTATGAAGTTCTTTATTCCCATTTATGGGATTTACACGAAGGCTCTAAATAAGCTTAGTAGCTAGAATCTCATTAAACTACATTTCAATCTTGTTCTAAACGATCAATCTCTGGTGCCACTTGATCATTATGGGTTTGAAATGAGATCGGTCAATCAACTCACAAAGTTCAAGTCCAAAGACGATCAAGACTCGCGAAGTTGGCATTATCATCGAAGAAAGTTAAATTATCATATATGTTTTGTGGTTGTAGCGGTGGTGATAGTGGTAGCGACGGTAGTTTTTCCATTTGCATACGGATTAGAGTTAAAATATTCGAATGTCGGCATTGCAAGTTGACCATCTCGGCTTGTGCCTTGGCTAACTCTGCTTGAAGCTCATTAACTTGTTTTTGAAGCTGGCAAATTGTACCCGCACAACCATAAACAGGATCCCTTAGTCTTGCATTGGCTTCATACACCATACTGCTAACAGCATCCGCTCTACGAGACTCCGGAAGTTCCTATAATTAAAGATGTTACTTTTTTCAAACAAAAATCAATGCCATATTAATTTAAACAAAAAGTGTATTGTTACTCTTTTAGTTATTTATTCCAATTAGTGTAATAAGTTACTTTATAAAGGGTACAAGTGTAAAATCATTATAAGTTGAATAACTTTTATAAAAAGAAGTTATTTCTGGTGAAACATATTTATTTATTGTCTAACGAAAAGCTATAAAAGCTAGGTTACATCTTTAAACTTTTATTTATAAAGTTACTATTATGATTAACTTAACATATTTTAATTTTAAATAAATAATATAAAGTTTCATATACATGTCATGCATTTCTTTAGGTCTACTATATACATGTCATTGACTATATATCTAATCCCACGTTGTTTTCAAACCGCTGTTTAAAAGGTTAGGGTTTGCGTCATAGCCCTCTTACTTTTAAACCGTCGTTTCAGGATTCATTGAGCGGCGGTTTGAATGAAATTGTACCTGTAACAATTTTATAATGTTGCTAGCTCCAAACACTCTATGTGCAATGGTGAACTTGTGGGGGTCAGTGGGTGGAAAGTATGGTGCCAACATGCAGTTCTCGATACACCGTCGCCGGAGGATCTTGCAGGCGGCACAGGGGCTGAGCACCACAGGGTGTCGCGGCGGAGGAACTAGAACACTGGTGGGGCTGAGCTGAGACACTGATGAAGAATGTGAGTGAGAGTAATCAGATTCTTCTGTGGGTGTGGAAATGGTTATAGGGGTGGCAACAGTAGCAGTCTTCCGGCAACTTTCCATGTTTTTTTTTCTAGAGAGAGAAGATGTAGAGAGAGAGTAGGGTTTATGGGATATTAATTCGAGGTGGCTATAATTTTGGCAAAAGAGGAAGTGGGAATATATACAAGGTGGTGATGACGTCATCGGACGTTCATTGGATGCTTAGGTGACGTCAGCTGGCTTCCAAGGGTTATACCCTGCTATGGTGTTGAAAGTCAACAGGCAGGGCCCCACCTGATGAAAAACTAATAAGTGAACGGTTGTCGAATCTAGTTACAATTTCACACCTTTTTGCATCAAAATTAAAAATATATATATGAGTGTATGAAATGGCTAAATGGGTAGTAGTGTTTATGGTTTTACTAGTGCTATCTAGTGTGAATTCGAAGCTTTCACGGGTAGAATCGAGGTTTTGATGTGGTGGATCATGGATTTGGTCCTTAGACGCAGTTTTGGACCACTGCAAAAACAAGGCGTTTAAAAATAGGTTGTTCATCAGACGCAGACGTAGTTAAAAGAAACCCCATCAAAAAATCATTACAACCGTGTATTAAATCATCAGACGTAATTAAAAGAAACCCCATCAAAAAATCATTATAACCGCGTATCAAAAAAAGACATTAAAAAAATTACGCTCTGACAACTCGTTGGAACACCTTCGATGCAAGCATCTCATGAGATTAAACATTGTCTAAAGATCCACTAAATCAAAACACGCAACAAGAACAATTAAGTGAAACATATATAAAAGCTTAATACACAATCATGGACATAAAAAACACAAACAACAAATTGTAAATACAAAAAATGAAAGAAAATTAAACAAACCTTTCAGTAGTGAAACAAATTGTAAATACACAATCCTCCTTCGTCTTACCAACAATACCCATCAGCTCCATATATCTTTGACTCTGCAAATTCAACAAAAAAACAGGGGCGGACCTACGCACACCCATGGGTGGGTGGCCGCATCCTTAAAAAAAATTAATGTTAATTTTCCGGTAAAATCTCAACAGCACCCCTTGGAATTTTTCACCCGCCCCCCTTAGAAAAACAAAACATTTTTCTAATTTATAAAAAAGAAATTGTAATAAACATTGATTTTTTTATAAAAATCTAACCTAAACACTGACTTTTATAAAATATAACATCATTTATAAGTTTGTAACCCACTCATTAAAGAATTTAGCCCAACCCAAGCTCACTTAACCCAACCCAACAAAATTTGAACCATAATAAAATAACTCAACCCAAAGCGCCCCTTCATTCCTATTCTGTTTATCCCGCTCTCTCGTGACCTCGTCTACCTCTGCGATCCTCATCTCCAGCGACACAACAGCCATCCAACTCCAATTTCTTGCCGGAAATCGCAAATATCCGGCCACCAAACTCACCGAAATCCACACAATACAAGGTACCTTCAACAATTACTAAGGCTTGAAAAGTAAAATTGAATATTATGGAGCGATGAAGTTATGGAGTGATTCGTATGGTTAGTACTTTAGTGTTATTTTAAGAACTTAAGTATTGTTTTATGAACCATGATAGGAATCATCTTCCGAATTTGTTGATGTAGATACTCTTCCTTCTGGTCCTCATGATTGCAAGCCGATTGTATCATATAACATGAATCAAGGAGATAATGTTAAAAGGGCATACCTACTAAGAGGACCATATCAACCAACGGTATCAAAATTCCCACAATCAACATTTCAAGGTAAAAAGTTCAGAAAATTTAAGGAAGAATGGTATGACAAAAAGGATTATAAGGGATTGTTAGAGTACAGTTTAAAGTCAGGTCGTGTGTTTTGCTTATGTTGCTACTTGTTTAAGGGCGAATTTGGAGATCATAGAGACACATTTGTGTAATGTTGGCCTAGTCAACAGCAGCCACAACAAATGTTTCGAAATGTGTGCCTATTTACTTAATGAAAATCAAGCGGTACACACACAATGGGACAAAAGGACCCCTAAGAAGAAACGTGATTACAAACTTAGATTAAGTACTTCCGCTGTGCTTGGAAAAAGGTTGTTGAATGGCGGATTGGCGTTTTGTGGTCATGATGAATCAAAAGATTCATTAAATAAAGGAAATTTCTTAGAGCTTCTAACACTAATGGATGAAATGAATGAAGAGTTTGGTGAGGTTATCTTAAAGAATGCACCTGCGAATAACCAAATGACAAGTCCTAAAATTCAAGCAGACATTAAACATTGTTATGCTCAAGAGGTACTTAAACAAATTTTGAAGATATTGGTGATAATGTTTTTTTCTATATTAGTTGATGAATCATGTGATGTATCCAAAAAACAGCAAATGCCGGTTGTTATTCGTTAGAGTTGGGATCGTTAAGGAGCGTTTTATTGGGCTTGTTCATGTCAAAGAGAGAAGCACATTAACACTTAAATTGTCTATTGATGATATATTGGCACGTTATGGGTTGAGTTTGAAAAGGATTAGAGGCCAAGAAGATTATGACAGGACAAGTAACATGTCAGGCGAGTTTAACGGCTCTTATTTCAAAGGAAAATGTTTCGGCTTTCTATATTCATTGTTTTGCACATCAACTTTGTCACATCCCAACCGATAGCGGAATCATCGGAGTGAGACAAAAAAGATTGCTCATCACAGATAACCTTATTTGTGACAATAACTAATTCAAAACCTATTTCATTTCATAATAATAATTGTCAAGTACATCATAGAAATTCAAATTACAACATAGGAATGACAAAGTATAACAAGTTCAACAAAAATGAAATAACAATTCTAGTAATTTAAAGATGCGTCTCTAGTGTTGTCCCTACTAGATTTCATCATAATCAACATCATCAACTTGCAACATGTTAAAAAGTATAGTTCAACATAAAAGCATTGGCGAGTACACAAGTTTAAGTATACATCATACGTATAAAAGTGTTTAAAACGAATCCACATGGCTACCTAAGTTATCAAGATTAACATATCATGGCATGCAATATTCAAGTCAACCATTTGTTTACGAAACAAAGAATGAAATTTAATATGACATCTCGTTCACGGGTGGTGCAGTACTCCTATAGCGCTATACATGTTAAAGGGAGGCTCATACAAAGTTAATAACTATTGTATCATATAAGAATCACCCAAGCATATGAATCAAGTATAACAAGTAGTTTTCATGTATTTGGATTGTTTTGTGCATTTGCATAAAGAGTATTGTGTGACGATTTTAATAAGGTTAACATATTGCACCCAAAAAGTGTAAAGTGAAAATGGGTCAAGTGTACTCACGGTTTTGCAAGCTTCCACTCGTTAATCCGTGAGGAGTTGTTGGTTGTTTGGGGATGGAACACCGAGTTCTCCTACAAGAGGAAACATAGGTGTATGAGTATTCAGATGATTAATGGAGGATTAGGAACTTAAATACACAAAAGTATGTATACAAGAAAATAATCATCTAGCCTTAATACTCGTTTTTGACACTATAAAACCCCTCGGGGTTAGAATGATTTCATGGGTGAAGATGCCCATTAGAATCGCAACGAGAAGTCTAGTACTTAGATGATGTAACTTAGTACCATGACGAATAATCACTTGATTATCATCACGGGTTCGGTTTATATGTTTTATATATTCTAGATAGTATATTGTATAAGTATAGTCCAACATGTATTTCAAGGATTTCATATAAGTCATGCATGGAGATAAGAGGTTAATCCTTCCTTTAAAACCTCTTTCGTAGATTCACCAATGCACAAATTGTCACAAGGACAACAAGGATGGTCTTGAATGAAATAAAATGAAAATGAAATAAACTAACTACTCAAGGGGCAAATAATCAAGTGAGGTGGTGGATTGAAGGTAGGATAGCCAAAGCTTTCCAAATAATCACACTCAACCAACACATGTCTTGTTACAAGAACTAGCTTGGAGGATACAACACTTGTGGGTTAAAACCCTTACAAAACAAAAAGTTTGGAGTGATAAAACACCTCCGAATTTATATGAAACAACCTTGTTTAAGCCCACTAATCATACACTTGATTAGGAGCAGAAGAACTTAGGTTTGTTTGAAGAAAATTCAAGATTAAAGAAGGTTTTATAAAGTTTTCTTCCAAAACAGAAAGTTGGACCTCAAAAATGGTGATGTTCCACCTTGGTTTTCCATGAAAAACCTGTGGAAACACTCCTAGAGGTGTTTCATACTTTGTTGAGGAAGTAGAAGTGAAGAAAGATAGAAGTAAGGTGAGATTGAACTCACTTTTGCACTTAGATGTTTCTACCTTGAAACTGACTTTAATATGAGAATTTGCTACTGATTTAGAGTGATTTGAATGAGGAATGAAGTGTTTGCAAAGTGGAAGAATTATGGAATTGAGGTGGTTTTTATAGGAGAGGTTTAGTGTTAAGTTAGGTGGTAATTAATGAGAAAACACAATTAAACAAACACAATTTTGGCCAATACACGAGTTGGTAACATGATTCTGCGGATTGGCTATCGTCGCGTGCCGCGGCCGAGGAGAAGCTTCCCCATCGCGCAGCGCGACGAGTCTGTTTTCATGAATTGAGTTTTGTTTTTGGCAATTTAGGTCCCTTATGTTTATTTAGGTTAGGTTTTGTTGTGTTTTAAGTACAAAGGCATAGTATAAGGGGGTATTATGTAACTTTAACACATGAACAAGTATAAACAAGTATGATTAAGTATTCGTAAGTGTCAATGACGTATAAACATGCGTGGAAACGTATAATTTGCGTATGTATAATATGTATTCGAAATTTTAACACACTTTTACAAGAACTACGAATATGGTGTCTGATGTGTTGAAAAACACGTTCATTTACCCGTGTATTTTGTATTCTATTTTAATAGTTTAGAGTCATTTTTATATTATTTAGACATATATTTTATTATTTATTATTATTACAGGTACCGGTGCAAATGGAGCGGAAACGAGTAAGAATGAAAAAACCTATCAGTTGGTCAGAGTAGAACGCCAGTGACCCAATCAAAATCGCAGCTATTTTCTTTGAGTAGACAAAGGTCACTATCTCTATTTTATAATTTAACTTGGGCTCCCATCTTTTATTTTAAAGAACTAAAATAATTAGAATGTGATACATTATAATATTAAAAAAAACTTACGTAAAGTTTTAGAGGCCAAAAACAATTAACTATATCTTTAAATTGAATGTCGGTGGCTGTCAAATCACAGCCACCAACAATTACTTCCGGATATATTAAAACTGCTTCAGGGTCTAAAACAATGTAAGGGCTAGATCGGATGGTTATGCCTTTGCCTATTATACTAGAGAAACAGGGTTCGAACCTCGCAGTATCACTTTCTTCTTTTTTATATAGTGTTTTTACTATGTACGTAATACATTAAATTCACATATTTAAAACTCTTTTTTTTGTTCTTTTTTTTTTCACAGAGACTAGATTTCCCTTTCATATTTTATTTCCTGTTTTTAACTATTTAATTCAAACAAAACCCTTAAAGTTTGTGACAATGTCAAAATTAACCCCTTTAATTTTGTTTGTGTCAGTTTAAATTTGAGTTAGTCTATGCTTTAACATATTCTTTGTTTGAAAATGACCCGGGTCAATTATATATGTTTTATTTTTATGTACGTTTTAAGTTAGATTACAATTTAACGCAAATTTTGTTTGGAAACAAATCTGTTGAAATATAATATGTTTTCATTCGACGGTATAAATTTGAGGCACTATACACTTCGATGTTTCAAAGTGTTTGTAGTCTATACTTTATCACGCCAGTTATGACGCCAAAAAACATGTTTATTTTATGTACGTATTGTGTTGTCGACGTTTCAAAGTAAATTTTGTTTGGAAACAAGTTATGTCAAATATAATACATTTTCATTACACTATATGAATCCGGATTACTCTTTGTTTCAACGTAAATTTAGTTCAGAAACAAGTCGGTTGATTATAGTCTATAATTTATCACGTCACGTGTAACGCCGCCGCAACGTGCGGCGAGTAAAAAAACTAGTATATATGATAAAAATAAAAGTGAATGAACAGTGGTTTTCTTATTATATTCATTTATTAGACTATGGGGTATGGGGTGAGGGTTGGGGCGTGGGTTGGGTATAAATGCACAAGTCACCACCTCGGGTGGGCTTGGGTTTCGGCGTGGCCCTTCGAGCGGGAGTTTCAGCCCGGGCGTTGGGCATGCCTAGCGGTCCTCCGTGGCCGGCTCTCATTGGCTGGGTTGGCTAGGATATAGCGGCTATGTTTAAATTTTAAAAAATAAGCGTTTGGCTTAATGAACAGTGGTTTTCTTATTATATTCATTTATTAGACTATGGGGTATGGGGTGAGGGTTGGGGCGTGGGTTGGGTATAAATGCACAAGTCACCACCTCGGGTGGGCTTGGGTTTCGGCGTGGCCCTTCGAGCGGGAGTTTCAGCCCGGGCGTTGGGCATGCCTAGCGGTCCTCCGTGGCCGGCTCTCATTGGCTGGGTTGGCTAGGCTATAGCGCCTAGGTTTAAATTTTAAACAATAACCGTTTGGCTTGGCCAAACGGTTCACCCAAGTCACTATAAAACCCTCCAACCCCACCGCCTGTCCACATTGCTACCCCAACCCTTCACTCCACCACCCCGAACCCGCTACCCACACTTGATACCAGCACAACGTGATGAAGGGCCGGCAACCCGGTGAGACCCGTTACTGGCCGGAAGCTTTCGCTAGCTACCGGCACAACGTCGGGAACGACCGGACAATTTAAACGCGTGCCAACACAAGTGGTGCGAGCTACGACCGAAGCTCGACCGTTTTAAAGCCTACTACGATAGCGTCCCGGACGGTGATATAAGTCACGAAGACCGGGTAGCGGTGGCCAACATCGAGTTCCGGGGCAAGGAGCGGAAGCCGTTTGATAAGCTCGCCATGTTCGAAATCTACTTAACGCTATAGGCTTTTTTTTTTAATTTTGTAATCCTTTTTTTTAGAATTTTGTAATTTTTAGTAACTTTTAATAATAATTTTAGGCTTTTTTTAATTCTGTGTGTATTTTTTAATTTTAGGTTTTTTTTTAATTTTTATAAAACTGGCCAACCCACGCGGGCTAGCCACGCCCCGCCCCGCCATACCGACCCAACACGTTAATCACCAGCCGGGGAGAGGAGGGGGGGCTCGAAATCCACGTGTCAACCCATGCCCCAAACCCCCACTCCACCATACCCCACGGTCAAAAACACCAATACTTTTCGCGCAACGCGCGTCATTGAAAAACACTAGTTAGAATAAAATGGAGGCTGTTGTCGGCTTTGACGCAAGGATCAAGAAATTAAAAAAATAAATAAATATTATTTAATGATTTCTTTGACGGCAACGCAAAAAGGGGAGCAAAACATGAAAACCCTATTGGGTATTATATTTATTTACATGGAGGGGGATTATTATTGTTTTGGGTACTCTTAGACGGCAGAAAGAAAGAAGAACAACATTCTATTCGACGGCAGAAGGTTTTGAAGGAGGAAAAAAAGCTTAGTTCAAGATTCAAGGCTAAGGAACGGGATTCTAGTTCAGTTCGTAAATGTGTTAGTTTGGTTTAATTTACTTTGTGTTATTAGACTCTGTGAATATATTTTTATTACTGTTTGAGACCTATTTATTGTTCTTGACTATGATTATTGGCTAGTTATTTTTCTACTCAGGTTTGTGATTAATATTCGTTTTTAATCAGTAATTTCTCGGTTTTGGTAATTTATTGATAGTTTAATATTAAAGTAGATGACCTAATAATAATTGGCTAGATGTGTGTGCATACTTTACTCTAATTTATTATCGTTCAATCGTTCCTCATGTGTCTTTGTGAATGTCTTTCATGTATAGCTGCATGTTAGGTTACCTACTGTGTGTTTGTAACTAGTTTATGGTTTTCCTAGCTAGAATTCCGTAGGAACTTTGTTTGATAATTTAGAGGAGTTTAGTGTTCTACCTATTATTGAGACCAAGAAGAGATAGATAGTTAGGTTTGTCTTTGGTGCTAGGTGTTTAGGTGCAGTGAGACCGGGAGGAGATCTGTCTAAGTGGCCTAGTATTATTTATTTTCCTAAGTCTTGTCAAGTGTTTTTAGGTTACCTCGTGCACTCTAGGGTATATTGTGATTAGTGAGACCGAGAGGAGATCTAGTCTTTTGCTACTTTAGTATTGTTGGAGAGACCGGGAGGTGATCCAACCCATACCATTGAGCATTATATGACCTTTACACCTTATGAGAAGTTGATGAGACCGGGAGGAGATTCAACCTATCTTTAGTCTTAGAGTGTCGTATTACTAGAAGCTGGTTCCATCATAGTTACCATTTCCGAGAGAAAACCGATAGTCACGAATAGGATTCCAAACCTGGGTAGTACTTTCTCATCCTTGATTTCACCTTAGTAGCCTTCAGCCTGCGTCTAGGTAGTCTAGTTCGTCTTAGTTAATTTCTTTAGTTTAATTAGTTAAAACCCCAAAATCCAATCAAATCAAATAAACCAATTAAGTAACTAGTTGAGTCAGAGTCTAGTTTAGCGTCGCTAGTGTCTCGTGGGTTCGATACTCGGACTTCATTAGGTTTTACTACGTACGATAGGTACACTTGCCTGTCAGTGGTCTAGCTTTTAGAGAGTCTTAGTTTATAAATTTAAAACTAGGGTGTCTAAATTAGGTTAGTTTTTATTAGACCATAATTTGCACATCAGTGTCACATGTATAATGAATTCAAACGTATAATCATGTATAAATAAGTAAAGTATGATTTGTATGAAATACGAATTTTATTACGATCAAAGTCTCGGATTTTACAATGATACAATGAAATACGATTACAAGGAATACAAGCTTCCAAAAATAGAAATACAATACGATCTTTCTAATTAAGGAAAGTACGAAAAAGCAGGGCGTTACAGTCTCCCCTCCATTAGGAAATTTCGTCCCGAAATTTAGGAAGATGCAAGGAACAGATGCGGATACTTAGCCTTCATATCCCTTTTGAGTTCCCAAGTAAACTCAACGCCACGTCTTCCTTCCCATCGGACCTTGACGATAGGAATTCGACTGCGCCTCAGTTGCTTGACTCCTCAATCCATGATCTCGACGGGTTTCTCCGCGAAGTGTAAAGTCTCGTTGATTTGAAGATCTTCGAGTGGAACTTAAAGTCCTTCTTCAGCTAGACATTTCTTTAAGTTTGAGACGTGGAAGACAGGATGAATGTTGTTGAGTTCTTCAGGTAGGTCCAGTCAATACGCATCCTTGCCAATCCTTTCGAGTTCGAGAATTATAAAAGGACCTACGTAGCGAGGTGCGAGTTTCCCTTTCTTACCAAAATGAACCACGCCATTCCAAGGGGATACCTTGAGAAATACAAAGTCACCTATCTCGAATTCCAAAGGCTTGCGACGCTTTTCAGCGTAACTCTTTTGCCTGCTTCTTGCTTTCAGCAAGTTGGCTCGAACTTGTAAAATCTTGTTCATTGTCTCTTGTATAAGCTCGGGACCGGTGATTTGAGCTTCTCCGATCTCGTGCCAACAAATAGGCGAACGACACTTACCACCATACAATGCCTCGAAAGGTGCCATTTGAATACTCGCGTGATAACTATTGTTGTACGAGAATTCGATCAAAGGCAAGTGCATATCCTAGTTGCCACCAAAATCAATTACGCATGAACGAAGGATATTCTCTAGAGTTTGGATAGTACGCTCGGTTTGTCCGTCAGACTGAGGATGAAAAGCGGTGCTAAGGTTAAGATGAGTACCCATAGCGAATTGAAAGGTTTGCCAAAGACGGGACGTAAAGCGACCATCGCGATCAGAAATGATGTCAATGGGGATACCATGACGACAAATGATTTCATCCATGTAGATAGGAGCCAATTTCTCGACTTTGTAATCTTCATGAATGGGGAGAAAGTGAGCGGATTTGGTCAACCGGTCAATGATCACCCAAATACTGTCATGACTAGAAGAAGTACGAGGAAGTTTGGTGATAAACTCCATCGCAATACTCTCCCATTTCCAGACAGGAATTTCTGGTTGTTTGAGCAAGCCAGAGGGACGTTGGTGTTTAGCTTTAACCATTGAATAAGTGAAACATTTCGAAATGAAGGTGGCGATATCTTTCTTCATTCCAGGCCACCAATAAGACGTACGCATATTGTGGTACATCTTATCAGCACCAGGGTGAATAGAATACCTTGATTTGTGTGCCTCCTTCATCAAAAAGTCTCGAAGGTTACCATGCTTTGGAATCCAGATGCGATTGAGATGACATAGAATACCATCGGAGTTAGACACAAGACTCTCTTCAGCACCACATTGCATCTCATTGTAAAGGTTACCCTCGTTAACGGACGTATATTGAGCTTCACAAATGCGGTTTTGAAGATCGTTAACGAGTTGGAGATAACGAATACCCTTAACATGAGTCTTACGACTAAGGGGCTGTTTGGTAGCCTCTGAATGGTCATTAAGAGGCTACCTCTTAATGGAACCATTAAGAAATTTACCAATGAGAATGTAGAAGAATGTGACATGTGATGATTTACCATTCAGAGGTTACCTCTTAACCATTCAGACTTGAGGTTACCTCTTATTCATTCAGAGGTTTTAAACCATTAAGAGGTAGCATCTGAATGGTCATTAAAAGGCTACCAAACAACCCCTAAGTGTGTCAGCTACTACATTCGCTTTTTCTGGATGGTAGTGAATTTCGCAGTCGTAGTCGTTTAACAACTCTACCCAACGATGTTGACGCATGTTTAGTTCCTTTTGGTTGAAGGTGTGTTGAATGCTCTTATGGTCAGTGAAGACCACACACTTGGTACCATAAAGGTAGTGTTGCCATATCTTCAAGTTAAAAACAACTGCCCCAAGTTCAAGGTCGTGCATAGTGTAGTTTTTCTCATGTATTTTGAGTTGCCTCGACGAGTATGCGATAACCTTGTCTCGTTGCATAAGGACACAACCAAGACCAAGGTTTGAGGCATCGCAATACACGACGAAGTCGTCGTTACCATCAGGAAGAGCAAGGATAGGAGCATTGCAAAGCATGTCCTTGAGCGTTTGAAAAGACTCCTCTTGTTCAGGACCCAAAACAAAAGGTTTGTCTTTTTGAGTCAAGGAGGTAAGAGGAATGGCGATTTTCGAAAAGTTGGAAATGAAATGACGATAGTAACCAGCTAGACCAAGAAACAAACGGATTTCAGACGAAGACTTAGGTGCAGCTCAGTTCTTCACAGCTTTGATTTTTGCAGGGTCAACGTGAATACCAAGTTCGTTGACGGTATGACCAAGAAATTGAACTTCTTTTAACCAAAATTCACACTTGGAGAATTTGGCATAAAGACGTTCAGCACGTAGAAGCTGAAGGATAAGACGCAAGTGTCGTTCGTGCTCTTCTTGTGTTTTGGAATAGATAAGGATATCGTCGATGAAGACGATCACGAAACGGTCTAAGTACACTTTGCACAAGCGGTTCATCAAATCCATGAAAACTGTAGGTGCGTTGGTCAAACCAAAGGGCATGACCACAACTCATAGTGACCATAACGTGTACGAAAGGCGGGTTTGGGTATATCTTCTTCGAGAACTCGAAGTTAATGATAACCAGAACAAAGATCAATCTTGGAAAAACAAGTTGCGCCTTGTAGTTGATCGAAGAGATCGTCTATACGAGGAAGAGGATATCAGTTTTTGACAGTAAGCTTGTTGAGCTCATGATAGTCAATACACATTTGGAACGATCCATATTTTTTCTTGACGAACAAAACAAGAGCGCCCCAAGGAGAAGTACTAGGGCGTATAAAGCCTTTATCAAGAAGCTCTTGAAGTTGGCTCGAAAGCTCTTGCATCTCAAAGGGTGCTAAGCGATAAGGAGACTTAGCGACATGCGTAGCGCCAGACACTAAATTAATTCGAAAATCAACAGAACGAGCAGGAGGCGGACTAGGAACATCATCGGGAAAAACATCAGGAAAGTCGCGTGCAACAGGAATGTCACTTATGCTTGGGACTTTGTCCTTCTTTTCCATAATGTGGGTGAGAAAGTCGAAGGTACCCTTTCGTAAGTATTTGTTTGCTCGAGTACACAACATAAGCTTGAGACCTTGAGAAGGTTTCTCACCATAGACGTGTAGAGAATCCCCATTGGGAAGAGGAAGACAAATGAATTTGTCAGAACAAACAACTTCAGTACGAACTCGGCTAAGCCAGTCTATGCCTACTATAACGTCGAAACTATCCATTTGCATACGTATGAGGTCAATGTGAAACGTATGATTGTTAAGATTCAAGGAACACTTAGAAAGAACGGAATCGACAGTGACGGACTTACCATTTGCGACTTCGACAACGAATGATCTTGGTAACTTAGAGCGTTTACACTTAAGCATAGGTTCAAACTCAATATACATAAAACGCTTATCCGCGCCAGTATCAAATAAACACGAAGCATAAACATGGTTGACAAGAAACGTACAAGTTATGACGTCATTAGCGTTCTGTTGCTGAGCGGCAGTGATGACAAATGCTCGGCCTCGAGCATGCTGAGGTTGTTGTTGTTGTTGTTGTTGTTGTTGCAGCTGCTGCTGCTGTGGTTGGTTACGCTGAGGACAAACATTGGCGAGATGATTAAGGTCGCCACACTTGAAACATGCTCGCATAGGAGCGGCTTGAGGTTGAATCTGGTTAGGGGCAGGGTTTGCAATGATAGCTTGGTTTTGATTGCCTTGTGGTGGTGGACCATTTCGGCATCGGTCAGCAAAATGCCCAAACCTATGACAAGTAGCGCATTTGCAGCATGGTGCATTGGGAGGGTGGTAATACACTGGGGATGAGACCCAGTGTAGGCTCATCCTAGTGGATCGTTGGTGGTGACGGCATCTATTGATTGTATAGGCTGAGGGTTTGGTGGAATGATGACCGCACAGTTTTGGCTTGAAGCCTTCCACTTCTTACCTTTGTTCTTCTTGGCTGGCTGCGAGGGTGACGGTTCAACAATGGTGGTGTCGGCGGTTGCTTGGTGTGCACTCTTTGATGGAATCTTTTCAGAGTTCCTACAAATGATGCAGTTGTTGTTAAGGCGAGCGGCCAAACGGAAGGTATCCTCGATAGTCTTTGGAGAAGCGGACTCCACGAGGTTCATGAAAGAGGTAGGAAGGCATTTGATGTATTTGATAATGGTCTTGTCAACAGTATCAACCTGACCAGGGCAAAGGATGCTGAGTTGCTTGAAACGAGCGGTGAGACCATCGTTGTCATCCCCGACTTGCATAAGATTCCAGAACTCATGTTCCAGTTTCCTAAGTTCGTGAGGAGGACATTAGTCTTCTCTCATAATTTTCTTCAATTCAGCCCAGGGTAAGGCGTGGGCTACATCGTTTCCTCTCGTATTTTGCTCAGAGGTCCACCAATCAAGAGCTCTCGAGCGGAATACCCCTGTAGTGTTCAGGGTGCGCAGGTTGTCGGGACAACCACTCTGGAGGAACGTAAGCTCCATAGCGTTGAACCAGATTAGTAAGGCGGTGGCACCATCTTTGCCAGTAAACTCCATAGGTTTATAGGCCATAAATTGTTTAAATAAGAACGGTGCCTTCGATGCTTCCACCTTTGAGTCAACAGAGACATGTTCAGTGGAGGGTTGGATCTTGCTTACGATATCAGGTATGACTCGTGCCATTTGCTCGGCCATTTTTACAGCGATAAGACCCATTAGCTCTTGCTTGGAGATGGAATCAGTGTCGTTGGAGTTCTTCTTCGAGCCTGAGCGCGACTTCCTCGACTTCTTGCTAGAGTTTGGAGAAGACATCTAGAGATTCGAAAGAGGAAGAAAGGATGAGACTTGATCATAATTTAAAATAAAATTTTGCATGTATAAGCATGTAAGTGTTCACGTATAACTCGCACAAAGTGTAAGTATTCAACATGTATTTACAAGTATAATCACGTAAGAATGCGTAAAAGAGTATAAATTTAGTTTGTTCACGATAATTATTATTGTTTTTTATTGCGAGAGACGTGCCAATCGTGTAACGGTAATGAACGAGGTAACAAGTAAAAAATCACATACAAATTGAATTAACATAATAGAGAGGCTCATAAAATATTGGATTGTTTCGGGTTTAGAAACGTCGACTATTCCAAAGTGGATCGAAAGTCCTTTCAAATTAGGGAAACGTGCTTTGGCCTATAGGTAAGATACTCTCGTCGAGAAGTGATTAACGGTATCTTACCCTTCCAGTTACTACATGTCCCGAATCGATTAGAAAATCGAAAGTTTGGCGAGATTGAAAATCGAGGAATGGGACTAATTGACAAGATGCAGGTTTCACCCCTAACTTGAAGATTTCGTACCCTAAGTGTGGTTGGTACTCGTTGGGTCAAAATTTAAGTTTGACACTTTGACGAGGGTCCACTAGAATTTGAATTGGAAATTTACCATCAAAATGTAGATTTCACTCCTAACTTGATGGCGTAATTTCGTGCAAAATAAAGCATAAGCGGATTGAGAGTCATTTACCAAGCATAAGCGGATTTAGAGTCATTTACCAAATTATGGGTTTCACGCCTATTTTGGTAAAATCGTCTCGTTTGTATTACGAGTGTCTTCAAGTCTTCAACGTGTATTGTGTAAATGTCTTAGGAAAGACATATTGTAAGTATTAAGATAAAAAAAAAAAAAAAGAAGCAAATAGGAAGAAATAATATTTTAAACAACTAGCAAGAATGGCCAAGTATATGGTACCTACTATAGACAAGGTCGAACATGGTAATTCTACCTAATTCCTTATAGTTATGGCTCTGATACCAATCTGTCATACCCCAAACGATGGTGGAATCATCGGAGTGAGACGAAAAAGATTGCTCATCACACAAAACACTATTTGTGACAATAATTAATTCAAAACCGATTTCATTTCATAATAATAATAATTGTCAAGTACATCATAGAAATTCAAATTACGACATAGGAATGACAAAGTACGACAAGTTCAACAAAAATGAAATAACAATTCTAGTAATTTTAAGATCTGTTTCTAGTGTCGTCCCTACTAGATTTCATCATAATCAACATCATCAACCTGCAACATGTTAAAAAGTATAGTTCAACACAAAAGCATTGGCGAGTACACAAGTTTAAGTATATAGCATAAGTAGAAAAGTGTTTAAAACGAATCTGTAACGCTCCGCATTTCCGCACTTTCTTATTTTAGCAAATCATGTTGTAGTTTCCGTATTTAGACACTTGTACTCTCTTTGTAATCTACTTTCGTTTCAATTGTAATTCGAGACTCTTGGTCATAATAAAAACGAAGCTATTTTGTGTATTCATATTAGACTTATGTGCAACTGTTAATCAATTTCTCGTTTGAACGAAATATTATTCAAGGATTCTTGATTCTATATTTATCGACACTTGATACTCGTTAAACTAGTTAAAACTCTTAAAATAATTCGAAAGCTTCGTGGAATGAATAATCGTTTAAAGTTTTTTATCCTAATTTAAATTCGTTCATGGATACGGTTATTTATCGATCCTATTTTATTTAACTAATTAAATTAATTAATATTATTATATAAAAGTTTATTTTATAATATCTAGTTAGTCTCGTTAGATATTAAAGTTAGTAAACTAACTTAGGTAGTTTAAACTATAAAGTTAGTTTTCTTTTTTAATATAACATAAGTTTTTAATTAAAGTCAAGGGTTGTTAGAGTAAAAGACTGAACTTTAAAATTACAGGGGTTGGTTGTGTAATTTCTGAAAGTATAATAAAACAAAACAAAAAAAAAGAATTAAACCCTCAAAAACCTGACCGCGGGACACGTACCGGGGTCACCGGCTTAACCAAACACACGCAAACCAGCTGAGCTGGGTCTTGACATTGAACAAATCTCGGCCCACTTTTTATTTAAAAGCTGGTTACAATTAAAAAAATAAATAAAACAAAATTGCAGATCGCGAGGATCAAATCCGAGTCGACAGCTTCTCCACACGCGCGCCAAACCAGCTGAGCTGGGTCTTCACATTGTTCATAACCCAACCCGCTAAACCCTTAAAACTCTCACCCGTTAACCAGACCAGCGCGCAGAAACCTTTACCAGCTCGATTTTTAAGCGCGATTTTTGTATTGTTTTGATTTTTAAACCTTGTTTTAACATTTAATACCCAACCACAACCTAACCTAACTCTTCCCTATAAAAACCCATCATCCTCCAAGCTTTTTACACTTTACAAATCTCCTAAAACACTCTCAAATCCTCCTCTAATCAGCTGCAAAACACAAGTTCGAGCAGATTCATCACCTTTCACAAAAGTATGCATAACTTTATCATTTCTTAACGTTTTTCATCCATTCTTTTTCCCACTTGCTTGGAACAACCTTAGGAACATTTCCAGAGGTTTTCCATGGAAAAACAAGCTCTGGAATGTCACCAAAAGGGCTCCAAAGTGGACTGTTTGTTTCTGATTTCGTTTAAACTTGTGAATCTTAGTTGAACTTGAGTCTAACTCATCTCAAACCTATGTCCTTATGCTTATAACCTCATATATGGTTAGTTAGGCTTAAAAACAAGGCTGAGAAATGTTAAATCAGAGGTTAAAACCTCACAAACATTTTGTTTTAGTTAGGGTTTTACCCACAAGAAGTGTTCAAGCTTGAAGCTTGATGAATGTGTGATTGATAAACTAGCTTGGGCTATCTTTCATAAAAATCCACTCACTTCTTGATGTTTTCTCATAGATTAGTTGTTGTATTTCATCATTATTGTAAGTTCATGACCCTCCTTGTTGTTTATAACAACAAGTGTAGTGGTGAACAATAGAGTTGACTAAATAAAAGCTTTGTTCTTCCTAGCTCATGTATGAATTCCATGATACTTAGAGGTGCCTAAATGAAGACTTTGATCTTCTACCTCATGCTTGACATATATGATATAGTATACTCTGTATAATACTTATGTAATATTCAAACAAACCGAACTCTTGATGATGAACAAGTGGACATTGTCAAGTTAGTAAGTATTTCATCTAAACAACGTATGTGGTGGATGATTATTTTCATATGGCTATGTTCATGTTATTTAAATTCCGAAATCCATAATCTTTCGTTATTCCCCAAACTCATACATCTTTGTTCCTTTGTGTAGAAGGACAAGATGTTCCAAACTAAACAACCAACACCACTTACGGGATTCAAGTAGGAAAGCTTGCAAAAACCGTGAGCATACTCGATCCTTTTTCCTTTTAATCACTTTTGGGTGCAACGTGCATACTATACAAACTACACTTCACTTTGAAACTATTTTAAACAAACTCTGCCCATTGTTGAAACATGAAACTATGTGTGATGCTTGTTAATCTCATATGCCATGTAAACTATTTGTGTTGATATATGCTCATTAACTTTGCTAGCCTACCTTAACAATTATAGCGCTATAGGATTAACGCACCACCCACGAGACTTGGGGTATTGTTAAGTTAAACATGTTAACCTCCCGATATACTTTGGGATATGCAAATTAAACGCGTTGGAAACTTGGGTTTGAACATATTGTTACACAATCTAAGCATACTAGTAACTCGCATATTATGATTCATGTTGGATATGAGCAAATTTTTAGTCTATATTTTGTTATGTGTTAGGTCCAAAGTTTTACGCTTATCTTTATTGTATTTATTTATGTTTATTGGGATTAGATTAGGACTTAGGCTTGGGCTAGGCGATGTGGGTCAAATGGGTAGAGGCTCGTATATAGAGTCATGTCTAGATTATTGGTAGTAGAGCTCTCTCTTTTTGTAATAATGTAATCCCCTAAGGAGAACCTTGTACCAGACAATCCTAGAGATTGTGTGCAAGGTTCTCGGAGATCGTACCAGACAGTTCTTGAGACTGTGTGCGATTTAAGCAGTGGCACTAAGTTTTGTAATGATAAATTTCTTTTTGTTCTTTCGGTTTGATCTTATATTCCGCGTTCGATTAAACCGTTGAGTGATATCACGGGTTTTTCGGGACTAACAAGTGGTATCAAAGCCATTGAAGTCTTTCAAAGGCTCGGTTTTGATATCACTCGAAGAACAAAAAGAACCTTCACACAGTGACGGGGGATGTGTGTTTGTAAATGGAGAGATCTCCGGTTCATAAGATATGGTATTTATCCCCATATCTGGAAAAATTTAAGATCTGGTACAGTTTCGGTCGCTGTTGAAGATGGTGTCGGTTCGACGACAGCTGAACGGAGAAAATGGTTGAAGGTACGGTGGTCGGAGGACAAAAGTGACCGAAGATAAAGGTGTACGGTGGTGTTTGTGGTGGTCGACGCAGAGGATGATCGGAGGTCGCATCGGAGAACAATGAATGGTGAACGGAGAAGATGAACGGAACGTTGATGATGATACTGCCACGACTAATAATGATGTCTTCTGATAATCAAGTTGATGGCATACAATGATTTTGAAGGATTATGCTATGATGATGGATGAACTGTGTGAAGATGGATGAAAATGAGTGATGGTGATTTGAAGATACGATTACGAACAGATATCGGAAAGTAGAAGATGTACAGTAAGACACGGTGATGTCAGAGAACTACCGTAAACAGAGAAAAGATAAAGAGGGGTTGCAGGTTATTCGGAGATCGTTGGTTCCGTCCGGTGGATAGCTTTTGATGATTGTCTCCGGTAAGTCATGAGAAAGATGGTTTCATACTACTGACGTCAGGGGAATGGTTTTAGGCGGCTGCACATGATGTCACATCATGGAATTCTCCAAAAACCCTAAGAGATATGCACCATTGGATGATTGATAGGATTAACGATCAGGATTGGTTGTGAATTTTTGTGCAACATTCTGTGGGGCCAACATTTGCAGCCGAGAAGCTTCCAAGGCTGGTGCTCTTGTTTGAGCCTAATAGAAGGAAGCCCAGATGTTGTTGATCCAAGTAGTGTAAGCCAAACAGTTTTTAGCCCAGGTATGATCTCTAAGATATTATGGGTAGCGAAACCTGGATTGCAAGTTGTTTGGGCTGCTTGAATTTGTCTTATTGTGTGGGCTTGGGATACATGGGCGGACCTAAGGAAGCTGAAATTCAGCACTTTAGCCTATCCGCAATTTAGTTGAAATTTTGGTCCACAATTTACAACAACAGAAATTAAATAATTTTCATTGGATTAGAATCATTTTTTTGGGACCAACATGGTGTTTTTGCGCGACTTGAATACCAGACGGATCACTAGTATCCGTGTGTTCTTGTTACTGAATCAGATTTGAAATTTCATCCGAGATCACTTTGTTTTCATCTGTGATCATAATCTTCCATCCGAGATTCTTACACATTTCATCCGAGACCGGCATCTGATATATTTCATATTCATCCGCCTTTTCATCCGAGATCAAGCCTCATATCATCCGAGATACGTTGATGGGCTCGTTTACTGCTGGGCCATGAAAGAAGAAGACCCAAGATTGGAGATCATCTAAACCGTTATAAGGATAGCATAAAACTAGGGGGAGATTGTTAGGTCCAAAGTTTGACGCTTATCTTTATTGTATTTATTTATGTTTATTGGGTTTAGATTAGGACTTGGGCTTGGGCTAGGCCATGTGGGCCAAATAGGTAGAGGCTCCTATATATAGTCATGTCTAGATTATTGGTATTAGAGCTCTCTCATTTTGTAATAATGTAATCCCCTATGGAGAACCTTTTACCAGACAATCCTAGAGATTGTATGCAAGGTTCTCGGAGATCGTACCAGACAGTTCTTGAGACTGTGTACGATCTAAGCAGCGGCACTAAGTTTTGTAATGATAAATTTCTTTTTGTTCTTTCGGTTTGATCTTATATTCTGCGTTCGATTAAACCGTTGAGTGATATCTCGGGTTTTTAGGGACTAACAATCTGTAATCAAACTTGTATGCTCGCCAACTTTTTGTTGATATATTTTAATACATGTTGCAGGTTGATAGTTTGATGATGATGCGATGAAGAACAAAGATTAGGTGGACTTAGATACACACCTAAATTTAGTTCATCTTTTGATGTTATGTTTTGTTGAACTATGTTGTATTTCTTTGAATCTTGTATGACATTTAGCCCATTTATGAAATTTGAATTTTAATTATATTGTCACATAGTGTTATGACGTTTTGAGCAATTTGTCTGTCTCATCCCGATGTTTCCGCCATCGGTTGGGGTGTGATAGAATCCACATGGAAACCTAAGTTATCAAGATTAACATATCATGGCATGCAATATTCAAGTCAACCCTTTGTTTACGCAAAAAAGAATGAAATTTAACACTGCCTCTAGTTCACGGGTGGTGCGTTACTCCTATAGCGCTATACATGTTAAACGGAGGCTCATACGATGTTAATGACTATTGTATCACATAAGAATCACCCAAGCATATGAACCAAGTATAACAAGTAGTTTTCATGTATTTGGATTGTTTTGTGCATTTGCATAAAGAGTATTGTGTGATGATTTTAATAAGGTTAACATATTGCACCCAAAAAGTGTAAAGCAAAAATGGGTCAAGTGTACTCACGGTTTTGCAAGCTTCTACTCGTTAATCCATGATGAGTTGTTGGTTGTTTGGGAATGGAACACCGAGTTCTCCTACAAGACGAAACATAGGTGTATGAGTATTCGGATAATTAACGGAGGATTAGGAACTTAAATACACAAAATTTTGTATACAAGAAAATAATCATCTAGCCTTAATACTCGTTTTTGACACTATAAAACCTGTAGGGGTTAGAATGATTTCATGGGTGAAGATGCCCATTAGAATCGTAACGAGAAGTCAAGTACTTAGATGATGTAACTTAGTACCATGACGAATAATCACTTGATTATCATCACGGGTTCGGTTTATATGTTTTATATATGTTTTATATATTCTAGATAGTATATTGTATAAGTATAGTCCAACATGTATTTCAAGGATTTCATATAAGTCATGCATGGAGATAAGAGGATAATCCTTCCTTTAAGACCTCTTTCGTAAATTAACCAATGCACAAGTTGTCACAAGGACAACAAGGATGGTCATAAATGAAATAAAATGAAAATGAAATGAACTAACTACTCAAGGGACAAATCATCAAGTGAGGTGGTGGATTGAAGGTAGGATAGCCAAAGCTTTCCAAATAATCACACTCAACCAACACAAGTCTTGTTACAAGAACAAGCTTGGAGGATACAACACTTGTGGGTTAAAACCCTTAAAAAACAGAAAGTTTGGAGTGATAAAACAACTCCGAATTTGTATGAAACAACCTTATTTAAGCCCACTAATCATAGACTTGATTAGGAGCATAAGAACTTAGGTTTGTTTGAAGAAAACTCAAGATTAAAGAAGGTTTTATAAAGTATTCTTCCAAAACAGAAAGTTGGACCTAAAAAATGGTGATGTTCCACCTTGGTTTTTCATGGAAAACCTGTGGAAACACTCCTAGAGGTGTTTCATACTTTGTTGAGGAAGAAGAAGTAAAGAAAGATAGAAGAAAGGTGAGATTGGACTCACTTTTGCACTTAGATTGTTATGCCTTGAAACTGAATTTAATCTGAGAATTTGCTACTGATTTAGAGTGATTGGAGTGAGGAATGAAGTGTTTGCAAAGTGGAAGAAGTGTAGAATTGAGGTGGGTTATATAGGAGAGGTTTAGTGTTAAGTTAGGTGGTAATTAATGAGAAAAACACAATTAAACAAACACAATTTTGACCAATACACGAGCTGGTAACATGATTCTGCGGATCGGCTATCGTTGCGTGCTGCGACCGAGGAGAGGCTTCCCCATCGCGCAGCGCGACGTGTCTGTTTTCCAGAATTGAGTTTTGTTTTTGCCGATTTAGGTCCCTTATGTTTATTTAGGTTAGGTTTTGTTGTGTTTTAAGTACAAATGCATAGTATAAGGGGGTATTATGTAACTTTAACACATGAACAAGTATGATTAAGTATTCGTAAGTGTTAATGATGTATAAACATGCCTGGAAACATATTAATTGCGTATGTATGATATGTATTCGAAAGTTTAACACACTTTTACAAGAATTACGAATAAGGTGTCACATGTAAAATGAATTCAAACGTATAATCATGTACGAATAAGTAAAGTATGATTTGTATGAAATACGAATTTTATTACAATTAAAGTCTCGGATTTTACAACGATACAACGAAATACGATTTCAAGGAATACAAGCTTCCAAAAATAGAAATACAAGACGGTCTTTCTAATTAAGGAAAGTACGAAAAAGCTGGGCGTTACAAACTTCAACTAGTTGTTGTGGCGGTTGCTCACAAACACACACCGATTTGGAGAGTATTTGTAACGATAACATGTTTAACAAATGCCGTTTGTGCATCTTCCAAATGACAAGATATGTTTCGTGAAAGCCAAAGAAGACAATTGGAAAAAATGGAAGACACGCTTTATACCAGAAGTGGGTTGAATCAAGAAATGACACTTTCAAGGCCTAGGGATACACGTTGAAATTCCTACTACAAAGCGCTTTCCCGTTTAAACACTTTATATCCAAACATTATGGAAGTTTTTGGATGGCTAGTAGAAACGGGTCAATGTCATCCTTGTAGTAGATAACCGGTTGGACTTAAGAGGATATAAAAAAATACGACTTTGTATTTTACATACACTACATTGTCCCAATCTCTTCAAAGAAAAGAGCAAGATTTGATGAATGCGGTTAAATTGGTTTCTTCCACCAAAATCCAACTTGAAAAGTTAAGGTTAGAAGGCTTTAATGAGTTCTTTGAGAATGTTAACTCTTTTTGTGACATGTATGAACTTGAGGTGAAAAATTTGGATGATGAATATTGAAGAAACACTGGTTTGAATGACCGGAATCAGTCGGACCAGGGGTTTAGTTTTGCATAAAAGGGTGAGTCCTCTCGTGTGATTCGGGGTTTGGCTAAGCTCCTTCTTCAAATGATAACTGCAAAACGAACAGCCGTTAGACTCGTCACGGGGAGAATGGGGGTTCTCTCCGTGACCACCCTCCGGCGTGAGAATAAGTACAGGTTTCAATGAAGAAGAAGAAGAAGTAATAGTGAAAGTGAAGTGGTAGTAACTTGAGAGATTGTACCTGAATTGCCTTATTTATAACCGAATTTTGGGCGGGAAAGTCCGTTGACGGAAGAGATAACGGAAAGCATTTTCCGTAAGCGGTTACTCCCTTGCCGTTAATCTTCATCCTGATGTTTATGCACACGGATCGTGGGTGAGATCTATGGCTAGGGAGATGCCACGTGGAACGTGTATATATGTGGATCCTTCTCCAAGTTAGTGCCATCATCGTGATTTTGAGGAATGCTCAGGATGATGCCACATGGTCATTCGGTTATAACCAAATGGTTGTGCACGATAGGGCCTTCTAGAAGGTTTATAGCTGTAATCCTATGTGACTCTGCCTCATGCAAATTCTGTTGTGACAGAAAGATCTTTTCTGTTTAAGTCTGGGTGATATTCGCGCGGAGGTATTTTGCTTCTATCCTAACTTGTTCAGTTGCATGAGTCTGCGCAAGGATGTGTTAGTTCCATCTTGGCGCTCGAATATTGAAGATTGTTTTCTTCTAAGTTCTCCTTTTAGAACCGGTACTCAGCCGCGCAGGGTTTCTTAAAGAGAGTTTATTGTGGTGAAGTTGTGGTATGGTCCAATGTGCCTGCGTGAGCTTTTTGGGACCATACCCCTTCAATTATATTAACCCAAGGTGGCCAAGAAGAAAGACGAACATCATAAATCGGCATTATTACGAGTGTGATTGCTTCAATGCGGTTCTAGATTAGCAAATTTAAGAATTTGGGAACCAGTTTAACGAGGTAACATCGGAACTACTTGTTTGTATAAGTTGTTTGAGTCTGTATAATAATTTTAGTGCGTTTAATATTCCAAATATACTAAAACTAGCCGAGAAGTATCCATAATATTTCGATGAAGCCGAAAACCGAAGGCTTCCGGTTCAACTCGAAAACTACATTAATTTTGTGAAACAAGATAAACAATTCGCCAACTTGGATCGTTTGTCAAGTCTTGTAAGGTTAATGGTTTCAACAAATATTCACCTATCATTTACATTGGTGTATCGTTTATTGAAGCTTGTTCTCGTATTACCCGTCGCAACCGCAAACGTTGAAAGATGTTTTTCGGAAATGAAGAACATGAAAACCGACTTTCATAATCGGATGGTGATGAGAATTTAAGTGATAGTTGTATATGTTATGTAGAGAAAGACTTGCTTAGGAAAGTAGCTATAGATGATGTTTTGAATATATTTCAAAAAATAAAAACTTGTAGGACGACATTTTAAATATGTTTGTAACGATGTTTGACGTGTTTTTGATGATTATATAAATTTAACTTGATGTTCTTTTGTTTTACATGACCCGACCTGATCCAACTCGATATGAACCAAATTTTTTTTATATACCTAGAGGCCTGAAATCTTTAAAAATATTCTGCACCCCATGAAAAAATTCATGAGTCCGCCACTTCTAAAAAACACATGTAATCATCATATCTAAATCAAATTTCAACAAAATCACATATCTTAATCTTCACACGGTTCAAAAAAAACTATAGATTTAAATGATGGTGAAATATTAGAAATACGGAAACTCATCGATTAGAGATCTAAAAACATTGAATATGTTCTAATCAGTTGATGGGGTCATTGCCTGAGTGTGTTTCTGGTATGGTGAGTGTGGAGCAGTTGAATATGGCTCATATTTTTTTTTTTAGTGGAAGGATATCGTAGATTGTTTGTTAGGTTGCCGATGTTGGAGAATTTTAGTTATGTGGACACTTTCATTACTGGTGAACCACCGCTTTGTTTGAAGTTGTCGGTGGTTGATTATCAGAGGATTTGTTTGCCAACGAGGATCGGAGGTGGAAATGATGATTCATGTGAATCAAAATGTGTAAATTTAGGGTTTTTGCAAAGGTTATATATTTATATTAACATATTAGATGCAGTTTATTTGAACCCGCGTCAAAAAGGATAAAAATGTTCCCTTATCCTCACAAGCAAATAATATATATCTATATTAACATAGTTAGATGCAGTTTTAGAGTTGACCCGCATGAAAAGAGAAAATAAACCTTTACATGTCTAATGATCAGTTTTATGCTAGAGTTTAAAAGAACGTGAAACTGATTCATGTTATCAACTTATGTGACATTGTGTGACCACAAATAACAAACTAACTCATGACAATGTCCATCAAGACCAATTAGTGTAGTAGTCATCTTACATATGTCTTCAACACCAAAATGACTTACTATGCTCTTATGTTACATTGTGTAACATAAATAACTCATTAACGCATGGTAAACCCTATTAATGTGCATAAAGGTACTAGTCATCATACCCATATCTATATAACAAAAATGACTTGTTGTGATCTTATGTAATTGTATGTAACCTAGAATAGCTCACCAACGCAAATACACATGCCTTTATGTAACATTTGTAATTTTGTGCTTATTTGATCATGTATTTAAATGAAATAAATCAATGAGAATCATTTTGAGGTCTTTATACATTATTATCAATTATCAATTCAAGGTCAATCATATTATCATTGGACCAATTCTTTGCATGAAAACTTATTGGTAACATATGTAACGTATGTAACATTTTTTAAATACTTGAATTTCAATCGTGTGCGTATTAAACTTATAACATCTAAACCATTGTAAGTCCCTAATCTGGATCACTACAATATGATACCAATATGATTATGATTGTATGGCATAATCACACAATCAAAACTGATTCAACAATAGTAACACAAATGAAACAGAATGATGAACACCGGATTGTAAACAAAAACACTTGCATATGATTAAGAATATCATCTGATACAAGAGTCTCAAAATTGCTTCAAGATGTTCAACCCTATAATGACTAACAAGATGTCATGATATAGGCTATCCTAATATCGAAACCCTAAACCCATGTAAAACTGAAAACCCCTAAGCCGATCGCGAGATCTAATAAGCTTGATCTTGAGATATTACAAACTCGACCCACACCATAATTGCCTAAAACTTTTAAGGTCCTAACAATATCCTCCACAAATCATTCAGGAACCTCACTTCATCTTGAATCTCGAAGCCCAGCCACAGCGAGAAATTCCGGTGAATGAAAAATTAAATATAAACCAAAGAGAACTAGTGCATGAACGAGTATTAATCTTGATTTGAAAGAACAACAACGAATCATTGATTTGATCAGGAATGAATTACTGAAAAAACAATATCAAAACATATACAATTATTTTATAGAAATTAAAGTGTTAATTGTGTTTAAAGATTGATTTAGAGATAAAACCGTTCGAATAGAAGAAAGCTTTTGACATATTAACTTTTGAAAGTGTCACACCCCAAGCAATGGCGGAAACATCGGAGTGAGACGAAGATAAATTACTCATTATACATAACACTAGAATTTGCTACAAGTATTAAATAATGAATTTCATTTTATTACTATAAGAATTAGATTACAACATGGAAAGGAAAATACAATTACAACAACTTGAAATGAAAGAATTACATTACAATAAGTATACCAAAATTAAAATGAGTATCTAGGCATTATCAACATCATCGTTAAACCTACAACATGTTTTAAAAGCGTAGTTCAATACAAAAGTACTAACGAGTATACAAGTTTTGTGTAGTAGCATATAAGTATAAAAATGATAATGAACAATCCACATGGCAAACCTAGTTATCAAGATTACGTATAAACTAGCATGCGATTTATAAGTCAACCCTCTGTTTACGCAAGTATGAATGAATAAACCTAACATGACCTCTCGTTCACAGTTGGTGCGCTACTCCTATACCGCTATACATGTTAAGTGGAGGCTTGTACGAAGCTAATGACAAGTTCATTATAAGAATCACCCAGAAAACACCAATCAAGCATAACAAATAGTAAGCATGTATTGGATTGTTTGTTTGTATATTTGCATAAAAATATGTATACTAAGTGTGTTTTCTATATGAAAACATGTTACACCCAAAAGTGTGAAAACGGTAAAATGGGTCAAGTATACTCACAAAATTGCTAATTCTTCTGATTTTCAAGTGCTGACGAGGGAATGAGTTTAGGAGGCTGAATGTATACGAATTGGAGTTCAAGGTATGTTTAGAGTTGGAATTCGAAATTTAAAAGTATAGCAAAAGTAAATATACAAAAAGTAATCACCTAGACTTAGTACTCGTTCTTGACACTATGAAAACCCATAGGGGTTAGAATGGTTTCATAGGTTTAATACCTCTTAGAATCGTAACGAGGAACCAAGCACTTAGGTGGTGTAACTTAGTAACTTGACAAATAACCATGTGGTTATCATCAAGGGTTCGTTTTCTTACATGTATTATGTGTATTTTATAAATTTCATATAGTATATTATGATTTTAGTCCAACAATATTACAAGTATTATCATAGAAGTCATGCATAGAGGTAGGAAGATAAGTCTCCCATTTTAAAACATCTTTTGTATTCACTAATGCACAAGTTGTCATAAGACAACAAGGATGGTCATGAATGGATTATTACGGAAATGAAGTATACTAACTAACTAACTAAGAAGAAAACATCAATTGAAGTGTGGATTGTAAGTAGGATGGCCCAAGCTATCCAAATAATCACACATACACAAGTTCTAGACTTGTTCATCACTTGTCGATTAAACCCTTTTGAAAACAGAAAGTTTTGAGGATTAAAACCTCCGGATGTGTATGTTACAACCTTGTTTTTAAGCACACATAATCATAGTCTTGATTAGTGGCATAAGGACATAGGAATGTATGAATAAATCACAAGGTTAAGTATGTTTAATAAAGTGTTTGTACAAAACAGAAAGTTTCTCGCACTTTTAACCTTATTATGGTGATGTTCCAGCCTTGGTTTTCCATGGAAAACCTGTGGAAACATACCTAAGGTTGTTCCAAGTGCTAAGAAGCAAGAAGTAATGAAAAAGATGGAAGATAAGTGAAGTTATGCTCACTTTTGCAACTTGATACGAATCTACCTTGCTACTGATTTCCCAGCTGAATTTAGAGTTTTTGAGAGTGAAAGTGAGGTGTTTGCAAAGTGGAAAATGTGTGGGAATGGGTTAGGTTATATAGGGAGTGATTAGGGTAATGAAGAAAACACATCAAAAAAAAGCACAAACTCGACCAATAATCGCGGCTGATTAACAAAACTGCGGATCCGGGTCTCTGGCGAGGCGCGAACCAGATGGGGGTACGGGTCGTGGCCCGCGAGCCAGGTGAGCTGGTGATTTTGTTTGTTATTTTGACATTTTAAGTCCCTATACTTTCATATATTAGGGTTTTAAGTTGTTTTAAGCATGAAATGCAAAGTGTAAGGGTATATTATGTAATTAAAGCATAAAGACAAGCATGAACTAGTACGATCAAGTCATAAAGATCGAGATTAAATATCATATACGCACGAATTGGGCACGTATGCATAAAGATCAAGATCAAGTATCATATACGCATGAATTGGGCACGTATGACGAGTATCTGTAAGTCTAACGCACTTTGCAAGAATTACGAATAAGGTATTAAACGTTTAACGAATCAAGACGTATAAGTGTAATGAATACATAAGGTCTAATTTGGGATAAGACAGTGGGTTTTATTACGATTAGAGTCTCGGTTTTTGAAATGATGAAACGAAATATGATTAAAAGATGAACAAGTTTCCACAAATAGAATTAGGAGACAAGTTTTCTAATAAGGAAAGTTACGAAAGAGCGAAGCGTTACAGTCTCCCCTCCTTTAGGAAATTTCATCCTGAAATTTATTCAAGAGGAACACCTCTTTTTTTTAAATGTGTTTTGGCTAGAGTAATGATCGTCAAAGATCGAGGCTTGGAAGTTTTGAAACGTTTGAAAGGTATGGAATTTTGAGGAACGAAAAAGATAGGCTCGTAAAAGAGTCTGTTTTTCTAAAATGATTTTGAGGCATTAAGCATAAATAAGACATGCATGTGCGTGTATAGGCGATGTGAGTTTAAATGAGTTTGAATAACTTGAAGTGGAGGTAATTTAAAATATGTTACCTAAGAAGGAAGCTTTCGTATAAGACGGTATGTATTTTGATGAAAAGTGTGGCCGCACTGTTGGTTGTAAGAAAAGTTTTGTTGGTTTTAAAGAGCATTAACAAATCTCAGTTTTGTAGAAATTATTTAGCGGTGGAAATCGAGGAAGTTAGGTACTTTAAATAAAAATTGGTTTTGGAGGTAACGGCCAACTAAGTATGTATGCGCATAAATAAAGAATGGAAAATAGTTTTAAAAGTAAGAAAGCATTTTAGGGCTCGAACGTTTAAACCAATTGATTATAAATGGGGTTTATATAAAAGACAAAGAATAACGGGGAATAACAGAGGTACGAGAGTAAATGATCGACCTAGTAAACGAATACGAGTATAAGGATGGCATGTGTATTGGACAAACGAAACGTTGGGTTAAGAATGAGGTTTCGTCGTGGATAATCGGATATCGCGCGTTTAGTAATGCGTTTGTGAGTTGTTAAAGTTTGCATATTAGGTCTAAATATGGTCTGCAAAACACCGAATTTCTCATGGCACGTTTTACGAAAGTTTGGTAACATGGTGAAAACACTTATATATAGGAAGTACTAGCGGCGTATCCACCATGTTTTAACCATGCTACGTCCATTTCGTTATTCGGTGTCATGTTACGTTTCGTGTCTTACCATACATAGTAGTACACTCCATGATTCTCATGCGTCTATCACTATAATCCCGTGTGCACCCGTGATTATACTGATCGTCGCATGATCCACGTAGCTAGTACTAGTTGCGTATGAATTAAGGTATACATTAATTTTGAAAATAAGAATGTGTACGTATAAGAATGTAGTATATAAGCACGTTTATGTTTGAATAAGTATGAGACCAACGTAAGCGAATCCATCGGGTTACGCTTACGTATAGGTACGAATGTATGAATATGAGTTTGAATAAAAGTATGCGTATGAATATAAGTAATAGTATGAGTACGAACACGTATATAAGTATGCGCATAAAACGTATGAGCATGAACATGAAAATGTATTTAAGTACGAATATAAGTAGGTATAAATAACGACGATTGTGTGTATGAAATGAATTTAGTACAACGAATTATATAAAATGATCAAAAAAAATTTAGTAAGTAAGAACGAATGATACGTGTGCGGTTGTCATGAGATATTGGCTAATCATGTACAATGATATGCACGTATAGTTGTTTTAGCAAAATGTTGAGTTTATCGAATCAAATTAGATTGGGTTCGTCTTGGAATGTAGAATCTAGTTTGTGAATGTAAAAAGAATATAAAGTATTTATCGGTTATGCGTGCCGTATTTTGTAAAGAACTAAAATGCTACTCTTGTTTTAGAAGAATTTATGTAAGTAAAAAATGGTTGGTCCTATGAAGTTTCCTTGCCCACGTGTTTTGAAATTGAAATGATGTATTGAGTGGTGCATGAAGGCTTTTGAAAATAGTGAATTTGTATTATTTTAACGGATCTCGTATTAAAATAAAAAATTTGAAACTTGAAGGTTCTAGTGAAAACGTGATCCTAAAAGAATTTTAGCATAAGGAACTTAGTGATTTGCAAAAAGAGTTTTAGTAAACGATCGAATAGTATTCGTAATATTTTGTAAGCGTGTGCAAAAAGTTGGTTTGGTTTCCAATTGAAAATAAAAGTCTTAAGCATAGTGATATGAGGTGCACGTGTTGTAGTGATTACGTTGAGTACGAAATTTTGTGGGCAAGAGATTCATTAGACCGACTAAGTTGATGGATAACATTTCGTAAAATTTTGAAAATCGGGAAACAAAACGTTTATGGTATGATTAAGTATTGTACGTGATTCATATGAAATGGATTATGGAATATGAAATACGTTCGATAAAATAATAAACTGTGAAATTTGCATAAGTTGGGATTTTGACAAAGAATAAACGATTTAGGTATAAAACTTGATCGTGTGTGTATAATAAAGTCTCTTGAAGAAAAATTTTGGTAACGATCACCTAGGTAAGGGAATCACCCCTAACCCGTTGGTGAGGTCGTTTAAAGAAAAGAAGGAGTTAATCGTCAAGGTAAGGAAATCACTCTTATCTCAATGATAGGTCTCCATTTTGGGGTTATAAGAAATGTAAATCTAATTGGGTGACGCTTTTGAAATCATGCACGTGAAAAGATTTAGTATGATGTGTCTGTAAGAAAATAATCTCGAAACTAATTAAAATTTGAAAAGAGGGGATTGCTTCGCATAAGATTGATAATAGTAAAATGAAGGTTCGATTAAAACTTGGATTGTTCCAAAACGGAACTTTGACTAAACCGAAGTGCTCAAAAATTCTTTTGAATTTGAGAAACTTGCCTAATAGGTGAAATACTCTCACCGAAATTTCGGTTAACGGTATTCACCCTTCCAGTTACTACATGTTCCAAATCAATCAAAAATTCGAGACTTGGCGGGATTTTTGAAAATCAAGGAGCGGGACTAGTCGACAAGATGCGGGTTTCACCCCTAACTTGATGATTTCGTACCCTAAGTATGGTTGGTATGCGTCGGGTCAAAATTTAATTTTGACACTTTGACGAGGGTCCACTAGAATTTGAAATTGAAATTCTCCATCAATGTCAGGATTTCACTCGTAACTTGATGGCGAATTTCGTGTAAAAAGAATAGGTGGATTGAGAGTTGTTCACCAAATTGTGGGTTTCACGCCTATTTTGGTGAAGTCGTCTCGTTTGTATAATACGAGTGTTTTCGAGTTTAGTATGATCGAGTAAAATGTCTTAGGGAAGGTGTATGTTCGAAATAATAATAACAAGTATGAGCACATAAAGCATTTCAAGAAATTAACACGTAAGCGACGTCTCAAGAAATTAGTATATGAATCAAGTATGGTCGAATTTGGTACTTAACTATAGACTAGGTCAAAAGCACAGCAATTTTCCTACTTCCCTATAGTTATAGCTCTGATACCAATCTGTCACACCCCAACCGATGGCGGAAACATCGGAGTGTGACGAAGATAGATTGCTCATTACACATAACACTAGAATTTGCGACAAGTATTAAATAATGAATTTCATTTTATTACTATAAGAATTCGATTACAACATGGAAAGGAAAATACAATTACAACAACTTGAAATGAAAGAATTACATTACAATAAGTATACCAAAATTAAAATGAGTATCTAGGCATCCTACTAAATTCCGTGCATTATCAACATCATCGTTAAACCTGCAACATGTTTTAAAAGTGTAGTTCAATACAAAAGTATTGGAGAGTATACAAGCTTTGTGTAGTAGCATATAAGTATAAAAAAGATAATGAACAATCCACATGGCAAACCTAGTTATAAAGATTACGTATAAACTGGCATGCGACTTACAAGTCAACCCTCTGTTTACGCAAGTATAAATGAATAAACCTAACATGAACTCTCGTTCACGGGTGATGCGTTACTCCTAGAGCACTATACATTTTAAGTGGCGGCTCGTACGAAGCTAATGACAAGTTCATCACATAATAATCACCCAGAAAACACGAATCAAGCATAACAAATAGTAAGCATGTATTGGATTGTTTGTTTGTATATTTGCATAAGAATATGTATACTAAGTGTGTTTTGTATATGAAAACATGTTACACCCAAAAGTGTGAAAACGGTCAAATGGGTCAATTATACTCACAAAATTGCTAATTCTTCCGATTATCCAAGTGTTGACGAGGGAATGAGTTTAGGAGGCTGAATGTATACGGATTGGAGTTCAAGGTATGTTTAGAGTTGGAATTCGGAATTTAAAAGTATAACAAAAGTAAATATACAAAAAGAAATCACCTAGACTTAGTACTCGTTCTTGACACTATGAAAATCCATAGGGGTTAGAATGGTTTCATAGGTTCAATACCTATTAGAATCGTAACGAGAAATTAAGCACTTCGGTGGTGTAACTTAGTAATTTGACAAATAACCATGTGGTTATCATCAATGGTTCGGTTTCTTACATGTATTATGTGTATTTTATATATTTCATATAGTATATATGATTTTAGTCCAACAATAAAACAAGTATTATCATGGAAGTCATGCATAGAGGTAGGAAGATAAATCTCCCATTTTAAAATGTATTCACCAATGCACAAGTTGTCATAAGACAACAAGGATGGTCATGAATGAATTATTACTGAAATGAAATATACTAACTAACTAACTAAGAATAAAACATCTAGTGAAGTGTGGATTATAAGTAGGATGGCCCAAGCTATCCAAATAATCACACATACACAAGTTCTAGACTTGTTTATCACTTGTGGGTTAAACCCTTTTAAAAACAAAAAGTGTTGAGGATTAAAACCTCTGAATTTGTATGTTAAAACCTTGTTTTTAAGTACACATAATCATAGTCTTGATTAATGGCATAAGTACATAGGAATGTATGAAGAAATCACAAGTTTAAGTATGTTTAACAAAGTGTTTATACAAAATAGAAAGTTTCTCGCACTTTTAACCTTATTATGGTGATGTTCCAGCCTTGGTTTTCCATGGAAAACCTGTGGAAACAAACATAAGGTTGTTCCAAGTGCTAAGAAGCAAGAAATAATGAAAAAAAATGGAAGATAAGGGAAGTTATGCTCACTTTTACAACTTGATACGAATCTGCCTTATTACTGATTTCTCAGCTAAATTTAAATTGTTTGAGAGGGAAAGTGATTTGTTTGCAAAGTGGAAAATGTGTGGGAATGGGTTGGGTTATATAGGGAGTGATTAGGGTTGGTTAGTTGGTCATTTAATGAAGAAAACACATCAAAACAAGCACAAACTCGACCAATAATCGCGGCTGATTAACAAAACTGCGGATCCGGGTCTTTGGTGGGGCACGAACTAGATGGGGGTACGGGTCGCCGCCCGCGAGCCAGGTGAGCTGGTGATTTTGTTTGTTATTTTGACATTTTAAGTCCATATACTTTCATATATTAGGGTTTTAAGTTGTTTTAAGCATGAAATGCAAAGTGTAAGGGTATATTATGTAGTTAAAGCATAAAGACAAGCATGAACTAGTATGATCAAGTCATAAAGATCGAGATTAAGTATCGTATACGCACGAATTGGGCATGTATGAAGAGTATCTGTAAGTTTAACGCATTTTGCAAGAATTTCGAATAAGGTATTCAACGTATAACGAATCAAGACATATAAGTGTAACGAATACATAAGGTCTAATTTGGGATAAGACAATGGGTTTTATTACGATTAAAGTCTCGGTTTTTGAAATGATAACGAAATACGATTAAAAGATGAACTAGTTTCCAAAAATAGAATTATAAGACAAGTTTTCTAATTAAGAAAGTTACGAAAGAGTGGAGCGTTACAGAAAGTTCAAAATCGTACTTTTGAAAATACAAAATCGAAAAAAAACTCTTATCGACACAATATCATAAATAAGAAAATATATTTGAGCATTTTAAAGAAATGAGAAAGAAACCGAAGAAAAACACTATGGCTCAAAATAATATTGCTTATTTTTATTTGAACTATAATTGATTCCCCCATGTTGCGTGGGTATGTTTTTAACGTGATTGGAGCATATCGGGATTGCTTTTGTAATTGCTTATCGATCAAAATATAGATTAACTGAAAACATTCATAAAAATAAAGATGAAAGCGTACTATATTTGACATACTCATGAAATGTAAAAAAATTTTGAATTTATGTTATCTAGTGAAAATGTATTATATTTAATCCGGTTCATTTTCTAACAAAATATACATCAAAACGTAGCTCAACTAAAAACGTACATACAAAAGTCTTAGGAGTTTTGCATAAACTTGTTAGAAAGCTAAATTTCGTTTGTAAGTACATAAACTTAATTAACTTAGTTGGTAAATAATGTTTGAAATGCATTCAAATATGTATTTTCAGTTTTTTTTTTTTTTTTTGAAAGGTGTGAATTATTCGCGAATGTCGGGAGGTCTAGCATACGTTGTTTTAACCGGGTCCGCGCTAGAGAGCCCTCTCGCACAATAGATCCCCAATTCAAACCCCTCAATGAGAAACCCATATCATCCAGACTCGAACTTGAGACCTGGAGGGGAAAACTCACTCGGACCCACCATAGATGGAACTTAAATACCCAGCGCAAAAACGTCAAATTCCTATATTCAAATAATACAAATGTGCTGGTGGAGAAAAAATAAAGTATTCAAAACCTAAATAAGAAATGGGTTTATTTGCCGAAGGGGAAAAAGATTAAAGAGAAGAAACTAAAGTCGTCAAAAACCAAATGATACGAAAGTAACTGGCGCAAAACAACGATGTGTTTTGATAATAATAATAATAATAGTAATAATAATAATAATAGTAATAGTAATAATAATAATAATGGTTTTCGGGATGAACATGGTAAACAAGCAGAAGTGTAAATTGGTAGAAGAAAAACTTTGATTTTAATTGTTATTTGTTGCATATAAACTAGATAAACCCCCCGCGGGCGTTGCCGCGCGGGCCATCATGATTAACAACTTACACCGTCATGTGAATGATTAGAACTATATAAGCTTTCAATAATTGTGTCTGGTTTTTTTTGGCTGCTCGCCTCACCTGTTTTATTGCTCCCAAATGAGATGAGGTGCTCGCCTCTCCTCACCCGCAAGCAGCTCACCCTGTGTGTGTTCAAGGCGCCTATGTTACACCTTGGTTTGCCTAAGCAAGCACACACAATTGATGCACTTTTGAGTACATCGGTAGCATTAATCATTCGTGTGCCAAAAATCAAGACATCATTGAGAACACCTTAGAACCCAAGCTTGGTTCTGCGCTTTGTACCATACCTGAATAAAAGTAAACAACTTGTTAGCTGTTAATAAAGATGGTATCTTTCTTTAAAATCAAGACTGTTACAAAACAAAATTTTCCTTACCAAATTTCCCAATTTGAATGTTCTCGTATTCACTCGAAAACGAAACAAAAAGATCTTACCTCGAACCGGCTCGTAGTTGCCGAGTCAGAAATCAAGCATCGCCGGAGGAGCCTTCTGTCGTCACCGGAATCATCATCAGAATCCAATCTACCGTCGCCAGAGGTGGCGGCTAGGTATCCAGACCACTATAAGCAAGCTCGCTAACAAAAAAGCAAAACACGGAGGGTGGATGGCGGCAACAGTAGGTCGACAAAGGAGGATGTATTGAAGAGGAGAGGGTTATTGTGAAGCCTAGATAAAAAGAAGTAGGTTAAAGGCAGATGGAAGGTGCACTTGTACACCACTATACAACCCCGTAAAGCACATAAAAGCCACAAAGCATGATGTACAACACAACACATGATGCCTAACTATATTACAAAATTATAGTATATAATATGGATTGACAAAATACCTTTGCTCTTCTTTAAAAGTTAACTGGCTTTAATTAGCCCTGATATCCTAACCCGTTACAAAATTAAAACACTAAAACTTTAATCTACTAAAAAAATCTTAGTACTTAAAAATGTTACTTTATGTAAACTAGAAGGACTAACTATGTAATTAACTCATAACTTTATTAATTATTACACACCCTAAATATCATCATCAATATTTAAATTCTAAAATTTCATTGTCTTAAACTTTGTAAATAACTAACCAAAAATCATTGGTAATTGTGTGTAAGAAATATAATTTTGATTTCGAATATTTTCGACCTCAATTTAAATGTACCAACACGACCACGGTGGTAAAATTGGTGGATAAGGCAAGTTTAGGTAATAAGTTAAGATGAATTTAGGTTAAGATGAGTTTGGGTTAGTATAAGTTTATTAAGAAAAATGTTACGATGGGTTAGGTTAAAATAGGTTTAGGTCAAGATGGGTTTTAGTCATTATAGGTTAAAAGAAAAAGAAAACAAAAACAAAAAATATTAAAAAAAAACACCTAAAAGATCTAAAAAGTCTATAAAAAAATAAAAAAACTCTAAAAATCTAAAAAATTAAAAACGGAAAAAATTATAAAAATATTTAAAATTTCTAAAAAATAAAAATTCTAAAAAATAAAAAAAATCCAAAAATTTATAAAGTCCTAAAAAATTATAAAAAAAATATAAAAAATAAAAATAAAAAATATCTAAAATTTCTAAAAAATAAAAAACAAATCTTAAAAATTTATATAAAAAATTCAAATCTAAAAATTCTAAAAAAACCAAACAAATTCTAAAAAAAACTAGAAATTTTTGAATTTTTTTATTTTTTATTTTAAAATTTTAAAAATTTTAAAGATATCTTTGGATTTTTCTAATTTTTATATTTTAGTTTTGAAATTTTTAATTTTTTATTTTAGAAATTCTTTTTTAATTTTTTTAGAATTATTTGAGTTTTTTTAAAATTTTTTGATTTTTTAGAATTTTTTGAACTTTTTTTGATGTTTTTAGAATTATTTTTATTTTTCAATTTTTTTTTGAATTTTTATATTTTATGATTTTTTATTTTTTTATTATATTTTTTTAGTACGGATCGATCCGGAAATTATTTGGTTATGGATCGGATCATGATCTATTTAATTTGGATTATTAATGGATCGGATCATGATTCAATCCATATCCATCCATTGATAGGCCTATCTTAAAGCTTATCCTACTACTTAATTAAGTGATTTTAACTCATCCTTATCCGTTGGGTTTATTTCATACCTATTCTGACCTACTCACTTGTTTTATACAACACTTCACAACCTACTCTAACCTAGTAAGTAATTTTGTTTGGTCCTTCGTAACCCATCTTAAAATTTAAAATGCACATATCAACCCAAAATAAAATGAATGAACTTAATTTGCCAGGCCATTCACCACTTGTACCAAAGGACACACAACGATCAAATACAAATTTATGGATCTGATATTCGGTAAATATAAATTATAACATTGTATAATTGTTATCAAAATTATAACATTGTATCATTGTTAGATAGTGAAAGATTCTTGATAAGCTATGTTGCAAATTAAATATCACAACGTTTTATTAATGATGGAGTATAGTTGAAGGCAATAAAGATGTAACTTTTTCCATTTAAAGAATTCTAATAATTGAGAACTTTAAAATGCAATAATGTGTTGGAAATGATTTAATTATAGGATTGTATATATTGTAATCGTCACATATCAAGAAAATATCATAAAAAATAACGAAAATCACAAACTTTTAAATATGAAAAATAGAAGAGTTAAGATAGTTCAAAAGTTAAAAAAAATAATAAGTGAACCTTACTAATCCAACAAGACTAACATATCTAGATATCTCTTATACACTACAACTGAAGTGTTGAAAAAAATATTACATAAAGAGCATTCGACCTTTCTTCTTGCTATTCTACAATCTGTTGTTTAGACAACTTATTTAACTTATATAGAATAAGTGTAAAGTTCATATCGATAAGGCTTATGATTCACTAAATAGGAGTTTCTTGGACTTGGTCATGGCGCAAATGAACTTCCTGGAGAGGTGGATGAGGTGGGTTATGTCTTGTGTTTCATCCGCTCAAGCCTCTATCCTGGTCTATGGGTCGCTAACTATGGAGTTTGATTGCTTCTGAGGGTTAAGGAAAGGAGACACGTGATCCCATTTGATTTTCATTAATGCCATGGAAGCTTTAACGTGTGTCATGAAACGGGCGCTTTCTTTGGGTATCTTTCATGGCATTCGGTGCACTCCCAGCAGGCCTTTATTGTCTCATTTTCCTTTTGAGGATGATGTGGTGTTTGGGGGGTCTTTGGATGAAGATTAATATGCTAAAAACCATTATAGAACTTTGATGTGTCCTACCTTGCCTCGGGGTTTAAGGTAAATTTGGATAAATGTCATTTATGGGGTATGGGTGGATAGTCAGGAGTTGAGTTGGATGTCGGACATTCTTCACTACAGAATTGGTGCCTTTCCATTTAAATATTTGGGATAGCAAGTGGGGCGAATATGAATCTTGTAAAGAATTATAAACCAATGGTTGATACGTTTCGACACCACCTTTCTATTTGGAAAGCTAGGCTTCGGTCATATGGTAGGTGCATTACTCTAGTAGAATCGGTTCTTAATTCCTTACCAACGAATTATTTTTCTCTCTATAGGGCTCTGGACCAAGTGATTTCATTCTTAGATCAGTTGAGGAGGGTCTTCTTATGGGTTGGCTCGGAAGATAATTCCAAGATGAGTTGGGTTGCTTGGGAGAAGGTTGTATCGCCCTTAAAACTTGGTGGGTTGGGTTTGGGATCATTACCAGATGCAAATTTGACAATGTTGGAAAAATGGTGGTGAGGTTCAAGGTTGAGAGTAATGGATTGTGGAGAAAAGTTGTATCTCTCAATCACAATTCCGGATCTTGGAGTTTCATTCTTGTTAAGTTGTAAAATTAAGGGTTGTGGAAACAAACTCATGGGGTTAAAGGTCGACTTCTTTTGGCTTGAATAAATTTGAGCAGACAAATTAAAGGGATATCCGTTATCAGAGATTTTTCCCTCCTTCGTCTGGAAGTGGCTTAGGATGTCGTCTAATGTTGGGGAAGTTGTAGATTTTCAGCAACTATCTTACTCTCTTTTTCAAGTTTAAAACAGCAGTTGTCCTATGGTAATGGCTTTGTCCCCGGGTATGCTTTTGATTGGAATGCTCCTGAGTTCCCAAATAGGTTGGAGTCATCGAGTGGAAGGTTGAGTTGAAAATATTGCTATCAAAAGAAGCCTTGCTGAGAAGAAACATACAGATCTAGGCTTTGTGGTGTGTTTTTTTATGTGGACTGTTTGGAGTCAGCGGATCATCTTTTTTGTCTTAGAAATCTTTTAGGGATACACAAATATGTGGACGGATCAAAGAGAATTAAGAAGCCAGTGCATGCAGTTATGCTTACTATCATTAAAAGTTTATGGAAGCTTAGTAGTAAAATTATATTTAAACACGGGTCGGGTACTTTGGTTGCTATCAATGAAGATATAAAGTCGATGGGTTTCGCATGGGTTAGGAACTGATCTCGGGCTGGGGCACTCACTTGGGAGAAGTGGCGAAAGTTTGATTTCAAATTACTAGATAGATAATTTTGGTTGTCTTCTGTTCATTTTTTTCTGTTTCTGTTTGTACTCTTTTATTTTTTTGTTGGTGTGGACTGTGGCCAGCTCGTGGCTTGCTGTTTGGTGTTTAATATTATTGGTGTTTTATTGGCCTTTCAGAAAAATATATATTAGCATAATTGATTTGTTTTTTTAAGGGCAAATATCATAAAAACACTATACTTTTTGTTTTTTCTCGCAAAAGTCGCTCACCAATGTTATAAAAAACACTATACCTTCTGGTTTTTTTCACACAAAAGTCACTCAACATTTTTTTGTACATAAAAAACACTATACTTTCTGTTTTTTCTCACAGATGTCACTCAACAATGCTTTGCACATAAAGTCACTCCATATGTCAATTTAAAAAATTAGACGAAGCTCGTAGAGCGGTCGAGCCGAGTTTAATTTATTAATTATTTAATGTTGTATATGTTAATTATATACATATGAAAGGTTTAAATGACTATGCAATAATTGATTTGCTTATGTGATTGAGAAAGAAAGTGGCAACTTATGAAGTTGGATAATTTTTTGGTTTAATTTGTGTTTTTATATATGTATGTGATTTTCTTTAATTGTATATAGAAAAGAAAGTGGAATAAACAAAATTTTAAAGTTAATGAAGGGAATTCGGTAAGAGATTTAGATTTAACTTGTTGAGTGACTTTTATAAGAAAAATCAGAAAGTACATTATTTTGTACATGCAAAAAAAAATGTTGAGTGATTTAAAAAATAAAAATGTATAGTGTTTTTTATGATATTTTCTCTTTAATTAAATCTCTTTTAGAGATCATTTTGAGTCATGGATTTTTAAACCTAATATCTTACAAACTTTGAGTTATCTCAAAAAACATAGGTTTAGTTTATAAAACAAAGAAAAAATTACACTAGTAGTCATGTATTTTTCTCATGTTGTGGTTTTGATCCGGAGCAGAGAAGGGTTGCGACAAGTGTGTCAAGATTGAAAAATATAGCTTACACCCTTAAGATCATATATATGATTATTCTACATTTCTATGAAAGTTAAATAAAGGAATGCCACATGGAAGATTTAGTGGTGAGTAAAAACCTGTCGGGGGTGCCGACAATATATACATACAACCCCATAAAGGCATAAACACTAATCTTTATATATTGATAGTGCCATATGACTGACCATCATAGCATGCAGGTCCACCATGCCCAACTAACTACGTCCTACATGCCATTTTATTGCATTATGAGACCGTAGAGTACGGCATCATTTCAAATGCAAGGGACCAAATGATCACAATTATTATTTATATCTTTTTAAATACAATTATATAAGGATAAATAATTTTAATAATGGATATATATAGAGAGAGAGAGAAACGAGATCAGGAGAGAAAACGTCTAAAAGTGTGAGAACGGTGAGAACTGGTCATTGCTCTACACGTGGCACGCGATATAATGAAGGGTGGAGGGGTTTTTTTGTCCTTTTATATTATTTTTTTCAATGCGTCTCACAACCCCACTTCTGTTGGGATTGAACCCTACCAAAGGAACAGTTGATAAAACCAAAACTGGATCAGAGCAGTGGATCCAGAATAAGCAGATGTTTGTATTCAATCTTTCCCCTTGGAAGTGCTCTAACAACTGATGACCTCCATCCACTATTCACCTACAACAACTGCTGCCCTTTAACAACTGATCAAATCTAAAGACTGTTGAAGACTAAAGCACTGGTGAGTCAATCTACTGCCTTAGTTCAAGTGCTGCTGAAGACAAAGCACTGCTGGGGCTGAAGCAGTGGAATGAAGAAGCAGTAGTTTAGTTTACTTATTTGTATTGTATTGTATTGTATTGTAATCAGTGGTTAGATAACAGTGCTTGTATTAGATCAGTGGTTGTAGGTTGTTAGGAGGTTAGATGTCACTTTCATGGTGACGTCAGCAAAGATGCTTCAGTGGTTTGCTCGTGCCTATAAATAGAACAGTACCATGTATTGTTCTATTAGCTCTTTCACCACTTGTCATTCTGTACGTACAAACTATTGTGAGCTCAGGCAGAGGGGGAGATTGTAATACATGCATGCATTTGTAATTGAAGATTGAAATAAATTTAATCATTCGGTTCAAAGTTAAACATGTATGTTGAAAGCAATTCTTCTGTTTGATTGTGTGTGAAAGTTTTGTTTCCATTTTAATTCCGCAACAATTCTCATTCATCTTCATAATTATAAAACAAAAACACAATCATAAGAAACTCAGATCCTAACAATTGGTATCAGAGCTAGGACAGTCAAATTTGATCTAACAATCATTTTGACGTAAAAGTTCAGCTCAAAATCGTTAATACTTATAATTGTTCGGTTTGCTGAAAAACAGAGTAAGGTTTAATCACGAGCAAAGTTGATTAATCAGTACATGTAAAACAACCAGGATGACGTCACAATCACAAGATGTTAACAATAGCATCGGTTCACTCTTCAAACCACCCATGTTGAAACGAAATGAATACAACATCTGGCAGAGAAAGATGGGTCACATCCTTGCTCAACAGAATACCGGATGTTGGAAGTCGGTCATCTTTGGACCACATGTTCCAATGGTGCCGAGTGCTGAGGATCTAAAGGTTTTTGTTCCTAAGAAAATTGAGAACTATACGGACTAGGATTTTCAGAAGATTGAACTAGATGCCAAGGCATTCAGCATCGTTGCATCCGCACTACCAAATGAAATTTATGCTGGGCTGTTACACTATAACAGTGCCAAGGAATTGTGGGATGCACTAAAGAAACAGTTTGGTGGAACTGAAAAAGTAATTGAAAATAATAGGGAAATTCTGAATCAACAGTATGAAACCTTTTGTTACGTTAAGGGTGAAACATTAACACAACAGTTTGAGCGATTTAGTTGTCTCATTAGTGAGCTAAGACTTGTTAATGTTGAATTTGCTAATTCAACACAAAATAGCAGGTTTCTTAGATCACTGCCTGAAAAATGGGATACAATTGCCTTTGTGACCAGAAATTCTGTTGGGTTCAAAGATCTGACCCTGACCCAACTTCATGGTAGACTCCTGACCTATGAAAGAGAGTTAAACCAGAAAAAGAAGTTGCAAGAGTCTGGCAAGGTTGCAGATGACTACTCATTTGGCAACACAGCTCTTCTGGGTCAGGAAGAGTCTGGCAGTAGTAAGGATCAGAGTTATGATCATTTTATTGACATAACTGCTGGTGGAAACTTCAACTCTAATCCTCACTCATCCAATTATGCTTTCACAGCTAATGGAGAAAGCCAGAACTCTGATAATCTATGCTTTGAACTCAATGACCTTCAGCATTTTGATCCAACTGACTTAGAGGAAATGGACATTTTGCACCAACTTGCACTGCTGAGTGTTAGAACCAGCAAGTTTTACAAAAGGACATGGAGAAAATTTCCAGGGTTACATGGGAACCTAAAAGTGAGGCTGGATAAGTCAAAGATTAAATGTTATAAGTGTAATAGGTTAGGTCATTTTGCTAGGGAATGCAGGAGTCAAACCACTGGACCAATTATTACACATCCTAGCTCAAACCCTAGACCACAAAATAACCAAAACACTGTGCACTATGCCCAATATGCCCCTGCTGCTCATGTAAACACTGCTCATTATGCACACCCTGCAACCCCTGTTCCTGTGCATTATGTTCAAACCACTCTTGCTCAGATATAGTATGTCCAGGCCCCGGCTCCTCAGGTTCAGGTACAACAAGCAGCACCCCAACAAACTGCACCAGCAGTGGTTCAACCAGATCAGCAAAGCTTTTTCACCCAAGGCTTTGTTGACTGGAGCAGCTTACCTGATGAGCTAGGTGATGAAAATTTTGCACTCTATGCTACTAATGATGCTTCTAATGATGACTTCTGTTTTATGGAATTAGAGTCAATACAAGAAGGGCTGGAAACTGGAGAAGGACAGTCAAGTGATGAAGCAGTGGACAAAATTGCTGAAGCAGTGGTTACAGTTGTTGCTGGAGAAATACTGTTGGGAGAAAATTCAGAACCCCTGTTAGAACAACTGTCTAACCCCTGGTCTAAAGAAGAAGAGAAGAAACATGGTGAAAAGGAAGAGAATGTGGCTGATGAGAAAGAGCATATTTGTGACTGTGCCATGATGGTTGCAGCTAAGGTATCACCTCAGGTTCTTAAAAATTTGTGTTCAGACAAATGCATCATAGCATTTGCTAACATTAAAGAGGTGAATGAAAAACTTAGGGATAGAGTGTTAAATGATGAAGTTCAATTTGAAAAGTCTTTAAAAGAACTGAAAATCAAATTGGCAGAAAAAGATAATGAAATATGCAGTCTCAAACAAGAGCATAGGATAACCAAGGACCAACTCCAGACTATGATAGAAAAATATCAAGCCTGTAAAAAGGAGTTGGAATCCACCCAAATCACCTGTGAAAATGGGTGGAATCCTGCAAAGGTTATGAAGTTATGCTTGAAAAACAGATCAAAAGCAATGTAAAATTTGGTGTAGGTTTTAGAAAACATGACCAAGTTGAAAACAATGCTGTAAATGAATCTGGTTTTGTTCAAATCATTCCCACAAACAAGGATGGCCAAGAGGTTAAAATAACTGATAAACTTGGTAACAAGATCACTTTGGAAAGATCTGTGGATACCTCAACTTTTGAGGAGATTGAGAAATACCAATTTAAACCCACATGGTCTGATGAGTGTGACATCCTTGAAAACTTCAAACCCATGGACTTCACAACCACTGATGGTGTCAAAGCTCCTAAGGCCAAGGTTATTCCTCTTAAGAACATCAGTGGTTCAAAACTCTATTGCAAAGGAGTCTGAAAAGAGGAAGAAAAGAGAAAAGATTAAAAACTTGTTTTGTGACTTTTGTGAAAAGAAAAATCACTTGACCAAAGATTGTTTTCACTTAAAAGCTTATGATCTTAACAAAACAAGTACTATTGTGCCTTCACAGAGCTGCACCATCTGTGGTAAATCAAATCACTCTACTCAACAGTGTGTGTACCTGTCACGGCCCCAGCATCGGTTTTACCCGGTCAGGAGCCGCGGGACAGGAACCCGTGGTATCTAATTAATGTGACAGCGGAAGATTTTAACAGGATCTTTTAAAAACTCAAAATGCCCAATTATTTTATTTCATAATCCGGGATATACCCCGTAATTTACAAAAGAGGAATTTTACAAGTAAATTCCCTGATTTATTAAAACATGTTTTATTCATTTTAACTGAGCCACCTCCTCAAGCTTGTTAGTGCTCCGTAGCACGTTTCCTTGATTTACAGCAGATCGCCTGAAACATGTTTTAAAAATATTTTTGTCAGTGGGGAAATACTGGTGAGTTATTCAAGTTTGTGAAATGACACATTAGTTATCAATTACAGCATAAGAGCGATTACAATGGCTTTTATCTTATTTTTATCTGGCGCCTTGTCACCCGTGTGACGATGGTCATACCACTATTGGGTCCTTCCCCAAGTAGTGACGTTTATCACGGTGAGGATTTATTAGCCTAACCTGTCACGGCCCCCGACCTGGTTTGACCCGGTTCAGGAGCCGCGGGACAGAAAATCCCGTGGTATTTATTTAACAGCGGAAGATTTCTTCAGGATCTTTTTAAAATTGAAATTTAACGATTTATTTTATTTCACAATTCGGGATAAAACCCGGTAATTTACAATCATATGATTTCACGGATAAATCTTTATTTTTACAAAAACATGTTTCTTTATTTTATATTGAGCCACTTCCTTAAGCTTGTAGTGCTTCGCGGCACTTTTCCTGGATCACAACAGATCACCTGAAACATGTTTGAAAAAGGTTTTGTCAGCGGGAAATACTGGTGAATCATTCTATTTGTTAAAATGACACGTTTATAATTTACAGTATTAAGAGAGATTACAATGTTTCCAGATATCAACCAACTACCCTCGGTATTTGTCACTCGACTCGTTTCTGTGACTATGGTCATATCACCCATTGACTACCCCGTTGTCCAATGGTGAAGATTATCAAGTAATGTATACAAAACCCCACATACCGGCTGTAATTTGGTGATTACAAAAACTTAATCACTGTAATTATAACTTTGAAAATAAACATGCTTTTGTAAACAAATTTGATAAAAAGAGAATGACTCACATTGCAGATTTATATGCGCAGAGCTTAGCCTACTGATTAGCCTTTTTAACCTAAATTTAATAACATGCACACGAACTCGGTTAGTAACTAATACAGCATTTACGATAACTCACGAGATTAAACCTTCACAACGAATGACAAAGTGCGATACTTAAACATCCACCGAATTAACGATGAATGACAAAGCATAAACCCTAATGTGGGCAGCACTTAAACATCCATTGGATAGTTTAATCGATCGGACATTGAATCGTATCAGCGATCGAGTTAATACCCGGTATCGGAGCAGCGCCTCGCTAATTATATATGAAATTTCGACTTCAGAGTATTGTAACTTCATTTTTACGAAAAGATTTCGACACCAGTGGACTGTGCATGCAACAAGCTATTTATAGCTGATTTTGAGGCCTCACGCGGCCTGCGTAAACCACAGCCCAAATTTATGCGGCCCGCGTGGCCGCCCAGTCTACGAGTAGCTTTGACCAGTGACGAGTAGGTTAGCCAGCTGGACACCACGTGGATCCGGAACACTTATCCGGTCAAACATGGGTTGACGCGGCCCGCGTAAGGTATGCTTAACCTTTACGCGGCCCGCCTGAAGACCATACTTCTTGTTTTCTTGGTTTTTCATGCACAGTATGGTTTCAGGGGTCCGGGTTTTCACTTGTGGGTTGGTTTATGACATTTTTGAGAGTCCTTACATTCTCCCCACCTTATTTAAAATCTCGTCCTCGAGGTTTATTGGAATAAGTGAGGATACTTTCGCTTCATCTCTGATTCCAGCTCCCAAGTGTATTCAGGTCCTCTCTTTGAATCCCACTTGACTTTGACCAATACTAGCCGTTTATGTTTGAGAAACTTTATCTTTCGGTCTTCTATTTGTAGTGGCTTCTCAACAAATTTTAGCTTTTCATTTACCTCTATATCTTGGAGAGGTACTACCAAAGATTCGTCTGATAGGCATTTCTTGAGATTGGATACATGAAATACATCATGTACTCCAGCTAATTCTTCTGGTAGTTGTAAACGATAAGCAACTGGTCCTATACGTTGGATTACTGGAAATGGTCCTATGTACCTTGGACTCAGCTTTCCTTTCTTACCGAATTGAACTACTCATTTCCAAGGAGAAACTTTCAAAAGTACTTTGTCTCCTACTTGAAATTCCAGTGGCTTGCGTCGATTATCGGCATAACTCTTTTGACAATCTCGAGCAATCTTTAGTCTTTCCTTGATTTGAGAAATTTTGTTGGTCGTATCTTGCACTATTTCAGGACCTGACAATTCACCTTCTCCTATTTCTGCCCAACAAACTGGAGTTCTGCACTTTCGTCCATACAGTGCTTCAAATGGGGCAACTTCGATGGTTGAATGATAACTATTGTTATAGGAGAATTCAATTAAAGGTAAGTGGTCGTCCCAATTTCCATCAAAGTCTATCACACATGCTCTAAGCATGTCTTCCAAAGTTTGGATTGTTCGTTCACTTTGTCCGTCGGTTTGAGGATGATATGTCGTACTTAAATTTAGTCGAGTTCCCATTGCTTCTTGGAAACTAGTCTAGAAATGGGAAGTGAAACGACTATCCCTATCCGAGATAATGGAGAGTGGAACTCCATGTAAGGATACTACTTCATCTACATATAACTTTGCCAACCTTTCCATGCTAAAGGTTTCTTTCATAGGTAGAAAATGAGCTGATTTGGTTAATCGATCCACAATTACCCAAATCGCATCATTACCTTTTCTGGTTTTGGGTAACTTAGTAACAAAATCCATTGTTATAAGTTCCCATTTCCATACAGGCATCTCTAGTTGTTGTAGTAGACCTGAAGGTTTTTGGTGTTCTGCCTTAACTTGTGAACAAGTAAGACACTTAGAAACATATCGAGCTATATCCTTTTTCATTCCTATCCACCAAAAGTTATTTCTTAAATCTTGGTACATTTTATTGTTTCCAGGGTGCATGGTATACCTAGATTTATGAGCTTCTTCTAGGATCTTATGCCTTAAATCTTCTTGCTTAGGTACCCAAATCCTTTTCTTATGGAATTTCCAAATTCCATCATTTCCTTGCTCTAATTCTTTTATTCATCCTTTCATTCCTTCAGCATTATCCTTGATTGCTGTTTCGTGGACATTCTTTAGTTGTTCCATTAAATCTAACTGTAGATTTAATCTGAGAGCACGAAATCGCTTTTGCTTTTCATGATACTTACGACTTAAGGCATCTGCAACTACATTTGCCTTTCCTTCATGATACTGAATATCACAGTCGTAGTCACTTAGGATTTCCATCCATCTTCTTTGCCTCATATTCAATTCTTTTTGCCCAAATATATATCTTAAACTTTTATGATCCGTATAGACAGTAAATTTACTTCCGTATAGATAATGTCTCCAGATCTTAAGGGCAAAAATTACGGCTCCTAATTCTAAATCATGAGTCGTATAGTTCTCTTCATGCTTTTTCAATTGCCTTGATGCATACGCAATTACCTTCTTGCGTTGCATAAGCACACATCCAAATCCTAATTTTGAAGCATCACAGTAAACTTCAAAATTTTCAGTTCCTTCTGGCAAGGCTAGGATTGGAGCATTTGTTAATTTCTGCTTTAAGATCCTAAAGGCATCTTCTTGTTTAGGTCCCCATTCAAACTTAACTGTTTTACAGGTTAACTTAGTTAATGGTACAGCTATCTTGGAAAAATCCTTAATAAACCGTCTATAGTATCCAGCTAAACCTATAAAACTTCTAATTTCCATTGCGGATTGCGGAACCTTCCATTTGGTAATTGCCTCTATTTTAGCAGGATCTACATGAATACCTTCGTGATTCACCAGGTGTCCTAAAAATTGCACTTCTTGTAGCCAAAATTCACACTTCGAGAATTTGGCGTACAGCTTTTCTTTTCTTAACAAAGTTAAGAGTACATGTAAGTGCTGACAATGCTCATCCTGACTTTTGGAATAAATAAGTATATCGTCGATAAAGACAATTACAAATTTATCCAAGTATGGTTTACAGATTCTATTCATCATATCCATGAATGCTGCAGGTGCATTCGTTAATCCGAAGGGCATGACTGTAAACTCGTAATGACCATACCTTGTTCTGAAAACAGTTTTAGGTATGTCTTCTTCTTGTACTTTCAATTGATGATATCCGGAGCGTAAATCAATATTAGAAAAGTATCTAGCTCCTTGAAGTTGATCAAAAAGATCATCAATCCTAGGTAATGGGTATCGATTCTTAATTGTAACCTTATTCAATTCTCTATAATCAATACACATTCTCATCGAACCATCCTTTTTCTTTACAAACAACACTGGTGCTCCCCAAGGGGATGAACTAGGTTGTATGAAACATTTACTTAGTAATTCATCTAATTGCTTTTTTCAGTTCTAACATTTCAGTGGGTGCTAACCGATAAGGTGCCTTGGCTATCGGTGTAGTTCCTGGAATTAGATGAATTCTAAATTCTACTTCCCTATCTGGTGGTAATCCCGGTAACTCTTCTAGGAATACATCTGGGTATTCTGAGACTACAGGAATCTCCTTAAGTTCTTTACCCTTAGTGCTAATGACTACCAAAATCATATACACTATTCCTTGTTTTCGTTCATAACTAGCAACTTTCATTACTGAAATGAACTTCATGTTTTTTCGCGGCCTGTCCCCTGTAACCAGGATTACTTTTCCGGTAGGTGTATGAATTTCTATGGAGTTCTGGTCACAAAGGATCCGAGCATGGTTGGCTACTAACCAATCCATTCCTAACACAACATCGAACCCAGCTAAATTCATTGGTAATAGGTTTGCATGAAATTTATATCCTAAAAGTTCTATATTTTCTTTTTGCAAAACCTTATCTATGTTAACTGAATTCCCATCTGCCGTTTCGACTGTAAAAATTTGCCTAAGGTTGGTCAAAGGTAAATTAAGAGCTTGGCAGAATGAAGTATTGATAAAACTTTGGTTTGCACCAGAGTCAAATAATACTTTTGCGTAAACGTTGTGAACTAAGAACGTACCAGCTATTACATCTGGAATGAGTTCTGCTTCTTGAGTGGTCAGTTGGAATGCTCTGACATTTTTCTTAATAGCTCCGTCGGCCGTCTTGGTTTTGTTGTCTGCTGGTTTGGCCAATTTAGGACATTCTGTTTTAAAATGCCCCGCTTCTCCACAGTTAAAGCAGATTATGGTTTTCTTTCTACAGTTTTCTTCACGATCTCCTACAGCTTTGCAAAAGTTGCAGGTTATATTGCATTTTTCATAATGTTTCTTTCTGCAATTCCTGCAGAATGGTGAAGTTGAGGATTGCCCTATTCCTCTTTTCTTGAAACTGTTGTTATTACCCGTACGAAATCCTTGGGTAATTTTCTGAGCCAGTTCCTTTTTCTTGTTTTCATCTCTTGTGCGTACCAATTCGTCAGTTAGGGTGTTAGCTAATTCTACCGCATCGTCAATAGTACGAGGTCTCGCAGCTTTAACGATATTACGAATTTCGCTAATCAATCCCCAAATATAGCGAGAAATGAGTACCGGTTCTGGCGAAGCCAGTGTTGGTACCACTCTAGCATATTCAAAGAATGTCGAAGTATATCCTCGACAATCTACACCCGTCATTCGATGATTTAAGAACTTATTCGCCATTTGATCTTTTTCATATTCGGGACAGAATTTTCTTTCTACAAGACTCTTAAATTCTTCCCAATTCATAGCATACGCCATCATCCTTCCTTTTGCTTGTAACACCGTGTTCCACCATTCTAATGCCCCTTCTTTAAAAAGATTTGACGCATACATGACCTGATCGTCCTTGGCACATTTACTTATTGTAATTACTGCCTCAGTTTTCTCTAACCAACGCAGTGCCGCAGTCGCTCCTTCATTGCCTGCAAATTCAGCGGGTTTACAAGCAAGAAATTCTTTGTAAGTGCACCAGGTGTTGCAGCTTTTATTTTCTTAAGGAGCGGAGCCTGCCGTGGATTGTTATTGTTATTAGCATAATTGCCGCCTCCATTTACACTATTACCGAAATTATCTTCAGAAATACGTTTGCTAGGAATGATTTGTTGAGGTTCGATTGGATTTCTAACAGCAGCAACTATTGCTGGAATAGCATTGGCTATTCCCTGAGCAACGATATTTTTGATATCTTGCCTATTTAGAAATTGATCCTCCGGATGTAGCTCAGATTGATTAACCTCATTAACTGGTTCGTTATTAGCGTTTTCCATCTGATAATTAATATATATATATAATTTATTAGTATCAAATAAATAATAATTATACACAAAACAATCATACAAATTTCAAATACACACATATAGCTAAAATTATCGATTTCTCGATTCTCATTTTTATATTTTATTGTATGCATCAATACACACCATTATCTTACAAAGTTTTATTTGTAGTTATTTTACAAGATTATATTTTAGTATTTATTATACAATCACAGTTTCACAAACCCACTATCCTTCGTCAGTTGGTAATTTAGTAACGACGTTCCCTCTCGTCGTATTTCCAGGAGATCTGTTCTCCTACTTCCCTGATCCTATTTCCTGCATCCATTAGCTCCTCGCCAAAGTGGCGGAGTTCAGCTAAACTCTCATTGCTCATAGGTGGGTTTGGTATAGGTTCTGGGTCGAACTGAGGGAGAAAGGAATAAGGACTGTTGAGAAGGTTTTGGAATTGCCAATCATTGGTCCACCACTCATCCATTCCTAGAGGTTGGGTGTGGATTATAGGTTCTGGAATTGTTGGTTCCAAGTTCATTGGAATTTGAGCTCTGACAGGATAAGAGTATAAATTATTATTGACAGGCTTGACGACGTCACAGCTCGCCAATGCACGATCCAGTTCCTCCTGAAATGGTAACTCCTCAATTTGTCTAGACCTTTCCCCAATTTCTATCTTGGTTTGTCTAGAACCTTCCCCAAATTCCATTTCCATTTGCCTAGAATATTCCTCAAACTGCATTTCCATCTGCCTAGAACCTTCCCTGACTTCAATCCCATTCCCTTTTTTCTAAGGGATTTTCTATTTTAGGAATCTTTCTAGTGGCGGGTTTCCTTCTGCGCACACGCCTCCATCCCACGAATCTTCTCCTTTTCTTAGGTTTGGGTTTCTCTAGAGGTGGAGCGTTGAATTCCATAGGTTCTTCTATATCAGGTATATATCTACTAAAATCTCTGGAAACCTCTATTTTCACCGGATAAAGATTTAAATTCTGAAGGGCTTCAGACAAGTCATTCATGCTGTTTAGCATATATGCAAAATACACAAAAATTGCTAAGTTAAAATTTTATCACAAAATTTCATAAATAACCTTTAAATATTATTTCATACTGTGTGACTAATTTAACACAAAGACAACTGAAAATTAAAACACACCAGGGTTTACTATAACTTATTTATTTTACTAGATAAAGTTTCTGGTTGGTAGGTAATAAGGGTGCTAAAACTTGAGTCAGAGTATTTAAAGATTTGCATTTACTGCTACAGTGGCTAGCATATAGAGATCTGCCCATTTTTCATCTAACTTGTCTTCCCATGGTGGGTTACTGCCTAGTTCTTGAGTTTTCTGATTAACTCTCTTTTCTTTTGGTTATGATTTCTTTAATTTCTCCTGACTTTTCCTAGTAATCAAACTTCTTTTAATAGGAGAAAGTGGTTCCTCATATTGTGCCTTTCGGACAAATATTCCTTCTTCAGGATTTGCATAGTATTTTGAGGAATTTGTTTGGGATGAACTTCCCTTCTCGTTTTATGACCTATCTAATTTAAGATAGATGTTTGAAAGCTTTTGTTTACCCATACTGTACACAAATATTCAATTAATAAAACACATAATCACAAAATGGCAATCAGTAAAATTAAGTATTTTCTAAATACTTAATTGGCTTAAATCAGTGGCTCTGATACCACCTTTTTTCTGTCACGACCCCCGACCTGGTTTGACTCGGTTCAGGAGCTGCGGGACAGAAAATCCCTTGGTATTTATTTAACAGCGGAAGATTTCTTCAGGATCTTTTTAAAACTGAAATTTCCCGATTTATTTTATTTCACAATTCGGGATAAAACCCCAGTAATTTACAATCATATGATTTCACGGATAAATCTTTATTTTTACAAAAACATGTTTCTTTATTTTATATTGAGCCACTTCCTTAAGCTTGTAGTGCTTCGCGGCACTTTTCCTGGATCACAACAGATCACCTGAAACATGTTTGAAAAAGGTTTTGTCAGCGGGAAATACTGGTGAATCATTCTATTTGTTAAAATGACACGTTTATAATTTACAGTATTAAGAGAGATTACAATGTTTCCAGATATCAACCAACTACCCACGGTATTTGTCACTCGACTCGTTTCTGTGACTATGGTCATATCACCCATTGACTACCCCGTTGTCCAATGGTGAAGATTATCAAGTAATGTATACAAAACCCCACATACCGGCTGTAATTTGGTGATTACAAAAACTTAATCACTGTAATTATAACTTTGAAAATAAACATGCTTTTGTAAACAAATTTGATAAAAAGAGAATGACTCACATTGCAGATTTATATGCGCAGAGCTTAGCCTACTGATTAGCCTTTTTAACCTAAATTTAATAACATGCACACGAACTCGGTTAGTAACTAATACAGCATTTACGATAACTCACGAGATTAAACCTTCACAACGAATGACAAAGTTCGATACTTAAACATCCACCGAATTAACGATGAATGACAAAGCATAAACCCTAATGTGGGCAGCACTTAAACATCCATTGGATAGTTTAATCGATCGGACATTGAATCGTATCAGCGATCGAGTTAATACCCGGTATCGGAGCAGCGCCTCGCTAATTATATATGAAATTTCGACTTCAGAGTATTGTAACTTCGTTTTTACGAAAAGATTTCGACACCAGTGGACTGTGCATGCAACAAGCTATTTATAGCTGATTTTGAGGCCTCACGCAGCCTGCGTAAACCACAGCCCAAATTTACGCGGCCCGCGTGGCCGCCCAGTCTACGAGTAGCTTTGACCAGTGACGAGTAGGTTAGCCAGCTGGACACCACGTGGATCCGGAACACTTATCCGGTCAAACATGGGTTGACGCGGCCCGCGTAAGGTATGCTTAACCTTTACGCGGCCCGCCTGAAGACCATACTTCTTGTTTTCTTGGTTTTTCATGCACAGTATGGTTTCAGGGGTCCGGGTTTTCACTTGTGGGTTGGTTTATGACATTTTTGAGAGTCCTTACAAAACCCTTGAGAAATTAGTAATGTGCACAATACCCCACTAGCCAGTGATTCAAGATAACCACGACTTAATCCGTGTAATTATAACATTTGAAAATGGAGTATTGTAAAATACTTTTGATAAAAGAGAATAACTTACATTGCAGATTTAACGGGCAGAGTTTAAGCCTACGGTTTAGCCTTGTAACCTATTTTAAATAACATGCACACGAACTAGGTCAGTAACTAATACAGCATTTACGATAACTCACGAGATTAAACCCTCACAACGAATGATAAAGTGCGATACTTAAACATCCATCGAATTCACGACGAATGACAAAGCATAACCCTAATGTGGGCAGCACTTAAACATCCATTGGATAGTTTTAATCGATCGGACATTGAATCGTAGCAGCGATTGAGTTATTACACTGTTATCGCGGCGGAACTTCGAGATTATGTGTGTTTTGCGACTATTTCTACAATATCTCAGTGTACGTATTGAATTTCTACGTCGAACCAACGCGAAATTGCAAGAGCCAGACTCCCCTATTTATACCTGAAAAACAGCCCCCTCGCGTGGCGCGAGGGGCTGTCGCGTGGCACGAGGGGTGCCTTCCTACCATAGGGTAGCCCCGTGTCTTGGTAGGCTTGCTGAGTTGGTAGTTCGTCAAATTTCGAATCCCACGTAAAACTGTTTGGATATTATCAACTAGGGTTTACCCCCCCCCCCCTGAGTTTTAGGGGCCCTGATCCTGATTCCGATTGTTCTGAAAATTTTAGGGTTTATGTAGGATCACTTGGGGGTCTTAATTAGGGTTTCCTATTGGACAAAATAAAATAATAAATAGGACTTTTAATGAGAGTTGTTACATCCTCCCCACCTTAATAAAAATCTCGTCCTCGAGATTTACTGAAATAAGTAAGGATACTTTCGCTTCATTTCTGATTCCAGTTCCCAAGTGTATTCGGATCCTCTCTTTGAATCCCACTTGACTTTGACTAGCACTAGCCGCTTGTGCTTGAGAAACTTGATCTTTCTATCTTCTATTTGTAATGGCTTCTCAACAAACTTTAACTTTTCATTTACCTTTATATCTTGAAGAGGTACTACCAGGGACTCGTCAGATAGACATTTCTTGAGATTGGATACATGAAATATGTCATGTACTCCAGCTAACTCTTCTGGTAGTTGTAAACGATAAGCAACTGGTCCTATACGTTGGTTTACTAAAAATGGTCCTACGTATCTTGGACTTAATTTTCCTTTCTTTCCAAACCGAACTACTCCTTTCCAAGGAGATACTTTTAATAGTACTTTGTCTCCAACTTGAAACTCTAACGACTTGCGTCGATTATCAGCATAACTTTTCTGGCGATCTCGAGCCGTCTTCAGTCTTTCCTTGATTTGAGTGATCTTGTCGGTAGTTTCTTGCACAATTTCAGGACCTGATAATTGACTTTCTCCTATTTCTGCCCAACAGACTGGACTTCTACACTTACGTCCGTATAGTGCTTCGAATGGGGCAGCTTCGATGCTTGCATGATAACTATTGTTATAGGAGAATTCAATTAAGGGTAGGTGATCATCCCAGTTTCCACCAAAATTTATCACACATGCCCTAAGCATGTCTTCTAGGGTTTGAATCGTCCTTTCACTTTGTCCGTCTGTTTGTGGATGATATGCAGTACTTAAATTTAGTCGGGTTCCCATTGCTTCTTGGAAACTTTTCCAGAAATGAGAAGTGAAACGACTATCCCTATCCGATACAATGGAGAGTGGAACTCCATGTAAGGATACTACTTCATCTACATACAACTTTGCCAATCTTTCCATGCTAAAGGTTTCTTTCATAGGTAGAAAATGAGCTGATTTGGTTAATCGATCCACAATTACCCAAATCGCATCATTACCTTTTCTGGTTTTGGGCAACTTAGTAACAAAATCCATTGTTATGAGTTCCCATTTCCATACAGGTATTTCTAGTTGTTGTAATAGACCTGAGGGTTTCTGGTGTTCTGCCTTAACTTGTGAACAAGTAAGACATTTAGAAACATATCTAGCAATGTCCTTTTTCATTCCTATCCACCAGAAATTATTTCTTAAATCTTGGTACATTTTATTGTTACCAGGATGCGTGGTATACCTAGATTTATGAGCTTCTTCTAAAATCTTATCTCTTAAATCTCCTTGCTTAGGTACCCAAATTCTTTTCTTATGGAATCTTCAAATTCCATCATTTCCTTGCTCTAATTCTTTTATTCTTCCTTTCATTCCTTCAGCATCGTCTTTGATTGCTGTTTCTTGTACATTCTTCAGTTGCTCCATTAAATCTAATTGTAAATTTAATCTGAGAGCACGAACTCGTCTTTGTTTCTCATGATACTTAGGACTTAAGGCATCTGCAACTACATTTGCCTTTCCTTCGTGATACTGAATATCACAGTCGTAGTCACCTAGGATTTCCATCCATCTCCTTTGCCTCATGTTCAATTCTTTTTGCCCAAATATGTATCTTAAACTTTTATGATCTGTATAGACAGTAAACTTACTTCCATACAAATAATGTCTCCAAATTATAAGGGCAAAAATTATGGCTCCTAACTCTAAGTCATGAGTTGTATAATTTTCCTCGTGCTTTTTCAATTGCCTTGATGCATACGCAATTACCTTCTTGCGTTGCATTAACACACATCCTAATCCTAGCTTTGAAGCATCACAATATACTTCAAAATCTTCTGTTCCTTCTGGTAAAGCTAGAATTGGAGCATTTGTTAACTTTTGCTTCAAAATCCTAAAGGCTTCTTCTTGTTTAGGTCCCCATTCAAACTTAAGTGATTTACAGGTTAGCTTAGTTAATGGTACAGCTATCTTGGAAAAATCCTTAATAAACCGTCTATAATATCCGGCTAACCCTATAAAACTTCTAATTTCCATTGCTAATTGCGGAACCTTCCATTTGGTGATTGCTTCAATCTTAGCAGGATCTACGTGAATACCTTCGTGATTCACCATGTGTCCTAGAAATTGCACTTCCTGTAGCCAAAATTCACATTTTGAGAATTTGGCATAGAGTTTTTCTTTTCTTAACAAGGTTAAGAGTACATGCACGTGCTCACAATGTTCCTCCTGACTTTTGGAATAAATAAGTATATCGTCGATGAAGACAATTACAAATTTATTCAAATACGGTTTACAGATTCTATTCATCATGTCCATAAATGTTGCAGGAGCATTTGTTAATCCGAAGGGCATGACTGTAAACTCGTAATGACCATACCTTGTTCTGAAAGCAGTTTTAGGTATGTCTTCTTCTTGTACCTTCAATTGATGATATCCAGAGCATAAATCTATTTTAGAAAAGTATCTAGCTCCTTGAAGTTGATCAAAAAGATCATCAATCCTAGGTAATGGGTATCGATTCTTAATTGTAACCTTATTCAATTCCCTATAATCGATACACATTCGCATTGAACCATCTTTCTTCTTTACAAACAACACTGGAGCTCCCCATGGGGATGAACTAGGTTGTATGAATCCTTTGCTTAGTAATTCATCTAACTGCTTTTTCAATTCTAAAATTTCGATGGGTGCTAACCGATAGGGTGCCTTGGCTATCGGTGTAGTTCCAGGAATTAGATGAATTCTAAATTCGACTTCCCTATTTGGTGGTAATCCAGGTAGTTCCTCTGGGAATACATCTGGGTATTCAGATACTACTGGAATTTCTTTAAGTTCCTTACCTTTAGTGTTAATGATTACTGAAATCATATACACCATTGCTTGTTTCCTTGAATAACTAGCCATCTTCATTACTGAAATGAATTTTAGTGGCTTTTGTGGCTTATCTCCTGTAATCACTACTAATTCTCCTGTGGGTGTATGAATTTCTAAAGAATTCTTATCACAAAGAATTCGAGCATGGTTGGCTACTAACCAATCCATTCCTAATACGACATCGAATTCGGCTAATTTCATCGGTAACAGGTTTGTAGAAAATTTATGACCTGAGAGTTCTATTTCTACATTTTGCAAAACCTTATCTATTTTAACTGAATTCCCATCTGCCGTTTTGACTGTAAAAATTTGCCTAAGGTTGGTCAAAGGAAAATTAAGAGCTTGGCCGAATGAAGTATTGATAAAACTTTGGTTTGCACCAGAGTCAAATAATACTTTTGCGTAAACGTTGTGAACTAGGAACGTACCAGCTATCACGTCATGGATTAGCTCGGCTTCCTGAGTAGTTAACTGGAATGCTCGAACATTCTTCTTGGTAGCTCCGTCGGCCGTTTTGGCTTTGTTGTCTGCTGGTTTAACCAATTTAGGGCATTCTGGTTTAAAATGTCCTGCTTCTCCACAGTTGTAGCAGACTATTGCTTTCTTCTTCCTGCAGTCTTCTTCTTGGTGCCCTGGAATCTTGCAAAAATTGCAATATCCCTTGCATCTTCCAAAATGCTTCCTTTTGCAAGAATTGCAAAATGGACCAGTGGAAGATTGCCAGTTCCCTTTCTTTTGAAATTACTTCGGTTACCCAAACGGAATCCCTGGGTAAGCTTTTGGGCTACTTCCTTTTTCCGGGTTTCTTCTCTTGTGCGTACCAGTCCATCAGTTAGGGTATTAGCTAATTCTACAGCATCGTCAATAGTGCAGGGTCTCGCAGCTTTGACGATATCTCGAATTTCACCAATTAATCCCCAAATATAACGGGAAATAAGTATCGGTTCTGGCGAAGCCAGAGTTGGTACCACTCTCGCATACTCGAAGAATGTCGAAGTATACCCTCGACAGTCTACATCCACCATCCGGTGGTTCAGAAATTTATTTGCCATTTGTTCCTTCTCATATTCGGGACAGAATTTTCTTTCCATCAGCTGCTTAAATTCTTCCCAACTCATAGCATAGGCCACATTTCTTCCTTTGGCTTGAAGAACAGTATTCCACCATTCTAGCGCTCCTTCTTTGAAAAGATGCGACGCGTACATGACCTTGTCGTCCTCAGCACATTTACTTATTGCAATTACTGCCTCAGTTTTCTCTAACCAACGCAGTGCAGCAGTCGCTCCTTCGTTTCCTGCAAACTCAGCCGGTTTACAGGCAAGAAATTCCTTGTAAGTGCAACCAGGCGTTGCAGCTTTCATTTTCTTAAGGAGTGGAGCTTGCAATCCATCATTGTTGTTATTAATATGGTTGCCGCCTCCGTTTACACTATTACTAAAATTGCCGCCTTGTGTGCGTTTACTAGGAATAATTTGTTGAGGTTCAACAGGTTTCTGGGCAGCAGCAAGGATTGCTGGAATAGCATTGGCTATTCCTTGAGCAACAATATTTTCTATATCTTGCTTAGTCATAAAGTGATCCTCCTGGTGTTGCTCAGATTGGTTAACCTCGTTAACTGGTTCATTATTAGCGTTTTCCATCTGATAATTAATATATATAATTTATTAGTACATAAGAAATAACAATTATGCACAAAACAATCATACACATTACAACACAAATATATATCCAAACTTATCAATTTCTTAACTTCCATTTTTATATATCATATTATGCATCCGTACACAATGTTATGTTATAAAGTTTTATTTTTATTTTTACACGTTTTATTTTGATTAGTATATTATTATACAATCATAACTTCACAACCACATTATCCCTAATCTGCTGGCATTTCAAAAGCGATGTTCCCTCTCGTCGTACTTCCAGGAGATTTGTCCTCCTATCTCCCGGATCCTATTCCCAGCATCCGTCAGCTCCTCGCCAAAATGGCGGAGTTCAGCTAAATTTTCATTACTCATTGGTGGGTTTGGTATAGGTTCTGGGTCAAACTGAGGGAAAAAGGTATAAGGGTTATTTAGAAGGTTTTGAAACTGCCAATCGTTAGTCCACCACTCGTGTAGCCCCGTGTCTTGGTAGGCTTGCTGAGTTGGTCGTTCGTCAAATTTCGAATCCCTCGTAAAACTGTTTGGATATTATCAACTAGGGTTTACCCCCCCCCCCCTGAGTTTTAGGGGCCCTGATCCTGATTCCGATTGTTCTGAAAATTTTAGGGTTTATGTAGGATCACTTGGGGGTCTTAATTAGGGTTTCCTATTGGACAAAATAAAATAATAAATAGGACTTTTGATGAGAGTTGTTACAGTACCTGAAATCCTTTGAGGTCAAAATGGAAGAGTACATGTCAAAAACACCAATGAGTTCATCAAAACAGGATGTCAAAAACACCAATGGCTTTGGAGACCCTCATGAACTAACCTTTTACTTGATGTGTAGGGAGCTTCTGTATGCTTAGATAGTCTTTAGTATGTAGATAGTGGAGGCTCCAGGCACATAACAGGATGTAGAGCCCTACTCAAAGAATTCAAAACTCATGGAGGGGGGTGTTGGATCGTCGTGTGACCCGAATGAGTCGTTCAGAAGAGTTTTGAGTCAGAATCAAAGGCGGAATCAATGATTCTAACTTAATATAGCTTGATTCTCCCTAATTATCTTCTTATTAATGATTTCAAAGCTTTACAGATCGTTTGACAAACGGACAGCACCTCGGCTCTGAAATCTCGAACGTTACAAATGATGAACCGGATCAGGTATTTATTGGGGTTGCTATTTCGTATGAAATAGACAAAGCTCATTTTGTACGAAATGAGTATTTCTCATTTCATGCGAAATAGCCTAGCTATTTCGTGCGAAATCACCTATTTACACACAAACCCTAATTTCTAACCTACTGAGCACTGGTTTATCCTAATTAAGGATGCTCTGATACCACTTGTTGAATCGTCGTGTGACCCGAATGAGTCGTTCAGAAGAGTTTTGAGTCAGAATCAAAGGCGGAATCAATGATTCTAACTTGATACAGCTTGATTTTCCCTAATTATCTTCTTATTAATGATTTCAAAGCTTTACAGATCGTTTGACAAACGGACAGCACCTCGGCTCTGAAATCTCGAACGTTACAAATGATGAACCGGCTCAGGTATTTATAGGGGTTGCTATTTCGTATGAAATAGACAAATCTCATTTTGTACGAAATGAGTATTTCTCATTTCATGCGAAATAGCCTTAGCTATTTTGTGCGAAATCACCTATTTATACACAAACCCTAATTTCTAACTTACTGAGCACTGGTTTATCCTATCTAGACATAAGACTCTATAAAGACGAAGTTAACAGACATTTATGCACCAACTAACTCCCCCTTGGATGTTGACGAAGTCTTTAGCATCAAATCTTCAGTCTTTAGTCTTTATCTATCTTTTCACTCTGCCCAAAATGTCTGACACTGAAAGCATCCTTCAATCTCTATCTTCAAACTCCCCTTTGAATGTTGATCCAGAATGTAAACTCCCCCTTTCAATATGCTGGAACTCGAATTCTGGTTCAATCTTTACACAAACTTTGCCATGGAGATCTTTCTTTTCTCACAGACTCCCCCTTAAGCTGTGCTGGGATCATAGTCTGACTTTCACAGGTTTACAGATTCAGGATCGATTCCTGGCTCTATTCTGCATCTGCTCAGGATTCGAAACCTGGCTAACCTGCACATCCTCTTTCTTAACATAAATTTCACAAATTTACAAATTTGACCAAATTAAGAATCCACTTGAATGATATCGTTCAATTATTAACAATTTTTACCAATATCAAACTTTCTTTTGGATAGATTTGTTTATAACAATTTTCATTCCAAAACAAACTCTCCCAAACCTGGTCATCATGTTTAGCATTTGGAATTTTGAAGATCAGCTTTCCAACATCAGTTGTCGAAAATCTTTTTGTATTTTTCAAAATTTAAAACTAAAACACAAACTTTTTGGATTTTTGTTTTATAGAAATGCAGTAAAGAAATATTTACAAACGATATTTTTGTGAGTTTGTGTAAGAGGATCATATCAGTTTATGAGACACATCACTAGCACCATTAAGCTTTTACACATTTTAAGTTCTAAACGATTCACATAGATTGCCAATATAGTTGCCCTCTTAAGCTCAATCTAAAAACTTTCAAAATGCTTACCGATACGTTAAAGTATATTAATTTTGAACTAAATTCTTATGGACCCCACGATCTAAACATATCCCCTCATCATGCAATACACTAACTCAAGTAATGCCTTTAAACTTTTATCAACTGTGATATGTGCAAAAACAAATCAGAATGTTTAAACATTAACAATCAGGTCGATCTTTCGATACGCAGAGAAAGTCCAATGTTTAAAAAAAATAAGAAATAAAAACAAGTTGAATATGTTTAGATCTTAACCACCAGTTCGATATTCACATATACGCAGAGGTGATCCAAGATTTAAACGAAACACCAAGAAAAATAAAGCAGAACGTTTAGGCACTAGCATCCAGTTCGATACTCACGTATACGCAGAGGATGTCCAATGCTTAAAAAAAATCAAACAAGTTTAAATCTATGCAAAATGAAATGCACAATCACAGTGACTTTTTCAGCAAGTTGTGAAAGTTCACAAACTGACCGGTTTTTTATGCTCTTTCAGCATTTAGCGATTACTGAGTAGGTACACAATCAAGAAGGTCAAAACTAAGTACTATGCTTTCAACCATGTTTTCCACTAGAACTAGGATTTTTCATTTAAGTTTGTATCGTTATCGCAAATCTACTAGTCTAGCTGAGCCTATCATCACATCTTTAGTGAGACCGTTTATCACATTTGACATTTCATATCTTTAGCATGTTGTGATAGTCCACTGATTTACTATCATTTCCTCTTTTCTCAAAACTCATTTTTTCTTTTTCAATGTTTTTGGCATTTTCAAATTTTCTAAATTTTTTTTTTTAATTTTTCTCCCCCTAAAATCAAAATATGTTTCAATTTTGATTTTCTGGGAAAATTTGAAAACAAATTGTACAAATAAAATGACAAACTGATATCAAATTACTTCAAATCGCCATTCACTCGGCGTAAACAATCAGAACTCCCCCTGACAACAAACTATTTTCCCATTATGATTTCAAAACACTTAAGTTTGTTTTAATCAAAATGGTTTTTCCGGAAAATTAGTTTTGTTTATCTTTTCACAAACTCGGGGTTTCATCACATTGTTTTCTTAACTTCTTGAAAAATTTAACACTTGTAGGTTCAATCAACAATATCACTTTATAAGAAAGTTAACTCAAGTACAAATTAATGTCCTTGATTAAACCTTGTCAAGAATGATGCCGATTCCTGCTCCACACTTACCAACCTGGAAGCTCCGGCAAGTCAGGTTTTTATTTGAAGAGATTCACCCAAGCCTGACCGTTCTTGGGTGCTTTTGAGTTTCCGTTTAACATTGGCTCATCTGACTTTGACAAATCAGAATCATCACCTGATCGTGGCTTGTCTGACTTTGATGAGTCAGATTCATCGCCTGAACGTGGCTCTTTTGCTTCCGAAGAAACAAATTCATTGCCAGAAGATGGCTCTTTTGTTTTCACAGAAACAAATTCATCGCCATTCTTTATTGGAACCCAATCCTTACAAGATTTAGGCTTTCCAAATTCGTCAACTTGTGATGTGAAAAAATTTTCACAATCCATTTTATACTTAAAAACTTTGATAAAGACTTTATCAGAAAAATTAACCTTCTTTGATTTTTCATCAATTTGATTAGTTAATTTTTCTCTCTTTATCTTCCCTTTTGTCCTCAGATTTGTATCTGATGAATTCGTTTTGCTTGATTGACCATGCTTTGTTGAGCAAGTCGATTCATCAGTACTTTTATTTGAATTACCAGTTGTACCCGAGGACAAAATCCTTTCCAAATATTCTCTTGCTTTCTTCCGTTTCTTTCTCAATCTGTCTTTCTGCCCTTGTGAAAGCTTTACTTTCGGTTCTTCAACTTTCTGTTCTCTGGGCTTTCTTTCGACTCTGACTGATTTCTTTACCATTCTCTGAGATTCAGCCCTCGATCTTCCCTTTGATCTCATTGGGCAATCTCTAGCAATATGACCTCTGATTTGTCATTCATAGCATCTTCTCGTCTCAAAATTCTGACTCTGGTAGTTAACAGCAATGTGTCCTTTAAAACCACATATGTAGCACACCCTGTTATCGTACCATTCACCACTTTCAAACCAAACACTTAGATCGTGACATTGTTTGGCCTTGTGGTAATCCTGCCTTCTCCTGTAAGCTTGATTTGACTTTTGCGCACTGTGGTCAAACCTGCACCACTTATTACCAACTTTTTGTAAGTTTTGTTTCTCAATTTTTTGTGGTTTTTTATAATGATTGAATGACTGAACTGATGAACTTTTATTTTCATTTTGAAAATTTTTCAAATTTTTAACATTTTGTTTTTGTTCTACATTCTTCTTAACAGGTTTTTGCTTTGAGCATTCACCTATTTCAGTAGAATGTAAAACAGTATCTTTAAATTTTTCTTTTAATTCTAAAAATATTTTTCTTTTCTCATTTTCATCATCAGTTTATCATCACAATCTTTAATTATGACATTGTCATAATTTGTGACATTGTCACTTGTTGGAATTTCATTGATTGGTTTTGGACATACAAGATCTGGTATTGATGACGAAGTCTCAAAACCGTTCAATTTCTTTTCTAAAACATCAATTTTATTTTCATCACATTCAACTACTTTTTCAAGTTGAATGATTTTCTCAAAATGAGAATTTATTTCCTTTTGTTTTTCAATATTATTTTTACTAAAAACAGATTTTTCATTTTCTAAAATTTTTATTTGATTTTTAAAATCTATTTCAATTTTTAATTTTTCATTTTCTAAAAACGATATTTTATTTTGAAAATATTTTTCATTTTCTTTTAAATTTTTGTTTTCCAATGTCAAACTCTCCACATCCTTCAATAGTTTAACATTGTCTGATTCAAATTTATCACATTTTGAGCACACAACTTCACATTTTGAAGTTTCATTTATCGCAGATTCTTCTTTCTTTGACATTCCCTCTGTCTCCATCTTGTATGTTCCTGCAAGAAAAATTTTAACAATATCAAGAGGATTCAAATTTTCATCTAAAAAACAACCTCTCTTGAAATCATATTTTTCATCATACTTTTTGCACTAAAACATATTCTGATTCTTTTGATTATTTCAAGAATCATATCCAAACTTATATTCTCTAAGTTCTTTTCTATTTCTTTTATCAAGTCTTTCTTTTTCTTATCAATGTTATCATTGTGTGTTCTAAGCTCTCTGATGAAATCATTTTAACTAAAATTTGAGAACCTAGAATCCTTTTTCAGTTTAATCAAAAATTCATCCCACTCTAAAGGTAATGCATTTGCAAATTTAGATATCTCTTCAGCATCTGACATCTTTATCCCATAATTTTTCAAATTGTTAAGTAATTCATTATACCGCTTTTCCAAGTCACTAAACTTTTCATATTTCCTACACAAAAAAATATTCAGATCTTATAACCCAAACATCCTTTTTCTCATCTTCTTTCCTATGATCCCAATACATATCAAACCAATCATTTATTCTTCCAAGTTTAACATTTTCCTTTTCGTCAAACATTTTGACCAAACTTTAAGCATTCTGATTTGATATGAATTGATACTTTCACACGAAATAACAGAAGATTTCAAACGAAATGGTCTTCACGCGAAATAAGTTTTCACACGAAATGATCTTCACACGAAAAAAACAGTCTTCAAACGAAATGGCTTCACGCGAAATGAGTTTCAAACGAAATGACTATTTCATGCGGAATAGCCAAACAAAATCACCCTCTTCAAATGAAATAGCAATTTTGGTGCGAAATAGCGACTTCCGTACGAAATGAATGTGTATTTCGTGCGAAATGACGTTCCAAATGTTGATTTCGTGCGAAATCAAATGTTGATTTCGTGCAGAATGATGATGACGTCACACTGCCGGCCAAGATTTTGTCAAATTGATCCGGTTTTACGTCGAATTAAGATCCAATTCTTTCAAGGATTCGTTAAAACTGTGTTTTACGTGATATATGTGAAATTTAAGCCATTTTAACCCTAAAATCTCGTTTAATTTTGAAAAGAATGAGTAGAAGTGGGAAAATCTGATGAAAACAAGCTGAATTGGTATGAACTCTTCGTCCTGAGCTCTGATACCACTTGTTGGATCATCGTGTGACCCGAATGAGTCGTTCAGAAGAGTTTTGAGTCAGAATCAAAGGCGGAATCAATGATTCTAACTTGATACAGCTTGATTTTCCCTAATCTCGAACGTTACAAATGATGAACCGGCTCGGGTATTTATAGGGGTTGCTATTTCGTACGAAATAAACAAAGCTCATTTCGTACGAAATGAGTATTTCTCATTTCATGCGAAATAGCCTTAGCTATTTCGTGCGAAATCACCTATTTACACACAAACCCTAATTTCTAACCTACTGAGCACTGGTTTATCCTATCTAGACATAAGACTCTATAAAGACGAAGTTAACAGACATTTATGCACCAACAGGGGGGATATATCCTTTGGTAATAATAGTAAAGGGAAGGTGATGGGGTCTGGTACAGTTCAGTCTGGAAATGTTAAGTTTGAAAATGTAAATCTAATAGACAATCTAAAATTCAACCTTCTTAGTGTCTCTCAAATGAATGATAAGGTTTATGGCTCATTCTTTACTAAGGATTGTTGTAGGATTGTTGGACCAGAAATGGTTAAAAAGATTGAAGAAATAATAAAAAATGGAAAAACCCAACTTGTTGCTCAAAGGAGTGGCAATGTTTATGTAGTTGATTTGTCAAAAGAGAGCCCCAGGACTGATGCCTATCTGTTCTCAGCTGCCTCTAACAAAGAGACAGAACTTTGGCACAAGAGATTGGGGCACACAAATCTCAAGACAATCATTGCTTTGTCAAAACAGGGGTTAGTAAGAGGTCTTCCTCAAAAACTGTTCACCTGTCCTGAGCATTGTGTTTGCTGCCTAAAAGGAAAACAACATAAAAGCTCTTTTAAGCCCATTGAAGAGTCCAAAACAACCAAGTGTCTGCAAATGTTGCACATGGATTTGTTTGGCCTAGTTCAAGTCATGAGTCTCAAAAAGAAAAGATATTGTTTGGTAATTGTAGATAACTTTTCTAGGTTTACATGGACTTATTTCTTACATTCCAAAGATGAGACTGCAAGCATTTTGCAAGACTTTGTTACACAGGTTGAAAAGCAATTTGACTTGCCAGTAAAAGTCTTCAGGAGTGACAATGGCACAGAATTCAAAAAATAAGGAGTTGGATGCCTTCTGTGTGTCAAAAGGAATTGTAAGGCAGTACATCATTCCAAGAACACCAGATCAGAATGGGGTGGTTGAAAGGAAAAATAGAAATCTGATTGAAGCAGCCAGGACCATGCTTGCAGATTCAGGTTTGCCATTAACTTTCTGGGCAGAGGCAGTAAACAATGCTTGCTATGTCTAGAACAGAGTTTTAATTAACCCTAGGCATCAAAAGACTGCTTATGAAATTATGTATAAAATAAAACCACTGATCTCATACTTCGAAGTATTTGGCTGCCCATGCTTCATTTTAAATTTAAAAGATTCCATCTCAAAATTTGCAGCCAAAGTAGACAGTGGATATCATTTGGGATACTCAAAAGATTTCATCTCAAAATTTGCAGCCAAAGTAGACAGTAGATATCATTTGGGATACTCAACCACTGCTAAGGACTACAAAGTGTTTAACACAAGGACCAAAACAGTGGAAGAGACTTTGAATGTGAAGTTCAATGAACTTTCTTCAATGAAAATCCATGCAAACCCTGGATATTTGTTTGATCTTGATAAATTTACTTTTGAAAATGTTTCTGTTAAGAATAACAGTGCAGGTCCATCTCAAAATCCTCCATCAGACTATGGATATGAAGTCATCATTCCACAACAAAAGTCTGCATCAAATGGTAGAGCAGCAGATGTTCAAAACAACTGTCAAAGCTCAACCACTGCTACCTCAACAGTTGTTGATCAAAGTAGCCCATTAACTCCTGCTTCCACATCATCAAACACTGTTGATAAAAATCCTCAAACAGTGGCTAAAAGTCAACAGATGTCCACACCACTTCCACCTATTCCTCCACCTCCATTTCAAGCCACTGATGGATCATCAAAGTCACCATCAGTGGTTAGCTCAGATGATTCACATCTGCAGCCCTCACCGTTAAATTCCATTGTTCCATACAAAGGAGATTTAATCTTCTTGAAGTCTCATCCACCTGACCAAATCATTGGCAACATCAGTGAAGGGGTGCTCACAAGAAAGCAATCCCAAAACATCTGTCTTTTTGCTGGTTTTCTATCTCTCCATCAGCCAGTCAAGTACCAAGAGACACTAAAATACAATAGATGGGTAGAAGCCATTCAAGAGGAGCTCCAACAGTTTAAAAGACAACAAGTATGGAAGCTTGTACCACTGCCAAAGGATGTAAGTCCTATTGGCACAAAGTGGGTCTTCAAAATAAAACTGACGAAAGGGGATTGTTGTCAAGAATAAAGCAAGGCTAGTGCTTCAAGGTTTCAGACAGGAAGAGGGCATTAACTATGATGAAACTTTTGCCCCTGTAGCAAGATTGGAAGCTATCAGACTGTTCTTGGCCTTTGTTGTCAACCACAACATAAAGGTGTATCAAAAGGATATCAAATGTGCATTCCTCTATGGTAAAATTCAAGAAGAGGTATATGTTTGTCAACCTCCAGGTTTTGAGGATCCATTTTATCCAAATCATGTCTACAAGCTAAATAAAGCTTTGTATGGCTTGAAACAAGCACCTAGAGCCTGGTATGAAACTCTTTCCACCTTTCTCCTTTCCATTGGTTTCACAAGAGGTAAAATTGACAAAACACTGTTTTTAAAATTGAGAGGGAAAGACTTGAAGATTGTCCATATTTATGTGGATGACATCATTTTTGGAAGCACATGTCACAAAATGTGTGAAGAGTTCAGACAACTTATGACAGCTGAGTTTGAGATGAGTGCAATGGGTGAACTACAGTGTTTTCTTGGTCTCCAAGTAAAACAACTGCAAAATTGGAGCTTTCATCCATCAAGGCAAATATGCCAAAGAACTTTTAAAGAAATTTGAGATGGATGATTGTAAACCATGTAGTACACCTGTCACACCCCAACCGATGGCGGAAACATCGGGGCATGGCACTGAGTGAAACGGATTGTCCAGAAGTTTCCATAACAATTATCATTACCAATAAATTTAAAGTAACATGTCCCATACCATGTCTCAAAAGGTAAACAAATTATTACAGACAAAATCTAGGCAAATAGTTCTATTCCGACAACTCAGATTAAAATAGAGCAATTGTTTAACTGCTTCTAGAGACCCTTGATTTAATTTGTACAGACATCTATTTGTTGGCCTCTAGAATCTTATTCTAGCCTCGATTTCCTAGCAGATGTGCATCCTAAGCACCTGTCACATACGTTAAAATAAAGTTGATACATATAATGTAAAGGTGAACATACAAGTTTGATATAGCATATAGAGTTCGAATTTTGTTTACGCATAACCAGCATGTACACATAGAGAAATGAAGCACGTTAGTTATCGACATAGATCCATCGATACCAATGACTGCGGGTTGACTGCCCGAGGCAGTTCGCAATACATGATTACCACCGTAATCCATGCAAGTAATTGTCCTTAACAACTCCTGCGAACAGGTGCTGAGTCCAAACTATAGTACTATCGTTGCTAAGGCAGGCAGACAGCATTCCATGTGTAAACATAACAAACAAGCAGTCATAAGCCACGTATAACATGCATTAACAGTTAGCGTTCAAATAGTATTGAGTAGTGTGTTGATTGTTATTTGAATATTCGTAATGTATGTAACACCCAAAAGTGCTTAAAGCAAAAAGGGATCGAGTATACTCACAGCGATGATGGATTGAAGGGAGCGCTTAGAGCGGAATTAGCCTGATCAGAACGATAGCATAACGATAAGTGACGCGTAAAACGATGCTAGGTGTAGGTGGCTCGAACAGTAACTCGGTCGGATGGGTAATCCGGTCGGACGGTCCGACCGTGCGGGTGACAATCCATTCGGGTGGTCATCCGGTCGGACAGGTTGTCCGGTCGGATGACTATTTGAGTGGATTGTTTCTTCCTTTGATGTGTTTGTGTATGATGGCTTGTGTTTTGAAGTTTTCGTTGTAGCATTTTAAAAACATTGAAGTATCTCTACCTTTCAAGTCGGTCGATCGGACGGTCGGTCGTGCGGACGACAATCCGCTCAGACGACTTATCCGGTCGGACGGCGACTCAAGTGGCAAGGTTACTTAGTGAGAACAAATCCATAGCAGGTTGTCACTCGATCGGACAGCAAATCCGGTCGGGTGGCATCCTTTAGGGCATTGAACATGTTGAAAATTGTTTTAAGTCCAAGTATCTCATGATACAAAGAGTAATCCGGTCGGATTGGTAGTCCGATCGGATAGCAATTCGTTCAATACTCAAACTTCAGATAAAGTTGGTTAAGTGTGGGTCCCAAGGTGTAATCCAATCGAATGACCTAGTCGCTCGGATGACTTATCCGTTCGGACAGTAGTCCGGTCGGATAGCACCCCATGCTGGTCGTTCCGTTCGTCTTTCACTTGGCCGTTTTGATTGTTTGTTGCTTTTATCGAGACGTTTTGACAACGTGCTAACCAATGGAACCCCATCTTAACCCAAGTGACCCGATCAAACAGGAATCACCTTAGTTCGACCAGTTAACCGGTTCAAGACGGTTGTTCTTGGTTAACCCGGAATCGGTGGTCTCATGAGTAGAATCCAGATCTTGTACTAGCACAACACTAAGAATGAGTAGAAGACTATAACATGGTCCGAATCTATCGGTTTTGAGTGCATTGAGTGTAAAAGAGTTGAAAGAAAGTTAGAAACCGTCTTTCAATCCTTTTCCACCATGAAAGTGTTTAGATCTCTGCAAGATCTTTGTTTATTTGTGTGGAAATCGGTTGGATCCAAGTTGTTCTTGATGGATTGAGGCCAAAACATGAAGTTATTCAAGAACACCATGATGACGTCATCCTAGAACACCTCAAATCTAGTGATTTCATGGTTAAAAGTTAAGATTCAAAAGATAGAAAGGTGTAGGAGTGTGTGTAGATCAAGGATGTACAAGATTTAGGGTGAGATCTTACCGGAATCGAGAGAAATCGGAGAAAAGGTGAGGAGCACGGGCTGGTCGGTCAGAGAGTTCCAAAAGTAGAAAGTTTGAGAGTGACAAGGGTATTTATAGAGTTACCCAAAGAGGAAAGTGTGGGTCGGTCGGATGGCATCTCGCCCGGATGACCTATCCGGTCGGATTGTCATCTCGGTCGAATGACAAATGGCAACAGATCAAGTGGCAGCCCGGTCGGATTGGCAATCCGGCCGGATGGCACTTGGTTCAGATGTTCGGCGCGACGATTTTTGCTGTTTCGATTTCGATTGCGAGCGATGCGATGCGATGCTATAGATTTTCCTAGTCAAATTACTTTTAATCCCAACCATTCATATCTCGCACTGTCCCTTCTCCACTAATTATCATTGTTCGATTTCGATTGAGTTCGATTGCGTTTCGAGTTTCGATTGCGATTCGATTGATTACCACACATAAAATAAACATGCACAAGTAACACATAAGGCACACACACGTATATAAATAGCCAAAATGAGTATTTCGAGTTGCGAGTGCGATTACCATTCGATGTCGATTTGATTAGCATAGTTTGATTATTGTTTAGTTAACTTTATCGCATTGTTACTTCCTACAGTTCACAGTCGTAAATCGATTAAATATCGAATAACACACGTTGATTATTGTAATTATTGACACTTACTCCACATAATACAACTAAAAAAACACTTAAAAGGAACTCACTACTAGTCAAGTCGCGCGAAATCGGTCGTTGACTTTGACCTTGACTTTGACTTTTACTTTCGAAAACACGGGGTGTTACAACACCCATAGCAACAAATAAAATAGTCATGTCTGATGAAAAGGATGATTTAGTTGATCAAACACTTTATAGAAGCATGATTGGGTCTTTATTGTACCTAACTGCATCTAGGTCAGACATCATGTTTGCAACATGTGTTTGTGCAAGATCCCAATCAGCCCCTAGAAAGTCTAACCTTATTGCTGTAAAAAGGATATTCATATACCTAAAAGGTGCTCCCACACTTGGTATCTGGTATCCAGCTGATGGAAATACCAAGCTTTCAGGTTTCTCAGATAGTGACTTTGCTGGATGTAATACAACAAGGAAGTCCACTTCAGGAGGGTGTCAATTCCTAGGAAATTGCTTAGTGTCTTGGCAAAGCAAAAAGCAAGTAGTTGTTTCAACATCCACTACTGAGGCACAGTATATAACTGCTGCAAGCTGTACAGCCCAACTGCTTTGGCTTCAAAATCAATTGCTGAATTTTGGTATCACTGCCTTAAAGACACCTCTCATGTTGGACAGTCAGGCAGCAGAAAATATCACCAAAAATCCAGTTTCCCATTCAACCACCAAGCACATTGATATCAGACATCACTTTGTGAGGGATTGCTATGAAAAAGGTTTGATTTCTCTGCATCATGTTCCAACTAAAGATCAACTGGCAGATGTGCTAACAAAAGCATTAGACACATCCACCTTTGAAAGCTTGATCTCTAGAATTGGCATGCTGAACATGGAATAACAGGCAAAATCTTGTTTTTCTATGAATAAAAGCATTAAAATCTTTTCAGAAAATCAAAAATCCATCCTTAAAAATAGCTAAAAATGAAAATTTTCATTAAATCCTTAAAAGTCTGTCATAACCACTGATTGGTTCAAACATCTGTTCTGCTAAATGTTGTCCACTGCTGAAAGTCAACCTCTGTTCTCTCATTTTCCTTGTAAATATTGTTGCTCAAACATCAGTGTTTTCATCCACTTATAAGCTATCCACTGATAGTTAAAATTACCCACTGTTTTCATTGTTACCGTTGCAAACCACTGATAATTGTTCCATCAGTGGTTTCCTTAACATTTGTCATCCATTCTCATCAGAGGTTGTCACGTGGGCAGTACTTGACCGTCAGATCTTTTTGTAACCACTGCCACGTCAGCATTCACTTTTTCCCTTTATAAAACCCTGATCAAAACCCCAAACAGGGTTTTCACTGTCGAATCGAATTCAAAATTCCTTTCTCAAAGCAGTTACCATCAACTTCTCTCAAAATCACTCATCTTCTTCATCCGTTTTTCATCGTCTTCGAATCACCATGGCACTTCCACTCAAATCTCCTCACAATTACTTGGGTCTACTTGAAAAACCCAGTCATACAACAACCTTCGACTCCATCATTGACACATTTCGTCTTCAAAGTACAAAACTTTGTTGACTTGTGATGCTATAATATACCTGGAAACCTAGCGAGAATTTTGGAAAAATGCTAAACTTGAAACTAAGGATAAAAAGCCCTTAGCCATTACTTCTTCTATAAAGGGTATTTCAGTCACCATCACACCTCAAACCATTTCGGAGGTATTTGAACTCGATGATCTTCAAGGTAAAACTTCTTTCCCAAAAATAGAGTATCAAACGGATTTCATTGAAAGAGGATATGAAGAAGAAATGAAAAAAGACACTTTACAAAAAGGCATTTTTCCACCTGCCACAAGGTTTTTATTTCATACCCTCCTAATGTGTGTGTCAAACAAAACCACTGCCTTCAATGAAATCCCATTGAAGATTCAATACCTGGGCTATGCTATACAACATGGTGAAAATTTTAACTATTTCCAGGAGATCTTCAATTATCTTGTTACAAATGTTAATAAAAAATCATTTTTGTTATTTCCAAGTTTTTTAAGTTACTATCTTCAAAAGAAATTTTCAAAGGATGATGCCCATGTGCTTATCCAAGGAGAACCTTTTCACATAAACAGCCTAACCTCTGAAACATTTACAAGGCTGTCAAAAACTTCCAAAACACAAACAGCGGTTCCTGAGCAGACTTCAGCAGCTACCACTGCTCCTCAGGCACCTGTTGTTGAGCCCACTGCTCAAGGTGATCACAGCAGCACAACCACTGCTGTGAAACCCACACCTAAATCCACCAAAAAGCCTAAACAGAAAAAATCCAAAAAGCCCCCCAAACCCACAAAAAAAGCAACTCTGGAAGATGAGATCCCAGAGCAACTGCCAATGACAACACAAAAGTCACCAGAAACCATTGCTGCTACTTCCTCACAGCAGTTGGAAGAAAGATCTCAACCTGAGCCTAAAACTCCACCTGCATCTTCACAAAAAGATCAGGTTGTAAGCACAGGGACACCACGTTATGATGCTCTAGAATCACTTGATTCTATCATCCACAGCCAAGCTCCCGGGGCAAATTCTCTTTCTACACCCATCCTCACTCCCCAAATTCCACCACAAATATTACCCTTGTTGGATGCACTTGATATAGCTCAGACAGAAATCAGTTCTCCTCAACCACCTGTCAATGAGAATTTACCTCAATAAGTGACTGAGTCTGAGCTCCCTATCTCTGCTAACCCACCAACAATTGAGGAGGTTACACCCCTTGAGATACAAGTATCTCTTGGTGGTAGTTCAAGTGGAGCAGCTACTACAAGTGTTGAACCCACTGGTTTACACTTGGACAGTAGTTACATAAGTGAGAATCCCTTGAAGGCAATTTCCTCTTTGGGAACCAAGGTGTTTCCAGTATTCACTGGTACACTTAAAATGGTCACCCCTCCTAAGGAAAGAAGTCCCCAGTACAAAGAAAAAAGGGCATCAGTGGATGATTTTTGGGAAACTTTCCTTAAGTCAACCACTGATACAACCACCACTGGTGGGAAATTAGATGATCCCATTAACTTGGGTGATGGTTTAATGTACCGAGAATTGACGGAGATGATTGACAAGATTGATACAACTGTTGCTAAAATCAAAACAATGATGCAACAGTTGTTTCAAGCACAAAAGGCACCACCCACTGCTACACCAGCTGCAACATTTGCTCCATTATCTGCTCCCACTGCTGTTGAGCTTTGGAGTTTATTTCAACCTATGCTCCACAAACAAAGAGAATATGCTGACCAGCAACATGAAATTCAAGTTCAAAAGATCAGAAATTTGATGGAAGCTAGGTTCAAGGAAACACAAGCAGACATCAAGGCAATTAAGGCCCATATGTTGAAAACCACTGGCACTGCTCCTCCCTCAATCATTTTTGTGGACAACCCACCACCTAATGATGCCAAAAAGGGGAAGAAAATGAAGCAGTTAAAGAAAAAGGGATATGAAGATGGACTGTACATTGCACCAGATAATTCTAGTATGCTTGCAGATCTCCCTAGGCCAGATGGTTCCAAAAAGGTTGATGTAACCCTAAATGCCTTTGCTGATGAAAAAGCAAGGATGAAAAGGGATATGGAGGCAAAAGGAAAATCAAGGTTTGAGGATGAGAAGAAAGTTTTAATGGAGATGGAAGAACAGGGTACTTCTGAGCCCAAGGATGAGCAAGAAAAGCAAGAAAATCCTAAGCCTAAAAGAAGACAGCCCACTAGAAAAGTGAGGCAACCCAAAACCACACCTTCCAGACTCACAAAACATGCTCCCCAAACTCCCAAAAACTTCTCACATCAAACCTCCAAACCAACAGATGTTAAAACACCTGTTGTGTCAACAGATGTTGGTACTTCAGTGGTTTCAGCAGATGTTAACCCAACAACCACCACTTCAACACATACTTCAACCACTGCCCTCACCACTCAATCCACTGCCACACCAAAAACATCCTCACCACCACAAAAACCACCATCCCAAAAGCCACCTGCTAAAAAGAAGAAGACATCAGATGACACATCATCTGTTGTAATGACAACAGTGGTTGAAACACCAGTTGTTTCAACAGCTGTTAGTCAACCACCTACCACTCAAATCACCACCACTCAACCCACCAAAACACCACCAACCTCTCCTAAACCAAAAAGGAGAAGGATAATACTGGATGATGATTCTTCACCACCTCCAACTTCTTCACAACCACTGACCCTTGCTACCATTCCAAACCCTGTCCCACTCTCTTCAGTACAAGCCTTAAATCCAAACACTGCCATTGTTCCTACAGCTATCCAGTACCCATTAGATCTTCCAGTAGTTAGAGAGGAAATAAAATCCTTCTACTCTGAAGATGATCCAACAAAAAGGAACTTGTCATCTCTTCAAGGATATCCTAGGCCTAATAACATAGAAGAATATTTGAAGCTAAAGGCTCAACAGGAAGAAGATATCTCTAAAAGAAACACAAAAGGAAAATCAGACAAAGAGATTCAAAGAAACTTTCAATATCTGCTCACCCAAGTCAGAACTTTGGAGCAGTTTGCAAAAGATCTTTGTCAGAAACTTTCAGAAAGAGATGATGAAAGCCTAAGAAAAGACTATCTTGATCGCATCATGGCATTCAAGAAATACAAGGTAGATAAGGCTCAATATAAAGAATGGACCATATCTGAGCTCAAAGTGGAGTTAGAAAGAGTACAAAAGATGAACAAAGACAAAGTCAAACACACTCCTCCTGTTTGGACCAAATACAAGAAAAATGTACCTCAAAGAACTTTAAAGCTGAAGAGGATGAAAGAAGAACTTATTACGGCTGATTTTGGGTCAAGGAATCAGGTTACAAGGTGGTAAGAGGATAAGGTCATAGCCTCATACAAAAAGTTGGAAGAGTTGAGAAAGAAGGATCCAAACATTCCACAAAAGCCTGATTACCCTGAAACAGTGGTTCCAACCAAACCAAAAAAGCTACAAATCAGGAGATCCACTACTCCACCTGCTGCCCTCCTTCATCAAAGAAGGAAACAAAAGTAGATGGTTAAAGAAACAGCAGAAGATGTAGCAGCAGGGGATTACATCATAAAGATGGTCCTCAAACAAATGATGGCTGAGAATCCTGAATTGGCAAAAGCTGCAAACACTGCTCAACCAGTCATCACCAGGCCACCATCTCCAAACTCATCTACAAATAAACCTCTCCAAAGAAACCCAAAGGATTCAAAAATACTAAAGTGGAAGTCTGATAAACAAACCAACGTATTGACATTGCTCAGATCCAATGGTGAAGTGAAGCACATATCATGGGAACAAGCACTTGGCCTGGGTGAAAAGGATCTTCAAGATCTCCTTGAGCTTCCACTGTGCATGGATGATGATGACACACAAGTTCCATGGACTTTGAATTACAATTCAAAGGCCAAGTTAGGGATTTTTTTATGAGACAATAAAGATTCAAGAATAATGAAGGGTTTTGGCATCATCTGTTCCAGGGGGAGATTGTTGGGATTGAACCCTACCAAAGGAACAGTTGATAAAGCCAAAACTGGATCAGAGCAGTGGATCCAGAATAAGCAGATGTTTGTATTCAATCTTTCCCCTTGGAAGTGCTCTAACAACTGATGACCTCCATCCACTGTTCGCCTACAACAACTGTTGCCCTTTAACAACTGATCAAATCTAAAGACTGTTGAAGACTAAAGCACTGATGAGTCAATCTACTGCCTTAGTTCAAGTGCTGCTGAAGACAAGCAGTAGTTTAGTTTACTTATTTGTATTGTATTGTAGTCAGTGGTTAGATAACAGTGCTTGTATTAGATCAGTGGTTGTAGGTTGTTAGGAGGTTAGATGTCACTTTCATGTTGACGTCAGCAAAGATGCTTCAGTGGTTTGCTCGTGCCTATAAATAGAACAGTACCCTGTACTGTTCTATTAGCTCTTTCACCACTTGTCATTCTGTACGAACAAACTATTGTGAGCTCAGGCTGAGGGGGAGATTGTAATACATGCATGCATTTGTAATTGAAGATTGAAATAAATTTAATCATTCGGTTCAAAGTTAAACATGTATGTTGAAAGCAATTCTTCTGTTTGATTGTGTGTGAAAGTTTTGTTTCCATTTTAATTCCGCTGCAATTCTCATTCATCTTCATAATTATAAAACAAAAACACAATCATAAGAAACTCAGATCCTAACAGCTTAAGTTTTTTGGCGTATAAGATTTTTTGGCGTTTAGTTAGATGACGTTTTGGTTAAAGATGGCTTTTTTAGTATGATCAATGGAAGTGATTATGGAAGCGATGGTAACGTCGTTTATATAATGATATTTTTGGCGCGTAGTTTAGGAGAGAATTTCTTCTAATAAATGTTAATAATTGACTTTCAGTTACTGTTTGTTTCTTCTACCTACTAAGTCTACAACGCGTTTTATCATTAAGCTTTGGCATTTTCTATTAATGGTGTTTTATTCGTTTTGAATGGCGTGTTGCTCATTTTTAGTTTGGTGTTTTGAATTTGAGGAGTAACAGACATTTTTACCCTTAATGAAGCGCGTCCACGTTATAAAATTGATGTTATTTACGATAACGTTATCACGCCAATCTAGCCCATAGATTGTTTTGATCTGACGATCAATAAGCGTTCTCACTGTTCTCACACTTTTCACCGTTTTTCCTAAATCCTCAACATATATATATATATATATCCAAAATACATTTTATTTCTCATAAAAAAATGTAGTCATCTTTTTTAGAGTCTATGAAAATGTTAAAAACTACGGAAAAGTCTTTTAACCTAACTTTTTATACTCAACTCACTAACTTATCTACGTCTACGTACACTTAAATAATAAAATTAAAATAATAACTCATTACCTTTTAGTTGTCCCAATTTCTAAAATGAAATTCAACCTTTTTGAAGAAAAAAAAATGGCGTGCATGCAGGCCCGGTTTTAGGGCTGGGCAGTTTGGGCAGACGCCAATGCCCAAAGGGGTTATAGGGCCCGACAAAATTTCAAGGCCTAAATTTTTATGTGAGCACTGTTATGTTAAATATTTAATAAATGAGTATAATAACAAAAAATGAAGCTAGTTCTAATCACCTCTTGTGCATTTTTATTTAAACAATTTTCAACTATTAGTCTTCTGCGTTTTTATTTACCAATCCACTTAATTAATTAACAGTTTGATCTAGTTAACAAAATTATTATATGATTCATTGGTTAATGTTTAGGGTTATAGTCCCGAGGTCATGAGTTCAAACCCCATGATTAACTTTTCTTTTTAGTTAATGATTTTGTAAATATTCATTTTCTAAAAACAATATTAGCGTTTTATAAAGTGAGATTACCCGACATGTTATGCCTAAAAACATCACTAATTCGAATCACATATTTATATATACATGGGTGTATAAACATATTTTATCAAACTACACAACTTTTGGTTTGTTTTGTTTATTTTGTAACAATTATCGTCGTATTGTGATTTCTTGATATATAACTGATGAGTTTATATTATAATAAGTGGGCTCAATATTTTTGTTTTGCCCGAGGCCCAAAAATTTTTTATCATTCTCGGAGACGACCCTGCATGCATGGAGTCCACGTAGGAAGCACCATCGGGGAAGAAGAAACCCTCATAGCAGATCATGCCACATGCATTCAAGATCGAAAGGATGCAGGAGATGAAGGTCGAGTGAGAATTCAAGAGTGTGAGAGCGGGGAGAAAAGGGTCGTGGGTGGTGCGGGAACACCAACTCCACTACACGATAGTTGCGTCTATTACATCCCCAAATGTTGTTTCCAGTGTCCACTCCGTGGACCCTTGTACCATTTTATTTTGAAAAAAATTATGAGTAACAAGTCATAGTCCTATATATTTCATCATATATGTATATATGTGTATAATTTAAGAATATGTAGTTGACTTCTTGTGTTAACGTGGATGTCATATACACCCTTTTTGTTGACATTAAACATTAACTCATTAAACAATTATTTCTCTATTTACAAGTGTGTATATATAGGGTAGGATCCAGTACAAACATATTTTAACGTGCAAAGTGTGATGCACTAGAATATATATGCTATTAAAACTTAAACTAGAGTAATTATTATTACGCTACAATCTTAAAGTAGCGTAATGAGTATTAATTACTACACTCATAATTTCTCTACTATTTCTTAAGTTTCTTACACAACAAGTTGTTTGTATTTGATTCTAACTAGCAATAACACCCGTGCGCGTAGCGGCAACGGGTACATCGCAAATATTGAATGGATTAGTCCAAATGTTATGTTATGCGTAAATGATATGAAAACGTACGTTTCAACGTATCTGACTAAGCTCAGTCTGACCTATATATGTAACAATCCTAAATAAATCGACACCCTCGAATATTTTCCGACATCCCAAAATATTTTAAAATGTCCCAAAATGTCTTTAAATACACCCCATACGCGAAAACGGGCCTCAAATACATTAAATAGTATTAAAAATAATTAAAAACTGAATTTTTAAGTTGAGGCGGGCCGCGTAAGACCCACCCCAACCTTCACGCGGGCAGCGAGAAGCTAAAAGGTGGCGCAGCCCGGTGCGGCCACGTGGCCCAACACACGGCAAGCCTACCTGATGATCCGGATCACCTACACGTTGACCTGGAGTCAACGCGGGCTGCGTAGGCCCTGTGCTTGTGTTACGCGGGCCGCGAGAGAACCAGACTCAGCAACAATATAAGAAGGCCATCGGGTTTCATTCAGAATCGCTCAAATCTTTCTTTCTAAATGTGAATTTCTGATAATAGGCATAATACTTGGGTATTATACCCCCTAATTAGCGAAGTTCTGCTCCGTCGTAAGTATTATAACCCGTGGATACGTATTAGATACACTGCCCGATTGATCTAGGGTTCCGTAACGGCTGTCGTGGTTCTGCCCGACGTAGTCGTTGGAATGCCATCTCGGGGAGGGTATTACTAATGTTAAAATGGGTTATTATACTAACGCGTGTGCATTTGTGTAAATTATAGATTGTCACCAGGAAACCCTTACGAAAAATCTAAGACAGCAATGTGAGTTGATCCACTTTTTGTAAACCTTTTTGTTAACTGTTTTACAAAACCTTGAATACTTTTCCATGCGAATAACAGTTATTGAGTATTTGTAAGAATACAATTATGATGAGTGTGTTGGGGTTTTGTATACAAAATTTGTTACCACCTGGTCAAGGAGTAACATTTCCACAAGTCGGGTTCGATAGTACAATGGATGTTAATTGTGATGTCTTGGAAACAAATATAATTGCAAGATCGCCCTCAATACTGTACACTGGGTTTTACTTAAACTTTATTAAACTAGGATTCACTCACCAGTATTTCCCACTGACAAATGTTTTTAAAAACGCGTTTCAGGTAACAAAATGTGAAAGCCAAATAGAAGCCAGCTGGACAGCACTGAAGGCTTGGAAAAGTGGCAATAAAGTTACCTAAAAGGAAATAGATGTTTTTCTTAAATAAAATAGGATTTATTCCTATGAAAATGTGTGTAATGCAAACTTGGGTTTTATCCCATATGTTTAATACTATGAAAATGTGGTATTTTACTCTGATCAAATATTTCCTAACTACGGTCCTGATGAAAAATTCCGCTGCCAAATTAGACAATACGCGATACCACCGAAACTGACTTGCGGCCGCCCGTTCCCGGGGATGTGGGATTGGGGGTTGCGACAAAAGGTGGTATCAGAGCTAAGCCACTGATTCAGCCACAGAAGTGTTCTGCTGACATCAAAATTCAATCTGTTAGGAAATAAATTATGGAAATACGTGCATAATTATATTTTATTGTTATGTGTTTTTTGACTATTTGTTAGTTAACAGTATGAGCGACCAAGGACCATCTGACGTGTACCGTCAATTGTCTGGTTCGCCTAGAAGCGAAGGCACCTCCTCTTCTCAGCCTGCCCTCTCAGGGTATTCTGCTAATACGGAAGAAGGAATCTTTGTGTTTAAGGCTCAGTCAGAAGAGCCATTTCCTCAGAAAAAGAGGGGATGGTTCAGTCGAGGGGCACACGAGCGTAGAAAACGTATGAAAAAGTTACAAGATCAGAGGGTACTAGCCACAGCCAAAAGAGGGACAGATACCTATGCCCAGGACATGATAAATAGGGGTATAGCCAATATTCACATCCTAGCAACCACTGCAGCTGACCCTAATCTGGAGCAAATAATAGCACCCCAACCACAGTCACCATTCCCTGACCAACCGATGGAGATAGAAAACCCTGAAAACCAAGTAGAGATGCATGACTTCAATCCGGAGGAAATACCTAGGGTACCAGCACCAAACCCCCTAGACCCAAATTACGATCCCTGGTGGGATGAAGTTAGGGACTATGTGCAACGCTACCCGATACATGAAGACACACTCATGCAGAACATAGGAGCCTATCCAGGTATGGACCCTTTAGATCCCTATTACCACGATGAATACGTTAGGGAGATTTTAGAATATCATTACCGATTCCAGGCACCTACACCCCCATACCAGGAACCCGCACCCCAGATTCTGAACCCAGTCCTAGAGAGCAGTGAGAGAATGAGACAGGTGGGAGAGCGACACGTCTGGAAGTACGACGAGCGCAATATGGATTTTTGGATGAATCCATATCCGTTAATGTGAGAATGGAGACGGTAATAGTAATAATAATAATAAAATAATAAAATATGTGTGTACGGATGCCTACTATTATTTATTTCAGTTGGTATTGTAATTTTATTTCAGTACTGGTGTGTAATAGATACATAGTAGATGAATAGAGTAAAGTCGCAATGATCGACGCTTTTGTCCAAAATGCGTGTCATGTGATTGACTATATTAAAATATTATTTTGTGATATTAATATGGGGTAAATGTTTAAAATTCAGATGGCCGACGAACGAAATCAATGAAATCTGAATAACGATAACCAGAGTAACATTAACTTGGTTAATGAGAATCCAAGCGTCAATAACAATGGAAACCAAGTGGATAATAGTGCTATCCAACATATAGTGGCACAAGGAATCATAGATGGAATGCCATTTATTATTCAAACGATTCAAGAAGCGAATAATAAAAGTAAGCATAGCAGTAAGCAACCAATCGAACCAGAAAACAGCGTGAACAATGGACCCGTACTTCAAGTGCCCATTCCCAAAAGAAGAAGAACCATGCCTTATGGTTGTTCTTACAAAGAATTCTGGTTCTATAAACCAATAGAATTCTCGGGCAATGAAGGACCCATTGCAGCCCTACGCTGGATAGAGAAAACTGAGGTTGTTTTAAAAATAAGCAAATGTGCTGAAGAAGAGAAAATAATGTTTGCTTCTAATCTGTTTAAGAACTCAGCCTTAGAATGGTGGAACACTATCCTCCAGTCAAGAGGAAGTGATAGGGTATACAACACGGAACAGATAGGAATTTAAAAATACGGTAGAAAGGAAATACTGCCTTAAGAATGACCGGAGTAGATAGTAAGGGTTATACTACCACATTCTTTGAATACGCTAGAATTGTACCAACCCTTGCATCACCTGAACCGTTATTAATCTCCCGTTATATCTGGGGATTAATTGGAGAAATTAGACATGTAGTCAAGGCAGCTAGACCTCAAACTATAGAAGAAGCTGTAGAACTAGCCAATACCTTGACAGATGAGTTAATCCGTACTAGAGAAGAAGACCAGAGAAGAAACCTAACCCAAAGGCTTACTCAAGAATTCCGTTCTGGGAATTACAACCGTAGGAATATGGGTTCTACCGCTGCACCATTCTGCAAGGCCTGCAAGAAAAAGCATTCGGGAAAATGCTCCACTCTTTGCAATTTCTGCAAGATGCCAGGACACAAGGAAGAAGATTGCAGGAGAAAATCCAGTAAAGGACTATGCTACAACTGTGGAGAAAAAGGTCACATCAAGCTGAATTGTCCAAAATTGGCTCCAGTTGTGAACAACATGAACACTAAAAATGCTAGAGCATTCGTTCTGACTGCAGATGAAGCCAAAATGATTCCAAACGTGATAACTGGTACGTTTTTAGTTAATGATGTTTTTGCTAAGTTATTATTTGACTCTGGTGCAAACCAAAGTTTCATTAATACTTCGTTTTGCAAACTTCTAAATCAGACATTAACTAAACTACCACAAGAATGTCTAGTAGAGACAGCTAATGGAGAAATTGTTAAAATTTCTGAAATCTTGCAGGGAGCAAGAATAGAAATTTTAAAACAGAAGTTTATGGCAAACCTTTATCCCATGAATCGGGCAGGATTTGATGTCGTTTTAGGAATGGATTGGTTAATAGCCAATAAAGCCAGTATTTTATGTGATCAAAAGTCAATCCAAGTAAATTCACCAAAAGGTGAAAAGATCACAATAAAAGGAGATAAATCCTATAGGTCCACTAAATTCATATCTGTGATGAAAACTGCAAGTTATATAAGAAAAGGTTCTATAGTGTATTTGATTTCCATAATCACTAACACTAAAGGAAAAGAACTAAAAGACATTCCAGTAGTGTCTCGGTTTTCAGATGTATTTCCAGAAGAATTACCAGGACTACCACCAGACAGAGAAGTTGAATTCATAATCCATCTGCTACCAGGAACAACACCAATTGCCAAAGCACCCTACTGATTGGCACCCGTAGAAATGCAGGAACTAAAGAAACAATTAGATGAATTCTTGGAAAAAGGATTCATACAACCAAGCTCATCGCCGTGGGGAGCGCCAATTTTATTCGTTAAAAAGAAGGACGGATCAATGCGTATGTGCATTGACTACCGTGAATTAAACAAGGTCACGATCAAGAATCGGTACCCATTACCAAGGATCGATGATCTGTTCGATCAACTGCAAGGAGCTCGATTTTTCTCTAAAATCGATTTAAGGTCAGGATATCATCAATTAAAGGTACAGGAAGAGGACATTCCTAAGACCGCATTCAGAACAAGGTATGGCGATTATGAATTTACTGTCATGCCATTTGGTTTAACCAATGCCCCAGCCGCATTTATGGACATGATGAACCGAATATGTAAGACATATTTGGATAAATTCATAATCGTCTTCATAGATGATATTCTCATTTATTCTAAAAATAAGGAAGATCATGCAAAGCATTTACACGCACTTTTAATTCTATTAAGAAAGGAAAAGCTTTATGCTAAATTTTCAAAGTGCGAGTTTTGGCTAGAACAGGTACAATTTCTTGGACACTTAGTGAACCATGAAGGAATTCATATGGATCCAACAAAGATCGAGGCGATTATCAAATGGAAAACCCCTGAGTCACCAACTGAGGTTAGAAGTTTCTTAGGATTGGCCGGTTATTATAGGAGATTTATTCGAGATTTTTATAGAATAGCCATTCCTTTAACTAAGTTAACATGTAAATCCATTAAGTTTGAATGGGGCCCAAAACAAGAACAAGCATTTAGAATTCTTATACATAAATTAACCCATACACCCATACTAGCGTTACCAGAAGGAACTGAAGACTTTGTAGTCTATTGTGACGCTTCTGAATTAGGTTATGGATGTGTATTGATGCAACGCCAAAAGGTTATAGCTTATGCATCTAGACAACTTAAGAATCATGAAGAGAATTATTCAACCCATGATCAAGAACTAGGAGCTATAATTTTTGCCCTTAAGATTTGGAGACATTACCTTTATGATAGTAAGTTTACCATATTCACTGATCATAAGAGTTTAAGTTATGTTTTCGGACAAAAGGAGTTGAATATGAGACAAAGACGCTGGATGGAGATGCTTAATAACTATGATTGTGATATCCAGTATCATGAAGGAAAAGCAAATGTAGTGGCAGATGCTTTAAGTCGAAAGTATCATGAAAAACCAAAAAGGGTACGTTCTCTTAAATTAAATCTACAAGTAGATTTAAATGATCAAATCAGAAAAGCACAAGAATTAGTAATCAAGGATGATGCTGAAAAACTAAAAGGTATGGTTAAAGAATTAGAACAAGGAACAGATGGAATATGTAGATTCCATATGAAGAAAATGTGGATACCTAAATTAGGAAACCTACGTCATCGTATATTAGAAGAAGCCCATAAGTCTAAATATACGATGCATCCAGGAAGTGATAAAATGTACCAGGATTTAAGGAAAAATTTCTGGGGGATAGGAATGAAGAAGGACATAGCAGCCTATGTTTCTAAATGTTTAACTTGTTCACAAGTTAAAGCTGAACACCAGAAACCCTCAGGTCTATTGCAACAGTTAGAAATACCAGTGTGGAAATGGTAATTAATAACAATGGATTTTGTTACTAAATTACCCAAAACAAAGAAAGGAAATGATACAATCTGGGTGATTGTAGATAGGCTAACCAAGTCAGCTCATTTCCTACCAAGGAAAGAAACTTTCAGTATGGAACAGCTAGCCAAATTGTATGTAAATGATATTGTTTCATTACATGGAATTCCTTTATCAATCGTTTCTGATAGGGATAGCCGATTTACCTCTCATTTTTGGTCAAGTTTCCAAAAGGCAATGGTAACCAAGTTAAATCTAAGAACAGTTTATCATCCTCAAATGGACGGACAAAGCGAAAGAACAATTCAGACAATGGAGGACATGCTTAGAGCTTGTGTAATTGATTTCGGAGGTAATTGGGACGATCACTTACCTTTAATAGAATTTTCTTATAATAATAGTTATCACAAAAGTATAAATGTTGCACCATTCGAAGCACTTTATGGACGAAAGTGCCGAACCCCAGTCTGTTGGGCAGAAATTGGGGAAAAGCAACTATCTGGACCTGAGATAGTACAAGAAATAACCGACAAGATCATTCAAGTCAAGGAACGACTGAAAGCAGCACGTGATTGACAAAAGAGCTATGCTGATAACTGACGCAAACCCTTGGAATTTCAAGTAGGAGATAAAGTATTGTTAAAGGTCTCTCCTTGGAAAGGAGTAGTAAGATTCATCAAAAGAGGAAAGCTAAGTCCCAGGTATATTGGACCTTTTGAGATTATTAGAAAAATAGGACCTGTAGCCTATCAGCTACAACTGCCAGAGGAAATGGTAGGAATACATGATGTATTTCATGTATCTTATCTCAAGAAATGCTTAGCCGATGAATCACTGGTAGTACCTCTTAAGGATATAGAGGTAAATGAACAACTCAAGTTTGTAGAAAGGCCTCTACAAATTGAAGATAGGAAAGTCAAGAATCTCAAACATAAGAGATTAGTTCTGGTCAAAGTGTAGTGGGACTCCAAAAGAGGACCTGAATACACATGGTCGCTCGAATCAGAAATGCAGAGGAAATATCCACACTTGTTCCAGTAGATCTCGAGGACGAGCTCTAAAACAAGGTGGGGAAGATGTAACAATCCTAAATAAATCGACACCCTCGAATATTTTCTGACATCCCAAAATATTTTAAAATGTCCCAATATGTCTTTAAATATACCCCATACGCGAAAACGGGCCTCAAATACATTAAATAGTATTAAAAATAATTAAAAACTGAATTTTTAAGTTGAGGCGGGCCGCGTAAGACCCACCCCAACCTTCACGCGGGCCGCGAGAGGCTAAAAGGTGGTGCAGCCCAGTGCGGCCACGTGGCCCAACACACGGCAAGCCTACTTGATGATCCGGATCACCTACACGCTGACCTGGAGTCAACGCGGGCCGCGTAGGCCCTGTGCTTGTGTTACGCGGGCCGCGAGAGAACCAGACTCAGCAACTATATAAGAAGGCCATCGGTTTTCATTCAGAATCGCTCAAATCTTTCTTTCTAAACGTGAATTTCTGATAATAGGCATAATACTCGGGTATTATACCCCCTAATTAGCGAAGTTCTGCTCCGTTGTAAGTATTATAACCCGTGGATACGTATTAGATACGCTGCCCGATTGATCTAGGGTTCCGTAACGGCTGTCGTGGTTCTGCCCGACGTAGTCATTGGAATGCCGTATCAGGGAGGGTATTACTAATGTTAAAATGGGTTATTATACTAACGCGTGTGCATTTGTGTAAATTATAGATTGTCACCAGGAAACCCTTACGGAAAATATAAGACAACAATGTGAGTTGATCCACTTTTTGTAAACCATTTTGTTAACTGTTTTACAAAACCTTAAATACTTTTCCATGTGAATAACAGTTATTGAGTATTTGTAAGAATACAATTATGATGAGTATGTTGAGGTTTTGTATACAAAATTTGTTACCACCTGGTCAAGGAGTAACATTTCCACAAGTTGGGTTCGACAGTACCATGGATGTTAATTGTGATGTCTTGGAAACAAATATAATTGCGGGATCGCCCTCAATACTGTACACTGGGTTTTACTTAAACTTGATTAAACTGGGATTCACTCACCAGTATTTCCCACTGACAAATGTTTTTAAAAACGCGTTTCAGGTAACAAAATGTGAAAGCCAAATAAAAGCCAGCTGGACAGCACTGAAGGCTTGGAAAAGTGGCAATAAAGTTATCTAAAAGGAAATAGATGTTTTTCTTAAATAAAATAGGATGTATTCCTATGAAAATGTGTTTAATGCAAACTTGGGTTTTATCCCATATGTTTAATACTATGAAACTGTGGTATTTTACTCTGATCAAATATTTCCTAACTACAGTCCTGATGAAAAATTCCGCTGCCAAATTAGACAATACGCGATACCACCAAAACTGGCTCGCGGCCGCCCGTTCCCGAGGATGTGGGATCGGGGGTTGCGACAGAAGGTGGTATCAGAGCTAAGCCACTGATTCAGCCACAGAAGTATTTTGCTGACATCAAAATTCAATATGTTAGGAAATAAATTATGGAAATATGTAACACCTCGTAAAATCATGACCAATAATGTATTGACACGTGTAATAAACCCTAATGAAGTCAAACATTGAATTTAAGGAACTAATTTTTCAAAAAATCAAAAACTTTGATTATGAAAGGACTGGAAGTGTTATCATACCTAAAATAAGTTTCTAAATAACCTCTCACGATATTATATTCACAAATGAGCCACTTGGCGATCGAGTGTAGCCGTTTGCAGAATAAATTGAAAATTTGCGCAATAAAGGGGTTTAAAGCGTCAACATATAAATTCTTACCTCTGAATGACCTTTTGACAAACCGGGAACTTCATGATATTTGATTATACTCTCCGGAATGCCAATTATTGGCCGACTAAGGTTTTTATGCCTATAAGTAAAGTTACGCGCAATTTTGAAAGTTAGAGGGACTAAAAGTGTCAATATATTTAATAATACTTTCAAGAATTCCAAATATGGATTAGATGAGGCTTCAATGTTATTAAATGATGAGATGCGCAAGTTTGCGCAATAGAGGGACCTAAAGCATCAACTTTTGAATCTACGCCTTTTGGTGACCATTTAAACGAACGGGAGCGTAGTAATATTTAAGTATATGCTTGGGAATGACCAATATGGGCCATGGAAGGCTTGGATATCATTAAACGACATTTCGCGCTACTTTGCGTAATTAAAGGACTAATTGCGTCAAACTGCAAAAGTATGTCGATTCGTATGGTAACGGACCTTCCGGAATATGACCATGAGTTAAACATACCCTATTTTTCCTTTATGTAGCTTAGATATAGGCTTAGAGGTGTTTGGTGCGCAAAAATAAACTTTTAAGTCATGCAGGGACTAAAAGTGTCAAAAAGTGCACAAGTTTGCATTTTCGCGCATATCTCACATTCTGAATATACCCGGGCACCCAAAAATTTATGTAAGCACTAAAATGTTTCATTTTAGTGTTTGGAATGATAAAATTCCATTCGTCGCGTAATTTGGATCGTTTTTCGCGTCCTTTCGTGTTTCATCGTAATTAGAGGAACAACGGGACCGTACGGCCAAACGAACCGACATCCAACATGTTTGTGAGCATGTTTCATGTTCCCTATGTTTAGGCTTCATTGTGGAACCTTGTAAATAGCTTAACGGGCCTTAAACGTGCCAAACGTGACCTTAAAAGCTAACAGGGACCATTTCTGTCATTGTTTCAAAGTTTCTGTTACTGAACTGGGAGCTTAGGCGGGCCGCGTAAGGTCTCCTTGACTCTTACATGGGCCGTGTGAGTCCATCAGAGCTGCAAAAGTCAGTTCCAGCTGTTTCCAGATGTTGCAAATGGTTTTTCTTCATCCTATGGGCTGTTTTGGGCGCCCATAGATTCCCAAAACAGTGGGTATGAAGTGTACGGTCCAGATCGAGGCTCGTTTATCGATGAACGATCCTAACGGTTCTCAAAAACCTATAAATACCCCACTTCATTTCTTGCCAAACCCACACCTTGATCTGAATTGTTCTAAGTTGGAGCCTTTGTGCTTCATACCTGAACATCCTAGATCTATTCCATCCTTGCTTGGACCCTTTGTAAGTGTCCTTCGTGCTTAGTTAATATTATTTAGCGTTTATAGCCGAAAAGTCAAGCGTTTCGATAAACGCTTTGACTTTTAAACGGTTGAGCCATTGTTCGCAACGAACATGGCTACGTGATCGTAATTAGGTAGGTATTAAACCCTCAAAATGGCACCTCCTAATTACCACGTTTACTTAGTTAAATTGTCGGGTCAAATGAAAGTCAAACGGGTTAGTTTTAAATAAATTCATAACTATTAATATAAGAAACCATAAAATCAGTTTTCTCACTTTAATAATTTGGTAAATATTTGTTGACCATGCCTAAGCATGATTCAACCCGACAATTCTAAGTATAGGCTCGGTTCGGAACCGAAAGTCGCAAAAGTTGACTTTTTCTTTGACTTTCAGTTCTGACCCGATTTAGCTTAGTTTAGATATGCCTTAGGATTCCTTTAGGACCAGGTTATAGGTTAGTGTAACCCTCTGAGGTTATACAACTTGGTTCCTTAGTTATCCGATTCATATGCATGTTTCCGTTAAATGCCTAAATGTTGACTATTATGCCCTTTTAACCTTAAAATGAAATTTTTGAAAATGTGAGAGGATAGAAACCTTCATTACTGATTTATAAACTTGTCCCTAAAATTTGACATCAGTTTGAGGTCTAGATTAGGAGTTATGCTCATTAGCGTAAATGAAAAGCTTTTTATTAATTAAACGGCGTAATTAGCATAAAGCCTATCAAAACCCAATTTTTGATACCAAACTTTTTACCTACTGATATAAAATAATATTTTGGGATTTTTGAAGATTTTTATTTATTTTTAGGCTGAGCATAACATAGGGTTCTAGCCTTGATTCGGTAATTGCCGGTTTTGCCATTTTGGCCATAAAATGAGTTTTACAAAACATTTTGATACCAAACTTTTTGCTACTGACTTTATATGATAAATAAAACATTTTAAGCTTTCTGGAATGATAAAAATATCAGCTTTTCTTATAAAACCCGAAAATCATTTAAAATCGCATTTTTACGCGTTTTTAACGCATAGTATAAGTTAAAACTATTTTTAACATATAAGGTTTGATACCTAATGATGTTTTAAGTAAATTTTTATAATTAAATAGTAGGAAAAAGTTTTAAACTCAGAATTCTAATTTTGACCTTTAAAGCTTAAGTGAAATTACCAAAATGCCCCTTCGGTGCATAGTTTGGTTATAATTAATAAATTTCACATATATGTAATACCCTACTGATATAACTTATTAAATTAAGTATTTTTACTGATTATATCAGACCTAAGCCTCAGATTAATATTTAACCTCTCTTATAGCCTTTAAAATGACCAAAATATCCCTACGGGGCATAAATTGGTTTTAAATTCGTTTTGGGCATAATGGAAGGTATCCTACTGATATCACAACATATTTAGGGCATATTAACTTAGGAAACCTGTTCATGACTCATGTGGTTACCCGTTACGCACTTTTCGCGTTCGGATCGGCTTATGTCACTAGTTTGCATAAATTAGCCGAAACGGGTCAAACCTTATCATTTCTATCTCAAAATCCAGAATGTGTTTAGTTTACCCATACTAAACAAGTATACAAGCTTGTCGGGTCTAAACCACATTCTAATTCGGTCTTCGCATAATCATGCGTTTTGAACCGTATCTTCTTTTGAAAACTAACCGGTCTAAGTTTAGTCTTAATTAAAGACCCGTTAGGAATCTAATAGGTTATTAAAAACCTTTGTTCCAGATTTAGGAGCCCAGTAAAAGCTATCTGTACTTGCTGATTTGATATACGGCTGGGATTGAATTTATATTTAGCTCAGGTAAATACTTTTAACTTATTTTCCCTTATACGGGCTTGGGGTACGGTATAAAAAATACCGCTTGGTCAGGCATTGAATTTTTAATTGTATGAAGGTTAATTTATTGAAATGTCCCGTTTAAATTGTTTTGTTTGCTTAAAGCCTTTGGGGGGTTAATGACCATGTCCCGGATATCCTTGGCATCATTTTAAGAAATGGCCACGACCTAAACACGGGGTATAGGCGTACACCCGACAGTGCATATATATAAATAATAAGGTATAACCGCCGGTTACGGGAATAACCCGCCGCGGGACTATATCATATGGTGTGTCTATTAATCTTTAACCCCGCGTCAATCCGGGCTACTGAACGTATAACGAACATGTAATTCTTTTACAAGTTTATATATAAATAATTATCCCAAGTTATAAAAAGTTTTGTGCCATGTGCATTCAAATCAATTTTCTAAAACATTTTCAAAATGAGTCAGTTAATTGTATTTACCAGTGTAAACTGACGAATTTTCCCAAAAAAGCTAAATGCAGGTACTAATCGGAATAGGCTGGCCTCTCCTAGCATCAAATAAAAGTCTCGCAAGCTTAGATGCCTTAAAGTCTGTTGAACAAAGTTTCTTTTTATCTTTTGATCCGCATGTGGATCTTTTACACTCCGTTTGTAATACTTTGATATTACTTTATATCGGTTTGTAATATTTTAACTTTTGCTTCCACTGTGCATTTAAATTGTGTTGTTTGACTATGATGATATCAACTATGTCACGATACTCCCCACCGGGCCCACCGGTAATACGTGGAAATATCGGGGTGTGACAAAATACGTGCATAATTGTATTTTATTGCTATGTGTTATTTGACTATTTGTTAGTTTACAGTATGAGCGACCAAGGACCATCTGACGCGTACCGTCAATTGTCTGGTTCGCCTAGAAGCGAAGGCACCTCCTCTTCTCAGCCTGCCCTCTCAGGGTATTCTGCTGATACGGAAGAAGGAATCTTTGTGTTTAAGGCTCAGTCAGAAGATCCATTTCCTCATAAAGAGAGGGGATGGTTCAGTCGAGGGGCACACGAGCGTAGAAAACGTATGAAAAAGTTACAAGATCAGAGGGTACTAGCCGCAGCCAAAAGAGAGACAGATGCCTATGCCCAGGACATGATAAATAGGGGTATAGCCAATATTCACATCCTAGCAACCACTGCAGCTGACCCTAATCTGGAGCAAATAATAGCACCCCAACCACAGCCACCAATCCCTGACCAACCGATGGAGATAGAAACCCCTGAAAACCAAGTAGAGATACATGACTTCAATCCGGAGGAAATACCTAGGGTACCAGCACCAAACCCCCTAGACCCAAATTACGATCCCTGGTGGGATGAAGTTAGGGACTATGTGCAACGCTACCTGATACATGAAGACACACCCATGCAGAACATAGGAGCCTAACCAGGTATGGACCCTTTAGATACCTATTACCACGATGAATACGTTAGGGAGATTTTAGAAGATCCTTACCGATTCCAGGCACCTACACCCCCATACCAGGAACCCGCACCCAGATTCCGAACCCAGTCCTAGAACCTGCACCCCCAATGAGTACAGAAAACGTACAAGAACTTAGGACTTATGGGGAGGAAATTTTAGAGAGCAGTGAGAGAATGAGACAGGTGGGAGAGCGACTCGTCTGGAAGTACGACGAGCGCAATATGGATTTTTGGATGAATCCATATCCGTGAAAGTGAGAATGGAGATGGTAATAGTAATAATAATAATAAAATAATAAAATATGTGTGCACGGATGCCTAGTATTATTTATTTCAGTTGGTATTGTAATTTTATTTCAGTACTGGTGTGTAATAGATACATAGTAGATGAATAGAGTAAAGTCGCAATGATCGACGCTTTTGCCCAAAATACGTGTCATGTGATTGACTATATTAAAATATTATTTTGTGATATTAATACGGGGTAAATGTTTAAACTTCAGATGGCCGACGAAGGAAATCAAGGAAATCTGAATAACGATAACCAGAGTAACATTAACTTGGTTAATGAGAATCCAAGCGTCAATAACAATGGAAACCAAGTGGATAATAGTGCTATCCAACATATAGTGGCACAAGGAATCATAGATGCAATGCCATTTATTATTCAAACGATTCAAGAAGCGAATAATAAAAGTAAGCATAGCAGTAAGCGACCAATCGAACCAGAAAACAGCGTGAACAATGGACCCGTACTTCAAGTGCTCATTCCCAAAAGAAGAAGAACCATGCCTTATGGTTGTTCTTACAAAGAATTCTGGTCCTGTAAACCAATAGAATTCTCGGGCAATAAAGGACCCATTGTAGCCCTACGCTGGTTAGAGAAAACTGAGGTTGTTTTAAAAATAAGCAAATGTGCTGAAGAAGACAAAATAATGTTTGCTTCTAATCTGTTTAAGAACTCAGCCTTAGAATGGTGGAACACTATCCTCCAGTCAAGAGGAAGTGATAGGGTATACAACATGGAATGGGAGGAATTTAAAAATACGGTAGAAAGGAAATACTGCCCTCCTAATGAAAAGGAACAGATAGCTAATAAGTTCCTAAACTTAAGAATGGCCGGAGTAGATAGTAAGGGTTATACTATCACATTCTTTGAATATGCTAGAATAGTACCAACCCTTGCATCACCTGAACCGTTATTAATCTCCCGTTATATCTGGGGATTAATTGGAGAAATTAGACATGTAGTCAAGGCAGCTAGACCTCAAACTATAGAAGAAGCTGTAGAACTAGCCAATACCTTGACAGATGAGTTAATCCGTACTAGAGAAGAAGACCAGAGGAGAAACCTAACCCAAAGGATTACTCAAGAATTCCGTTCTGGGAATTACAACCGTAGGAATATGGGTTCTACCTCTGCACCATTCTGCAAGGCCTGCAAGAAAAAGCATTCGGGAAAATGCTCCACTCTTTGCAATTTCTACAAGATGCCAGGACACAAGGAAGAAGATTGCAGGAGAAAATCCAGTAACGGACTATGCTACAACTGTGGAGAAAAAGGTCACATCAAGCTGAATTGTCCAAAATTGGCTCCAGCTCTGAACAACAGGAACACTAAAAATGCTAGAGCATTCGTTCTGACTGCAGATGAAGCCAAAATGATTCCAGACGTGATAGCTGGTATGTTTTTAGTTAATGATGTTTTTGCTAAGGTATTATTTTACTCTGGTGCAAACGAAAGTTTCATTAATACTTCGTTTTGCAAACTTCTAAATCAGTCATTAACTAAACTACCACAAGAATGTCTAGTAGAGACACCTAATGGAGAAACTGTTAAAATTTCTGAAATCTTGCAGGGAGCAAGAATAGAAATTTTAAAACAGAAGTTTATGGCAAACCTTTATCCCATGAATCGGGCAGGATTTGATATCGTTTTAGGAATGGATTGGTTAATAGCCAATAAAGCCAGTATTTTATGTGATCAAAAGTCAATCCAAGTAAATTCACCAAAAGGTGAAAAGATCACAATAAAAGGAGATAAACCCTATAGGTCCACTAAATTCATCTCTGTGATGAAAAATGCAAGTTATATAAGAAAAGGTTCTATAGTGTATTTGATTTCCATAATCACTAACACTAAAGGAAAAGAACTAAAAGACATTCCAGTAGTGTCTCAGTTTTCAGATGTATTTCCAGAAGAATTACCAGGACTACCACCAGACATAGAAGTTGAATTCAGAATCCATCTGCTACCAGGAACAACACGAATTGCCAAAGCACCCTACCGATTGGCACCCGCAGAAATGCAAGAACTAAAGAAACAATTAGATGAATTGTTGGAAAAATGATTCATACAACCAAGCTCATTGCCGTGGGGAGCGCCAATTTTATTCGTTAAAAAGAAGGACGGATCAATGCGTATGTGCATTGACTACCATGAATTAAACAAGGTCACGATCAAGAATCGGTACCCATTACCAAGGATCGATGATCTGTTCGATCAACTGCAAGGAGCTCGATTTTTCTCTAAAATCGATTTATGGTCAGGATATCATCAATTAAAGGTACAGGAAGAGGACATTCCTAAGACCGCATTCAGAACAAGGTATGGCCATTATAAATTTACTGTCATGCCATATGGTTTAACCAATGCCCCAGCCGCATTTATGGACATGATGAACCGAATATGTAAGCCATATTTGGATAAATTCATAATCGTCTTCATAGATGATATTCTCATTTATTCTAAAAATAAGGAAGATCATGCAAAGCATTTACACGCACTTTTAAGTCTATTAAGAAAGGAAAAGCTTTATGCTAAATTTTCAAAGTGCGAGTTTTGGCTAGAACAGGTACAATTTCTTGGACACTTAGTGAACCATGAAGGAATTCATGTGGATCCAACAAAGATCGAGGCGATTATCAAATGGAAAACCCCTGAGTCACCAACTGAGGTTAGAAGTTTCTTAGGATTGGCCGGTTATTATAGGAGATTTATTCGAGATTTTTCTAGAATAGCCATTCCTTTAACTAAGTTAACCTGTAAATCCATTAAGTTTGAATGGGGACCAAAACAAGAAGAAACATTTAGAATTCTTAAACATAAATTAACCCATACACCCATACTAGCGTTACCAGAAGGAACTGAAGACTTTGAAGTATATTGTGACGCTTCTAAATTAGGTTATGGATGTGTATTGATGCAACGCCAAAAGGTTATAGCTTATGCATCTAGACAACTTAAGAATCATGAAGAGAATTATTCAACCCATGATCAAGAACTAGGAGCTATAATTTTTGCCCTTAAGATTTGGAGACATTACCTTTATGGTAGTAAGTTTACCATATTCACTGATCATAAGAGTTTAAGGTGTGTTTTCGGACAAAAGAAGTTGAATATGAGACAAAGACGCTGGATGGAGATACTTAATGACTATGATTGTGATATCCAGTATCATGAAGGAAAAGCAAATGTAGTGGCAGATGCTTTAAGCCGAAAGTATAATGAAAAACCAAAAAGGGTATGTTCTCTTAAATTAAATCTACAAGTAGATTTAAATAATCAAATCAGAAAAGCACAAGAATCAGTAATCAAGGATGATGCTGAAAAACTAAAAGGTATGGATAAAGAATTAGAACAAGGAACAGATGGAATATGGAGATTCCATATGAAGAAAATGTGGATACCAAAATTAGGAAACCTACGTCATCGTATATTAGAAGAAGCCCATAAGTCTAAATATACGATGCATCCAGGAAGTGATAAAATGTACCAGGATTTAAGGAAAAATTTCTGGTGGATAGGAATGAAGAAGTACATAGCAGCCTATGTTTCTAAATGTTTAACTTGTTCACAAGTTAAAGCTGAACACCAGAAACCCTCAGGTCTATTGCAACAGTTAGAAATACCAGTGTGGAAATGGGAATTAATAACAATGGATTTTGTTACTAAATTACCCAAAACAAAGAAAGGAAATGATACAATCTGGGTGATTGTAGATAGGCTAACCAAGTCAGCTCATTTCCTACCAAGGAAAGAAACTTTCAGTATGGAACAGCTAGCCAAATTGTATGTAAATGAAATTGTTTCATTACATGGAATTCCTTTATCAATCATTTCTGATAGGGATAGCCGATTTACCTCTCATTTTTTGTCAAGTTTCCAAAAGGCAATGGGAACCAAGTTAAATCTAAGCACTGTTTATCATCCTCAAACGGACGGACAAAGCGAAAGAACAATTCAGACAATGGAGGACATGCTTAGAGCTTGTGTAATTGATTTCGGAGGTAATTGGGACGATCACTTACCTTTAATAGAATTTTCTTATAATAATAGTTATCACACAAGTATAAATGCTGCACCATTCGAAGCACTTTATGGACGAAAGTGCCGAACCCCAGTCTGTTGGGCAGAAATTGGGGAAAAGCAACTATCTGGACCTGAGACAGTACAAGAAACAACCGACAAGATCATTCAAGTCAAGGAACGATTGAAAGTAGCACGTGATCGACAAAAGAGCTATGCTGATAACCGACGCAAACCCTTGGAATTTCAAGTAGGAGATAAAGTATTGTTAAAGGTCTCTCCTTGGAAAGGAGTAGTAAGCTTCATCAAAAGAGGAAAGCTAAGTCCCAGGTATATTGGACATTTTGAGATTATTAGAAAAATAGGACCTGTAGCCTATCAACTACAACTACCAGAGGAAATGGTAGGAATACATGATGTATTTCATGTATCTAATCTCAAGAAATGCTTAGCCGATGAATCACTGGTAGTACCTCTTAAGGATATAGAGGTAAATGAACAACTCAAGTTTGTAGAAAGGCCTCTACAAATTGAAGATAGGAAAGTCAAGAATCTTAAACATAAGAGATTAGTTCTGGTCAAAGTGAAGTGGGACTCCAAAAGAGGACCTGAATACACATGGGAGCTCGAAGCAGAAATGCAAAGGAAATATCCACACTTGTTCCAGTAGATCTCGAGGACGAGCTCTAAAACAAGGTGGGGAGGATGTAACAATCATAAATAAATCGACACCCTCGAATATTTTTCGACATCCCAAAATATTTTAAAATGTCCCAGTATGTCTTTAAATACACCCCATACGCGAAAACGGGCCTCAAATACATTAAATAGTATTGAAAATAATTAAAAACTGAATTTTTAAGTTGAGGCGGGCCGCGTAAGACCCACCCCAATCTTCACGCGGGTCGCGAGAGGCTAAAAGGTGGTGCAGCCTGGTGCGGCCACGTGGCCCAACACACGGCAAGCCTACCTGATGATCCGGATCACCTACACGTTGACCTGGAGTCAACGCGGGCCGCGTAGGCCCTGTGCTTGTGTTACGCGGGCCGCGAGAGAACCAGACTCAGCAATTATATAAGAAGGCCATCGGGTTTCATTTAGAATCGCTCAAATCTTTCTTTCTAAACATGAATTTCTGATAATAGGCATAATACTCGGGTATTATACCCCCTAATTAGCGAAGTTCTGCTCCGTTGTAAGTATTATAACCCCTGGATACGTATTAGATACGCTGCCCGATTGATCTAGGGTTCCGTAACGGCTGTCGTGGTTCTGCCCGACGTAGTCGTTGGAATGCCGTCTCGGGGAGGGTACTACTAATGTTAAAATGGGTTATTATACTAACGCTTGTGCATTTGTGTAAATTATAGATTGTCGCCAGTAAACCCTTACGGAAAATCTAAGACAGGAATGTGAGTTGATCCACTTTTTGTAAACCTTTTTGTTAACTGTTTTACAAAACCTTAAATACTTTTCCATGCGAATAACAGTTATTGAGTATTTGTAAGAATACAATTATGATGAGTATGTTGGGGTTTTGTATACAAAATTTGTTACCACCCGGTCAAGGAGTAACATTTCCACAAGTCGGGTTCGACAGTACCATGGATGTTAATTGTGATGTCTTGGAAACAAATATAATTACGGGATCGCCCTCAATACTGTACACTGGGTTTTACTTAAACTTGATTAAACTGGGATTCACTCACAAGTATTTCCCACTGACAAATGTTTTTAAAAACGCGTTTCAGGTAACAAAATGTGAAAGCCAAATAGAAGCCAGCTGGACAACACTGAAGGCTTGGAAAAGTGCCAATAAAGTTACCTAAAAGGAAATAGATGTTTTTCTTAAATAAAATAGGATTTATTCCTATAAAAATGTGTGTAATGCAAACTTGGGTTTTATCCCATATGTTTAATACTATGAAAATGTAGTATTTTACTCTGATCAAATATTTCATAACTACGGTCCTGATGAAAAATTCTGCTGTCAAATTAGACAATACGCGATACCACCGAAAACTGGTTCGCGGCCGCCCGTTCCCGGGGATGTGGGATCAGGGGTTGCGACAATATAAGCATTGCGATTGGATCAAAACGTAAAGTAAATCGAGTTTATACCGTTCAATCATAACCTATTATATGTGACCCGACTCATAATAGAAAACATAAGCGGTATAAAGGAAAAACTGACACATATAATCAAAAGAGATTAATTAGAGCTTTTGAAAAAAACGGGAAAACACAATATTACTCCACTCGCCTCGAAACAAAATTTATGAAACACACCTAAAAAAGCACGAAAACAAATTGTATTTGCCCTGATTTGTTTTCCAAAAAAGTTTATGGTGAAACGTAGACCAATTCAATTTATAACAAAACACACATAAAAATATGCACGTAAGCAATCAAATTTATATTGTCACGTACATAAAAATATGCATATAACCGTGCCAAGTAGCACCAATGTCACATCATTGCTAGCTACCACCAATATTGGAAAAACTCGTAAAACTAAAATAAATAAAAAATTGAAAAAATAACATTGGACGAAAATCGGATATAAAATCGTTGAACCACGCACAGCCGTTGCGGTGTGTTAATGCGAAGAAATTAGAATGAAACGTAAAACGTAGAAAAGAATAAATAAGTCGATCTAGGACACGCGCATTGCGACGATTCCGTCAAACGTGGAAAGTAGACGCGTTGTGATGAGCCTGTCAAACGGGAAAAAAATTGACGAAAATACGTTGAAACTCACACGCACGTTGTGGCGTGTTAACTCACAAAATTTAAAACGGAACGTAAAACAAAAAACTTGCGAAAGATGAAAACTATGGGGTGCCAAAGATGAAAATAAAAAAGTGTTAAGATTAAATTGCGAAAGATGAAAAACTGTATGTTAAAAGTTAAAAAAACAAAAGGGTTAAAATGCAAAAGGTGAAAACCTATGGGTTAAAAGTGAAAAATCAAATGTTTTTTTTTTTTTTTTTTTGAAATCTCCCAATGCATGATGTACAACACCATTAAACAACAAATTGTTGCTAATTTATAATATGAAAATATGGGAACGATCAATGTGAGCACTGCACATGTGAAATATATTGGATAAGTTAAAGAACTTGATATACCAAAATTAGATATACGTTTTCGTACAAATCAAGAAATCATATTGGTTTTTTACGATACCAATCCTTAATTATTATATTAAAATGTCTACGAATTTGAAGTATAAATGAAGACTAATTAACTTTGCTAGATGTACACAAATGTTGAACAAACATATTACTAACGCTCATGATGTTAAATAAACGAACAAGCCATCCATTCACTTTTGTCAATCAAAATAAAGCAAAGTTAAAAAGAAGTTTCTTTTATGTTACAACTTTAACCATGAACAGTTTATTGAATGTGTATAGGTTTGGTCATGTTTACTAGAAAGAAATTTTAGTGCGAAATATGATTGATTTGAGAGACGTATTCCCAAAAGCAGACACATAACATGTCATCTAATCTTGAATAGACACCAAAATTGAAGCCATCATTTTAATTTTTTTTTCCATGTTCTTTGTCCATCATCAAAAAATCCTTCTGTTTTCACCTTTTCAACACTAATGACCCCATTTTAATCATTAGTTTAAACCATAATCATCATTTCAATTTTTGTACAAATAGTAAGTAATCACTCCTGTGCATGGTTGACCAATGACCACAATAGTATAAAGAGTTAAACTTAATTTACTAATGTACCCATTATTAGTTTTTGAAAACACTTTCTGATATTAGTAGAGATATACTATACTTACAGATGAAACCTTTTCTACAAGGTTAAATTTGATTTTTTATAGGATGGATGAAAGGACAGTGAAGCTCTACGTGATCCAAAAGGGATTGCTTTCGTTTTATCTTTGTGTGCATGTAAATCAGATACTCTAGATTGATATTATATATACATCGGATCCCTATATGTTAATGCACCATGATCGTTATGTTAAGTTACGTCATAACATAACCGATTATATTGTTGGGAACCAGAAGAAAGCTAAAATGCCTAGACATCACCTACAAATCTATTAGAGATCACCTACTTTTAGTAGTAGGGTAAGTTTGTTTATAAAAGTTGACTTTTGGAAGAAGGTACATCGCATTTGTGTTGATTACATCTAGATTCCATTTGTTGAGACAAAGCTACATCCTTCCTACCCCTACTCCTACCTAATGCATAATTAGCCTTTGGTCTTTGTCCTCCTTATAATTGTTTATTAAACATTGATATCTTTATGATGTATTTATGGTAAGGGTGAGAGGGGTGCTTCCCTAACTCCTTTTACTGGAGCCAATGAAATTCGTCTATGTCAACTATCATCTCCAACTCCCCTCAAGCACTTAATCACAAGAGGTGGTTTTACCAAACCATTTAAAAAATGTATGATTGGTTGAGAGAGAGAGTGGGGCCCATCATTGCCCCCTCTCCCTCCTCTTCCAGCATGCGGTAACAATTTACCGATTTTGGAGTTCACCTCAAGTGGTTGCCGCACACCAACAGTGTTGGCGGCACATTCCCCTCGTGGCAAATCCCTTCCCCGCACACCTCCCCGCATGCACCCCTCTCACCCTAAGACTTAAGAGTGTTTATCGAGTCAGGTTACGATTTATTCAACTTGAGTTATTAGAATTTGAAAATTAAAAAACAAAATTTTAAGTAAAAAAATCCAATTTAGGCATAATGACATAAAAGAAACAAATCCATAAGCCAATTTGATTATTCAATACTTCATATCGAGCAATATCACGTCGATTTACGTATCGTGATCAGTGAGACTGTGTGGCCAGATCGCCGGAGGAGGTGTGAGTGACTAAGTGGTCAAATGGGCAAGAGGTCGACGGTGTAAGCAGTGTGACATTTTTGTTTAGATCACTTTGATTGAGAAACTAGGTTTAATACTTTGGTTGTTTTGATTATTATTATTATTATTATTATTATTATTATTATTATTATTATTATTATTATTATTATTTTGAGATTGCACCTAGGTTTGAAATTTGAAAAGTATAAGTGGTTGAGCGAAGTAGGAGGCGTCGATCGAGTGAATGGTCAAATGGGGTGAGCGACTTAGTGGTCAGCCGAGAGGTTGGCAACATAAACAACATGAGTATTCTTTGAGAAATTGATATTAGGTTTGAGAACCGTGCCAACTGAGAAGTATAGTCGTTGGTCACTAGAGCAAACTTTCAAACGATTTTGGTTTTTGAATGAAGAAATTCGAGATTACAAAAAAGCTTGGATTAATTTGAGACTTTGAACCAACCCTACATTTGTCTTGTCATAAAACATTCTTTTGGTAAGAGTGGTAAATATAAGCATTTTCAAAATCCTAGAGGTTATAGGTTCGAAAAGGCAATTTATTTATCTTATTTTAGAGCATTCACATCTCATCCACCATTATTCTCCCTCCCTACCTTTCAATTCTAAAGAAATAACTTAAAAATACTCTACATCAAATCACTTATAAATACTCTACATCCCATCCTATGTATCCATATCCACCCCTTTATTTTTTATGTAAGCTTGATTGAAAGTTTGAAACCTCCAATATGAGAGGCCTCTATTCATCACCCTAAAGTTTCTAATTATTTTTTAGTTTTTCTTTTAAAAACAATATATATATATATATATATATATATATATATATATATATAGAGAGAGAGAGAGAGAGAGAGAGAGAAATAAGAAAATTGTATAATGATATAACATTAAATAGTTTATAACTCCCTATATTAACTATTCTATCTTTAATTAATTAGTCAATTTCATTTTATCTGACACATATAAAATTTTATCCTACACATTAGCGAATTTTATATGACACATGTCGAAATTTATTCTCCAATTTATCATACACAGCTCGGAATTTATCATATACACCTCGTAATTTATCCTACACTCTAAATTAATTTTTTCTTTTTTTGAAAATATATATATATATATATGTTGAAAATAAGTTTTACAAATTTAACGTAGTTAACTATTAAAGAGAAAGACTACAAGTTAATTATCTATGTAAGTTTATCAATATACCTTTACAATAACATTAAATACAAATATTAAAGGAATCAAAATGAAATATTCTTATCGGTTGAAATTTTTTTTTTTTCTTCTTACAAAAAATTTCTTCTCATTTGAACCCTCTACGGTATATTAAGGGTATGGTTTAAGACTGAACACTAGGTTAAGAGTGAACTGTGTGAACTAATCCGAGCCATTGGATTACATCATCTAAAGATTTTTAAACAATGGCAAGATTGTAATACTAATTGTTATGTTATAATTTTCCTTTTAAATAATTGACAGAAGGGTATTTTCGTCACTTGTAAATTGCATATATATATTTTTTTTGAACGGCAAATTTGGATCACTGACGGACCACTGAAGTATCATCGTACCACCAGCAGAACCACCCGATCATATCCATCACCACTAGGCAATAATACATATACACCAATTTAGGAGGAAACCCAATAAATCTGGGAAAAACCCCCTTTGTGGGAATCGAACCCATGACCTAATGGTCATAAGCCTTATCCCACCCCCAAGATACCACTAGGCTATACAAGATACAAGTTACAAGTTTATACAAGATACAAGTTGTCAGTGTATACAGTGGGTACAGTCTCTCTAGTATCAGTTTATACAAGATACACAGATGTTAGTTTATATACATGTGTATAGTCTCACTAACTATCAGTTTATACAAGTTACACAGCTGTTAGTTTATACACATGTGTACAGTCTCGCTAACTATCAGTTTATACAAGATACACAACTGTTAGTTTATATACATATGTACATACATCTTTGTATTATATTCAGAAATGGTTACATATGTGTATATTAACAACATATAGTATATTATGCATGCACACGAGTAGATTCATATAAAAATAATGAAATTAATGAAAACGAAACAAGTCTTATGTATGTAAATTCATAATATGCATATGTGTATATACATAACAATATACATATGTGTATATCCATAACAAAGAACATAATACGTATGCACGTATACGTAGAATTGTATGAAATAATAAAGGCAACTAGAACCAAACAAGTTGCATGTACGTATAAACGTAATATACGCATATTTATAGACATAATCATATAATTAAAACAACAATGTACATATATGTATCGAATGAAATATATTTGTATCTTCGCGTGATACTCTAGATACATATATGTGTAGAGTGAGATAATTTAGGTATCAAAGCGATGCCTACTTTTCTTAATTGATTATTTCACGTATTGATTATGTATACTATATACGTATAATCCTTGCACTCATGATCAGTTAGTTTTTTTACTCAGTGTTTGATTATGTTGGTAATAGCGGAAATAAATAACTTCATGATCAGAAATTTTTCAATAATTATCGAAAATTATAAAAAGTTAAAAACAATATATTAATAAAAGAAAAACAATATTCAATTTAAAATTAAAACAAAATCTATGGATTATCCATAGATTTTGTTTTAATTTTAAATTGAATATTGTTTTTCTTTTATTATCCGTATATATAGATATCATAATATATTGTTTTTAACTTTTTATAATTTTCGATAATTATTGAAAAATTTCACTAAGATTGAAATTGTATTTATTTTTGGGCCTTAACTTTTTTTAATATGTGATGGAGTTATTTATTTCTTTATCCATGGATTTTGTTTTAATTTTAAATTAAATATTGTTTTTCTTTTATTATCCGTACATATAGATATCATAATATATTGTTTTTAACTTTTTATAATTTTCAATAATTATTGAAAATTTTCTCTGAGATTGAAATTGTATTTATTTTTGGGCCTTAACTTTATTTAATATGTGATGAAGTTATTTATTTCTGCTATTAACAACATAATCAAACACTAAACTAACTAATCATGAGTGCAACGATTATACGTATATAGTATACATAATCCATAAGTGGAATAATCAATTAAGAAAACTAGGTATCACTTTGATACATAAATGTATCTCACTCTACACATGTATGCAGGGGCAGACCTAGAGTGATAGAAGGGGTAACCTCGGTTGCCCCTTGACGCTCCGACGGTAGTGTAAATTTTGGAAAAATTTAACGTTTTTTCGATTTCGTTACCCTTTTTTATTGAAACGTTACCTCTTTGCGGATCTTCAAGATCCGCCACTACATATATGTATCTCGAGTATCACGCGAAGACACAATTATATTTCATTCGATACACATATGTACATTGTTGTTTTAACGATATGATTATGTATATACATATGCGTATATTACGTTTATACATACATGTAACTTGTTTGGTTCTAGTTGCTTTTATAATTTCATACAAATGTACGTATATGTGCATACGTATTATGTTCTTTGTTATGGATATACACATATGTATATTGTTATGTATATACGCATATGCATATTACGAATTTACATACATGTGACTTGTTTCTTTTTCATTTCATAAATTTTATATGAATCTACTCATGTGCATGCATAATATACTATATGTTATTAATATACACATATGTAACCATTTATGAATATAATAGACAGATGTATAAAAGTCTTTACACATGTGTATAAACTAACATTGTGTATCTTGTATAAACTGATAGCTTGCGAGACTGTACACATGTGTATAAACTAACAGTTGTGTATCTTGTATAAACTGATAGTTAGCGAGATTGTACACATGTGTATAAACTAACATCTGTGTATCTTGTATAAATTGGTACTAGCGAAACTGTACACATGTGTATACACTAACAGCTGTGTATCTTGTATAAACGGAAACTAGCGAGATTTTATGGATTTTGATTATATTGTTTAATAAATGCAATTTACAAATGATGAAAATACCCTTCTGTCAGTTATATTAAAAGAAATTTATAACGTTATAATTACAATCTTGCCATTGTTTAAAAATCTATAGATGATGTAATCCAATGGCCCAAATTAGTTCACATAGTTCACTCTCAATCTAGTGTTCACTCTAGAACGCTACCATATATATATATATATATAGAGAGAGAGAGAGAGAGAGGAAGGTTCATTTGAGTAGAAAAAGAATAAAGGGTAATTTTGGAAAACATTAAATAGTTTTTTCACTTATCTCATTTATTATCATTTTTTACTAATTAATCAGTCATATAGACTATTATCCTCCACACTAACTTTTTTGCCTACACACATCAAAAGTTATCCTACATATTTCGAAATTCGTCATACATGTTGAAATTCATTCTACATAACTCATAATTTATCCTACATAACTCGTAATTTATCTTACACTTTATATTATTTTATTATATTTTTTTAAATATATATTTTGAAGATAAGTTACAAATTATTTAATGTAGTTAGCTATTAAAGAGGAAGACTACAAATTAATAACCTATGTAGATTTACCAATGTACCCTTATAGTAATATTAAATATTTATATTAAATGAAGTAAAATAAAGAATTCTTATTGGTTGAAATTTCTTCTTTTTTCTTCTTACAAAAAATTTATTCTCATTTGAACTCTCCACTATATATATAGGATTCGGTTCAATTATGAACCATCACGAGTTGTGAGAATCATTAGAACTCCTATTTCTCGTGTGAGTAGGGCCATCATTTTTTGCACAACGTAAATAAAAATGTTATAAACACATCTATAGAAACAAAAAACAAAAAAAAATTGTCGAGTCGGTAGTTACATCCAATGTAAATTTTAATTACGCCTAATGTAAATTTTCTTTATGGCGATGTATTTTTTTTACATCCGATGAAAATTTTTGCAGGCGACATTTTTATATTTTTTATATTTTACTGGAACAAGTGATTTTTTTTACAAAAAGTTTAGAATTTATTTTTTGAAAAAAAACTTTTGTAAGGCCTAGTTCTCATGGTTCTCACAACTCAATGTGGTTCTCATTTTACCTTTCCCCTATATATATATATACATATATATATATATATATATATATATATATATATATAGGGTAAGGATAGTGTAAAAAGGGCCTAAAGTGTGAGAAGTGTATTATAACACTATATATAATAATATATAACACCATATAAACACCGTATAACAATATGTAACACCATATAATACCATATAACACTATGTAACACTATATATCATTATATAACAAATATAACACAATACATCTATCATAGACGTGCTATCAGACAACCTATAGTGTTATATTTGTTATATAATGATATATAGTGTTACATAGTGTTATATGGTATTATATGGTGTTACATATTGTTATACGGTGTTTATATGGTGTTATATAGTATTATATATAGTGTTATAATACACTTCTCACACTTTGAGCACTTTTTACAGGATCCTCTACCTATATATATATATATATATATATATATATATATATATGAGGTTCATTTCAAAAGAAATTAAATTGAGAAGAAAAAGAACAAAGGGTACAATTGTAAAACACTAAATAGTTTTTCTCTCATCTCATTTATTATTATCTTTGACTAATTAATTAGTAATAAAGATTATCATCATCTACACTAAAGTTTTTGCCTACACAGATCAAAATTTATCTTGCACGATTTGAAATTTATCCTACACATATTGAAATTTATCTTACAAAACTCGTAATGCATCCTACACACCTCGTAATTTATCCTATATTTTAAATTAATTTTTTTTCTTATTTGAAAAAATATATATTTTGAAAATAAGTTACAAATTTAATGTAGTTAGCTATTAAAAAGGAAGATTGCCAATTAGTGGTCTATCTAAGTTTACCAATATACTTACACTAATATTAAATACAAAAAAAATAAATGAAGTAAAATGAAACATTCTTATTGGTTGAAATTTTTTCTTTTTCATTCTTACAAAAAAAAAGAGTAAACTGCCATTTTGGTCCCTGTGGTTTGGCCAGTTTTGCCACTTTAGTCCAAATCTCAAACTTATTACATCTGAGGCCTTGTGGTTTGCATTTTGTTGCCATTTTAGTCCAAAATCCAAAAACCCTATTTTTTTTTTACTGTTGCAACCTCCTATTTTGTCATGTAGTGCAGGGGCATTTTGGTCATTTTTAAACATTAAATAAAACTAATCCCTGTAAAAGATCAATGTTCTTCATCTTCTTAGTTCTTCATCAATGTTCTTCATCTTCTTAGTTCTCCACCACCACCACCACCCACAGCCACCATCACACTATCTGCTAACCCCCATCATCACCGGAGTTGTACAGTGTCAGATCTGAAGAAACACAGTTAAGGGAGGCACTGTAGCCCCAAATCACCCACATTATAGTAATCCTTTTCGTTACAATTAACATTTTCATCTGAACCCCTAAATTTCCCATAAAACTCTCCATCATCATCATCCCTATTATTATTATTATTATTACTCATAAAATTCAACAACTCATCCCTCCCACTCACCTCTCTCTGCAACTCAAGAACCCTAATTTCAAGATCCTCAACTTTAGCCCTGAAATTAGCAATCTCCTCCATGTCATCATCGATCTGGCGGAGCAGCCACTTCTCCTCCTGCTGCCACCCGTGACGGTGGCTGGCGAATATCTCAACAACCCTCGCATTCGCTTTATAATCCTCTTTTCTCCGTGAGTACAGCTGTTCGAGCTATTCTTCAGCGTTTAAGAGCTTTTTGGCGAGTGATTCGTTGTGGGTTTAAAATGACGGTTTGGTTGATTTTGGGGAACGGTTATGGTGGCGGTGGTGGTGAGAAGGGGGAGGAGGTGGCGGTGGTGATGGTCGAATGGCTCGGGGCGGGGGTGGATGTGTGGTGGTGGTGGTTGCGACGGTGTTGACGGTGGTTATTATCCGCCATCGCTGGAATAAGAAGAGTTCAGGAGAGAGAGACTGAGAAAGAGAGAGAGAGAGAGGGTGGTGTTGCGACGGTGTTGCGAAGGGGGAGGAGGCGGTGGTGGTGCTGGTTGCGACGATGTTGACGGTGGTTGTTGGTTGACGGTGTTAACGGTAGTGAAGGTGGATGAATTTGGGGGAAATGGATCTGAGTTTATTGGGTTTATTGATTAATGTAGGAAGTCAAAATGGGTTTATTGGGTTTATTGATTAGTGTTTATTGCTTAATTAAAAATGTTAATAATAATTCCAAAATGACCAAAATACCCCTCCACAACAGGACAAAAAAGGTCAGTAAATCAGTAAAAAATCAGACATTTTGGATTTTGGACTAAAATGGCAACAAAATGCAAACCACAGGGCCCCAGATGTAATAAGTTTGAGATTTGGACTAAAGTGGCAAAACTGGCCAAACCACAGGGACCAAAATGGCAGTTTACTCAAAAAAAAATCTTCTCATTTTAACCATCCACTATATATATATATATATATATATAGGATTAGGTTCAAGAGTGAACACAAGTATAGCTTGCGAACTGAGTGAACTAATCCTGGCCATACACGTGTGTAGATCAATGGCCAAGATTTGATGTTGAAATACACTAGTGTATTTTACGATTTGATGATAAGATCCTGGCCATACACGTGTGTAGATCAATGGCCCAGGATTTGTTCACTCATTTCGCGAATACACTAGTGTTCACTCTAGAACCTCACCCTATATATATATATATATATATATATATATATATATATATAGTGAAAATGTAATGTACAATGTGCCTTATCGTACGAGCGTACGCGATGTGAATTCCGCACGTTATAAACCCCATAACGAAACCCCACATGTTGTAAAATACCAAAGTCCGCATGTTGAAAAAAACCGCATTTTGTAAAAAAAAATTGCATGTTGTAAAAAAAACCGCATGTTGTTAAAAAAACTCTGCATGTTATGAACAAAAATCTATATGTTGTAACTGCATCTCGTGCGCATCGTACGTTAAGACAAATTGTACGTTAACCAACCCCTATATATATATATATATATATATATAGATATAGAAAAGGTGTATTGTACAAAATGGCTTAACGTACGCTACGTACACGATGTGAAATCGCATGTTATAAAATAGCATGGATGAAATTGCATGTGATAATTTTGATGAAATTGCATCTTAAAAAACCAACATGCGAAATTATTACAAAAAACCAACATGCGATTTCAATGTGCGATGAAGATCTGACGGCAGAGATGATCGCGTACGTAATGTAGGATAAGGGCTCTTGTACGTTAACCTAACTCTATATATATAGGGTTAGGTTCATTTGTGAACAACCCCCTTGATAGTGAACTGTGTGAACTAATCCTAGCCCTTGATCATTAATACACACGTGTAAATCAATAGCCAGGATTTGATGATAAAATTACACTAGTATATTTTACTATTTGATGATGTAAATCAATGGTCAGGATTTGTTCACTCAATTCACAAATACGTGTTCACTCTAGAATCCCACCATATATATATATATATATATATTCACTTGTAATGCATTTGTTTTAATTTATGCTTCGATATAAATCTTGCAAAAACTAAACCATATTTGGTTTTTGAAAATATGTATAGAATATGACTCAAATTCTTATAAACTTTGCATCAAAGCATAGATAAAAATAAACAAATGTATGAATTGGAGATTCTATTTTATGCTCGAGATTTCCCAGATTATGTAATTTGGAGGTTAGTAAACAATAAAGATTGCTTGATAAATGAGATGGTTGTAAATTCGAGTTGGGTGTGAAATAGGAGAAGGCCACCGAGGGGTGGGATGGAGGAAACTCAACTATCTGATATGTGCTTGATTCTTTCTTCAATTTATTTGATAGAGTCTAACAATATGTGGATATGTGATTTGGATCATGATGATGTTTTCGGTCAAAGGTGTTAGATTCTTGATCATCGGGTGTTGTCGGATGGAATTCATCCAACTAGATGGAACAAATATCTTCTTAGGAAGGTTAATATTTTAATTTGGCATTTGCTCTTGGATCCTCTTCCTACAAGATATAATCTAACTCTTAAAGGTATAAATATTCCCTTTATTTTATGTTCGATTTTTTCAATTTCAATGGAACTTTGGATCATATCTTTCGAGCCTGACATTTAGCTATGAAGATTTGGAACTCTATTAGTCAATGGTTAGAAGTGGATTTCCCAATATATAAGGGGTCGAAAAACATATTAGATTGGTTGGATTTGTCAAGATGGTCAAAGATGAAAATATATGTTAAGGCTACCATTTTTACAACGTGAAGGACTATTTTGAGAGCCCGGAATGAAGTTCCTTTTGGCCATTAGCATGAAATCGAAAATCATCTATTCGATTTGATTATATCAGTCTTTTTTATGGTTTTCTTCTCGTAACTGCAAATTAAGTTAGATTGGATAGCGTGGCTCAAAAACCCGTTAATTAGCATGTGATTTGTTTTTGTTCCCGGTTCGGATTTTCTAACTAGGTGTGGTTTTTTATATCAAGTTTTCCTTTAAAAACCGTGTCGCAATAACAAGATGAGTAGGCCCGTTTAACTTACAAAAGCTTGAGGATGAATCATAACCGTCTGTTTTTCTAATCAGCACTCTATTAACATGAAACCCAAAAAGATTCCTGGTCAACACCCATAAATTAGATAGTCAAATTTTATAAAATTCGGTAAATCAGTTTTAGAAGAAATTGATAATAAGACGAATTAGTAAGCAGTTAAGATTGTATTGGAAGATGTAACAACCCTCGAGAAACACCCCTAAACGTTCCTAGATAAACCCCGTGTGTGAAAAAACGAACCTAAATAAAATTTATATTAATAAAATCAAGAAAAACAAATATTCTGGGTCGCTCGCGGGCCGCGACCCAGATAGCCTAAGTCTTCGCGGGGCGCGAGGCCCCATTACTTGCCGGGCAAACAAACAAGCCACGTGTCCTACACGTGTCAACACTACCCTCGTGACTCAGCAACCCTATAGCCAACTTTATGGTCCTCGCGGGCCATGAAACCGAAGAAGGAAGGAGTTGCGGGCCGTGACTCGCCCTCCGAACAGCCTATATAAGGAGCCTCCTGCCTCATCTCAATTCGTTCAGTTTCTCTGAAATCTCTCTCAATTCTGATAGGCAAAAGCTATAGCCTAATACCCCGTAATAAGCGAAGCTCTGCCTCGTTGTAAGTATTATAACCCCTGGTTACGTATTGGTTACTCTACCCGATTGATCTAGGGCTCCTAAATGCATGTCAAGGCTCTGCCTGACTTAGTTCGTTGGAGTTCTGTCTCGGGGGTATGGCTAATGTAAATTGGGTTATCTTACTAACACATGTACATTGTTTAAAATTTATAAATAAACAGGAAAGACAACATGAAGCTATAATATTACCAGGAAGCCTATAGAAATACCTAAGTCTGCAAATGTGAGTCATTCTCTTTTTCTAACAAACTGTTTTAACAAAACCTCAATTGTTTTAAATTATGATAACAGTGATTGAGTCTATGTATTCTACAATTACTGTCGGTATGTTGGGGTTTTGTATACATTACTTGTTACTATACTGTGAATAGTAGCATGACCACAAGTCAGGATTGACAGTATCGTGGGTGGTAATTGGGTAGATATAAACATTGTAATCGCTCTCAATACTATAAAGATATAAAATCTTGTTTTGATTAAACTGGGATGCACTCGCCAGTATTTTTTGCTGATAAAATGTTTTTAAAACGCGTTTCAGGTAACGTAGTGTGAAGCCAATAAAAGCCAGCTGGAGAGCACTGAAGGCTTAGAAGAGTGGCTATAAAGTTACCTAAATAAAAAAGGAGAATTGTTTTCAATAATTAGGGTTTATCCCTATAAATATATTACAAATGAAAATTGGGTTTTGTCCCACTTGGTTATTATAAATGTATTATCAGAAAAACTTGGGTTTCATCCCATTTATCTATTTTAAACATTTTGGTGTTTAACTCTGATAAAAATATTTCCTAACTACGGTCCTGATGAAAATTCCGCTGCCAAATTAATAAACACCGATACCATCTGACTAGCTCACGGCTCCCGCTCCCAGGGTGGGGTCGGGGGTAGTGACAGAAGGTGGTATCAGAGCTAAGCCACTTGTTTAAGCCATTTAGGTGTTCTTCTAATACCTAAACCTTAAACACTACTGTTAGGAAATTGATACCTTATGTGTTATCCTATGAACATAAAATCTTAATATGCCTATTAAGATTTTTATGTCATTTAACGAATTTTGAATTCCCAATATGTGTTACCACTATATGTATCTTACAGTTATCATATGTTTAAAATTATAAGTGATATAATAATAATGTTATGCCTTATCAAATTTTGTGATATATTATATGTATCATATCTATATATTCATATGAATATAATTCAATAACATTATAATAATATTATGATATTAATATTTAATATCTAAGTCAAAGATATTAATATAAGATAACACCATTCAAGTATGATACTTCTGAAACATCATAATATAAGATATAATTTTACGAGTAATATGTTTTATGTTTTACGATATAACCTAAACTTTTAATTCAACTTAAACATGTATCTTTTTGTCAAGGTTTTGACAAGACGTATAATTATATTATTTTGTTAAAATATAATATCTTAGCATACTTAAAACATATTTATTGTTTAATACAATATTACAACATAATTTTTCATAATGATACTATGAAAATATTATATATTATTACATATGCTTTTGTTATATTATATAATCACATGTACATTTACATACACATGGAAAGTGTGCGAAAAATATATAAGTATTTTATATTTTATAAAGTATATTAATGAAACAAATGATATTTCATACATAAAATAGAAATATGTACAAAAATACTTGGTACTGTATAACTATATAATTTAAAATATATATACATAACATGTATATATCACAAGTAAATAACTTAAGAATTTTATCATTTAATAGTTAACTCATTTCTTAAACTATATTTGATTCCTATGTATGTATATTCTGATATAAGAGTAATACTTCATTACTTAATACATTAATGATCAAGTTTAGAAACGCCAAACATTGTATTATCTATTATGATTCTTTAAATAAATAAAAATGATAAATTAAGAATCAAGTCCTAAATATTTACAACCAAAATGATTCAACCTTTCAGTTAAAAATAAAATTGTTCTAAAAGAATCCAGAAAAATTTATGTTTTAATTAATTTTATTTCTTTTGGTGATTTACCCTTTTATTTCAAAATATTAAGTTCAATAAATCTAACAGAAATTTATTTTAATATACTATTACTATCATTATTATGAATAAGGTCATGGGAATAAACAGGATAATTAATACCTGTCACACCCCGAAATTATCAGAGCTGGCGTGACTGGACCGGTATCTTCATTGCACAGCGGAAGTATATGAGCTAAGACTTCTAGAAATTGAACGCCTGCTAAGTACTCGAATCTCCAATGGTTCTCCTATTTCAACCGTGCCATAAATTGAGAAAGTAACCTGAGAAAGAAACATGCGAAAAATCAACATAAAGTTGAGCGAGTTCATAGTTTATTTGTAAAAGATTTGAAATAAGTCCTTTGAATAACCGGTTTTTAAAAGTTGTGTGAAGAGATAGTAAAAACCAATTGTAATTGTATGTAATCATTTTGTAATATGTACTTCACCCCTGATGTTATAAAATAAAACAGTTTAAAGAAAAGGGGGACATGAACTCACTGGGTGTCCCGTTCCTCAAACGCAGACCAACCCAGTCCCAATATTATAACTAGACGATCCCATCCCTAGTCATGAAAATCATTCACATTTCGATAATACGCATTTGTTTTGTAAAAACCAGTATATTTAGTATGATCCATTCGTAAACCATTTGAGTTCCTCGAAATCCATTCGTAACATGATTTAGAAATATGGGTTTTCGTTCGTTCAAAAACTTTGTATGTTCTTGCAAAACGTGCTTTGTCTAAAATATGCAGTCTTTGTTCATCGAAAACTTTGTGTGTTTCTGCAAAACGTGCATGTCTTTCCACCCAGAAAACATTTATAAAAATGTAAAACCGTAAAAAGGTGGGGTTATGAACTCACCTGACTTGCCTTGTGCAAAGCTAGCTAATTACGACTTCGTGATGTCGTTTCCAAGACGAGGCTCGCTAGCGTGCATTCTACAATATTCCTAACACGGAATATCTTATAAGTTTCTAAATAAACGCAGTAGCTAAACTACGTGTCATCGAGCTCTACCGAATCGTTAACCGAACGATTCAACGGTTAAGTTGTTGAGTTAATGGAAACGATTAGGTCATATTTGATAAGTATCGTTTATCGTCGATAATAACTAATAAGTCTTGAAAAATTTTGATTCTCGAGATATTTAAAAATAAATAAATATTTATATCAAATTATATAAATATATTGTTAAGATCGCTTGTCGTCCCGAGAAGTCGTTTGTGTATATAGAAATATTGGTATGAAAGTAATATATAATAAACTTGTATAACATATTATGTCTTGCACATATTCGCCAGAGTTTACGTATATGCCGTTTCAGCGTTTGAAATAAATATAAAAAAATTATATATCAAAGAATCAGCGGGTCGTTCGATGTTTGAAATAAATATATGAACTATATTTATGTTATAAAACGGTTGGTGTTGTTTGATATCCGAAATAAATATATAAACTATATTTATTTTTATAAAAGAAGTCGTGTTGTTTGTTAAGGGAAATAAATATATAACTATATTTATTATTATAAACCGAATTTGTATTTTGATATTTGAAATAAATACATCACTTATATTTATTTTTATAAAAGAATTGTCGAGATTTCAAAATTTTAGAATAAATATAAGAACTATATTTATTGTCGCAAATAATGTTCCGAATCGTCGCTTTCGAAGGTTGCAAAGTGTCGTTGAAAGTAATATTCTTTTGTGTTTGTTTTCATAAAAGTCGTTTAACTTAGATAGTTATCGTTTTTCAATAAAAACACATTTTGTTTTCGGGTTTTCTCGAAAAACGGGCAGAGTTTCCTCTGTTTTTGGACGCCCCCGACAACACAAGTTGCCGTTATTTTTCAAAATTCAATCAATGTTCAATAATCAATATAAATATCTCTTGTAAAGGCGACATAATATAAACTAAATACTAATCCGTTTGGTTTGAGCTCGATATCGCGTAAGATTGATACTATAAAATAACATAAACGGTATCGTGTCATTAGACTTTACCCATCTTCGCGTCGAAACGTTGACTGAGTTGACCGGGTCAACTGAGTTGACCAGGTTTGACTCGCTGAGTTGACCGAGTTGACTCGGTTGACCGAGTTGACCGAACCGTCCGACCTGTTTGACCAGCTTGCCCCTTGACCCGAACCGTTGACCCGTTTGACCAGCTTGGCCGAGCTCCTAGCTGACCCGAAACATGAACATTTTAACATATTTCAACATTACACCACCTTCATCCTCATTAGACTTGTAAAAAAATAGAAGTAACAGAGGAGAGGGGTTCACCGATGAGTCCCGTCAGACCGAACCCAGAACCCGAACCACGAACCAAGAGACTCGAGCTGGAACAAAATCAAAACTAACCCGAAATTCTAACCCGACACTCCCGAGCATGACCCAACTTTACTGACCCGAACCTGAAACCTGGTCCAAAGCATGACCCGAGCCAAAACCGCATCGAAGAAGGAACTAGTTGATGTTGAACAATCTGACCAGAGCATAATCACCTCCACTGCCATCGGCACGGAAAACTCATCGGACCGAGACAAGGACCGCCGGACCGAGTCTCCGACCGCCGGTTCTCTCTCTCTTTCCTCGTCTCGCCAACCGTCGCTCACCACCATCATCGCCGCCGCCAAGAGCGGCGTTTCTGAAAGTCATCCGACGGTTCGCCGTTTGTCGTCATCGTGCTCCGCCGGCACATCGCCAGTGACTCCTTCTTCTCTACTCTTTCTCTCCTCTCCTTCTCTATTCTGGTCTATCCGTCACTCACCCCCACCCGACAGTGGTGGTGGTGGTCCGTTTTGATGAAGCTGATGGGGGGGTATTGCTGGTGTGTGATGTCGGAGAAACAGCCGGCGCTCGCCGGCTCCACTAGTTACCGGCTTCCGCCGTGAGTGACGCCGGCTCCGCCGAAACGTGAATCGAGAGAAGGGGAATCAAGGGTTGCTGATGAACTGATTTTGTGGGTTTTGCAGTGGATTTCGAGAGGAAACAAGAGGGTGGAAAGTTGTGTGTATCTCTGATCATGTGTGTGTATGTATTGTGAAGAAAGATAGGTTCCCTTGTGGGTGTCTGGTGAGTAAAATGAGGATACAGGGTAAGGACATGAGGTGATTATATATCTTTAATGTATAAGAATCTAATGGATGGATGGTTTAAACTGATGGGCAAGAAATAACTTGCACCTATATATCTTTTAGGATATATAGGCATAATAGTTGAGCCTTGTAATTTGTTTGGTTTGTTTGCAACTAAATAATTAGTTACTACAAAAATATCTAGACAAGAGTTGTAATTCGGTTGGTTCATGTGTAAACCTCATGTATATATGTGTATGCATGTTACATATACATGTAATTATTATAAAAACCATTATTTCGTTGTAGACACACATATTAAATTGCCAAAATTATATATGACTATAATTTAATGCATATCATAAGTATCCATATATAAATAACTTTTGAAATGCTTCGCTAGCATTTTGAGTTTTAAATGACTATCGTTGGTGCTTGTCAAAATGAATATAATCCTTTAAAAATCACCTGTGTATGTATTGACTTCTCATGAATACGTAAGCTTTTGCTCGGTGTGTAGTGATCAAATTTGTAGTATAATAACTATACTGTTTCTAACGTGTATGCTCTCGTTGTATTAATGTTTGAAAGTTGTACGGATAATGACCCGAATAGAAAGGTTGTCACATTCTCCCCCTGTTAATAAAATTTCGTCCTCGAAATTTAGACTATGTTAACTGCTTAGAGTTGTGTTATGCGTAGATAAACACGAATAATACCAAAGTGAATGATCACGAAGTCGAATCAAGACTTATTCGAATTATGTGAATTCAAGGACACGCTATAACAAAAAGAACCCAACGGTTATCAGAAATGTGTTTCAGAATTTGGTGTTAAGGGAAACGAGGCGTACTGATACAGTCACCAGTGTGACTAAGTTAACAGAGATTCAACAAAGAACAGGAATTTCGACCCATCGAATTCCAAATGAACGTTCACAACATGTAAATGAGTTCTAGAAACAATAACATCCACTAAATGGAACTTAGATTCAACAAGCTCAAGTGAAATAGTTTTGCATGAAGTGCTCGATCGTGATCAGCACAAGCTGCAAGTTATACCTACGCCACAAGGTGTCGTAGAAAATGAGACAATTCAAATATAGTGGTGATCGAACAAGTATCACCTGTGTTTTGCATGAAACACTCGATCATGAATAGCCCAAGCTACAAGTTTATACCGACACCACAAGGTGTCGTAGTGATTTAAATATTTCAATAATAGCGATGATCAAACAAATTCACCGTGTTTGAAGTCAAATGAAAGCGCAATGAAGTAAATATGAAAATTTGATTCAAACGACATCATAATATTTTCAATTGAAAATGGAACATCAAAGAAATAATGTTTTCGATAGAAGATGAATAAGTAATGAATATCGTTAAACTTTCGATCGATAATGAAAGAACCGTTAGGAGGTACACCGAAATATAAAAATGAATTTGTGTACCATTGTCTTAACACACGATTGTGTTAAGACTTCTTTAATATGATCCTTCAATGCGGATTTAAAACAAATCAATAAATAAATAATTTAAATCCGTGCATGATATGTGTAAACAAGATTAGCGCAAGCTTCAAATTAATGAAAACACCACCACGAGGTGTCGAAATCAACAAGCGACTTAATGGAGTCGTAGACCAAACAAGTCTACTACGACTCGGAGCAAATGAAACGCTTTTTAAAACGAATTCGAATATGATGTTTTCAAAACATCATATGGTGTCTTGAATTGAATATGTGTAATGGACAAGTTCAAACAGTTGAACTGGGTTTCGGCGCAAGCCGACAATAAATACATGTATCGACAAGAAAACTTTCAGCATGGTCACAACGAAAAACCATGTATGTAACTTGAAAAGAAAAGAAATTTTAAGAAAATGTGTTGACTTGATAACAAGGGAGCCAACAATTACAATAATGCGGGTCATTCGAATCACAAATCGATAATTAGATTTAGCGAAATAATATTTGAACTTCGATGAAGCGCTTATTTGAAACGAAACCACATGCGTAACAAACCGATGCATGTGTAACATATGAATTTTTCAAGAAATGAAGCAAATGAATATTCGCTATACTGAAAGAAATGATCGTGATACAATGACCATTAAGAGGAGTAGAGATACGAAAATCTACTCAGTAAATGTGAAAGTCGAAATTTCAATAAAAGAAATTTGAGGACTTTACATGGGGTTGCGTGTGATGACCGGTTGTTAGGTGACATGACCATAGAATGTAGAACATAGCGTATTCGTCGTTAATGAGAAAGGGGGAATACGGAGACATGCGTCTTCTCCTTGGCGTGATTCGTTCCGTTGCAGGACCGAGTGACAAATCGTCGCATCCAGATCTGTAGTTCTCTTGCTGACGGAATCTAGCATCGTTGTTGGGTTGCGCAACTGTGTCTTCTCAAAGACCTTGCCTCGTAAGTCGTGTGATGTACTTCGACGTCCGCTGACGTATAGTTTAAGTTTCACGTGTAGTTGAGCAATAGTGTTTCGTTCCACGGAGGTTACCTGCTCGAGTACTAAGATAGCATAGACAACATAATATAATGGTGTTTGCGTGAGTTAATAACCGCGGCTCCTACGTGAGGTCCTTTAATGAATTTCAATATAAGTTCTCATCAAGAGTTTCCAAAGGTCCTATATGCGTGTTTACCAAAACTCACAAAGTTTTGCTTTCTGTGTGTAATTGTTTCGTGTAACTTGTATCAAACACAACACTTGTGTATTATTAAAACCAAAATTGTTGACTCATTATTTTCGGCAATGGTTGGAACCCATATTCGAGTCTTAGGCGTTCTGTATGTGTTCAAGTCTTAATAATCTAAGTCCCAGAGAAATATGAGGTTAGAGCCTAGGTATCTCTACAGAGAACCCTATTCGCTGTAACCTATAGCTCTGATACCAATCTGTCACACCCCGAAATTATCAGAGCTGGCGTGACTGGACTGGTATCTTCATTGCACAGCGAAAGTATATGAGCTAAGACTTCTAGAAATTGAACGCCTGCTAAGTACTCGAATCTCCAATGGTTCTCCTATTCCAACCGTGCCATAAATTGAGAAAGTAACCTGAGAAAGAAACATGCGAAAAATCAACATAAAGTTGAGCGAGTTCATAGTTTATTTGTAAAAGATTTGAAATAAGTCCTTTGAATAACCGGTTTTTAAAAGTTGTGTGAAGAGATAGTAAAATCATTTTTCTCGGCACGTTATATATAAATTGTGAGCTTCAATAATCCTGTAAACATTTGCAAGTATTCCTTTGGTAACCCAGTATGAAGCGTCTATGAACAGATCAATTAATGTGTAGCTAATACATTAATATGTGTGCAACGGTGTAGGAAGGCTCAAACCTAGCAGATTTTGTACCGGGCTTCCGGCTGGAAGACATAGTCACCTCATGGTCCAACCCGCAGGCTCATGGGTGGGGCTCGCAACACCCAAATAGATCTATCACTCATGTCCCTCGGTCCTTATATGAGGATTAATGGTCTTAAGTATGCGCCTACCCATTCACATGATCTAACAGTTCATTCCTTAGCTAACCATACCAGTTGTAATTGTATGTAATCATTTTGTAACATGTACTTCACCCCCGATGTTATAAAATAAAACAGTTTAAAGAAAAGGGGGACATGAACTCACTGGGTGTCCCGTTCCTCAAACGCAGACCAACCCAGTCCCAATATTATAACTAGACGATCCCATCCCTAGTCATGAAAATTATTCACATTTTGATAATACGCATTTGTTTTATAAAAACCGGTATATTTAGTATGATCCATTCGTAAACCATTTGAGTTCCTCGAAATCCATTCGTAACATGATTTAGAAATATGGGTTTTCGTTCGTTCAAAAACTTTGTATGTTCTTGCAAAACGTGCTTTGTCTAAAATATGAAGTCTTTGTTCATCGAAAACTTTGTGTGTTTCTGCAAAACGTACATGTCTTTCCACCTCGAAAACATTTATAAAAATGTAAAACCGTAAAAAGGTGGGGTTATGAACTCACCTGAATTGCCTTGTGCAAAGCTAGCTAATTATGACTTCGTGATGTCGTTTTCAAGACGAGGCTCGCTAGCGTGCATTCTACAATATTCCTAACACGGAATATCTTATAAGTTTCTAAATAAACGCAGTAGCTAAACTACGTGTCATCGAGCTCTACCGAATCGTTAACCGAACGATTCAACGGTTAAGTTGTTAAGTTAATGGAAACGATTAGGTCATATTTGATAAGTATCGTTTATCGTCGATAATAACTAATAAGTCTTGAAAAGACTTGATTCTCGAGATATTTAAAAATAAATAATAGTTATATCAAATTATATAAATATATTGTTAAGATCGCTTGTCGTCCCGAGAAGTCGTTTGTGTATATAGAAATATTCGTATGAAAGTAATATATAATAAACTTGTATTATATATTATGTCTTGCACATATTTTCCAGAGTTTACGTATATGCTGTTTCGGCGTTTGAAATAAATATAAAAAATATTATATCTATTTTATCGAAGAATCAGCGGGTCGTTCGATGTTTGAAATAAATATATGAACTATATTTATGTTATAAAACGGTTGGTGTTGTTTGATATCCGAAATAAATATATAAACTATATTTATTTTTATAAAAGAAGTCGTGTTGTTTGTTAAGGGAAATAAATATATAACTATATTTATTATTATAAACCGAATTCGTATTTTGATATTTGAAATAAATACATCACTTATATTTATTTTTATAAAAGAATTGTCGAGATTTCAAAATTTTAGAATAAATATAAGATCTATATTTATTGTCACAAATAATGTTCTGAATCGTCGCTTTCGAAGGTAGCAAAGTGTCGTTGAAAGTAATATTCTTTTGTGTTTGTTTTCATAAAAGTCGTTTAACTTAGATAGTTCTCGTTTTTCAATAAAAAAACATTTTGTTTTCGGGTTTTCTCGAAAAACGGGCAGAGTTTCCTCTGTTTTTGGACTTATTTTTCAAAATTTAATCAATGTTCAATAATCAATACAAATATCTCTTGTAAAGGCGACATAATATAAACTAAATACTAATCCGTTTGGTTTGAGCTCGATATCGCGTAAGATTGATACTATAAAATAACATAAACGGTATCTGTCATTAGACTTTGCCCATCTTTGCGTCGAAACGTTGACTGAGTTGACCGGGTCAACTGAGTTGACCAGGTTTGACTCGCTGAGTTGACCTAGTTGACCCGGTTGACCGAACCGTCTGACCCGTTTGACCAGCTTGGCCCGTTGACCCGTTTGACCAGCTTGGCTGAGCTCCTAACTGACCCGAAACATGAACATTTTAACATATTTCAACATTACACCACCTTCATCCTCATTAGAATTGTAAAAAACATAGAAGTAACAGAGGAGAGGGGTTCACCGATGAGTCCCGTCGGACCGAACCCAGAACCCGAACCACGAACCAAGAGACTCGAGCTGGAACGAAATCAAAACTAACCCGAAATTCTAACCCGAGACTCCCGAGCATGACTCAACTTTACTGACCCGAACCTGAAACCTGGTCCAAAGCATGACCCGAGCCAAAACCGCATCGAAGAAGGAACCAGTTGATGTTGAACAATCTGACCGGAGCATAATCACCTCCACTTCCATCGGCACGGAAAACTCATCGGACCAAGAAAAGGACCGCCGGACCGAGTCTCCGACCGCCGGTTCTCTCTCTTTTTGAAAGTCATCCGACGGTTCGCCGTCTGCCATCGTCGTGCTCCACCGGCACATCGCCGGTGACTCCTTCTTCTCTACTCTTTCTATCATCTCCTTCTCTATTCTGGTCTATCCGTCACTCACCACCACCCGACAGTGGTGGTGGTGGTCCGTTTTGATGAAGCTGATGAGGGGGGTATTGCTGGTATGTGATGTCGGAGAAACAGCCGGCGCTCGCCGGCTCCACTAGTTACCGGCTTCCACCGTGAGCGACGCCGGCTCCGCCGAAATGTGAATCGAGAGAAGGGGAATCAAGGGTTGCTGATGAACTGATTTTGTGGGTTTTGCAGTGGATTTCGAGAGGAAACAAGAGGGTGGAAGGTTGTGTGTATCTCTGATCATGTGTGTGTGTGTATTATGAAGAAAGAGAGGTTCCCTTGTGGGTGTCTGGTGAGTAAAATGAGGATACAGGGTAAGGACATGAGGTGATTATATATATTTAATGTATAAGAATCTAATGGATGGATGGATGGTTTAAACTGATGGGCAAGAAATAACTTGCACCTATATATCTTTTAGGATGTATAGGCATAATAGTTGAGCCTTGTAATTTGTTTGGTTTGTTTGCAACTAAATAATTAGTTACTAAAAAAATATCTAGACAAGAGTTGTAATTCGGTTGGTTCATGTGTAAACCTCATGTATATATGTGTATGCATGTTACATATACATGTAATTATTATAAAATCCATTATTTCGTTGTAGACACACATATTAAATTGCCAAAATTATATATGACTATAATTTAATGCATATACATAAGTATCCATATATAAATAACTTTTGAAATGCTTCGCTAGCATTTTGAGTTTTAAATGACTATTGTTGGTGCTTGTCAAAATGAATATAATCCTTTAAAAATCACCCGTGTATGTACTGACTTCTCATGAATACGTAAGCTTTTGCTCAGTGTGTAGTGATCAAATTTGTAGTATAATTAACTATACTGTTCTAACGTGTATGCTCTAATTGTATTAATGTTTGAAAGTTGTACGGATAATGACCCGAATAGACAGGTTGTCACAATACCATCAGTTATATAATTGGATTTTATAGAGACAATTTAGTAATATATTACAAGAAATTTGAAATTTTACACGTATGCATATACAGGACAAAATTTCTTGGTAACATATACAATATAATCAAATATCTTCTGTAGAAAAACAAGCTTTTATATAGCAGAAGAAACAAACCTACATATTTACCAAGAATCTCTCCAAATGATTTTTCAAACCATTAACCGCATGTAACCCAAAAGAAACCTTAAGGATATCTGTACTAGCACCAAATCCAAAAAGAACGATGGTAGGACCAATGACGGGGAATCTCAGGATCTCATACCGGACCCTTATTTTCCAGCCACAGTCACAACTACAATTTCCACCATACCTATCCAGCCATGCGCACAGAAAATATAACTAAACTGAGATGATAGGGAAAAAATAAAAGCTATTATGACAAGAAAGAAACAGCACATAATATAATATATATACTTTCCTTATATTTTGATAAAATATATAGTGAAAGAAAATGTTAAAATATAATATATATATATATATATCAACGCATCATGCTGATAGGTGTAATTATAAATGTACTAATGTAATATAAGCAACAAAATGTGCCTGTATAATTGTTTAGTTCTCTGATAATTATATCGGAATATGTTTGCAATTCAGATGTCAACGGAAATAGCACGTAATCAGGAAATTCAGGCTAGTAATGAAAATTCTTGGGATAAAAGTACTATAGAAAATATAATAGTTCAAGGAATATCGAATGCCATACCTTCAATCATTGAAGCCATTAAAATTTATGTGCCTATAAACGAAAGTCCTAATATACACTGTAGGCGTACTCAATCGTATCAAAACTCCATCTTCCAAACGAAAGAAAACCACAATCTATAGTTACTCTTATAAGGAATTCCGCTTTGACAAATCCTCTGAGAATAACAGAATGGAACCAACGATCGTGCAACCTACCTGCAACAACTATAACAAAAAGAGTTCAAAAAGACGTCATTCTAGGAAGACACACCACTGTAACTTCTGCAATAAGGCTGGGCATACATAGGAAGAATGTAGAAGGAAAAATAACATATGTTTCAAATGCGGAGAACCAGGTCACGTTCGTCCCTACTGCCCAAAATTATCCAAGGCACCTAGCAACAAGGCTATAAACCTAAGGAGAACGCATAAATATTTACGACACCGAAGGCAACAACAACTTTTAAAATAAAGCACCCTTACGTTTTGTCTGTAATAAAGTATTAGTTGACTTTTGATTCCAATCAAAGTTTTATAAATAAAAGGTCTTTATTTTTCTTTCATAAAGCCAACACTCATTTGTCTCATCTCTTGACAAAATTCAGATGTTGCACATACAATGCTTGTTATGCATGTAATTTCATTTCAAAAGATCTTTTATTCACGAGTTCGGGTCTTATTTTGTTATACTCATTTTGACAATCCCTAAGATTAAAAAAAACTTTGAATTTTGATATCAAGTCAACAGATTTCTTGGAAAACTCCTTTTCTTTTCAAAGTTACTTACCGGATTTTCATTGTAACCATTTCTTGTCAATACATATATCCAATATTGGAATATGGACACCAAACCAAGCTCAAAATTGTTTGAACTTGCTCATATATATTCAATCCAAAATCCCATAAGATGAATTGAGATCATCATATTTCAAGGTAATCTCCTTTGTTTGAATCGTAGTGGACTTGTTTAGAGTCTTCAACTCCAATAAATCATTTGTTAAATCACGACACCTTGCGATGGAATTTTCTTTGAATTTTGAACTCATTTCATTTTCACACCTGAGGTACGAATTTATCTATCTTCTATTTCCAGTCTTAATACAATTATGTATTAAGATAAAGGTACCTAAATTCCTATTCCAATGTACCTCCAACATTTCTTTCATCTTTTATCAATCCAACGACTTTCAATTATTCCTTCATTTGAACATCCTATCTTTCGAATATCCAGATTCACTTCATTGAAACTTTCAGTTAATTTCGAGAACGGTGAATTCGTTCGGTCACCGTAATCATTGAATTCTTTCAAATCATTACAAACACCTTGTGGTGTCTGTATAAATTTGTAGCCTGTGCTAATTGTAAACCCTAATTATATCAATTCATACGTCTTTCGTTCGACTCATCATTCAAAGTAGTCTTGATACAATCAGGACAACGATACACTAAATTCTATTGTATTTTCGGTGTATCCCTACCATTTAAATAAATGTCACAAATTTCTGATTTGGTAGTTGACAAATCATTTTTCATACTTTTATTTTCAATTAAGATTATTGATTCAGAGTCTTTCTCAATTGACAATCAAAGTAAGTTCTCTTCTGACATCAAATCCTATGGTTTCTAAAAATCATTACATTTCACATCCCTCTATTGATTTTGTGAAACTTAGTCACCTTGATAATTGTATCATTTCCTCTCGTTCAGTTCCTGAAACTAAAATTTTGGGACCATTGAATTCCAATTATCCTATGATATCTTTATATTCATGTCTTAATTCTGCCCCAGATACCCTGATACCGTTTTTACTAACTACAAGACATGACATAACTCCAAGGAGATATCGTAGCCCAAATCTCGAGGAGGAGATTAAAAACAAGGTGAGGAGGATGTAACAACCCTGGAGAAACACCCCTAAACGTTCCTAGATACACCCCGTGTGTGAAAAACGAACCTGAATAACATTTAAATTAATAAAATCAAGAAAAACAAATATTCTGGGTCGCTCGCGGGCCGCGACCCAGATAGGCTAAGTCTTCGCGGGGCGCGAGGCCCCATTACTTGTCGGGCAAACAAACAAGCCACATGTCCTACACGTGTCAACACTACCCTTGTGACTCAGCAACCCTATAGCCGACCTTATGGTCCTTGTAGGCCGCGAAACCGAGGAAGGAAGGAATCATGGGCCGCGACTCGCCCTCCGAACAGCCTATATAAGGAGGCTCCTGCCTCATTTCAATTCGTTCATTTTCTCTGAAATCTCTCTCAATTCTGATAGGCAAAAGCTATAGCCTAATACCCCCTAATAAGCGAAGCTCTGCCTCATTGTAAGTATTATAACCCCTGGTTACGTATTGGTTACTCTACCCGATTGATTAAGGGCTCTGTAACGCATGTCAAGGCTCTGCCTAACTCAGTTCGTTGGAGTTCTGTCTCGGGGGTATGGCTAATGTAAATTGGGTTATCTTACTAATACATGTGCATTGTTTAAAATTTATAAATAAACAGGAAAGGCAACAGAAAGCTATAATATTACTAGGAAGCCTATAGAAATACCTAAGTCTGCAAATGTGAGTCGTTCTCTTTTTCTAACAAATTGTTTTACAAAACCTCAATTATTTTAAATTATGATAACAGTGATTGAGTCTATGTATTCTACAATTACTGTCGGTATGTTGGGGTTTTGTATACATTACTTGTTACTATATTGTGAATAGTAGCATGACCACAAGTCAGGATTGACAGTACCGTGGGTGGTAATTGGGTAGATATAAACATTGTAATCGCTCTCAATACTGTAAAGATACAAAATCTTGTTTTAATTAAATTGGGATGCACTCGCCAGTATTTCTTGCTGATAAAATGTTTTTAAAACGCGTTTCAGGTAACGTAGTGTGAAGCCAATAAAAGCCAGCTGGAGAGCACTGAAGGCTTAGAAAAGTGGCTATAAGAGTTACCTAAATAAAAAGGAGAATTGTTTCAATAAATAGGGTTTATCCCTATAAATATATTACAAATGAAAATTGGGTTTTGTCCCACTTGGTTATTATAAATGTATTATCAGAAAAACTTGGGTTTCATCCCATTTATTTATTTTAAACATTTTGGTGTTTAACTCTGATAAAAATATTTCCTAACTACGGTCCTGATGAAATTTCGCTGCCAAATTAATAAACACCGATACCATCTGACTGGCTCATGGCTCCCGCTCCCTGGGTGGGGTCGGGGGTTGTGACAGAAGAGAAAAAATAATTAAAAAACAATATAGGGATAGATATAAAGGATGGGATGTGGTAGCTTTTTAGAAGATAAACAAATTCAGATAAAAATAATGTGTTTTTTAGTTATATTATAAAGATGAGGATGATGAATGCTATGTGAATGCTCTTACACCCTATTTCCTTCGATTGTGTTGCTATTCCAATTCGGTTATTTTACAAAAGCAAAAGATTATCTCTTCTGTGAAACCCACTTGGCTTTGCAAAACCTAATAGGTGTTCTTTATTTGAGTAGGAAACTCACTTAAACTTAAACCAAACACAATAACCGAGAGAAACCAAACCGAGGTGGCTTGGTTTATATAATAGGGGTGTTCAATTAATCGAATTTCGAATATTCGAATTACTCGAATTTGAAATTTAAATTCGTATATAATTCTTAACTCAATTCACTTTAAATTCAAATTGACATTTTGAATATATTCAATTTGAATTCAGCCAAAAATCAATGTATCTTATTTTCAAAGCTCATGCAAACTTGAACTTTTTTTAACATAAAAAGCACAGGTTTATGAAAGTAATAAACTATCCAAAACATTCAAAATATTTAAAGTGCCACATCCAAATTATAAGTTTAGGGAGATGATCAAATAGGAAGTTTAGTTTAGCTAGAAATGAGAGAAAGCAATAGGATTATGACATGTGGCAAAATTTAAAAGTAAAGGAGAATGGCATTTTAGTCAATTTTATTCAATCTTCTCCTTTTTCTCTCCTTGTAACTTCAAAACCCACCATCTTCAAAGCCTATCATCTTCAACCTTTTCTTCACTTTTTATCTCAATAATCACTACATTATAGTGCGATTTTCGTCACCAATCAATCATTCAAATACCCAATCAGCGTGTTCTTCAATTTTGAAGAAACCCAGTTTAATTTCATACAATATCTCATTTTCTTCCGTGATTTTGAAGTGAATCACTCGATTCGATCGCTGATAAGTGTTTCTAGCATTCAAATTTCGTCAATCGTTGAAGAAATCTAAAGAAATCGGCTTCGATCTATGTAAGAAAATTTTGAATTGCATTTTTACGATCTGGGTTTTTGAATTGAGTCATTGCGTTTTACAAAGAAATGAAAAAACACTTTTTTTTGTATTTTCAGTCCATTGCGTTTTTGAAACAACACATTTTATTGTTTTTTAGTCCATTGCGTTTTAGGTAAAACACATTTTATGTGTTTTTAGTCAATTGCGTTTTATAATAAACACTTTTTTTATGTTTTTAGTACATTGTATTTTAGAAAAAAAAACACATTTCTTTGTATTTCTAGTCAATAGCGATTTAGAATAAACACTTCTTTTGTGTTTTTATTACATTACGTTTTAGGAAAAAAAAAACACATTTCTTTGTATTTTAAGTCCATTACGTTTAAAAAAAGATTATTTTTTTTTTTGTTTTTAGTCCATTGCTTTTACAAGAAATACATTTATTTGTGTTTTCTGGGCATTGCGTTTTAGAAAAAAAAAAAAAAAAACATTTTTTGTGTTTTCTGACCATTGCGTTTAAAAAAAGGCATTTCTTTGTGTTTTCTGGCTATTGCGTTTTAGAAATAAGACATTTCTTTGTGTTTTTAGGCCATTGCGTTTTACAAAAAAAAAAAAAAAAAAAAAAACATTTCTTTGTGTTTTTTAGTCATTGCGTTTTAGAAATAATACATTTCTTTTGTGTTTTTTGTCTATTGCATTTTACAAAAAAAAAATCATTTTTTATGCCTTTTGTCCATTTAGATTTACGCATCTGGGTGTTCGAATTTTTTTTCAAAAATATAGCAATAGTATACTCGTTTTAAAGATAAAAAACACTCGTTTTTTGTGCAATTTTATAAAAAATAATGTCGTATGAAAGAGTTATTAACGTTTAAAAAACGGGGGAATTGGAGGAGAGAGAAACTATAGCTTTGGATTGACTAGAATACCCCTACACATACTCGCGCATCTCCTTTTTTATCAATTATACCCATTTAATCCAAGCCCTTAATTAATCAATTGATACCATCATAAGTCTAAATTGGTTAATTTCGTTTGTACAAAGTCATACATTCGTATTTGATTACTAAAATCGAATTGAATCAAAATCAAATCTTAGAAAACCGAATTCGAACCATGAACTTTGAATTCCATTCAAATCAAATTTTAAACTTTTGATTTTGATTCGAATACTCAACACCCCTGGTTCAAAATCAAATTAGGGATCAATATTTGGATCGTTTTGTAAATTCGAGAGGAGAGGTGCCGGCTCGATTTGTAGGTGAGCTAATTTTATGATATACCTGATTCTGGTGTGTTTATCATTCGAATCGATTGCTTATCCAAACCGAATTACAAATTCAGCTGCACACACGCGCAGTGGCGAAGCTTGAGATTTCCTATACCCAAATATTTTTATAAAACCGGGGGGTCAAAAACGTGTATACCCAAAAATTTCTATACGAAAACTACATACTCTCTACTACTGATCGAAAAATTTGGGGGGTCGGTCGCCCCCTCCCGCCCCCACTATGCTACGCCCATGCACACGCGTGCGTGCGTGATATATGTGGGGTCGCCGGTCGTGGGCTAACAGAAACATACCTCTTTGGGCTTAAAAATAATAACAGTGGGCTACTAGTATTTTTTTTTTTTTGAAGGGTGACTTTCAATATGTACATGGACCATTGGTCACCGGATCCCCGTCTAGGACGGTTACCCGTCAGCCCAGCATTCTCAGACGCGATGTTCTATCGGGCCCCGGCTGCCGCTCTGACTGACCTTCGCCCGGAAACCATACTGCCCCCACACGAGAGACTCGCTGGGGTAACAGCTGGATGAAAACCGGGTTGCCCTCAGGACCGCACCATGCCTCGGTAGGTAACGATCCATCATTGGGACGTCCCTCACCTTTTCGTCTTCGCCGAGAGTCGAACCGGAGTCTCCATTGGAGAACACCGGCCCAACAACCAGTTGAGCTAGAGGTGGGGATAGTGGGCTACTAGTATGTCAGACAATTGTTGGCTAATCCAACATTCCAACACAAACCTAAATCTAAATTCACACAACTCAACGTATTTGGTTCTAAACTGGGTATACTCCCTAAGGTCTACCGGTTCGGCGGTTCCTACCCGGAACCGGTTCCAGGTCAGTTACGTCAGGTCGGGTCTAGAACCGGTTTTTTTGCATTTTAGACCTAAGTCAGAACTGAAGAACCATAGCTCAAAACAGCCAATAGCCGTTCTCTCCGACCTCCGCTCGACTCCCCTCAGCCGTTTCCACGTCAATGCAACACCACTGCCGTAAGACTGAAATTGGTCACCTGCTGAAGCCTGAAACCATTCGAATTGAGTTAACAAATCGATTCTTGTTCACAGATTAAGTTATTTTTCATGTTAGTTTGTCATCTTGTTCGATACTGTTGGCATGAAGTTTTTTTCACTCTTTGTTCACACAAGATTGCTTAGTGTTCAAAGATTATTTCTTAAAATCTAGTTACTAAATTTGTTTAAGCAGATAATACTAAAGTAGGTTACTAATTATATTCACAGATTGTTGCTTACAGATTGCATAAAAAGATGATAGTTTACTGTTACATTTGTTCGCAAAGTGTTAAAAGTTATTTGTTCACAGATCGAGTTGTTACTAACTTGTTACCTTTGTTCATGAAAGATGAATTCTTGCATTATTTTTCCCTGTACATTTCAGACTTTTTTTTCTCAATTTGGTTGAATTCATATCGATTTCGAGTTATTTGAATTCGAATCGTTTCAAACTCGATTTCAGTTTTAAAAAAAAAATCAAAACCGAATAAACTGAAAGGCGATTCGATGAACCTAGTCCAAAGTGTTATAGATGCTTAAAAACCTCCTCACTAGATTATTAATTTAACAAAATAGCTTTTATAAAATCTTGATCAATTCAATATTGTTCTGTTTGGAAAGAGAAAATGTTGGTGGTTCGACCCAACCTAAACAAACCCATTGGGCCTGTTCAAAAAGGCTATAAGGTTTTTACCATAATCATTTTGACCCGCTATCCAACCGAACTGATCTACTCATTTTGGCACCCCTACAATATGCTGAGAGCTGCTAGATGGGCAATATGGCAACACAAAAACATCTATTATTGAGCAAAATACAATCTATCAGAACAGGAACTGCACGCAATTTCAGGAACTGCACGCAATTTAGCAAACTCGGGAACAAATAGTTATAAAAATAACAACGCATGCTAGATACTAATCTAGAACAAAGTTTCGCCTCGGTAACTTATTGAAGGCAGGCTTTCAAACATAAACAAGTTACATTGGTACACATACAAATACTTGCCTTTCACTGTAGCTCCAGAAGATGCAAGCTATTGACTATTTTTATGGTCAAATCCAAGAATCAAAGAGTTCCTTATAAGGTAACAGCTGCTCACAAGAGAAGAATAAGCCATAGACATGATAACTCTCATCTCGGGTTGAATCTTCATAGGATACAACAGTACATAATGTACGTATAGCCCTGGTTTACAAGCACTACGTCATTGTGTATCTTGCATTCATCAGCTGAAATGTGAATCGGTTCATGTTATATATAAAGTGCTACAGGTTAACGTACAAAATCGCATAATTTTGATCTCGTAAGAGAAATAAAATAAATAATAGATGAAAATTTTATTTATACCCTTCAAAACGTGATATAATATCATATTTACAGAACAAAAAATCATAGTATCAAATATACCCATTTTCTAATTTATGACATTTATACCCTTCCCTTCAAACTTGCATTAGGATATGATTTTGGAGTGTAAGGAGAAAGATAAGGGTATAATGGTCAGAAGGGTGTTCGCTGGCTTAGGTGGGTGCGTGGTTTGATAGTTTGAACCAATTTTCTTTTTTTTTAGAAAATCATTAGTTTGTAATAAAAATTACATAGATGGTCCATGTGGTTTACTAAAATTTTGGATTTGGTCCCTAGTTTTTCAAAAGTACATAGATGGTCCTTGTGGTTTGCACTTTGTAATGCATTTAGTCCCAGCCAACAAATCTAAAGATTTTAGCAGGTCCAAGTTAAGGACTAAATGCGTTACAAAGTGAAAACCACAGGGACCATCCATGTACTTATGGAAAAAAACTGGGGACTAACTGTGTTATAAAGTGCAAACCACAGGGATTATCCTTGTACTTTCGGAAAGCTAGGGACCAAGTCCAAAATTTTGGTAAACCACAGGGACCATCCGTGTACTTTACTCCATACATAATAATAAAGGCTAAACGGCCGATTTGGTTTACGCAGCCAGTTCCAAGTCTCAAACCGGACCGAACCCTAAAACAACTAAACCGCAAAAAAAACGAGCCTTCAACACTCCTAAATGGTTGTATTATAAATTGTATTTTATGAAACCGGTAAATATGAAATTCATAAATTTTATGCATTTTGAATGGATATATTCAATATTATTTTTTTGGGCTGGATTTAAATAAAATAACAGTAAATTACAAAAAGCTGGCCGGAAAGAATTACCATGCATGTGGTGGATCTTGTGCCACTGGAAGGGGCAATGGCTTATATGAGATCATTGGTGTGTAATTAAGCTCATAAGTTACACTAACGGAACCAAAGATGTTGAATTTTCCAGCACTACTATGAGCAACTTCAGCATCAGAACATTTTTTAAACACCACTCGAGCCCGACCACTCTGCCTATCGACTTCAGTTTCTGACTCCATTAACGGCCCGAACCGTTTAAACATTTTATTTAAATGTACTTCTGAAGGAAAGTAAATTCCACCTGCAAACTTCATTAAAACTTCTGTTGCCAAATTTTGCTGCCTTCTAAAAATAAGCTCTGATTGTTCATTCGCCTCTATTTCATGATTACTATTAAAGAAACGCTTTTTGTTTGATCTACGGGTCGGTTTTACAGGTGGATTTTCTTGTTCATAAACTACAACTTGATGTCCTCCAGTTATATTGTTATTCTCTTGCAGTACCTGCTCTTCGGGATGGTTCTGAATGATCCTGTCCGTCCAATAAGAATCATTAACGTCATCAACTTCAAACTCGTCCAATTCATTTTCGTTTGATGCTTTTCTCTTCTTAGACTTGCTTACAACAGCTGCTCTGTGACCTTTAAAAAACGGGATTACGTTATTCACGAAACTGTGTCCTTTCATTGGATCCTGTGCAGCCAAGTGAAGTTGTGATAGCATATCTGCTTGATTCCCCGAGCTCTGAACAGGAACACTGTTTCCGGCTAAGTTGTCAGCCGGTTCACCCTTTAATGGTCGTTTCTCTAAACCGTCAGAAATGGAATCAAGAGCCTTACGGTTTTTCGAACCATCTTCAGAATATATTTCATCTTTAATCACTTGTTCAGCTTCCAACAAATCTCCACATAACTGAAACTCAGCCAACTGGCAATGCCCTTTATACCGACCATACGATGATAACTGAGCCTTAGCCATTGTGAGTTCCATTTTATCACTTTCACCATATGGAACCGTTGCAAGTAGTCTCACATAGTCCACAAGTTTATCGGGCTCAAACGAGTTTACACTTGCAGATTTGTCTAAACATTGTATTCTACTCGATTCTTGCTTGATTCCGGAATTCTCTACCATCTGACATTTGATATTTTCATATATGTCATGAGGAATGCAGGAGCACGTGAGTCCTAATTCTACCCGTCTCGACACTTCTACCAAAGCACAATGGACTGCCTTATTAAAAGCTTCTGAGTTCATCTCTCTTTCTATTTGGGAAAAATATTCCCGAAACGGCTTCAAGGTTGTTGAATCGTTCCAACCAAAAGTCCGGTCTCCAAAATATGCTACCAAAAAGCAATCTTTTTTATGATACTTCATTGCTTTTTCCGATGCATCAGAAGAGTCAAATATTTGCCCCGGCCACCAGGGATGACTCCTGACTTTACCCCACACCAAATCTGAAACCGAGAACTCACCTTCACGTTCAGGTGGATGGAAATAATGTGATTGCTGCAATGAAACGCGACTATGCTTTAGTGATTCTGTTACTTGCGCTTCAATATTTGAGAGATTAGTGGGGTCCGCCTTTTGCTCGTCTTCTTGCACGGAGGGTATTTCATCTTTCCAACCGAGTACCTCATCAATGTCCATCCCTGCATCCTCTCCTCTATCCATGTGAACTTCTTCATATGAAAACTCTGTGTTTGCAGGTAAAACCGCATGTGTGCCATAACTTTGGGGCTCACCAGTGTTTGGAACTCCTACTGTGGAATCATGATTTTCTTGAATATTATTTGTATCACCACCAATAATTACAGGTTCCGTGTCTGTTTCTACAACTTTAGAGCTATCTGCCACATCATTGTCTTTCATACTCTGATTTGTGACCGAAATCCCACCATCAGTTAAAACTTGCACATGGGAATCCAGTTCTTTATGTACAGTTGTCACTTCATCAATTACTTTGGTTGCGTACGTATTCTCATCTTTACTTGTTGAGCCAACTTCAACTTTCTGGTCAACTTCACCTGTTTTCGCATTACCTACTGCAGTCGTTAAACCTTGATTATCAGGACAAACCAAACTCAGTTCCACAGAAACACTATCTTGAGTTTCATGTTTCCCTTCCGAACCCTCATCTACAATCACCACATCATCGTCCTCTAATCCAAGACTAGCCATAGTAACTGCACGTGAAATCTTTGATGAAGTTAAAACACTATCTTTTACAGTCTTTTCATTCATCACATGGTCTCCATCAGCCATTTCTTGAACAGAACCCGTAGGTTGGTCAACAGTCTCCTTGGTCAAACCTTTTTCTAGATCCTCCGTTTTATCTTTTACAGCAACTTCTTCAGTAACTTGAGGTTCGTCATCCATCTTAGAATCTTCAGATTTTAAAACATTATCTGTTCTAACTTCTGTTGTTGATTGTGTACTATCTTCTTTGCTCATTTGATCAACTTCAGCTTTCTGGTCCAAATTTTCAGCTTTTTCATCATCCATCTTAGACTCTTCAGACTCCAGAATCTTTGTGGAATCTTGAATCTCAACAGCCATTTTGGAATTACCATTTGTTGTAGCTTCGACTGTTGACTGAAAACTCTCCTTGTTTGTTTGGTCAACTGACTCAACTCCAGCTTGATTCTCCATGTTTATATTTCTTACATGGACATTATCTTCACCCGTTCCTCCATCGACCACCTCAGTTTCTTTTTGAGTTTTCTCTTCACCAACCACTACCACAACCGATTCACGCACCTCAACATCACCTCCACCAGCTTCAACCTCTTTACTTAACGGCTCAGAAACCGTTTTAGAACCACCAACCACCGACCCGATTCCAGACTTCTTATCATCACAATCCGACTCAATAACCTCTTTAGCTACCTCCACACTCTCCTCACTCACCACCACCTCAACTTTCTCCGAATTTCCAACTCTACTTTCAACCCGATCATCACTAACTTCTTTAACCACAGCAACATCTTCCATAACCTGATCGGGAGTCACAGTTTCTCTCTCTAAGTCCTCTTTCACATTAGCACTTACAACATCTACCATCACATCATCAATTTTCACATCAGTTGAAGTAGAATCAACAGTGACAGTAGACTCCTTAACACTCAACGACACATCATCCGTTTGTTCTTTCATAATTCAGAGTGTAATCTGATCAGATCAACTACAATCAGTAACAATTAGCTACGTGTATATCTAAACATCCAAAATCAAGCAATTCAAACCCTAAATCTGTAGCAGAATTGTTCGTGTCGATCGAGAAGCGTACTGAGTAACAATTAACTCCATATATACCTAATTTATACCGATTAAAGATCCAAAAACACAAAATTCAAAGCCTAAGTGTTGGTATATGTTGAGAGTAAGGTAGGAGAAAGAAGTAAAGAAAAACGAAACCCTAGGATCAGGATCGGAGAAAGAGTACCGTACCTTGTTTATGATCTCAAAGCTGGAATCTTGTTGAGATGGATTTTTGGAGGGCTCCTTATTCTCACATACCCTTTATCTTATTTTCACATCCCCTATTATATACGGGCCGTATACAATTATACGGCTCGTATGGAATGTTTTTTAATAGGAAAATACGCAGGGAATGTTTTTTTTGTTTTATTATATACGGCCCGTATATAGTTATACGAGTCGTATACATGTGTATACGATTTGTAAAACGTATACGGCTTAATGGATTTATTTTTGTAGGTTTTTGATGTTACCACATTTATACGGGCCGTATAACTATATACGGCCCGTATATAATGGCGTTTTTTCAAATATCACAATTTTTTCCCGTAAAAACACAATCATTCTAGGGTTTCTAAACTTTTCATCACCTTTAACAATGTCGATACACGTTGATCGGAACATGCCGCTTAAATCGGAGCACAAATAGAGTAACGTTACCGATCAGTCCGTTGATGGAAACCTTAGCGATCGCAGAGATCTTCGTGTTGGTTATTTATCGATTCCGAATAAATATCAGAAGAACCCAACACAAACAAGTTCTCCACAGTTTGTTATTCAGATCTCTATTTGGTCACTTTTCCAAACTACAACACACGATAACTTTAAACTTTATATTGTGTGATTTAACCAGGAAATGATTGGAGGTGATTGCTACTTTTAATAAGCTGTCATAGTTGTCAAATTCGATTTCAACAATTTTTTTCCTTTTCCTTCAATTTCTAAAACATTCTCCGGTACATGAAGATGTGTCGGGTTCTTGTACTGGTATTTTAATGAAGTACTGGAGATTGAATGTGCAAACCCAACCGTTTTTTACTACGGAAACGGTGGCTATGCGAAATACAAACCGCAATCTTTTGTGACTATTTCTGTTGATCCACAAATTCCATTGTTTAAATCGGAATCAGGTTCTCAAGACAAGGATCGTTCTAATAGATTAAAGAGAATAAACCATTTTTTACCATTTTTACCCATAGTATACGAGCCGTATAATAATATACGTCCCGTATACAATCATCGTATACATTGTATACGATCGGTAAATATGTTTTTTACCGAGAGTATACGGCCGTATAAACGGTATACGGCCCGTATACATATGGTAACCGGAAGAGAAATCAATTGTATTTTTTTAGTTGCTTCTCTTGTTAAGTTTCTGAACCAACCGAAATCCACAAATTCCAACAGTTTCTTCATAGATTCCGTCCGGTTTCCAAACTCTTTCACTCAAAGTTAATAGTCACTGTGGTGGATGCAAGCATAAAGTTAGAAAAATACTCAAGAAGATTGAAGGGTACACAACTGAAGGTTCAGTGCACGAAAAGTTTCTTACGAACGATATGTATCAGGAAGCTCAACTTGAACGGACGATATGTATCAACAACTTGTGAGTGGGAATATGGCTAGTTATTCGGAATGTTTCGAATCATCACAGAAGACGTGTCGGGTTCTTCTGCTAGTAGTATGAGTCTGAGTCCATTGTGGTTCGTGAATGTTTCGAATCATCACAGAAGACGTGTCGGGTTCTTCTATCATGCGACGGACACAATTCTTGCAAGTTAAATCCACAATCAACGTATACAGGTGCAAGAGAATGGCGAGTTATTTTCAGTTATTTCTGTTGATCCACAAATTCCGTTGTTTAAATCAGAATCAGGTTCTCAAGACAAGGATCGTTCTAATAGATTAAAGAGAATAAACCCTTTTTTACCATTTTTTACCCATAGTATACGAGCCGTATAATAATATACGGCCCGTATACAAACATCGTATACATTGTATACGATCGGTAAAAATATTTTTTACCAATGGTATACGGCCGTATAAACCGTATACGACCCGTATACATATGGTAAAAAATGGTAAAAACCTCTTTAATCTATTAGAACGATCCAATAAACGAAGAACAAAGCCTATTTTCAAAACACAGGTTCATACAGTGCTGTAATAGGTTGTGGTTCAGCCAAAATGACATCTAGCATTACTAACGGTTCAAGTAAGTGTCTAAAATTTTGAAAATTAAGGTTTACCTTGTTAGTTTCTCAAACACTACTAAACATCTGCTTTCTGAATCTGAATCAGTTATTTCTGTTGATCCACATCATTCTGTCACTTTGTGTGTTGACGAAGCTGACAAACACATTGGTATTTTCTCAAAATGTGCAAACTTGAAGAATCTCACATTAAAGGAGTTTGCAACAACCGGATCAGATGGTTTGAGTATCTTTCATCCTCGTTTGGCTAATCTCACACTTGAAAATGACAACTTTGTGAGGGTGAGGGCCGTATATTGTTATTTCTGTTGTTCAGTACTTCCGAGATCTGACCCAACCGAAATCCACAATTCTTTTACTCATAAACCCTTGAATCCCAACGCTTCATTTGTAACCGTAAGGATGATGCAAATTTGTACGTAAAGATCTCTACACAAACTCTTCTACATCTTTTAACCAGTTGTCCATCACTTAAGACCTTGAAAGATTTGTTGAAATCGAAGCATTCACGAACCACAATGGACTCATACTCATGTTCAAGTAAGTGTCTAAAAATCTGAAAATTCAGGTTTACCTTGTTAATTTCTCAAAACAAACTCTCGTTTCTTCATCTTCATCTTCAAGAACAATGATGAACAGATGATGTCAGATAATACTTCATTTGTCGAGAAACCATATGGTCAAGAAACTAACATCTTTTAATACTTCATTGCGTATGTGCTTGTGCTGTAGAAACCGGTGATGAATTTGTGTATCTAAATCAAGTTCTCTGCCTTAGATCGGTCATTCCTTGTGATACATGAACGTTGTATTCTTGTCTTTCAGAAGAGTTTGTATTGAACCAAAAATACTTCAAACATTCTAAATCGGTTTCAACATCAAGGGTTGTATCGGAATCAGGCGTTGGAAGGATTGTAGTAGCAGGACATTGGTACCACTGTGAAAATTGCATCAGGAGGGGAGAGAGTCTGATACAATAAGGATGTTGGGAATTAAACGCATGTACGTGACAAAATAAGGATGTTCGCATAAACATATATTCGTTTCATAACCTCCTCCTATAAATCAACCACAACTGACAAAGAGCCTGTATTAGAAGCCATCCTATGTCTTTTACCAACCGAAGAGGCAGCAGAAGACGTGTCTGGTTCTTCCAACATTCACGAACCACAATGGACTCAGACTCATACTACTCACCCTCCCCTGAGGAAAAGTTTTCCCGACGACTCAAGAAAATCCACAATCAATGTATACAGGTGCAAGAGAATGGCGGGTGATATAGTAATTTTCAATAATGTAGGAAGGATTGAAGTAGTAGGACATTGGAATCTGGTTCTCAAACAAACCAACAAAATCCTGATAGTGAAAAAATCAGCAACCATTTTTTCTTTTCCTTCAATTTCGAGAACATTCTCCCTGTGTATGTGCTTGTGCTGTAGAAACCGGTGATGAATTTGTGTACACAACTGAACGTTAATTGATATTGTTTTAGACAACAACAGATAATGAACGGATTGTTGGTGGATAACGCAAACAAGTTCTCCACAGTTTGTTATTCAGATCTCTATTCGGTCATCTTTCCAAACTACAACACACGATAAGTTTAAACTTTATAGTGTGTGATTTGACCAGGAAATGATTGGAGGTGAAGGTTCAGTGCACGAAAAGTTTCTTACGAAATGTACGTGACAAAACAAATATGTTGGGAATTAAACGCATGTCCGTAATCCCGCGTTGATAGCTTCCGTTTTATTCAGACTCCTTACAACTCTCATCAAATGCCTCACCCTTCCTTTTATTCTATAAATATTAAATAAAGAATAACACCATGCCCGTAATCCCGCGTTGATAGCTTCCGTTTTATTACAGTCATACGACACGTTTTCTTGTTCTTCAATCTTTGTTACTTGTTAATGTTTTATTTTTTTCTACTTTTAGAAAGGTTTGAGCACCTCACGACTGTAAAATATCTAGTGTGATTTACACCTTAAATCCCTTAAATACTTGAAAAATCAAATTTTCGTTCCATACGGGCCGTATAAGAGTATACGGGCCGTATACACGTTCGTATACATTGTATACGACCAGGCAAACTTATTTACACATGGTGTATACGGGCCGTATACTGTTATACGGCCCGTATGGAATTAAAAAAACTGACAAAGTCTGCTGGCACAGACTTTGTCAGTTTTTTTTATTCTATACGGGCCGTATAACAGTATACGGCCCCCGTATACACCATGTGTAAATAAGTTTTCCCATGTGTTAATATTAGGACCCTTTTTGGAGCTAGGCTGTATTAAATTTTTATATAAAAAAACATTTGGAAAGTGAAAATGTTAAAAGTAAGTTAAATGGTTGGTTAGTTTATGTGCTTGAGAAATTAGTTGGTTTTAATGGTTGTAAACTTAGGCTAGAGGGTACGATGTCCATCCTCTCTTGGAGGATGATCCGCCACGTAAGCGTCACATCATAGTCCTTCCAAGGATGATCCATCCCACAAAACTAGTGGAAATGGGAGGATGGTCCTAGATGATCCTACCCCACCACTTTTATGTTTTTTATTTTTTTAATCTTCTACTTTTTTTTAACATTTAACAAATAAATTAACAAAATATTTTCATTAATATTAAAAAAACATTACATAAACCTAAAAAAAAACATAGACTTAAAAAAAACATAGACTAAAAAAAAGAAAACATAGACTTAAAAAAACATAAACTTAAAAAAAATCCTAAAAATATATTACACATATACGATTAATTAAACCAATACATAATATTATAATACAAATATTACACAAAACTAAAACTAATATAAAAGGCCTAACCCAGCCTAATATTCAACCCAGTAAAACAAAAGGTATAGCCCCAAAGGCCCAACCCAGCCTAAACCAATACATAATATCACCCCCTAGGGTTTACCTGCACCTACCGCCTGCAAGCAAAAGCTCCAATCTCCTCAACAATGGCCGGTCCTATAATTTTTTTTGAATTTTGAATTTTTTTTATTCAAATGGTCACAAAAGCCTCGAACCCCACCATTTTTTGTCTTTTTCTGGACCGTCTCCGACGTCTTCTACTCGCCGGTCAAGACGGGGACGAAGGGGGTGGCACGGTGTTGCCTTCGGCGCCGGTCCTCGACGGCATGGGGACGTACCCCATACCACATAGCCTTATTATTAGTATGGAGTGTTTGTTTAGCTTTTAATGGGGTTCTTAATTGTTTAGACTTCTTATTAGTTTAGTATTTAATGGTTTAGACTGTTTATTTTGAGAGCATGTGTCTGAATGGTTAAGCATTATACTAAGTATGAATGGTTAAGACCTCTAATCTGAATTGGTCAAACATTTGCCTCTGAACGGTTAAGCATTATACTGGCTCTTAATGGTTTAAAACTCTTACTGGTTTAGCACTTAACCATTCAGAAGTTGCCAAACAGCCCATAACTTATTGGAATCAATAAGTCATTTGAAAAAAAAAAAAAAGCCCCTAAATCCTGGCTTTTGAAAATGACTTATCGTCTTATTGGTTTTTTCAAAAAGCTACTAAGTCAATAACTCATTTACAAACCCAATTCCAAACACCCTCTAACATCACTAAAATTATTAGCTAAGTGGGTATAAAATGTCCTTATTACCCTTGCTAAAAGACTATATATATATATATATATATATATATATATATATATATATATATATATATATATATATATATATATGCTGAGGATCATTTCAGAACTCTAAATAATTACAGAACTTTCAGAACTCCTAATAAACAATTATTTTATATATAAATTTATGTATTTAGGATACTTTTATCATTTATCATATGTATTTTTATGATTACATATATGTTAAGAGTAGTTTACATATGTATAATAATCAAATGGTATATATGTGTAACAACTAATTACATATATGTAAAAAAACCAGTTTACATATGTGTAATCATAAAATTATATACCAAAAAATGATAAACTACTTTTAACATGTATGTAATCATAAAAATATATGGAAAAATGATAGAAGTGCTCTAAAAATTAAATAAGCTAAATAAAAATGTTGTTTATTAAGAGTTCTAAAAGTTCTCCAATTATTTAGAGTTCTGAAATGAACCCAACCATATATATATATCTATACTATATATATATACATATACAAAGGACTTCTTAAAGTCCATAAAAATTTCCTTAAAACACCCCTAAAGCATGCTGTACAAGTCTTTTAAGCTCCATTGAACTTCAGTTTCCAATTATACCCTTTCCTCAAACTAAACACGCGGACACAACTAGGGTTTCTCTCATCCTTTCATTTTGTCCGCCTCTCATCCTCTGCTCTCTCTCTCTGGCGATTTAGGGTTTCTGCGTATCATTCACATCCGCCCCCATTGTTCTCTCTCTCTACATTCATGGCGATTTCACCTCTTCTCTTCCTTCTCTCTCTCAAATCCCATGTGAATCAGATCTGGATCTGCTCCCTCTCTCTCGATTCATCCGTAAATCATCGAAGCATCGAAGGAAAACATCAGATCCGGAAATCAAACATCACCACCGTCCCCAATCCTCACCAGCAAGATCAGATGTCGTTGTGAAATCCGTCGAAGATTAGCACTCGGCGACTACAGCTCTAAATTAGATCGAAATAGCATGGAACCACGAAGGTAACCTTTAAACCCTAAAATGTCTTACCAGAGAGGCTCGATTCCCTTTCGTTGTTGGTCTAATTTGAAGAAGGTCCCATATGCTACTGCTCATTTTTCTGAAATTTTGGTTCAGATCTGATGCTTTTATGCTTCAGGTTTCTTTTAAGTTTCATGATTTTTGTATAAATTCATGTTGTATTTTCGAGTTTTATTTGTAGCTTTAATTTTCAGTTTCTATCAATTTTGTTATGCAAATGTGTTGTTAAAACAGCTTGTCATGATTTGCAATGAGTGACTTGACTGCGAATCAATATAAATTCTTTTGAAAAATAGTAATACTGGTTTGCATCTCAGTTGTTTGAATCAGTAGCAACCCTGAGGTAAGATCTAACACCTTAGGTCATTTGTCCAATAGCATATCCTAACTCCGTCAATGAGCATCACTTGTTGAGAAATCCCGTTTACATTCCACTCGAGGTAATTCATTTAGATGTTAAAACCAATCTTACAAATAAATTCTAATTTTATTTTACTCTTTATTTTGTTTACAATTGTGTGAGTTGTCGAACTTACAAAGAACATCACTTGTTGAGAAATCCCGACAAAAGCCACGAGAGCGGATGAATGCTTTGATGGGTGTAAGCTTTTTTCATAACATAATGAAATGATACTGCAAATCAAGAACATTAAATGGTAAATAACGTTCTTCATTTAACTATGCAGGCGTTAAAGCAAAGTAACTACGGTGCGGATCCTGTTATTAACTCAACTGGCATTACAATCAGCACTACATTCACCCAAGTTGAGGGCCGGATTTTGGATCCACCAAAGGTGTAATATTAATTCACAAATTTCTCATTTTTTGTATAAATAATTTCTCATAGTACTCATTGTGTTCCTTTCAGTTAAAGTTTGGAAGTGGGGGAGACTTGGTTCCTCGTGGAGGTCGTTGGAATTTCAACAACAAGGCAATGAGTTCTTTATATTTAAATATGTTAAGATTATGTTTTATAAATACGTAAATTTTCGATAGTTGGTTTTAACAGTTAAGTATTTGGTTGCAGACATTTGTTGAGCCCGCGAAGAAGATTACATGTTGGGCAATTGTGAACTTTTCTGCACGCTGCAACATCGATGGCCTACGTATAAATTCATGTTGTATTTTCGAGTTATTAACTCAACTGGCATTACAATCAGCACTACATTCACCCAAGTTGAGGGCCGGATTTTGGATCCACCAAAGGTGTAATATTAATTCACAAATTTCTCATTTTTTGTATAAATAATTTCTCATAGTACTCATTGTGTTCCTTTCAGTTAAAGTTTGGAAGTGGGGGAGACTTGGTTCCTCGTGGAGGTCGTTGGAATTTCAACAACAAGGCAATGAGTTCTTTATATTTAAATATGTTAAGATTATGTTTTATAAATACGTAAATTTTCGATAGTTGGTTTTAACAGTTAAGTATTTGGTTGCAGACATTTGTTAAGCCCGCGAAGAAGATTACATGTTGGGCAATTGTGAACTTTTCTGCACGCTGCAACATCGATGGCCTACGTAGAGATCTACGGAGGTGTTCTGAAGCAAAAGGAATGGTAAATATCAAATCTTTGTGGCACATTTAATCTATACGTAACAAATACACAAGATTAACATTATGAGTGATACTTGCAGGATCTTGAAGACGCGTATGATGTAATTGAAGAGAGTCCTCAATTTAGGCGTGCTTCTGCAACAGTTTGTGTAGACAAGATGGTTGAAAATATGCGGAAAGCACTTCAATTTGAGTGGTATTACCAGTCCCCCAGTTTCAAGCGTGTCAGCTGCTTCAGTTATTACATGTTGGGCAATTGTGAACTTTTCTGCACGCTGCAACATCGATGGCCTACGTAGAGATCTACGGAGGTGTTCTGAAGCAAAAGGAATGGTAAATATCAAATCTTTGTGGCACATTTAATCTATACGTAACAAATACACAATATTAACGTTATGAGTGATACTTGCAGGATCTTGAAGACGCGTATGATGTAATTGAAGAGAGTCCTCAATTTAGGCGTGCTTCTGCAACAGTTTGTGTAGACAAGATGGTTGAAAATATGCGGAAAGCACTTCAATTCGAGTGGTATTCCCAGTCCCCCAGTATCAAGCGTGTCAGCTGCTTCAGTTATTCCATATTTGCAATCCCTTTTGCACCATAATAATACGCAACGCGTACGTGTCTGATTATTTAGATTCTATATTATTACCATACATTTCCTGTCTGAGCTGACACTTCTCTATATTGTTACGATCTGGTTAATTTGGGATTGGGGTTCAGTGATTTTTTATAGTTGGTTTCAATTGAAACTGATCTAATGTTATTTAACACATGGTGTTTATATTTCTTTTTGTTGCTTCTAAAATGCTTGGATTTTCATGTATTCTATTTGTTTTGCTGCAGGGTAGATGATTCGGCTATTAAGTAATGCATTAGGTACAAGTTCATTAAAGCATGTTGAATTTTTGGGCTGCTTGTGTGGAGACTCGATGAGCATGGGTGGCCCGACATCAACAACAGGCGCCAGCTAGGGTTCCGACCACCCGGTAAGTGCAGTTTCATCCAAAAATCGTTACCGATTAAAACGAACTATCACTTAAAAAAGAGAAATTAAAATAAGATTTCTTAATTTAAATGTAATTTTATTATATACATTTCTGTTTTTTAGTTTGCCGGATGTATATAAGTACGTGTTCGTTCGTCAAGGAAATGAACGTGTTCGTGTTCGTTTGTGTACATGCCTCTGTTCGCGTTCGTTCGGTTCATTTACAGGCCTATTTATACGTCTCGTAATGCAGCCATGGATGCCATAAACCTTCTATACCTGTGTTCAATGGTTTTTTTTCCGGCTCATATTGTTCTATTAGTATTTATCGTTTACCTCTTTTGTTGGCAGTTGTTGGATCTTCCTGGTATTATTGAAGGTGCTAAGGATGGAAAGGGTAGAGGAAGGCAGGTAATCTGTGAACGCGATTCTTTAGCTTATTTGCAAATTATCAAATCAAACTCTATAATTATGCATGAACCCTGTTGCTAGGACGATTTTATTTCATTTCTGAAAGTTCTGGACTATCATTAACATATTGTTAGTAGTGTTTGGTTTTTTTATATTCTGTAACAAGGACTGTTCTTGCCCTTTAGGTTATCAGCACCGCCAGGACATGCAACTGTATCCTGATTGTACTGGACGCAATAAAGCCAATAACACACAAACGTCTGATCGAAAAAGAGCTTGAAGGGTTTGGCATTCGGTAAGTTCATTTTTTTTTTGAAAGGAAATTGTATAATTTCAATTAACATCTTAATTTTTTGAGTAAAGATTTAAAAGGATTTTATGCATTGAAAATATACAAATGAGGGTATTAACCAATAAGATTAGGAGTGAGAAATTATAGAGTGACCATTCAGAGAGCTTGCTTTTTGCATGCAACGAGACTTACTTTTACATGCAGCCATAAAGCAAACACCATTCAGAGAGCTTGCTTTTTGCATGCAGCCCTAAACCAATAACTATTCAGAGTTGTTTGACATGGAGCATGCTTGGAAGTCTATAAATTCAACATCAAGCTCAACACTCTACAAGCACTCAACTGAGATGAATTAAACCTTCAAATTGTAAGTTTTATCTCAGTTGAACTAAATATTACATCAATTAAACCTTCAAAACATCAACCTAACAACTATTTTACGTGTCGAAATTTGGTACAGTAGAGGAGAAGATACAAGAAAGTCTTGAGCGAACGGATGTATTGGTAAAACAGGAAGAGATACAAGAGACTCCCCGTATTTTTTTTTTTAGCGTTTTTTCCAGCTACTTGCCTGTTTTGTACTCTTCTTGTTTTTAATTACATCTACTTCCTTGTTTTGTACTCTTCTTGTAGATAGATAACGCTGAAGCTACATCTAAAAAAATTTACCCGAGTATATCACCAAAGAATCGATAGTTGTTTTTAATATACATATCCAAAGGACTTCTTAAAGTCCATAAAAATTTCCTTAAAACACCCCTAAAGCATGCTGTACAAGTCTTTTAAGCACCATTGAACTTCAGTTTCCAATTATACCCTTTCCTCAAACTAAACACGCGGACACAACTAGGGTTTCTCTCATCCTTTCATTTTGTCCGCCTCTCATCCTCTGCTCTCTCTCTCTGGCGATTTAGGGTTTCTGCGTATCATTCACATCCGCCCCCATTGTTCTCTCTCTCTACATTCATGGCGATTTCACCTCTTCTCTTCCTTCTCTCTCTCAAATCCCATGTGAATCAGATCTGGATCTGCTCCCTCTCTCTCGATTCATCCGTAAATCATCGAAGCATCGAAGGAAAACATCAGATCCGGAAATCAAACATCACCACCGTCCCCAGTCCTCACCAGCAAGATCAGATGTCGTTGTGAAATCCGTCGAAGATTAGCACTCGGCGACTACAGCTCTAAATTAGATCGAAATAGCATGGAACCACGAAGGTAGCCTTTAAACCCTAAAATGTCTTACCAGAGAGGCTCGATTCCCTTTCGTTGTTCGTCTAATTTGAAGAAGGTCCCATTTGCTACTGCTCATTTTTCTGAAATTTTGGTTCAGATCTGATGCTTTTATGCTTCAGGTTTCTTTTAAGTTTCATGATTTTTGTATAAATTCATGTTGTATTTTCGAGTTTTATTTGTAGCTTTAATTTTCAGTTTCTATCAATTTTGTTATGCAAATGTGTTGTTAAAACAGCTTGTCATGATTTGCAATGAGTGACTTGACTGCGAATCAATATAAATTCTTTTGAAAAATAGTAATACTGGTTTGCATCTCAGTTGTTTGAATCAGTAGCAACCCTGAGGTAAGATCTAACACCTTAGGTCATTTGTCCAATAGCATATCCTAACTCCGTCAATGAGCATCACTTGTTGAGAAATCCCGTTTACATTCCACTCGAGGTAATTCATTTAGATGTTAAAACCAATCTTACAAATAAATTCTAATTTTATTTTACTCTTTATTTTGTTTACAATTGTGTGAGTTGTCGAACTTACAAAGAACATCACTTGTTGAGAAATCCCGACAAAAGCCACGAGAGCGGATGAATGCTTTGATGGGTGTAAGCTTTTTTCATAACATAATGAAATGATACTGCAAATCAAGAACATTAAATGGTAAATAACGTTCTTCATTTAACTATGCAGGCGTTAAAGCAAAGTAACTACGGTGCGGATCCTGTTATTAACTCAACTGGCATTACAATCAGCACTACATTCACCCAAGTTGAGGGCCGGATTTTGGATCCACCAAAGGTGTAATATTAATTCACAAATTTCTCATTTTTTGTATAAATAATTTCTCATAGTACTCATTGTGTTCCTTTCAGTTAAAGTTTGGAAGTGGGGGAGACTTGGTTCCTCGTGGAGGTCGTTGGAATTTCAACAACAAGGCAATGAGTTCTTTATATTTAAATATGTTAAGATTATGTTTTATAAATACGTAAATTTTCGATAGTTGGTTTTAACAGTTAAGTATTTGGTTGCAGACATTTGTTGAGCCCGCGAAGAAGATTACATGTTGGGCAATTGTGAACTTTTCTGCACGCTGCAACATCGATGGCCTACGTATAAATTCATGTTGTATTTTCGAGTTATTAACTCAACTGGCATTACAATCAGCACTACATTCACCCAAGTTGAGGGCCGGATTTTGGATCCACTAAAGGTGTAATATTAATTCACAAATTTCTCATTTTTTGTATAAATAATTTCTCATAGTACTCATTGTGTTCCTTTCAGTTAAAGTTTGGAAGTGGGGGAGACTTGGTTCCTCGTGGAGGTCGTTGGAATTTCAACAACAAGGCAATGAGTTCTTTATATTTAAATATGTTAAGATTATGTTTTATAAATACGTAAATTTTCGATAGTTGGTTTTAACAGTTAAGTATTTGGTTGCAGACATTTGTTGAGCCCGCGAAGAAGATTACATGTTGGGCAATTGTGAACTTTTCTGCACGCTGCAACATCGATGGCCTACGTAGAGATCTACGGAGGTGTTCTGAAGCAAAAGGAATGGTAAATATCAAATCTTTGTGGCACATTTAATCTATACGTAACAAATACACAAGATTAACGTTATGAGTGATACTTGCAGGATCTTGAAGACGCGTATGATGTAATTGAAGAGAGTCCTCAATTTAGGCGTGCTTCTGCAACAGTTTGTGTAGACAAGATGGTTGAAAATATGCAGAAAGCACTTCAATTCGAGTGGTATTACCAGTCCCCCAGTATCAAGCGTGTCAGCTGCTTCAGTTATTACATGTTGGGCAATTGTGAACTTTTCTGCACGCTGCAACATCGATGGCCTACGTAGAGATCTACGGAGGTGTTCTGAAGCAAAAGGAATGGTAAATATCAAATCTTTGTGGCACATTTAATCTATACGTAACAAATACACAAGATTAACATTATGAGTGATACTTGCAGGATCTTGAAGACGCGTATGATGTAATTGAAGAGAGTCCTCAATTTAGGCGTGCTTCTGCAACAGTTTGTGTAGACAAGATGGTTGAAAATATGCGGAAAGCACTTCAATTTGAGTGGTATTACCAGTCCCCCAGTTTCAAGCGTGTCAGCTGCTTCAGTTATTACATGTTGGGCAATTGTGAACTTTTCTGCACGCTGCAACATCGATGGCCTACGTAGAGATCTACGGAGGTGTTCTGAAGCAAAAGGAATGGTAAATATCAAATCTTTGTGGCACATTTAATCTATACGTAACAAATACACAAGATTAACGTTATGAGTGATACTTGCAGGATCTTGAAGACGCGTATGATGTAATTGAAGAGAGTCCTCAATTTAGGCGTGCTTCTGCAACAGTTTGTGTAGACAAGATGGTTGAAAATATGCGGAAAGCACTTCAATTCGAGTGGTATTCCCAGTCCCCCAGTATCAAGCGTGTCAGCTGCTTCAGTTATTCCATATTTGCAATCCCTTTTGCACCATAATAATACGCAACGCGTACGTGTCTGATTATTTAGATTCTATATTATTACCATACATTTCCTGTCTGAGCTGACACTTCTCTATATTGTTACGATCTGGTTAATTTGGGATTGGGGTTCAGTGATTTTTTATAGTTGGTTTCAATTGAAACTGATCTAATGTTATTTTACACATGGTGTTTATATTTCTTTTTGTTGCTTCTAAAATGCTTGGATTTTCATGTATTCTATTTGTTTTGCTGCAGGGTAGATGATTCGGCTATTAAGTAATGCATTAGGTACAAGTTCATTAAAGCATGTTGAATTTTTGGGCTGCTTGTGTGGAGACTCGATGAGCATGGGTGGCCCGACATCAACAACAGGCGCCAGCTAGGGTTCCGACCACCCGGTAAGTGCAGTTTCATCCAAAAATCGTTACCGATTAAAACGAACTATCACTTAAAAAAGAGAAATTAAAATAAGATTTCTTAATTTAAATGTAATTTTATTATATACATTTCTGTTTTTTAGTTTGCCGGATGTATATAAGTACGTGTTCGTTCGTCAAGGAAATGAACGTGTTCGTGTTCGTTTGTGTACATGCCTCTGTTCGCGTTCGTTCGGTTCATTTACAGGCCTATTTATACGTCTCGTAATGCAGCCATGGATGCCATAAACCTTCTATACCTGTGTTCAATGGTTTTTTTTTCCGGCTCATATTGTTCTATTAGTATTTATCGTTTACCTCTTTTGTTGGCAGTTGTTGGATCTTCCTGGTATTATTGAAGGTGCTAAGGATGGAAAGGGTAGAGGAAGGCAGGTAATCTGTGAACGCGATTCTTTAGCTTATTTGCAAATTATCAAATCAAACTCTATAATTATGCATGAACCCTGTTGCTAGGACGATTTTATTTCATTTCTGAAAGTTCTGGACTATCATTAACATATTGTTAGTAGTGTTTGGTTTTTTTATATTCTGTAACAAGGACTGTTCTTGCCCTTTAGGTTATTAGCACCGCCAGGACATGCAACTGTATCCTGATTGTGCTGGACGCAATAAAGCCAATAACACACAAACGTCTGATCGAAAAAGAGCTTGAAGGGTTTGGCATTCGGTAAGTTCATTTTTTTTTTTGAAAGGAAATTGTATAATTTCAATTAACATCTTAATTTTTTGAGTAAAGATTTAAAAGGATTTTATGCATTGAAAATATACAAATGAGGGTATTAACCAATAAGATTAGGAGTGAGAAATTATAGAGTGACCATTCAGAGAGCTTGCTTTTTGCATGCAACGAGACTTACTTTTACATGCAGCCATAAAGCAAACACCATTCAGAGAGCTTGCTTTTTGCATGCAGCCCTAAACCAATAACTATTCAGAGTTGTTTGACATGGAGCATGCTTGGAAGTCTATAAATTCAACATCAAGCTCAACACTCTACAAGCACTCAACTGAGATGAATTAAACCTTCAAATTGTAAGTTTTATCTCAGTTGAACTAAATATTACATCAATTAAACCTTCAAAACATCAACCTAACAACTATTTTACGTGTCGAAATTTGGTACAGTAGAGGAGAAGATACAAGAAAGTCTTGAGCGAACGGATGTATTGGTAAAACAGGAAGAGATACAAGAGACTCCCCGTATTTTTTTTTTTAGCGTTTTTTCCAGCTACTTGCCTGTTTTGTACTCTTCTTGTTTTTAATTACATCTACTTCCTTGTTTTGTACTCTTCTTGTAGATAGATAACGCTGAAGCTACATCTAAAAAAATTTACCCGAGTATATCACCAAAGAATCGATAAACTAACAGAAAAACCAGTGCGAACATATCACAAATAAGAAACTAACTTAAGTACTATACAATATATCACGAGACGACGGATAAACTAGCGGTAAACGAGTACCCTATTGTAAATCGCCACTCCCGCCGCATCGCGCGGGTAAACGGCTAGTATATATATATATATATATATAGGGAGCCGCTAAAATAGGAACCATCCCCAGTTGTAAGAACCGCGAGAACCACTCTCAACCAATCAGAACAAAGGGTATTTTAGTCATTTCCTTCAAATGTCTAATCTATCTCTCTCTCCAATTAATGTTATATGACTTTCTTCTCCTCTTTAATATATTCTCCCTTTCTCTCTCTTTTCATTTATACAAGATCTGAGCTTTTGAAAGTTCCACATCTTCTCTCTGTTCTTCATCTGTGATGAAGATGAAGATGAAAATTTCCCCTCTCCATCGCACACCCCCTGATATCTCCCCCTTCTTCACCCCCGATGTACTCGTCGCCGACATCACCCACCCATGTTTCTCTCTCTCTCTCTCACTCGTTCACCACCAGCATCACCCACCCCTGTTTCACACTCGTTGTAGAGAGAGTCCGAGGAGAGAGAAAGAGGACGTCGGCGGTGGCGTTGCAGCGGCGGCGGTGGCGTTGCAGCTCCGGCTGAGAAAGAGGACGGCGGTGGTGGGATGCCTTTGAAGGGTGTTTCTCTCTCTAGTAAGATATGCTCTCTCTCTCGTCTCTCTCTCACCGAGGAGAGAGAAAGATTATGCTGGATGTTTTTATTAGATATGCTTTTTGGTAGAGATGCTTGATGGGTCTGAAGATTATGTTTGTTTGATTTTGTTTGCTTGATGGGTCTGAAGATTATATTTGTTTGATTTTGTTTGCTGGGTTTTCCTTTGATTTTGGTATTCTATATGAAATGGGTGTTGGATGATTTTATCAGAGATGCTTTTTGTGTGCTTCTGTTGGCCGGCTTCGATGTCGACTGTTTTTACAGGTGACCAATTTTGCAAGCGGGTGCCGATGGTGCCCCGTGGTACCCGCTGGTGCCGGTGGTGCCCCGTTGTGCCGACTGAAACTTTTTTTTGCCGACAATTGATATTGATGATGGCGTTCTTGGCAATGATGATGCAAAAAAAAAACGTAGATTTTGATGACGATGGTGCGGCAAGGACGGCGGAGGGTAGGTTTTTGAACCTGCAACCCCACTTTTGCAGCCTTTTGATTATCGGATAATCTGAGCCAAAACCCTTTTTTTTTTGCGAGATACACTTTGTTTTGATGTTGTTGGTTTTTTATTTTCCCCCCTAGTCGATGATGATAACAATATATCTGAGACACCTCCAGAGTTTGCGATTTCTGGGTGCGTTCGTTTTTGCTTAAAAAAGTTTTTGTAAAAAAAAAATTAAACCGTAAACTTTTTAACGTAAAATGTAAACTTTTTAACGTAAAACGTAAAAACGTTAAACGTAAAACGTTAAAAGGTTTACGCAACACGTAAAAAGTTTTACGCAACACGTAAAATTTTTTACGTAAAACGTAAAAACGCAAAAAGTTTACGTAAAACGTGAAAAAATCGGCGCATTAAAAAACGTGGAAAAAATGGCGCATTAAAAAAAACGACGCTTGAAAAAACGGCGCGTTAAAAAACGTCGAAAAAAACAACGCGTAAATAACGTGTAAAAACGGCGCGTTAAAAAACGTGTAAAAATGTCGCGTTAAAAAAACGCCGATTGAGAAAAACGGCGCCTTAAAAAATGGCGCGTTATAAAAACGGTGCGCTAAAAAACTCGGTGTGCAAAAACCGGCGCGTAAAAGTTTTTGTCTTGTTAAAAAATTTTGAATTTAAAAATGTTTTTCATAAAAAAAATTCTTTTTAAAAAATAAAAAGTAATATAATAAAACAAAAAAGTAATAAAAAAATAATAAAGACAAAAAGATAAAATAGAGTAATTTTACTATACTACCCTTTTGAATTAAAATATTAAAGACATAATAAGACAAAATCTATTTAATATTAATTTTAGTTACTTTCAATCTCATCCATCCATCTTATTGATCTAAAGGCTAGAAAGTGGTTCTCTCAGTTCTTACAACTGGAGGTGGTTTTCATTTTAGCGGTCCCCTATATATATATATATAGGGAGAAGATCATGCGAGAACCACCTCTTATTGCGAGAACCGCGAGAACCAATGTGAACACAACAAAAAATGCCTAAAAATAGCTAAAAATCACAAAAAAAAAAAAAATTTTTGAATTTTTCAATATTTTTTATAAAAAAAATCGCTACTTTTTGAAGCAAAAAAAAAAAAAATTTAATTATTTTTAAAAAAAATTTTTTTTTTTGCTTCTAAAAGTAGCGATTTTAACATAAAAAATATTAAAAAATTCAAAAAAAAAAATTTAGATTTTTTTTTGATTTTTTTAGATTTTTTTTGGTTTTTTGGGGTTTAGTTTTTAGCATTTTAGCTTGGGGGGGGGTTAGGTTTTAGTTTTTAGCATTTAGCTTGGGGGGGGGGGGGGAGTTTAGGTTTTTTTTTTTGGTGGGGGGGGGGGGGGGGTGGGGGTTAGGTTTTGGGGGGGGGTGGGGGTTAGGTTTTTTTAGGTTTTTTTTAGGGTTTTTTAGCTATTTTAGGTTGTGGTCACATTGGTTCTCGCGGTTCTCACAATAAAGGTGGTTCTCGCATGAGCTCCTCCCTATATATATATATTCAACAAACCTTCTTCTTCCCCCACACCATCACCTCCACCCTCACAAACCCTCACCACCACCACCACCACCACCACTTTTACAAACTACCACCACTACCGTAAGAGTCAACTATACAGCCCCAATTTCAAAACAGATACAATCTTATCTAATAAGACTAATATTATTAAGATCTTAAAAATAATTAATATGAACATAAAAATTAATAAAATTAAGAACATTGGTGGTCAAAAGTTCCAACGTTTAGGTAGTGGTTGTAGAGGAGGATAATACTTCGCCGGAGCTTAACTTCTTTTTTACAACAAACAAACAATCAAAACTGCACCAATTGCAATCCCAACCACAACCCCAGTTGAAATTCCCAATGAGTTGTCTGGTGGTGTAGCCGGGGAACGGGAGGAAACCCTTGGTGGTGGTGACGACTACTGAGGTTACAAGTGGTGGTAACGGAGGCAACCAGTGGTGGTGAAGGTGGTTGCAGGTGGTGGTTGTGGTGAAGGTGGTTGCAGGTGGTGGTGGTAGTGGTTTGTGAAAGTGGTAGTGATAGTTTGTGAAGGTGGTGGTGGTTTTGAAGGCAGAGGTGGTGGTGGCTAATAATTGAAGAAGAAGTGAGGGTGGTGGTGAGGCCCACATGGATTTAGTATTACGTTTTTTAGGAATATTGGATTTTAATAATCCTAATTATTCGTCGTTGACAGCCAACAGTACCAACTTAAAAAATAACCACTGGTAGTCTGTACTGTTAGCATATTGGCCACCAAACATATTAGTATCAGTTATGTACTTATTGAAAGTTGAGGACATATTGTGCAAAATCTGCAAACCGTAGGGATCAACTAAACATTTAACTCAACAAAAGTATTTCGTATCAACTGTAAATAGCCTTAGGTACGAAAAGGTATACCCTAGAGACAATAGAAAATGTTAACTTACAATTGATAAATAACCCTAGTTATATTTCATATAATTTTAAATAGCCTTGAGATACAAAAAGGTATACCCTAGAGACAATATATGTTAAGTTACACTTGATCCTTGAGGTACAAAAAGGTATAACCTAGAGACAATAGAAGATGTTAAGTTACACTTAATAAGTAACCCTAGTTATATTTCGTATAATTGTAAATAGCCTTGAGGTACAAAAAGGTATACATTGATAAGTAACCCTAGTTATACATATTGTTGGTGTCGAATTAAAATAACCCTAGTTATACATATTGTTGGTGTCGAATTGTAGTCGATAACTAGTGTTATATGGAGTTAGTGGATGAATTTACTAGGGATGGGATTGTAGCTACATTTTTAAATATTAAAACTAAAATGGTAGTTTGTGAATTGAGCTATTACTTAGGATTAACTTTTATAAAAATTGTGTTATTTTATATATTTTTAAATGCAACTCTACAATGATGTCTTAATTAATACATCGAAATAGAACTAAGGTAAATGAGCAACAAACTACGTCGTTAGCTTTTTTGTTATATAGTAAGACTAAGTCCTTTAAAAACTATATTCATATATCTTAGATCATAATCATGGTCGCTATGATGGTGTGCGGAGAGGACTTCCGCACAAGGTCAGTGATTTCAAGGGGCGCTGGATTATTTTAAAAAAATTCGATATATATATGTTTTTTTTTAAATGTAAACACATACCAATTCCAATATAGGCCCATTATCAAATACTTTTTAATGGTTTATAATTTAGCCCACTGCATATTAGGTTTATTGGCCCAATACTAATATGATTTTAATAAAAATTATAACACATTTCGGTATATATATGTTATTTAAAAAAAAATTGTAAACACATACCAATTCCAACATAAATCCATTATCAAATATTTTTTAATAGTTTATAATTAGCCCACTACACATTAGGTTTATTGGCCCAATACCAATATGATTTTAATAAAAATTATAACACATTTTGATATATATGTTATTTTTTTTTATTTTTTTTGAATTGTGAACACATACCAATTCCAATATAGGCTCATTATAAAATATTTTTTAATGGTTTATAATTTAGCCCATTACACATTAAGTTTATTGGCCCAATACTAATATAATTTTAATAAAAATGATAACACACAACAGCAATTTCATTGATTCCTGGAATCTGAAAGGGCGAGACGAACAAACTCATCAGAGTAACGAATAGCGAACATAATCACTTCATCAGAACGGCACTGAATCGCTGATGTTTTGGTCAAAAATTACCGAAGCAATTAAGTGATCAAATTAGTTAAGTGAGGTAGTGTGCTAGAAATGTGTGTTGAAAATATGCTAGTTAAGTTATTTGCAAAAAACAGTTTCAGGATACGGCTCAGGATATAGAGCTGTATCTATGATCAAACAATGAGCAAAAATGTAAAGGATGACACAGGATATACGAGGAAAGCCCTTGATCAATCTAGATCGCCGGCACAAAACCTCGGGAGCTGACAATCGCAGCTGCCTTGTTCTTCTATTACTTCAAATATCAGGATACAGTGCAGGATATGATGCGGATCAACTAGGTGTTACAATGTAATTTGAGTACAAGTGTTTGAGTGTAGTGATTGTTTGCAATTGGAGAGTAAAAGTGTGCGTAATGGTGTGTGCCTTAATCTGATCCGATCACTCTATTTATAGTAAAGCTAAAATAACTAACTATCCTATCAAACCGGGATGCTTCGAGTATTTCGGGTTCAACGTCTTCAATCTAACTGATTTGCCCGAGCCTTGGGGGGAAGAAGTCTTCTTGAACGTTGGAGACTTGCACCTCCTAATCTGCACGTGATTAATTCAGTTAATACCAGGATATCGTACCAGGATGTAACCTATATCCTGATCCGGTATCCTGATCACAAATAAACAATCAAAGTCAGAATATTAGTCAGGATATATACGCAGAAAATGACCCATAACAATTGTCCCCAAATATATCTGTTGGTATACCAATCCAACGGATATATTTCAAAACTTTATCTCACGAATCGAGGTTATTAAATTGAAACGACGGTCAATATAGCACTATGTAACTTCCAACGCGCTTTTCGCTCGATGGATATCCATTACGCCCCTATATCTTCTCTCTTCTTGTTTGATAACCAGATATCATCAACAGAATCTCCAGGTAATCACTCATCCCTTCCTCATTTCCTGTTAATTTTATTTTTTCTCCAATGGCCACTAGAGTCCATTCTCAAACTGGTGAATCGTCGGACTCCTTCGTTCAGCAAAATCTTATAAAAAATCCTGAGAAGGAGATCTACGCTTTTGACAACGCAGACATTGCGGCGTTGAGAGCCTCCGGCGCGTTCCCCGATGGCACGATTTTTAGACCATTCGATCGATCAATTCGATCAGATGTTTCTTCTGCCGATTGGGTCTGTTTTCCGGCATACCCTTTCTCGCTAGGTCTTCGGTATCCATTTCCTGAGTTCATGATGCAATTATTTCGAACTACTGGTATTTCCTTTGCCCAAACCATGCCCATGGTTTGGAGAGTATTGATCGTGCTCAACCAAATCAAAAACCTTCACTATCCCGACCTCTGCATCGAGGATATGCCGATTGCTTACCGCCTCCGATCACACGGTTCCAATCGGTTCTTGCTTTTTTCAACTTCCAGCAAACCCCTTATACTTAAGGCCACCAAAAACGAGGATGGATGGCAACGCAAGTTCTTCTTCATCAAACAAGACTCCATCTATGAGGGTGCTAGTCTTCCGGTGGAGTGGTTAACCACCGGTAGGATCATGAATATCCCCATGTGCTTCTAGACTTTCATCCTGTGCTAATATCTTCTTATTTGATCTTTTTGCAGTTAACTTTAAGGAAGTAGCTCCCCCTACTGCGGAATCAGAAAAAAGAATCAAAGTAGTTTACCAGTTACCGGCAAGTGACATGAGTTTTACCACACACATCCCAAGTTCCAGTCAATATTCATCATCTGAAATGTCTGGTAAGAGTTACTTTGGAAATGACTGATTAGTGTAATATAATATAATGAAGAGTAATAAGGATGTAGGACTTTTCCCTTTATGCAGCACCAGCCAAGATCCCTGAGGTTTTCGACCTTGATGAGCTGGACAGTTATTCCGATCACGTCCAGGTCAAGAAGGAGCCCAGTCCCAAGGCCACAGCCTCATCCAAGCCCAGCAGCTCCGAGGCCATCATCATTCCCAAGCCTTCGCCAGCTACTAAGCCCCGGAGTTCAAGTTCTCGCAAAAGGAAAGAGCCTGACTCACCTGCCATCTCTGATACGTTCCCCTATGAGAATCATGGATTCATTGAGGCAAGCGGATTCATGACTTCTTTTCTTAACCAGGTTAGTATCCTTAAGCTATATCCTGCACCTCATGCTGGTTATAAGTGTTTATTAAAACCAATACCTGTTCTCTTATTTTGCAGGGTCTCGAACGTCTGGTTCATTTATATCAAGAATCCTGTGGGCTCAAAAAGACGCTCGAATCCAAGTTGAAGAAAGCCGAGGTCACCATCTCCGATCAGGGCATGATTGCAGCCGCCAAATCTCGGCATTACGAGGATAAGTTCAAGGCTATGACCCAAGAACACCAGGCCGCCCTCAACAAAGCCGCTCTTGAGGCCCAAGCCGATCTTGACGCTGCCCATGCTCAACACGAACGGGATATGATCAGCTACCAGGAAGGCCTTAAAAGTTCCGTCGTTACTTCCCTTCTCCAGGCCAGGCTAAAGATGGCCCACGAAGCCAAGGCATTGGGATTCGAATGCCCTTCTTGGGATGTCAATGCCTAGGAGGCAAAGCTAAAGAGTCTCGGCAGCAATCCTGTTAAACCCGCAGCTGAAGGATCTTCAAAGGCGGTTGAAAAACCAACTGGTGCTGAGAGGGATGTTCAAGTTGATCCTGAGACGGATGCTGTCGAAAATGCCATGAACGAAGAAGGCGCTGCCTCCTAAAACTTATTTCCCTTAAATTTGAGAGTTACGTTTGTTTGAACAATTTTATTTTTTGTCCTTTGAACAATTTTATTTCCTTGAACTAAAACAATTTGATAACCAAAGGTGGATGGGTCCTAGGTTTTAGGACGAAGCCTTTGGTTATCGGCTAGTATCGTCTATTTTAAATAATACCACCTTTTGACCTATTTGCTGTTCTTTTTTAATTTTTTGTCATGCATTACTTAGTTTAGATTTTAGCTTTGCAAAATCAGTGCAATTATTTTTTGAAAATATCCTGGTCAATATACTCAGTGGTATCCTACGAAGACTTTCGTCAAATAGGACTTCTCAAAACCCAAACAATTTAGACAAAGTTTCTAAAGATAGTTTATGTTTCGATAACACTTGTTTGACCAGAGTACTAATTTTCAACCCAAGTATTATTTCCCAACTATTCAAATTAAATATCCTGAAACATATCCCGAAAACACATTTTGAGAACATATCCTAAAGATATATCCTTATCAGGATATTTGAGCCTTAAACACAGTTTCAAAAGTTTAAACAACTTATGTAAGGTTCACAAAGGAAAGATCATACCAGGAATAGAGTGTAACCCTAGTATCGAACTTCAACCCTTTTGCAACTTCTTCAACTAAGATGTCCCCAGTCCGAGATACTTAGTACACTAGGCTTGAGTTTGATTCTTTGAGTCTTACACAATCACCTTGGGAGGAATGTCCCCTGTGCATAAAGTCTTCAAACACTTAGAAATTTTTTTAATTCAAGTTCTAACTGTTTGGACAGTTCTTGTGTTACTGGGGTAAAACCCAAAAACATACTGGAGATAAAATCCTTAGTATCTTGGGGAAAATCCCAAATTTTCATGCGCTACAGGCGGGAGTGTATAAACTCCAAGACTTAGAAAGGTGATAACCTTTAAACCTTAGAGAGTACGAAAATACCCTTCCGTGAGAGAGGGTGATCAATCCTCGTATACCTTGAGAATTCAGGATATAGCCAACAGTGACGAAATTGTCAGCCACTTTTACATGAACTGGTCCCGCCACCTTGAACTATCCCTGGATAACTTGCGCTCCAGGCGGGGTGTTTAAACCCAATTCGAGAGAAAGGTGAATACCTTTAAGCATGTGAAGGGATCAGGATCCCTTAAACGTGAGAGAGGGGGCCAATCCTCTAATCTTTCGAAGTATCCTGAATGTATATCCTGGAGCTATATCCCGAAGCATATACTGCAAAACAACTGTAAGCTAAGGTGGGTGTTAGCCTGGCTAACACCCCTCCGATGCTTAAGTCAGTAATGGGTTCAAAACAATAAATAATATAAAATTTAATAAAAGAGATAGAATCCATACCATGCTGAGTTAGAATTTAAATTCCAAACTCACTTAAAATAGAGCTTTAGATGTATAGCATTCCAGGATCTTGGTAGCATATCCCCCTCCGTATTCTTGAGTCGGTATGCTCCTTTTCCTGATTCTAATTCAATCTCATAGGGTCCTTCCCATTTTGGAGCCAACTTTCCATCAGCAGGATTAGTAGTATTCTGAAAAGCCTTCCTCAATACCCAATCTCCAACCTGGAACCTTCTAGTCCTTATATTCTTGTTATACGCTTTAGATATCCTTTGTTGATATCCCGCCATCCTTAGTCTTGCTGCGTCTCTTGTTTCATCATTAGTATCCAATTCCTGGCATAGGACTTCAGGATTCTGCTCAGGATCCCGGAGGTTGGATCTCGCTGTAGGTATTACCATTTCTGTCGGGATCACCGCTTCTGCTCCAAATACCAAGGAAAACGGGGTTTGGCCAGTTGCACTTTTCACCGTCGTCCTATCAGCCCACAAAACAAAGGGTAGTTCTTCTGCCGATCTTCCTTTTTTAGCCCCTAGTCTCTTTTTCAGGTTGTTGAAAATTATCTTGTTTGAGGATTCTGCTTGTCCATTTGCTTGAGGATGTACCGGTGTGGATGTAATCATTTTGATTCCCCAACTCTTGCAAAAGTCAGTAGTCCTCTTACTTATAAATTGAGATCCATTGTCACAAATTATCTCAGCTGGTACTCCAAACCTAGTTAGGATATTCCTTTTTATGAAGGATACCACTTCTTGATCTCTAACTTGAACGAATGCTTCAGCTTCGACCCACTTAGAGAAATAATCGGTCATTGCCAGCATGAAGACCTTTCCTCCTGGAGCCTTTGGCAATTTTCCTACTATATCCATTCCCCACTTCATGAATGGCCAAGGGGAAGCTATAGGATAAAGTGGCTCGGCCGGCTGATGTAATATATTACTGTGTCTTTGACAAGCATCACATCTTCGAGCGTATTCTGCAGCATCTTTTCTCATCGTCGGCCAATAATATCCTGTTCTTAATGCCTTTGAGAACAACGACCTGCCCCCAGTATGGTTACCACAATCCCCTTCGTGTATATCCTGAAGCACTTCCTTGGTTTTCGGGATCCTCTAAGCACCTCAGATATGGTCCTGCAAGCGATTTCTTATACAAGACATTATTTATAATAGTGAATCGTGATACCTTCATTCTAAAGGCCTTAGGAATCTCATCCTTTGGGATGTGTCCTTCCTTGAGATATCTTATGATTGGAGCCATCCAAGACCTAGGATCCTTCTCATGATACTCATCATCAGGATCCTGAACACTTACTACTTCCTTATCCTGAGGATCCGTCGCAGGATATAGGATATGTAATATTGGTATCCGGGTTCCTTCCGGTATCCTGACTGATGATCCTAGATTTGCCAAGGCATCAGCTTCAGCATTATCCTCTCTTGGTACCTGTTCAAGTGTAAAAATATCGAAATATCCTGCTAATTTTTTGAGAATTTCGAGGTATTCGATTAATTTCTCACCTTTAACTGCATAGGTTCCATTAAAATGATTAGTAATTAACAAAGAATCAACATATACTTGCAAACTCTTGATATTCATACTTTTAGCCAATTCTAATCCCGCAATTAAAGCTTCGTATTCTGCCTCATTATTAGTGGCAGGAAACTCACATCTAATAGCCTGGGGTAATATGTCCCCTTGTGGCGATTTTAGTAGTATACCCAAACCTACACCTCTTACATTAGATGCACCATCAGTATATAGCGTCCAGGATTCTAAATTTTCTCCTAGCTGTTGTACTTCTAAGTCTACTTCATTTTGAATATCACTACTGAAATCAGCCACAAAGTCAGCTAAAGCCTGAGACTTTATGGCATTTCTAGGTTCATATACTAAATCAAAGGCACTTAATTTCACTGACCATTTAGCCATCCTACCTGACATCTCGGGTTTCCTAAGCACATTTTTAACAGGATAGTTGGTTTTAACGTGAATCCTATGTGTTTCATAATAATGTCTAAGTTTTGTTGACGCCATAACTAGGGCTAAAATCAGTTTCTCTAAGTGGGAATACCTAGTTTCAGCATCTAATAAACTTTTGCTAACATAATAAACATGATATTGCTGACCTTCATGATCCTTTACAAGGACAACACTTACTGCATTCCCTGATACCGCAAGATATAGGGATAATGGTTCACCATCCTCAGGCTTCATCAATAGGGGTGCAGTTGAAAGATACTGCTTCAAATCCTACAAGGCTGCTTCATGCTTTGCTCCCCATTCAAACTTCTTATTCTTCTTCAGGATATCATAAAATTCATTGCACTTTTCCGAGGATCTTGATATAAATCTATTCAATGCTGCTACTCGCCCTGTTAACCGTTGAACATCCTTCATATTTGAAGGTGATTTGATATCCAATATAGCTTTAATCTGCTCCGGGCTTGCCCCTATCCCTCTTTTAGTCACCATATATCCTAGAAACTTTCCTGCCCCCACTTCGAAATGCCACTTAGCAGGATTTAGCTTCATGTTATACTGATCCAGGATATCTAATGCTCCCTTGATATCCTGGAGGTGATCCTCAGCCTTTTTAGATTTTACTACCATGTCGTCGATGTACACCTCCATAGTGTCCCCCCAGCTTGTCTTTGAACATCATGTTCACCAATCTTTGATGTGTTGCACATGCATTTTTCAAACCAAAGGGCATAGCAGTGTAGCAATAAATACCTGTTGGTGTCATGAAGGCAGTATCCTCCTGGTCTGAAGGTTCCATTTGGATCTGCTGGAATCCTGAAGATGCATCCATGAAGGTTAACATCTCATGGCCGGCAGTAGCATCCACCATTGAGTCAATATGAGGAAGAGGAAATGGGTCTTTGGGACAAGCTTTGTTTAAGTCTGTGTAGTCTACACAAACTCTCCATTTCCCATTTTTCTTTTGCACTACAACTACATTCGCCAGCCATTTAGGAAACTTCACTTCCCTAATCATCTTGCTCCTTAGTAGTCTTTCAACTTCCTCTTGGATGATCACATTTCGCTCCGGAGCAAACTTCCTTCTCTTTTGTTGGACAGGCTTGAATGATCTGTCAATACCGAGCTTATGTGTTATAATATCCTTGGAAATACCTGTCATATCCTCGTGCTTCCACGCGAATGTTGACATCCTGCATTTCAAAAAATTGGTCAATTGATCTTCAATATCCTGAGGGATATTGGTTCCCACGAGCACCGAGATATCCGGATTATTCTGATCCAGGATCACTTTCTTTACATCCTGTTCTGAAGCCTCCATGATATCCTGGCCTCGAATCTTTAATTGCTATGCTGCACTTGGCTTTGTTGAGGATTTCATCGAAGAAGAATAACACTCATTTGCTTCCTGTTGGTCACTTTCCACTTTGACAACTCCCCAAGGAGTAGGGATCTTGATGCATTGATGGTAGGTTGAAGGAACAGCCTTCATATCATGGATCCAAGGCCTACCTAGTATAATATTATAGCAGGATAGAGAGTCCATGACACAAAAGCGCTGCATTGAGTTGACCCCTTGAATATACACAGGCAACTTTATCTCCCCTACGGTGTTCCTAGCTTCCCCACTGAAACCAACGAGCACAGTGGACTTTGAAGTAATGTCCATCGGAGATACATTCATCCTTTTCAATGTTTCCAGCTGAATTATGTTGACTGAGCTGCCATTATCCACTAATATCCTGCGTACAAAATGGTTAGCAACATATAACGTTATCACTAAGGCATCATGATGGGGATCCTGGACAGTATCCCTGTCATCATTATCGAACGTGATGACTTTGTCAGTTGTGAGGGTTGACATCTTTGTCGGCTTATCTCCCCCTCTCTGCTTTAGCTTCCCTCGCGTGTCTTTTTGCCGCAGAGTATGATGTGCCGCATATGTCGGATCCTCCTGAAATAAAGTTAATTATTTTTGCATCCGCAGGGGGTGATACTGCCCGTTCAGGATCCTTCTCAGGATCCTGACCCTTGTTCTTCTTTCTTCCCAAGAGGTCCTTCAGATATCCCTTACTCAAGAGATAGCTTATTTCTTTTCTTAAAGCGATGCAATCCTCAGTAACATGCCCGAAGTCCTCATGGAAAGCACACCATTTGGACTTGTCCTTCCAATCAGCCTTTTGTTGATTCTTTCGGGGCCATCTTGCTTTGTCTCCTAAACCCTGCATAGCATACATTAATTCAGGTATGTTAACAGAAAAACAATATTCAGACAACTCAGGATACTCCTCAGGATCCTCGTCTTCAACAGCATTCACTTTTTTGCTATCATTTCTGCCATATGGCTTTGAACGATATGGTTTATACGAGGATTCTGATTTCCTGTTGGTTGACTCATAGGTTGTGGACGAATTCATTCTCTCTTGCATCTTTTTATCATCCTCCAGCCGAATGTATCTTAAAGCCCTGTTACGAGCTTCGTCGAGATTCCTGCAGGGATTCATTACAAGATCCTGATAAAATTGAGAATCTTTCTGCAACCCCATCTTGAACGCTTGCATGGTCGTTGCAACATCAAGATGTGGGATATCCAAGGATTCCCGACTAAACTTGTTCACATAATCCCTCAAGGATTCCTGAGGTCCTTGAGTTATCCTGTATAGGTCACTGGTTAATTTCTCAAAACTCCGGCTGCAAGAAAATTGACTATTAAATAAATTAACTAAATGAGCAAAAGAAGTAATCGAGTGAGGAGGAACGTTTAACAGCCATTTTAATGTTGATGCTGTTAAGGTAGAACCGAAACCCTTGCACAAGCATGCTTCTTTGAGGTCTGGAGGGATATGGTTGATTTTCATCCTTTCCCTATACTGGACAATATGCTCCTCAGGATCCGTAGTTCCGTCATAGAGCATCAGAAGATTCAGAGACGTGAACAAGAACAACATCGATCAGAGACGCGAACAAGAACATCGATCAGAAGATTTAGAACTCAAAAGGTTCGTTCGTCGGTTTAGTGTTAGTTTTTAAACTGTTAGTCTGTTAATTGTTGTTAACATCAGAACCATGTTGCCCGTATCCGCGTACGGCGTATCGTATTGAATTGACTATTAAGTATTGTCCTATATTGGTATATCGCGGTAATCTGCAAATAACGATGTAAATTGTATATTAATCATACTAGACAGTTGCTATGAAGAGTTGATCCAGCAATTTGCTATGAAGAATGCAAAGAGGACTACACGAATCATTGGTTAGCTATTAACTTATTAGTTATTAGTTTATTACGGTATGCAATTCATTAGAATACTATGATTTTGTCATTATTATAATTGCATTGTTTATCAAATACCACAATTTTTTGTCATTTTTGTAATTATATTGTTTATCGTTAAAGTATATGGGCACATTTTTCGAGCTCGAACAGGGTACGTGAATTCTCAGAGACGCCACTGATCATAATGGTACTATACATGACTCGTTGAACTCGACTAAGTAGTTCCATGGTCTTAGGCATAAGAAAACCAAAAGTATCAAATGCAAACACTATAAACATGTGTTAGTTGTCAAAACACGCTTTCCCCTTTTTGATCACTTTGCATGAAAGAGCCTTTAAAGTAGCCTGACCCAACACATTCTATCCTTTTCGGTCACTTTGTATGAAGAGCTTATCACTAATTCATAAGTAATTGGTTTTCTTTAAATCTCAAGTGAACCACTGCCTCTTAATGCCAACCTCCCATTAGTCTATTCTTAATGCCTACATCCAATTAGTATACTTTTATCATTTTTTTTCTTTTTTCTTTGAATCTCACAACTTTGCCTTCTCCCATTTATTACCCTACAACAACTACCTGGTTTTTTCTTAACAGTCAATAGAAGTACCAACAGTCGGCCGACCTTCTCATTTTATATATTGAAAGCAGCGGTTGAATTGGGCTATCGTTTCATCACCAGACTCCATAGTGACGATTGAAGTGTCAAAAGGTTGTGGAAATGTCGGACAGAGAAACAAACAAGCGACCGGAGGTCATCAAACAATAACCGAGCTAAACTGAACCGCGTTGTGCTGGCTAGTTTAAAAAGCCATGTTTGAGCCTAATATTAAGCTTGGTATGTAAATTCTGAGCCAAGCAGAGCTGGTTTAGCTTGTAAACTAGGCAAATTTGAGTCGTCCCTGGCTCAACACGATTCAGCTAATTTGACTAATAGCAATATTAAGAAATTCAAATATAGTTCAAAATCGAATAACCAGGCTATGTCGTTAAAAATTCGCAAGTTCAAATTCAAGTCAAAAACCAAATTTGATTCGAATAAAGACCCGAATTTACTGCACTTCAGGTTTTGGGTTTTCGAAGACCAATTAAGTCTGTCAAATCTGTGTTGAGTTGAGGTTGTGTTTTATTTGGATTGAACAAGAAGTAAATGTTTCAAACAAAGCAAAACTAAAATAGGTCAATCCTAAATGTTTCAAACAAGGCAAAAATGAAATAGGTCAATCGGGTTAAAAGCATCCAACATGTGCTGTGGCTTTATAGCCTAGTGACATCTATGTGGTGGGATAAAGCTTTGGGAACAATAGGTCCTGGGTTCGATTCCCACAAGGGAGTTTTCCCCATATTTATTGGGTTTCCTCCCGGTTCCGCTGGTGACACGATGATACTCCCAGTGGTCCATTAGTGATCCAGTTTTGCCGTTCAAAAAAAAGCATCCAAAATGTAATAAATACTTATAAACCTCTTGACTATATTATTAATTTGTCAATATAGATTTTATAATCTTTTAATCAATTCATTATATTTTTTTCTATTTCCATAGAGAAAATGTTGACTGTTCAATCCAACCCAAACAAACCCATTGAGCCTGTACAAAAAGGCTATAACTTTTAAATCATAATGATTTTGACCTATTATCCTACCCAGCCGATCCACCCATTTTGGCACCCCTATGCACAAGGCTCCTAGATGTCAACACAAATACGCCTATTATTGCGCAAAAACAATCTATCAGCACAGTAAAGTAACAGCACACAATTTAGCAAACTCGTGATCAAAATAGTTGTAAAGATAACGAAAGCTAAAAACTAATCTAGACTAGAATATAGTTTTGCCTCGCTAACTTATTAAACCAAATAAGGTCTATTGATACAAATACAAATACAAATACATGCCTTTCATTGCAGCTCAGAAGATGCTATTTTGACCTGCAGCATTTTCATAAATCCAAACTCATCATAAGAAGATAATACGCCATAGACATGAAGACTCTCATCACGGGTTGAATCTTTAGAGGATACAACAGTACATAATGTACACTCATAGCCCTTGTTCACGAGTGTGGCTCATTGTATATCTTGTTATCATCAGCTGAAATGTGAATCGGTTCACGTCATATATAATATGCTGAATATTAACACAAGAAGTCGGGATACTTGGTCACATTATTAGAGTAAAATAAAATAGGGCATAATTTCATACATCCCCTTCAAAACTTTGTATAATATACCGAACAATGAATCATAATATCTAATATGCCAATTTTTAAAATTATGACATTTATACCCTTCCCTTAAAACACATGATCCGGTTCGGCCAATTTTGCAAAAAGCTTTGGGTCGAACCGCTAACTACGGTTTCAAAACGACAAACCAAACCAGCCTGGTTGGGTGGATGGTTTGACGGTTTGAATCAATTTTATTATTTTATTCTTTTAGATAATGATTAGTTTGTACTAACAATTTTAAAATGCTTAAGATGGTTCGTGACTATAAAACATATACAAAACCACATATTCCAAAAATGATTACGATATATAAATAAATAAGTGTCAATGGCCAGTTTGGTTCCAAGTCTCAAACCGGATCAGACCATTATACCCGCCAAACCGCGAAAACCGAACCGTGTGGATTTCAAACCACAGCCAAACCAACAGAGTTGCTTCGGCTTTAGGCAATTCAGTCAATTTCAACAGCATTTGAACGCTTATTGTAAATTGAGTTTTGTGAAACACGTATATATGAAACTTTTAAGCGTTTTTGAATGGGTATATTTGATATCAATTTTTTGAATTGGCTAAAAATAAAACAGTAAATTTACCAGGATGAAAGAATTACCTTGCATGTGGTGGATCTTGTGTCAATGGAAGGGGTAATGGCTTATATGAGATCAATGGTGTGTAATTAAGCTCATAATGTACACTGACGGAACCAAAGATGTTGAATGTTCCAGCACTACTATGGGCAATTTCCGCATCAGAACACTTTTTAAACACCACTCGAGCCCAACCACTCTGCCTATCGACTTCAGTTTCTGACTCCATTAACGGCCCGAACCGTCTAAACATTTTATTTAATTGTATTTCTGAAGGAAAGTAACTTCCATCAGCAAACTTCATCAAAACTTCTGTCGCCAAATTTTGCTGCCTCCTCTTTATAAGCTCTGATTGTTCATTCGCCTCTATTTCATGATTACTACTAAAAAACCGCTTTTTGTTTGATCTGCGCGCCGGTTTCACAGGTGGTTTTTCATGTTCATAAACAACAACATGATGTCCACCTATATTGGGATTCACAAAACTGTGTGCTTTCATTGGATCCTGTGCCGCTACTGTTTCTGCATGCAGCGTTGGTCGTTTCTCTAAACCGTCAGAAATGCAATCAACAGCCTTTCGTTTTTTCGAACCATCATCAGAATATGTTTCATTTATAATTTGTTCAGCTTCCAACAAATGTCCACATAACTGAAACTCGGCAAGCTGGCGGTGCCCTTTAAACCGACCATACGATGATAACTGAGCCTTAGCCATTGTGAGTTCCATTTTATCACTTTCACCATGTGGAACCGTTGCAAGTAGTCTCACATAATCCACAAGTTTATCGGGCTCAAACGAGTTTACACTTGCAGATTTGTCTAAACTTTGTATTCTACTTGATTCTTGCTTGATTCCTGAATTTTCTACAATCTGACATTTAATATTTTCATAGATGTCAGGAGGAATGCAGGAGCACGTGAGTCCTAATTCTACCCGCCTCGACACTTCTACCAAAGCACAATGAACGGCCTTATCAAAATCTTCGGAATGCATGTCTCTTTCTATTTGAGAAAAATATTCCCGAAACGGCTTCAAGGCTGTTGAATCGTTCCAACCAAAAGTTCGGTCTCCAAAATAAGCTACCAAAAAGCAATCTTTTTTGTGATACTTCATTGCGTCTTCTGATGCATCAGAAGGATCAAATATTTGCCCCGGCCACCAGGGATGGCTCCTAACTTTACCCCACACCAGATCTGAAACCGAGAACTCACCTTCACGTTCAGGTGGATGGAAATAATGTGATTGCTTCAATGAAACGTGATTATACTCAAATAACTCTGTTTCTTGCTTTTCAACATTTAGGATATTAGTGGGGTCCGTGTTTTGCTCACCTTCATGCACGGACGGTATTTCATCTTTCCAACCAAGTACTTCATCGATGTCCATCCCTGCATCCTCTCCTCTATCCATCTGAGCTTCTTCATATGAAAACTCTGTATTTGCAGGTAAAACACCATGTGTGCCGTAAGTTTGGGGCTCACCGGTGCTTGGAACTCCTACTGTGGAATCTTGATTTTCTTGAATTTTATCTGTCACATCATTTTCTTTCATGCTCTGATTTTCGACCAAAATCCCACCATCGGTTGAAACTTGCACATGGGAATCCAGTTCCGTATGAGCAGTTGTCACTTCATCAGCTTTACTGCATACAGCAACTTCATCATTTACTATTGTTGCATCGTCTTTACTTGTTGAGTCAACTTCAACTTTCTGGTCAACTTCACATGTTCCTGCATTAACTACCTCAGTCGACAAACTTTGATTATCAGGACAAACCAAACTAAGTTCAACAGAAACACTATCTTGAGCTTCATGTTTCTCTTCCGAACCCTCATCTACAACCACCACATCAACGTCCTCTAATCCAAGACTAGCCATAGTCACTGCATGTGAAATCTTTGATGAACTTAAAGCATCATCTTTTACAGTCTTTTCATCCACCACATGATCTCCGTCAGCCACTTCTTGAACAGAACCTTTTTCTAGATCCTCAGTTTTATCTTTTACAGCAATTTCTTCTTCAGTAACTTGAGGTTCGTCATCCATCTTAGAATCTTCAGATTTTGAAACATTATCTGTTCCAACTTCTATTGATTGTATGTTTTCTTCTTTGCTCATTTGATCAACTTCAGCTTTCTTATCAAAATCTTCAGCAGCATTTTCATCATCCATCTTGGAATCTTCAGACTCCGGAACCTTTGTAGTGCGTACATCGACATTATCTTCACCCATTCCTCTATCAACCACCTCGGCCAACGAACTTTGATTATTAACATCATCTTCAGCTTTATCTTTTCTTACTAAACCCTCCTCTACCACTACAACAACAGATTCGCTCACCTCAACGTCTTCCGGCTCTCTAAACGGTTCAGAAGCCATCTTAGCATCTCCTACCACAGGCCCATTTCCAGGCTTTGTGGAATCGTGAGTCTCAACAGCCAATTTGGAATCACCATTTCCAGATTTTTGAGCACCTTTCGTTGTAGCTTCAACTGTTGACTGAAAACTCTCCTTGTTTGTTTGCTCAACTCCGTCTTCATTCTCTGTGTTTGTAGTGCGTACATCGACATTATCTTCACCCATTCCCCCATCAACCACCTCGGCCAATGAACTTTGATTATTAACATCATCTTCAGCTTTATCTTTTCCGACTACACCCTCCTCTACCACTACCACAAGACCATTTTTGTTATCAACATCATCTCCATCAGCCACAGCCACCACTACAACAGATTCGCTCACCTCAACGTCTTCAGGCTCTCTACTTAACGGTTCAGAATCCATTTTCGAATCCCCTACCACAGGCCCATTTCCAGGCTTCTGATCATCACAATCCACATTCTCTTGAATAACCTCACTACCTAACCGCTCAGACCCATTTCCAGACTTCTGATCATCACCATCCGACACGCTCACAGTCGCCACATTCTCTCCACACTCAGAAACCGTTTTAGAACCTCCAACCACCGACCCAATTCCAGACTTCTTATCATCACAATCCGACTCAGTAACCTCTTTAACTACCTCCACACTCTCCTCACTCACCACCACCTCAACTTTCTCCAAATTTCCAACTCTACTTTCAACCCGATCATCGCTAACTTCTTTAACCACAGCAACATCTTCCATAACCTGATCGGGAGTCACAGTTTCTCTCTCCAAGTCCTCTTTCACATCAGCAGTCACAACATCCACCATCGTATCATCAATTTTCACATCAGTTGAAGTAGAATCAACAGTGACAGTAGACTCCTTAACACTCAACAACATATCATCCGTTTGTTCTTTCATATTTCAGAGTGTAATACGATCAGATCAACTATAATTAGTAGCAATTAACTACGTGTATACCTAGAGATCCAAAATCAAGCAATTAAAACCCTAATTATATATCAGATTTGTTGGTATATGTTGAGTAAGGTAGGAGAAAGAAGTAAAGAAAAACGAAACCCTAGGATCGGAGAGAGTACCGTACCTTATGTAAGCCCTCAGAGAGAGCTGGTTGAGATGGGTTTTTTGAGCTAGGGTTAAAGTTTCTGAATCCAAAGAGAATGTAGTAATCCGGATTTTTAGAATTTGTCTTTTTTTCTTTAAAAGCATTTGGAAAGTGAAAATGTTACTAGTGAGTAGTGACCAAGGACTAAAAGCATACACTAAAGGGATTAGCATTTGGTATCAAATACTGATTCCGTTTCGATACTGTCCTGATCTCGAAAATACCGTACCGATTTTTTTCGGTACCAGAAACGGTATTCACATTTTGGTATTATCGGTATTTTCGGGATCGGTACCGGTAAAATACCGTATTTTATCTTCAAATACCGCTACCGTACCGATACTATAACGATACCGTACTGTACCGACATATTTCGGTATCGGTACCCAGTTTTAATGAAATTCGGGATCAGGATTTTCGGGATCGAGACGGTATCAGGATTTGCTCATCCCTAGCATACACAATATCTTCCCTAAATATTTTGGGTGACTTGCTTGTATTATTATATTTTTATGAATTGTTGTAGGGCTGACAGTTGGGTACCTGTTAAGACACGATTAGACCTGTTTGACTGAAAAATACACCCTTTGACTTTTTTAATTTTTAAAATAATTAAAATTACAATGTTAGGATCTATCATTTATTCATATTTGTACATAAAACATAAAACTGTTTTATAAACATGAGGTAGAAAGTAGTTAAACGAGTCGTAATCATGTTTGAAACTTATGTTGTGTGCGCCGTCAGAAACCTGTTAAGACACGATTTGCCAGCCTTAAATTGTTGTACGGAAGGAAAAAGAAAATGTTAGTGTGTTAATATATGGGAACATTTTTTATTCTTATTATTTTTTTAATATTTATTTAAAAATGGTTATGAGTGCAGGAGAGAAAAAATACTGATAAACTAAAGGTGTACATGGGTTGGTTTTGGTTTAAAACCATAACCGATATATCGTTAATAGAAAATCATAACCATAACTGACTGGTTATGGATAATAGGTTTTGATGGCCGTAACGGTCGGTTATGGTCTATTAACCATGAAGTAGAAAATTCATAATTCAAGTTTTATATCTTGGTTTAATGTAGAAAACATACGCACATACAAATAAATTGATATAAGGCTTTTATATTATATTATAAATTCCTGCATAATGCACACCGAGTTATACATATTTTTTCTAACAATTCACTTACACTAGATGAGTTCTTGTGGAAACTGTATCCATCGCCTTTTTTTAAGAAACAAAATACGGAAACGGAACTGTGTAGAGCGTTGATCGGGTATTGTCTTATTGGGTTTTAGAATGATACGGATTAATAGTCAATAAGTCAATAGCGGGTTGCAACAGGGGATTGGGTTGTTAATTAGCAACAGGGGATTAATCAGCAGTGGATTGAGTCGTTGATTAACAACAGTGGATTAGGTGTTGGTTAGCAACAGGGGATTGGGTTGTTAGTTAGTTAGGCAGTTAGAATGGTAGTTGGTTAGCAGTTGTAAGGGTTGTTGTAAACTGGGTATAAAAGGGAAAGGTTGTAATAGTATAGGGTATCTTGTGAAATAATAATCAAATTCCCTCATAACTTCTCTATCAACCACCATTAACGAACTTTCAGAGCTTATTCAATCATTGAGCTCCCTGAGCGTTAATAGAACTTGACCATTGTTAATCAATCTCGAGTTCATTCAAATTCAACCCTTATCATTGGTATCAGAGCTGTCTATCCTTGGACACTCTTGATTCGCATCAATTCAGAACCTAATTCAATCAATTGGTGAAAATTTGTAAACGTTCAATTTCAATTTCTGAATTCGATCATTAGTTCGATCGAATTCCTTCAATTGTCGTCCGTTCAATTCAATCCTCAATTGATCTTTGTTCAGATCAATTTCACTTCAAAATGACAAAAAACACGGTCATAATGATGCTGATGAAGCTGGAAGTAGTCAGCAAATGAATAACCGAATCGAAGAAAATACGAAGGCTTTGGAAGAGGTGAGGAACATGGTGGCTGGGTTGTCCTTACAGTTGACTCAGATAGTCAATAATCAAACCAATACGAGGAATTATCAAAGACTTTCTGAAATCTATGTTGAGAATGGTAATCACCGAAAGCAATTACAACAGAAATTGAAGGAACAAGCGATGTTGGCCATTAGTGAACCCATTAGCGGTTTGGCTAATTTCAGGTCAGATTTGTCAAAACCCACTTCTCGACAAATTTGTTCTGTTGTTGGTGATATTAGAGGGGAAATAGGATTAGGATGTTCATCAAGATTCATCAGAACTAAGGTTGCTCATCAAGTGTTCGATGAAATGCCTGAACCAATTATAAATGAAAGAAAACATGAGGGGTCGAGGGTTAATGAGTCATTAACAAGAAATGATGATTCTATGATTGGGAATGAATTACCAAAACAATTTGGTAACGTGAAGGAGTATTATGATTGTTTTAACAAGATCATCAATCAGCTACAACTTCTAGAAGTTTATTCTTTGAGTTGTTTCATCGAGGGGTTGAAAGAAGACATCCAAACTAAGGTGAAAATGTTTAACCCTACAACTCTTTATCATGCTTATTGTTTAGCAAAATTAGAAGAGTTTGTTCAAGAATCTATTAAAAAGTCACAGAAATTTAAAGTTGATTACAACTCACCACATGAACTTCCAACAGTTAGTACATCCACAAATGTGCGGACTAGTGGTTTGGGTAGGGATGGATGTCCAAATTTAAAGGAAACAGAAGCAATCGAAGTGAAACAAGCTGAAGTAGATAAAAAAAATAGTGGAAGGTGTAATTGTTGATACAAAGGATAATGACACAGTCAGAACTTCTGATATAATAGAAGAGAGAGGTCACAAGTTCTGGATTGGTCAAGATGGTGATGTTAGTGTAGAAGCTAAAATGGGTTTCATAGAAACAAACTTTAACAAGGTTATAAGTGAAAGAAAGGAAGTTATGATGAAAACCTATACGAAGTCTGATGTCGGGACCATCCTAACAGTCTATGAAGTTGCAAGATTGGTATCTGGAACTCTAAAAAGTGGCCTTGCAGCTGCAAATTCTATTGGATACAATACACGTTCGGTTATTAGACATGTGAGGCATATGGATTCTGATGTTATGGTTGTTGTTTTCATAAGTCAAAATAAACTGGAATATGACGGCAGTCAAGTGGAAGGCTTCTTTACTAATTGGCTACAAATTAATGAAGTCAAGTATAAGAAGAAGGGTGTGAAAAGGTGGTTGGTTAAATGGAAATGGAAAGATGCTATCAAAAAGGGCGACCTTTGTTGTGAAGGATATGGGAAGTATGATAAAACAGATGAGGCAATGGTTCGTGAGAAAGTACAACATTGTATAAAACCAATGGCTGATTACCGCAGAACGGAAAGAAGTTTTCAAGTAGGTGATGGGGTATACTTGAAGTTACAGTTTTACAGACAACAGTCAGTAGCACAAAGGTCAAATCAAAAGTTGACAGTAAAGTATTTTGGTTCGTATATGATCTTGTCTAAAGTTGGAGGGGTGGCATTGCAGTTACCAGCTGGATCTTCTATCCATCCTACTGTGCATGTTTCAATGTTCAAAGAATATTTTGGTCCACCACCTGATTCGATGGCTGTGATTGTGGATGGAGAGATGGATCCTACTGCATTGGAACCTGAAAGTGTGGTAGATTCAAAGGTTCTTAAACGGTTCAATAGGATGGTTGTTCATTGGTTGTTCAAAGTGTGGAAGATGCAACTGTGATAGTGCAAAAGTTTCCAAGTTTTGATCCATGGGGTCAAGGATCAAGTTATCAGGGGGTATTGATACGGATTAATAGTCAATAAGTCAACAACGGATTGCAACAGGGGATTGGGTTAGTCAACAGGGGATTGGGTTGTTAATTAGCAACAGGGGATTAATCAGCAGTGGATTGAGTCGTTGATTAACAACAGTGGATTAGGTGTTGGTTAGCAACAGGGGATTGGGTTGTTAGTTAGTTAGGCAGTTAGAATGGTAGTTGGTTAGCAGTTGTAAGGGTTGTTGTAAACTGGGTATAAAAGGGAAAGGTTGTAATAGTATAGGGTATCTTGTGAAATAATAATCAAATTCCCTCCTAACTTCTCTATCAACCACCATTAACGAACTTTCGGAGCTTATTCAATCATTGAGCTCCCTGAGCGTTAATAGAACTTGGCCATTGTTAATCAATCTCGAGTTCATTCAAATTCAACCCTTATCATAGAAGAAGTGGTATTTTAGTATTCCTCCATGCTCCAAAGTCCAGCCCTTTGGTATAAATATCTTAGATCGGTTATGTAAGTGGGTTCGTTATACAGTTTGGTTATCCATGACTATACTAACATGCGGGTCGGTTCGGTTATGGTGGTTATGGAACACTGGAAAACCATAACCGACCCATGAATATCAGTTTTTAGAAAATCATTAACCGACCCACCGGTTTTCTCTTCGGTTCAGTTTTTTCAGTTAATTTTGTTATGGGTCGGTTAATTCGGTTTTTTGGACTCCCCTATGATAAAGGTATAAAAAGTATTATTTAATTGAAAATGAGAAGAAAAAAAAGTAGTGATTTTTAGTTTAATTATAGTAACAAAGATAAGAAATTCAATATAAATGCTCTAATGCTCTGTTCCCAAGTTAACTAAAATGGTAAAGTCTTTTAATTGTTTTCCTTTCCCTTCCTACAATTTCCTTCCACTTCTTTCCCATTTCTTCCGTTAATAAAACTTGGGAACACAAACATTTTCCACTTCCTTTGTTTTCCTTCCATTAGTAAACTCGGGAACACAACGTAAGTGACTAAGGATGGTAACCAAACCTGAATCTCAGTGGTAAACCCAAGATATTTGAGATGAGTATTGGCATGGGGTATTTGTAGGGTTGTAAACGTACCGAACATTTAACTAACCGTTTGGTGAGAAGTTCATTTATATTCATTTGGATCGAAACTTGATGCTTTGTTTTACAGATCTGTGAAGTAGATTATGTATAGCAGCTTTGTGTGTTTTGGAAGTGATGTTGCCAATCATTGACCCGAGGGTTTCGAAGCGACCGTCGCCATTGGATGTTAATATTACTAGTTCGTTGAAGAAGGCAGGGTGCAAGACGTTTGGAAGATTGATTTATGATATAGGAGTGAAGCAAACCTACCGTTTTGGGGTTTCACTCTGTTTAAATTGTAGATGTGAGCGTGTGGATATGCGACGGTCATGTGGTGGTTGTCGGAGAGCGTGGCTACCGGAAAGAGGTGGGTGATAGTGGGTTTTTAGAGAGACACTAGAGAGAGCGTGGGGGTGGGTAGGGGTTTGGTGGGTTCTTACACAAATAGGGTGGATTTAAAGCTTTAATTAAAATAATATGAGAAATGTCAAAATTGCCCTTGACTAACAGAGGTCAATGGATAGTGTTAAGTCAATTGGACTAAAGTGGCAATGTTAAAAACTTTTTGGACCGACAAACACTAAATAAAACTTTTAGACTAAAATGATAAAATGGCTCAAATCTCAGGAACTAAAATTACATTTGACTTGTTTATATATAACCAAATTACCCCCATAAAGGGGGTGAGTTTACTTTAGCATTTAGTTTTAGTTTATTTGTTGAGAAAAATGCAATTTGCATCCCTGTGGTTTGTGTGAAACATCAACCTGAGCCCCTAAATTCATTTTTTTGGTTTTTTGAGCCCCTAAGCTTATGAATTCATAATAGTTTGAGTCCTTCCGTCAGTGTTCCGTCAGTTTGACAATTATGAAAAGTCCTTTATACCCTTAACCCTTAATATCTACACTTAATAGCAGATATGAATGATCAGATCAGTTTCATCACACTTCTCAACAAGATCTATCCCAACTCCCAACACCGATTATCATCATCATCATCTTCATCTTCATCATCTTCATCTTCAGAACAGATCATCTTCATCATCTTCATCTTCATCTTCATCATCTTCATCAGCTTCATCTTCATCTTCATCATCTTCATCTTCATCGATAACAATCCAAGGTAAAATCACATACCTAAAACATGATCGACACTATGTTTTTGATATGCTAGAATGTAACAGGTTTTGTGTGAAAATATTGTTTGATTCTTGTGGGTTTTTTATTCTGTTGAGATGCTAGATTTTGGGTTCTTAGGACCTGTAATTTGTTAATCCCTCTATTCTGTTGAGATGGTTACCTATAATAATTATGAATGATTTTGTGTATATAGTTCACTGCATTGAGTTTATTCTGGTTCTAGTTATAAAATTATATAGAGTAAACTGCCATTTTGGTCCCTGTGGTTTGGCCAGTTTTGCCACTTTAGTCCAAATCTCAAACTTATTACATCCAGGGCCCTGTGGTTTGCATTTTGTTGTCATTTTAGTCCAAAATCCAAAAAAACCCCTTTTTGACTGTTGAGAGCTGCCTATTTTGTCCTTTAGTGCAAGGGTATTTTGGTCATTTATGTTTTATTATAAACTGATCATCATCATCATCCCCAAAAATAATCAGCTCTCTCTCTCTCTCTCTCTTCTCTCTCTCTCTATATAGCACCACCACCACCGCCACCTCCTCCCTCTCTCTCTCTTCTCTCTCTCTAGCACCACCACCACCACCACCGCCATAACCTCCTTCCACAACCACCTGTTTCCACCATCACCACCCATTCAACAAGCACTCCAGTCCGGCGGCACAACCAAACCCCCTATTTTCGATTAACGAATCCGTGACAACCGCTTTCACAAACACGAAACCGTCGTGTTTGTGTAACCCTAGTTCTCCAAATTCACCCCCAAAAACCACAGTTTTTTCAATTCTCCAATTCCAAACCCTAAATTCTCACCAGATTCTGAATATTCCAGTTTAATATCAATCATACAACCACAATTGTTTCTCTCTCTCACTAACTAATAATCACAAAAATGATTACATGTACATCAAAACCAGCGTTTAGATTCAAATAATTCAATCTAAACAGATCCAAAATGCAACGAAATCAAGAAATCCAAAAATGATTACCTACCTGAACTTCACACCGATCCTCACCTGTGAACAACCAACCTGCAATCACAATACTCCGATAACCACCTACGACCACCGTAAAACCTCAATCATCTCCGACCACCTTCATCGTCCACCTGCAAGTTTTCACTCTGTCACCACAACAAACACCACCGTTCAGATCTGAAACATAAATTGTATGTGCTCAGAGTGTGTGTTCAACAAGTCAATCGTTATTTACAAATCTGATACAACAAATCATATGATTTGTTTTCAGATCTGCGATGTGCTCATCAACATCTGCATATCAAGATATGTTATTTTCATCTTTTTTTGCTAGAGAGAGAGAGAAGAGAGAGAGAGAGAGCTGATGTAACCAAATAAACGGAGAAAGAGAGGAGAGAGACGGGGTGAGAGGAGAGAGACGGGGTCAGCGGCGGTGTTCTGACAGTGGTGGTGGTGTTGGACGACGGCAGTGGCGGTGATGGTGGTGCTTGGAGAGAGAAAGAAAGAGTGATGGTGGTGTTGTCGATGATGATGATGATGAACATCTGCATATCAAGATGAGATGCAGATTTTTTAATGTGTTGAATAATCTGGACTAATGTATTAAATGAAAAGATAAATGACCAAAATACCCCTGCACTAAAGGACAAAATAGGCAGCTCTCAACAGTCAAAAAGGGGGTTTTTTGGATTTTGGACTAAAATGGCAACAAAATGCAAACCACAGGGCCCTGGATGTAATAAGTTTGAGATTTGGACTAAAGTGGCAAAACTGGCCAAATCACAAGGACCAAAATGGCAGTTTACTCAATTATATATGAATGAAAAATATTGTTATCATTCTTTTTGATGACCTAAAATTGGCGAGTGGCAGTGTTTTATGGAGTTAAACCTGATGAGAAAAGTAAATTTATAAGCAGACTTCAGAAGGATCAACATATTGTCGCGATGGTCGGGGATGGAATCAATGATGCTGTCGTGCTGGCTGAATCACATGTAGGAGTCGCCATAGGTGGCAGTGTTGGAGCTGCCAGCGAGGTCGCCTCAGTTGTGCTCATGGGTAACAAAATTTCACAGGTACAATATGTCACTTTTGCTTATGTGGCTGCAATTTCATGAAGATATTATTTGGATTATATACATAGTGGTGCTAACCTTAACCATTGCAGTTGATTGATGCATTGGAGCTTAGCAGACAAACAATGAACACTGTAAAGCAAAATCTCTTGTGGGTTTTAGCTCTATTGGTGTGATGGCTAATTCGTTGCTTCTGAGATTTAGATTTACATCACAACACAAGAAAATTAATGGATCATCATCATTGAATTAGGGCTTAGTAATGAATTTTGGGGTTTTTAGAAGGGAAAGAAATCCAAAAGACGGTCTTACCCCTGCAGCAAACAGTCAAACAGACGGAAGTGTAACGGAGGGACTCAAAGTGTTATGAATTTATAAGTTCAGGGGCTAAAAAAACAAAAAAAATGAATTTAGGGGCTCAGGTTGATGTTTCACACATACCACAGGGACGCAAATTGCATTTTTCTCTTATTTGTTTTTTCAAGTAGATTTCTATTTTGGTGATTTCATAACAATAAAATAAAAACTTTAATTTTCATCACTTCAAGGAGCATGAATGTAATTTCTCAAAGATGTGGACCAGAACTTGCAATATGGACACACCGTAGAAATTGCGGGTCAGTGTGTAATTCTTTTTAAACCATATGTTTATAAGCTTTCTAAGAATTTAGTTAATTTTAAGTGAGATTAAGCATGATTTAAACACACAACTTATATCCATTTTGTTGTGTTATGTATAGAAAGTGACGTGTATGCTCATTGATGACCTGAGAGATTGCAAATCAACTTATTTGCATTTTGTTATAAACATCTAGTTGAACATAAAACATAATCATGATAAGTTGCATATGAGGTCAACCATTGTGTTACTAGATCAAGATTTAAAATCATCTAACGAAACAACCTTGTATCAGTCAACTTAGTTTGAGTACGACCATGCATTTATATTTTTACCCTGTTAGGGGTGTTCATTGAGCCGGGTTATGGTTTATTCGAATCGACTCGTATTTGAAATTTTGAAACTTAGTTTGAATTTGAAATTTTGAATGTGGGTTGATTGGAATTTATCCTTGTATTAAAGAAAACAGCACTAGCCACATAAAAGAAACAAATCCAGAAGCCAATTCACTGATGCATATCTATTTCTCAATCTACTTCCTATCCAGCAATGTTTTCGCTTTACATATCATGACCAGTAAGGCGGTGAGCAGGACGCATAACTTGAGCGCGATTATGAGGTCGAGCCGGAATGGTCTACGGCGTGAGCGACTTTAAATTTCTGTTGAGATTTTTCAGATTGAGAAACTAGGTTTAAGATTTGAGAAGTATAAGTGGTTGAGCAAAGTGTGCAGCCTCGAGCTACTGATTGGTCAAGCGGAGTGAGCAACTAAGTGGTCAGTTGGGAGGTCAGCAACGTAAGCGACATGAGTATTTGTTGAGTCTATTGGCTTTTTGAGAACTGTGTCAACTGGATCAAAGTTGGTGGGTTGACCCAACCCAATGTAGCTTTTTCAATCTAAACAATTCATCATTATAGTAATCTATTTGGAAAGAGAAAATGTAGGTGGGTCATTTAAAAAGGCTATAAAGTTAATTACCAAAACCATTTTGACCTATTATCCAACCCGTTCGATATACCCATTTTGGCACCCCTATTACGCTCAAGGCTCCTAGATGGCATTACGGCAACATAAACACATCTATTATTGCGCAAAATACAATCTATCAGAAGGGGAACTGCCCGCGATTTAGCAGACTCGCAATCAAAATAGTTATAAAGATAACAATGCGTGCTAGATACTAATCTAGATAACAAGTTACATTGGTACAATACAAAAACTTGCCTTTCATTGTAGCTCCAGAAGATGCAGGCTATTGGTATGGGCAAAACCTCGAAAGAATCAAAGAGTTCGTTAAAAAAACAGGCTATTTGAAAATCTTAAATATTTCTCACTTGGTTTACAAAGGCTTAAGGGTATCTCCTCTGGGAAACCCACTTGGCTTTGCAAAAACTAATGTTTGTCCTCTCTATGATTCGGAAACTCGCTTGAACTTAAACCAAACACCGTAAGCGAGACAAACCCAACCGAGCTAGCTCGGTATAAAACCAAGTCAAACTAGGGCTCAATATTCGGCTTGGTTTGTAAATTCGAGATGAGAGGAGCAGGCTTGATTTGCACCATCCACCACCACCACCATCAGCAAAAACCGCCACCACCAGCCACATACACTACCACCCGACAACCACGACCTGCCACCACCACATCCACCATTGCACCAGCTGCCACCTCCTGCCACCACGCACCAGGGATTAGGGTTCCACCACAAACCCTTCAACCATCACCACATCCACCATGGCCGGTTCGCGAGTAACAACGGCTACTAAGGTTCCGCCATAAATCCCTGGCGACGATGGCGTTTCTCGATGGTACTATGGTCGACTCACAATGACTATAACCAAGTCCAAACCAGATGGCAAAAAGGGGAAAGGTCGCTATTCTGGTGATGTAGAGTTTCGGCCACGAACACGATTCCCGACGAATAGTTGCGATATAGATGAAGACGACGACTAGGTTTTTGAACGGAATGGCAACAAGCTAATGCTTGGGCGGCTGGTGGTAGTGGTGGCTGGTAAGATATGATAGCCCTAGTTTTGTAATCTGGTTTCAAATCCTACTTTAGGTGACTAATGATCTATATGGTGGCCTAGGGTGTGAATAAAAGTTGGTTGTGGTGGTGGTGGCGGCTAGTGGTGGTGGTGGCAAGAGGGTTTGGGATGATATAAATGGGGGGAAAGACTAAACTCCCCTCATGTGCCTTGCACATGACCTAACATACCATCTAAAATTAACTGGGTTAGGGCCAAATGATGTAACATGCAAGATTTGTAAACATTAAGTATGATTCCCGTCAAATTTAAAAGCAAAGAACGAGTTTTGAAATTTGGTATATATATAAAGGACGATTTTGTAATTTACTCTAAATACAAACTAATTTGGCTAATATCAAAATAAAGTATCCTATCAAATCCGGGTCAAATAGGTTGGTTTAATCTTCAATCAGGCCAACATGTAAAAGTAATCCAAAAGTGTTATTAATGTTTACAACCCTCCTGACTAGATTATTTATTTAACAATATAGCTGTCTTAATCTTAAAATAATTCACTATTACTGTATTCTATTTGGAAAGAGAAAATCTTGGTGGATCGACCCAACCCAAACAAACCCATTGGGCTATTTAAAAAGGCAATTATCCGACCCGTCAGATATGCTCATTTTGGCACCCCCTACTACGCTCAAGGCTCCTAGATGGCATTATGGCAACACAAACACATCTATTACTGCGCAAAATCCAATCTATTTGAACAGGAACCACACGCGCTTTAGCAAACTCGCGATAAAAATAGTTATAAAGATAACAACTCATGCTAAAACTAATCTAGAATAAAGTTTGGCCTCGGTAATTCATTGAGGCAGGCTTTCAAACATAAACAAGTTACATTGGTACAAATACAATACTTGCCTTTCACTGTAGCTCCAGAAGATGCAGACTTTTGTTATGGGCAAAACCTCAAAAGAATCAAAGAGTTCCTTAAAGTAACAGCTGCTCACAAGAAGAGATAAGCCATAGACGTGACAACTCTCATCACGGGTTGAATCTTTATAGGATACTCATGCAACAGTACACTCATAGCCTGGTTAACGAGCACAGGTCGTTGTATATCTTGTTTTCATCAGCTGAAATGTGAATCGTGTCATGTTATATAAATATTATGCTTTATGTTAACATAAGAAATCACATATTTGGTACCTTCTAAACTTGATATAATATCATATTTACCAAAAAAAAATCATAATATCAAATATACCCATATACATGACTACACATTCCAAAATGAAAAAATATATAAATAATAAAGGTTAAAAGGCCGGTTTGGGTTACACGGCTGGTACCAAGTCTCAAACTGGACCGAACCGTTAAACCCACCAAACCGCAAAAACCGAGCTTTGAACAAACCATTTGGATCTCAAACCGGCCCAACTTGCCTCAGTTTGGACAGTTCGGTCAGTTTCAATGGAATCCGAACACCCCTATATGGTTATTATGTAAAACGGGTAAATCTAAGGTTTGAAGTATTTGGAGGGGTATATTCGACATTAACTTTTTTTTGTTGTTAAAAGATATATAACAGTAAATTACCAGAAGATGGCTGGAAAGAATTACCGTGCATGTGGTTGATCTTGTCCTTGTGTCAATGGCAGGGGTAATGGCTTATATGAGATCAATGGTGTGTAATTAAGCTCATAATGTACACCGATGGAACCAAAGATGTTAAATGTTCCAGCACTACTATGGGCAATTTCCGCATCAGAACACTTTTTAAACACCACTCGAGCCCGACCACTCTGCCTATCGACTTCGGTTTCTGACTCCATTAACGGCCCGAACCGTCTAAACATTTTATTTAAATGTATTTCTGAAGGGAAGTAACTTCCATCTGCAAACTTCATCAAAACTTCTGTTGCCAAATTTTGCTGCCTCCTCTTTACGAGCTCTGATTGTTCGTTCGCCTCTAGTTCATGGTTACTACTAAAAAAACGTTTTTTGTTTGATCTGCGCGCCGGTTTCACAGGTGGTTTTTCTTGTTCATAAGCCACCATTTGATGCACTCCACCTCCATTCAAATTCTCTTGCAGCGCCTGCTCTTCAGGATGGTTCTGAATGACCCTGTCCGTCCAATAAGAATCATTAACATCAACATTCAAACTCGTCAGGTTCGTTTTCATTTGATGTTTTTCGCTTCCTAGACTTGCTCAAAACAGCTGCTCGGTGACCTTTAAAAAGCGGGATTATGGTATTTACAAAACTGTGTCCCTTCATTGGATCCTGTGCAGCCAAGTGAAGTTGTGATAGCATATCTGCTTCATTGCCCATTTGGGTGGGTCCCGGACTTTGAACAGAAACATTGTTTCCGGCTAAGTGATCAGCCGCCACTGTTTCTGTATGCAGAGTCGGTCGTTTCTCTAAACCATCAGAAATGGAATCAAGAGCCTTTCGTTTTTTAGAACCATCTTCAGAATATGTTTCATCTTTAATTACTTGTTCAGCTTCCAACAAATCTCCACATAACTGAAACTCGGCCAGCTGACGGTGCCCTTTAAACCGACCATACGATGATAACTGAGCCTTAGCCATTGTGAGTTCCGTTTTATCACCTTCACCATATTGAACCGTTGCAAGCAGTCTCACATAATCCACAAGTTTATCGGGCTCAAACGAGTTGACACTTGCAGATTTGTCTATACCTTGTATTCTACTTGATTCTGTTTCTTGCTTTTCAACATGTGAAAGATTAGTGGGGTCCCCCTTTTGCTCGTCTTCTTGTACAGATGGTATTTCATCTTTCCAAGCGAGTACTTCATCAATGTCCATCCCTGCATCCTCTCCTCTATCCATCTGAGCTTCTTCATATGAAAACTCTGTGTTTGCAGGTAAAACAACATGTGTGTCATAAGTTTGGGGCTCACCGGTGCTTGGAACTCCTACTGCGGAATGTTGATGCTCTTGAATACTATTTAAATCATCACCAATAGTTGCAGGTTTCATGTCTGTTTCTACAACTTTATTAGCAATGCTAGATGTCATCTTATCGATAGAGGATTCTGGTTCAGTGTATGCAACTTCATCAGGTTTAGATCTATCTACCACATCATTGTCCTTCATGCTCTGATTTTCGATCAAAATCCCACCATCAGTAAAAACTTGCACATGGGAATCCGGTTCCATATGAGTAGTTGTCACATCATCAGCTTTACTGCATGAGTCAACTTCAACTTTCTGGTCAACTTCACATGTTCCTGCATTAACTACCTCAGCTGATAAACTTTGATCATCAGGACAAGCCAAACTCAGTTCCAAAGAAACACTATCTTGAGCTTCCTTTTTCCCTTCTAAAACCTCATCTACAATCACCACATCATCGTCCTCTAATCCAAGACTAGCCATAGTGACTGCATGTGAAATCTTTGATGAATTTACAGTCTTTCCATCCATCACATGATCTCCATCAGCCACTTCTTCAACCGACCTTGTAGGTTGTTCAGCGGTCTCCTTGGTCAAGCTTCTTTCTGTATCCTCCTTTTTATCTTTTACTGCAATTTCTCCTTCAAAAATTTGAGGTTTATCATCCATCTTAGAATCTTCAGAAGCACTATCTGTTCTAACTTCTATTGTTGGTTGTGAACTTTCTTCTTTGCTCATTTGATTAACATCAGCTTTCTGATCCAAATTTTCAGCAACATTTTCATCATCCATCTTGGAATCTTCAGACTCCGGAATCTTTCTGGAATCTTGAATCTCAACAGCCACTTTGGAATCACCATTTGCAGATTTTTTAGCACCATGTATTGTAGCTTCAACTGTTGCCTGTAAACTCCCTTTGTTTGTTTGGTCAACTCCATCTTCATTCTCTGTTGACTCCGGAATCTTTAAAGAATCTAAAACCTCATTCTCCTTTTGAGTTTTCTCTTCCGCCACATGATCTCCATCAGCCACTACCACAACCAATTCCCTCACCTCAACGTCTCCTCCACCAGCTTCAACCTCTTTACTTGACGATTCAAAAACCACTTTAGAATCTCCATTAACCGACCCGTTCGCAGTCTCCACATTCTCTCGAACAACCTCTACACTTCCCTTCACACCCTCCTCACTCACCACCACCTCAACTTTCTCCAAATTAACAACCCGATCATCACTGTCTTCCGTAACCTTATCGTGAGTCACTGTTTTTCTCTCGGATCCCTCCAAATCAACCCTACTAACACCATGATCATCAACACTCACTTCACTTACAACATCTACCATCACATCATCAATTTTCACATCAGTTGAAGTAGAATCAACAGTGACAGTAGACTTCTTAACATTCAACAACAGATCATCCGCTTGTTCTTTCATATTTCAGAGTGTAATCCGATCAGATCAGATCAGTAACAATTAACTATGAATAAAGCTAATTTATATCCAAAAACACACAATTTAAAGCCTAATTGCTGGTATATGTTGAGTAACGTAGGAGAAAGAAGTAAAGAAAGACGAAACCCTAGGATCGGAGACAGAGTACCGTACCTTATTTATGCTCTCAAAGCTGAGCTGAGATTATGCGTCGAATGTGAAATGTACTTGTTGGTACAAATTTATACCTAGGGAACAAGATAAAGATGTTAAGGGTGGGAGGGCCAAGTCCCCTCTCTTACGCACACGGCTAATCAACACGCGTCACGTCAACTCCCCTCTTAACTCTCCTCACACCCTCAATTTGATGGCGGCACTCCACTCACACAATTATTTTTTTATAAAAAAAGAAGAAAAAAATATGATTGGTGGAAAAAGGGTGGACCCACATTAACAACCAATCACCCCCTCTCTCTCTCTCCTCTCTCTCAAGCGGTGACTACTTACCGAGCCCATTCACCGAATTCGGTCCCCGCGTTGATGGCGGCGGTGTTCCCGCTCGGAGACTTGGGTCACCGCATGGGGTCACTGAGAGTGCCCCGTATACCCTAAGTTTACACTTTGTAAATGTGGGCATAATAGGTCAAGGGGCTATTTGTTTAGGTATGAATGAGTCTTTTAATGGTTCAGGTCTCTTAATAGTTTAGACTTTTTACTGGTTTAACATTTAATGTTTCAGACATTTGACTGTGAATGATTAAGTATTATACAAAGTCTGAATGGTTAAGATCTCTAATCTGAATTGGTCAGATATTTGTCTCTGAACGGTTGAGCATTATACTGGCTCTTAATGGTTCAGACATCTTACTGGTTCAGCACTTAACTATTCAGATATTGCCAAACAGCTGCTAACTCTCCTTGTAGATAATACTACACGGTTGATCTCACAATAAAATAATTTATTTAACATTGTTGACATAATTTTTTAAATTAAAGAAATGCTCAATTTCCATATTATAAATTATCAACAAATTGTTGCTTATTGGTGTTGTACCCCATGCATGGGGAGTTTTTAAAAAAAAATAGATTTTTCACTTTTAATCCAAAGATTTTCACCTTTTTCATTTTAACCATTTTGCTTTTTTAACTTTTATTCTAAAGCTTTCATCTTTTGCAATTTAACCCCGACACTTTTTATTTTCAACTTTAGTCCCCCAGAGTTTTCATCTTTCACAAGTTTTTTATTTTACATTTCGTTCTAAATTTTGCGAGTTAACATGCCACAACGTGCGTGTGAGGTTCAACGTATTTTTGTCAATTTTTTCTGTTTTACAGGCGCATCTTGCTTGTCTTTCTTGTGGAATTGGGGCTTTCAGTTCATGAAGCTCAACTTTTGCTAGTCTGGCAACATTATACTACAATCTCTTTACTAACAAATGAATATTAGCAAGAGTTTGAGTATTTGTTTCTTCTTGTTTCTTCATTCTCTGAAACTCCAGGTTTTCTTGATTTTTATGTGCAGTCAATTCCACCATCAGTTTCTCAAAAGCCTCAGCCATGCTGCTGTTGTTGGCTCTGAGGAACTGTATTTCTTCAAGAATTTTTCCTGAACTTGAGCTTTCTCCTGCAGTTGCAACATCAGCCATCTTTTTCTTGATATCTTGCATTTCTTTGAGAGCTTTCTCGAATTCTGATGAGCTCTCTCTGTTTTCTGATGACTTTTGCAGTTTGTTGAGGGCTGCAGCATTGTCTTCTGTTTGCTTCTGCACAGCTTTAACAGTTTCTGATAAAACTTTGATATCTGACTTTTGATTTCTGATTTCTTCAAGTATCAGATCAAGTTTTCCTTCTGTGGTTGTTTTCTCAGTAGCAATTGTGTCTTCGAGTTCCTTGTGAAGTTGTTCAGGGGATATAGATTAATGTCCTTAGTAAATAGGAGAAACAACAGATGTTCCTCTTCTAACACCAGCAGAAAACACATTCTCTGTTGTTCTGAGGTTAAGAGGATTGAAATATTCCAAATTCTCTGTACCCTCACCAGAAAATTGAAACACATTCAAGTTTTGGTTTTCCTCATATCCTTGAACCTTTTCAGGTTCTCCATGAGTTGTTGAGAAACTCTTAGTTTTCTCATCCAGGTTTCCTTGATCAGTAGACTGATCTCCACCTGTTGCCACCACATTTTCCTCCTCAGAATCTGATTCAGAAAATGGGTCTTTGGTTCCACTCACATCTTTTCTTACGGAAACAGTGCCTCTATGTAAAATTTCATAATTTCCTTGAATTGAATCATCAGAATCACTCTCAGAATTATGAAAAATATTAAGTTTAGAGTGTTGTGCACCTGTTTCTCCCATTTGTGAGATTTCAGCATGATGTTCTTCTGCCACAGGACTCATGTTCACATCTTCATCAGCTGGGTGAGGATCTGATTCACCATGCTGCTCCATTCTTGGTGTGCTTGACTCTTGTGCATCATGCTCCATGGGGGACACACTTTCAAAAACTTCTTTGTTTTCTGGCCTTTTGTTCAACATCTTCAGGTATTCTGCTCTGTATGGTGAATCTTCTGGTATCAGATTCATCACTTTTTCTGACAGAACAGGCACATCATAATCTGACTTCCAAGATCCTACAGCAGTCCAAGGTCTCATAATTTTTGTACTCCACATATTTTCTGATGCTGGAATTTCTAGGTTCCTTTCAGAAAATGCATCAGAAATTATGATTGACAGAAACCTGGGAAAAGGTAGATGTGAACCTATCCTTCCAGTATTAGTCAGAATTGATCTTTTGATCAGATTAAATATTTCTCTTCCAAAATCAATGTTCAACCCATTAATGAGGCTGAACATGATTGTTAGAATATTCATATTTATTTGATCTATACCTCCAATCTTTGATGATAGACACTTGTTCAAAATTTCCATTAAAACTTGCCAGAAGGCAGGTAGCTTGTTTCTCTTGAATTCATTGATTTTTGAAATCTTTGTCTTGTAACCCATTACAGCGTCTAGTTGTGAGAACATATCTTCTTTTTCTGATGCTTCTTCATAGCTTTGACTTAAGGGTAGTTCCAAACATTCCCTTATTTTCTCCGGTGAGATTGTAATGAAGATATCTCCCCACACATGTGCTGTTAGCTCGATTTGATTTGAGACTTTGAGAGTTTTTACAGCTTGTTGTATGAGTCTTTCTGGTACCTCTCTGGTCTTTGTGAGAGCTTGAGCTATCGGGAATTTTATTAGAAATTCAATTAGGATTTGACACTTTATATCATATTCTTCAATATTGTCATTCATCGCTTCATTGTTGCTCTTTAATGGAAGAAATTCAGCTTCGGTGATGAAAGGAACAGAGTGTTCGATTGGTGGCATGTTGATGTTGATAGCTGCCATTGAGAATTTGGGTTTTTGTTTTGGAAAAGGGTTTTAGGGTTTTGAGTTTGAAGGTTGAAGATGGAAGTCTCTGTTTTTTAATGAGATATTTATAGTGAATAGAGACAGAAATCTTTGAGTATTTTTCGTGGGTTGTTTGTATTCAAGGTGGTTAACGACACCTTAACGATGTTTTAATCCGTTTAGGAAACAACCGTTTTTGAAAAACCTTTGGTTTATCTTTAATTTAATGTAAATCTTTTTAAAGAAAATAAGAGATTCCAAGGATTTAGCAGATAAACACTAATGTCCAACTTGCACCTTTTCTCCATGTGGGACCCCTTTTGTTTCCAAAAGGTCCAATAGAAACCTTTTTCTGAGATTGTGTATCTTCCCAAGTTTTCCTCTTGATGATATATATCAGAAAATCTTTGAATAAAACTTTTGAGAGTTGGATTTTCTTCATATATCATCAGAATGTATTTGATCCATTTTCAGAGATTGAATCAGCAATTTTTTTTTTTAGATGAGAGGGAATAAGTAGAGTTTCGAGATTTTTACTTACATTGCAATTCTGAACTCTACACTTTTGTACTGATTTTTAGGAAGTGTTTGTCATACAGCTTGTTCCAATCCTCAGAATTTTATTTTTTTTTTAAAGAAACTCACTTCAAAAATTTAGATGATCATAAGTTTCTTTGAATCCGATTAAGGGCAATGTTTTCTGATGTTTCTTTCTGTTGATTTGTCAGACTTCCTGGTTGTCAAGAGATTTTTCTGATAAAATTTGATTTTCTGATCTATTATCAGATTTTCTGGTTATTTTGAGAATTTTCTGGTGAATGAACAGATTCTGATGGCTTAATGGATTTTCTGAAAAAATACCAGATTTTCTGATTAATCATCAGATTTTCTGAGTTTCACTAAATCCTATCAGATTTCATTTGAATCTCACCAGATTTTCCTTGTTTTTATCAGACACGTTGTTTTAGTTCCCCCTAAATCTATTGACATGTTTTTGTTGGTTTTTTTTTTTTTTTTGTTAAAAAGAAAGAATTAAGGCAAACTTAATATATAAAAAACATTAAACACACACAAAAAAACAAAACAAGCAAACAACTACTACTCCTCCTCCTGCACGTTGTACATGCATTTCACATATAACCAGAGACTGGTTATTCGTCCAGTGTGATTCGTTGATGGGACCAGGGTAGGATCATGTATGTTTTCTTGAAGTGCCAGCTCAGCCTTTGGATACCAGCTCCTCACTCCTCCAAAGTCCAGCTGACTTGTGATCACCTTGGTTACGAATCGGGGGTAGATCAGAAAAGGTTGACGGTCATGAATGTTTGCTTCTAAGTCTCTCATGAGAAACTTAGAGTAGTTGTAAGGTTTTTCCTGTACAACAGCATGAATCACCTCCATCATCCTATGGGACAGCTCGTTGAAGTGTCCAATCTTCTTAGAGAAGCAGACACTTAGCTGTGTCACCAAATACTGGAAAGGTGGTATAAAACCAGATTTGCTAACCTGCCTTGACACGTTGTTTGAATGATAGCCCATTTCTGTCAAGGTTAGTTGCACATCTGCCTTGTCCAGGTAGGTGTTTTCTTGAACAACACCCAACCGGAGGACATCTCTGAGTGTTTCCTCCTTTAGGGTGATTTTTACCCCCATAACCTCGCTATCTATCCACATGGAAGTGCCACTTAAGATGATTTGAGCATTCCACTAGAATTTTTGAAGAAGTTCTGGATGAATAGTGACATGTGTTGATACAACAAAGCCTAAAGGACTTCGCATGATCATATTATACACATACGTGCAGTCCTCCCATGCAGGTCCTTCCAAGTTAGATCTTAATCTAAGATTATGATGTCTGTGAAAAGGGAGAGAGAATTGAGTTGCTTTCATTGATTTTGGGCGACCCATCTTAAAATAAGAAATTTTTGATGAAGAGCTTTTGAAGAGATGATTTTGGTGTGAAGAAAGTCCTTTTCAGTTTGTTAATATTTATAGATGAAAGTGATAGTTCCTCATAAATGATATTAACAGCAAAAGGTTTTTAATTTCATCTCTTCAATTAAGACGATATCTGTTGCAGTGAATATGACAGTCTACTAAGCCCCATGTGTGAGTAAGCATTAAATAGCTAGGCGGCTACTTTCATAGCTCCTAATTATTTTAGTGCCTACGTGTCTCTTAAAGTTCTTATGAAAAAATGACGTTGCATGCATTGGTAGTGAAAGAATAATTCAATTTTCTACAAAAATTTTCTTGTGACGGTTGATTTTATCAGCTATATTGAATTTTATCTTAATGCATGTTACTTTTCCCCCTTTTTGTTTTTTTTAAAGAAAGAACGAGAAAAAAAAACAAAAACAGACTATACACAGATATGAATATATACAATATGTGGGATATGCATGAAGATGGAAGTGTATGATGATTACTGATCATTCTGATGTTTCAACAATGTTTTTTATTTTATATCAGAGTTTCTGATGATTTCACCAGATTTTCTGATATTTCTTCAGATTTTCTGACAAATCATCATTTATTGATGATTCATCAGATTTTCTGATGTTCCATCAGATTGATGGATTTCTTTGTCAGAAACCAGTTGATTTGTTCTTTGATTATCAGAACTTTGATGTTCATCAATTTGGTTTTCAATTTGTGTCCTTGTGTTTTCTGAAAAATCTTCATCATTTAAATTAAGCATGCCAAGTTTGCTGATCAAAAAATTGTGTCTCTTTTCATCAAGAGGCTTTGTAAAGATATCAGCAATTTGGTTTTTAGTTGGAACAAAATACATTTCTATGTTACCTTTCTCCACATGATCTTTTATGAAGTGATATCTGACATCTATGTGTTTGGTTCTTGAGTGATGAACTGGATTTTCTGTTATTGCAATAGCACTCTTTGAATCACATAGAATTGGTACTTTTATCAGATTTACTCCATAATCTTTCAGTTGAGTTTGCATCCACAACACTTGTGAACAGCAACTTGCTGCTGCTACATATTCTGATTCTGCTGTTGATGTGGCAACACAGTTTTGTTTCTTGCTTGCCCGACATACCAATTTTTCTCCCAAGAGTTGACAAGCACCGGATGTGCTTTTTCTGTCAATTTTGCACCATGCATAATCTACATCTGTGTATGCAATTAATTCAAGGTTTGTATCCTTAGGATACCAGAGACCAAGTTCTGATGTGCCTTTTAGATATTTGAAAACCCTTTTTACAGCTTTTAGATGGGATTCTTTAGGATCGCATTGATATCTGGCCAGAAAGCATGTTGCAAACATAATATCTGGTCTGCTTGCAGTTAAATATAGCAATGATCCTATCATCCCTCTATAGGTTTTAATATCTACACTTATTCCATCTTTATCAGAATCCAACTTGTTCCCTGTTGCCATGGGAGTTTTTGAAACAGAGCAGTTTTCAAGTGAGTATTTTTGTAGAATTGTTTTCACATATTTTAATTGACTCAAAAATATTCCATCAATTCTTTGTTTAACTTGTAACCCTAAGAAAAAGGTTAACTCACCCATCATACTCATTTTAAAGTGGCTGGTCATCAACTTTTGAAACTTTTTACAAAATTTTTCATTTGTTGATCCAAATATAATGTCATCAACATATATCTAGACCAACAAAGTATGACCTTTGTGTGTTTTGAGGAAAAGTGTGGTGTCAATAGTACCTTTAGTAAACCCTGAATTAAGTAAGAAGTTTGATAATGTTTCATACCAGGCTCTAGGAGCTTGCTTCAACCCATACAAGGCTTTGTTTAATCTGTAAACATGATTTTGAAATTTTGGATCAACAAAGCCTTCCAGTTGCTGCACATAAACTTCTTCCTCAATTTTACCATTCAAGAAAGCTGATTTTACATCCATTTGATAAACTTTGAAATCCTTGGATGCAGCATAAGCAAGAAAAATTGTTACAGCTTCTAATCTAGCTACTGGTGCAAAAGTTTCATCATAATCAATACCTTCTTGTTGACAATAACCTTTGACCACTAACCTTGCTTTGTTCCTGGTGATTATGCCATTTTCATCAGATTTATTCCTGAATACCCATTTTGAGCCTATGACAGATTTGTCATTTGGCTTGGGTACCAGATCCCATACCTTGCTCTTTTCAAACTGATCAAGCTCTTCTTGCATGGCTTGAATCCAGTCTGAGTCATTCAGAGCTTCTTTGACAGACTTGGGTTCTATTTTGCTTAAGAACCCATCAAATACACACTCATGTGCAGTTGCAGATCTTGTTCTCACACCATCTGCTGGATTGCCAATGATGTCAGAATGAACATGTCCTTTGATCCATCTTATCTTGTTGTGAAATGTTGTTGGTTCTGATGGATTTGAAGTTTCCCCCTGAACAGTTGCTTCAGTTGTGTGTAGTGTACCAGAATTTTGATTTTCTGATGTACTACTCACTTGTTCTGTAGGGTTAGTACTTGAAATATCTGTTGATTTGTATGTGAGAGATTTATCATGTTCCAAGAAATCTTCAGTCATCATTTCAAAGAGATGTTCATAATTTTCTTGTTTGTTAGAAAATTTTATTTCTTTCATGTATTCATCAGAAACCTCTGTTTCTGATGAGTCATCAAATGAAACATACAAACTTTCTCTGATTGTCCTTGTGTTAAGAATAAAAATTCTATAAGCTTTTGAGGACAAAGAATAACCAAGAAAAATACCTTTTTCTGCTTTTCTGTCAAATTTTCAAGGCTTTCAAAATAATTAAAAACAAAACATCTACAACCAAATGTATGAAAAAATTTTACACTTGGAATTCTTCCATTGATAATGTTGTAAGGTGTTTTGTTTAGCCTTTTGTTGATTAGGGTTCTGTTTTGAGTAAAACATGCATTTGCTATTGCTTCTGCCCAAAAATGAGTGGCCATTTTAGCATAAGCAAGCATTGTTCTGGCAGCTTCTACTAAGGTTCTATTCTTTCTTTCAACAACCCCATTCTGTTGAGGTGTTCTGGGAGCAGAACAATCATGAGAGATTCCTTTATGTACAAGAAAGCTCTCAATTTTTGAATTTTTAAACTCTGTCCCATTGTCTTATCTGATCCTTCTGACTGTTAGTTTTAACAGATTTTCAATTTTCTTGATAAAATTAATGATCAGATCAGGTGTTTCACTTTTCTTCCTTAAAAATTTGACCCATGTATATCTGGAAAAATCATCAACTATTACTAGTATGTATTTCTTTCCAGAAAAACTTTCAGTACTTATGGGTCCACACAAATCCATGTGTAAAAGTTCCAAATTTTCTGTAATAGAAGACTCAGAAATTGATTTGTGTGAGCTTCTTTTGGATTTTCCCATCTCACACGCTTCACAAATTTTATCCTTCTTTGAGGATATAAAAGGTAATCCTTTTACCAGACCCTTGCTTGCTAGTTTGCTTAGGTTTTGAAATTTAAGTGGGCTAACCTTTTATGCCACAACCAACTACTTCCCTTGTTGATTTTGAAAATAAACATAATTTTGGATGTTCATTTTCTTCTTTGAAATCAAAATAGTATATTGATTGTCTTATTCTTTTTCCACTTAAATAGATTTTATTATCATCCATGCCTATCAGCAAGCATTTTTTCTGGTAAAAAGGTTACCTGAAAACCTTTATCACAGAATTGACCACAACTTAGCAAATTATACTTTAAGCCTTCAACATAGGCTACTTTCTCTATGGTCAAACATCCATACCTTATGCATTTGTATCCCATGATCCTCCCTTTCACTCCATTTCCAAAATTTACCATTTTACCCAGCTTTGAAACAAAGTTGCTGAGTAAGCTCCTGTCCCCAGTCATGTGCTTGGAGCTTCCTGAGTCGTAGTACCAGATCTGCTGCACATGATGGTCCTGAAATGGAATTATTAGAGGGTTTTTGGTACCCAGGCTTGCTTGGGGTACTCTTTCTGATGAGATTTTAAACAAATTATTTTCACTTGTTGTCCTTTCATCAGAAATTCTGTTATATGTTGAGCCATAAACAGATTTTACACTTTTCGTTTGGAGATGGTGTTGAACAAGCTTCAGTATGTCAACACACATACAAGATTTATTGGAATTTTCTGATATTCTTTCTTATGATGGAATGATTGGATAATTTTGAAAAGATGAGTGAACTGCTTCTCGAGTCTTTAAAGATTCTTGTTTGCATTCACTTCTGTTTGGTTTAAAGTTGGGTTTTTCAAAAGAGTATTCAGAACAGGTTGACTTGCAAGATTCAGAATCAGATTCTGATGAAAATTTATCAGAAATCTGGTGAGTTGCTTTTACAAAGACAGTGGGTTTACTTTCTCTTGTTTTTACATATCTTAAACCCTCTCATTTGTTCTTTGGTGTGGACTCAATGAAGTTTATGAATTCTTTGGCTTGTTGAAAACCTCTTACATTAATTTCTTTATCATTGATTTTCTTGTAAAGATCTCTTCTTTCATTTTCATAGAACTCAATTTTAGCTCTTTGATCCAAACTTTCTTCTATTAGTAATTGGTTTTCAAGAATGATTTTGTTCATGGTCCTTTGCAAGTCATCAGATTTTTTACTATCTGATTGATGTTTAACTTGCAGATTTAGAAAATCTGACATGAGCTCATTTAGCTTGTGTTTAAGATCAAGATTGTCTAAATTTACCTGTTGTCCTGAAGTTTCTGGTATGTCATCAGAAAGTGCCATGAGGCAGAAGTTGGCCATTTCTTCTGCTTCATCATCAGAAGAGTCATCAGATAGCCATGTATCTGTCCCAGCAATTAAGCTGACTTGCTGCTGCTTCTTAGCTTCTTCTAGCTTCTTCTTCTCATAATAAGCAACATCTTTCAGCTTTTTGGTCTTGCATTCTGATGCATAGTGACCTCTTTGCTTGCACTTGTAGCACACAACTTCAGCCTTCCCTTTATCCTTAGATCTACCTTCTTCCTTAGATCTTCCATCCATCCTCCCTCTGTCACTTCTCTGGTATCTCTGGCTTCCTCCCCTCAACCCCTGCTCAAATGTTTTGGTGAGCAGTTTTATTGCTTCAGCAAAAGCTGAAAAGTCTGATGAAGTATCAGAAATTTCAAAATTTTGGCTGTTTGATGGTTGTGGATCATTGGTAGGTGTTGTTCTTTGTGAGTTTGAGATAAGAGCTAAAGATCCCCCTCTTTGAATGGTTTCTTCAAATATTTCTTCCTCTCTGGGGATCAAGATGCTGTATAAGTCATGAAGACTCATGTTTCCTAGTTCTAAGGTTGAGGACAATGTCATGGTTAGACTTCTCCATTCTCTAGGTAAAGCATCAAGAAATTTTATGTCTCTTTCATCATTTGACTTTGTTATACCAAATTTCTTTAGCACATTTAAAAGTTTTGTAAATCTTTGATATGCATCATTTAATCTTTCATTGGGTAAACTTTTAAACCTCTCATATGAGGAAACATTGTTTGTTCTCTTATTTCTTCTCATCCTTTCTCCTCCTTCACAAAGATTTTCCAACTGATCCCATATTTCCTTAGCTGATGCACATGCATCAACTTGTGAAAATATGTCATTGGGGATGGCCATTATTAAAAGTGACTTTGCCCTTTCATCCCCAGCCACCAGATCCTTGTCTTCCGCACTCCAGTTTATTTCACTTTTGGGAGCACGGGAGGCAGGGATTGCTGGTGATTGGTCAGTTGCTGGAATAGCTGGTATTTCAGTCATTGGTATATGTGGACCCCTTTCAATGGATTGAAACAGAGCTCGTTCATGACCATTGAGGAAATTGACCATCCTAATTTTCCATTGGGGGTATTCCTCTCTGACCAGAGTCAGAGGTTTAGACATAGAACCAATATTAAAAGCATTATTCCAGGATTGAAAGCTGGCCATATTTAGAGAAAAGAAGATGAGCGATTGATCGTTTGAAAATAGTTTATTCAATCTGCTCTGATACCAATTGTTGGACCCAGTTTGGCCTTAACAACTTCTTTTCTCCTAATATGGCAAGTGATTTCAGTAGATGTGAAAAAGATGTGCGGAAATGGAAATCAGACTTTCAGAAACAAGACCTACAGAATTATCAAGTTTATATCACTTTGAAACAAAATAGTTTACAAGGTGATTGTAAGATTACTATCTAATACAAATGAATTTTGAATTCTGTGGGTGAGAGGGCAGTGGAGTTTGTGTGGTATGTATGAATGCTAAGCTTCAAACACAAGTATCATCTGCTTGGTGAGCCTTCTATTTATAGAAGGTTGGGTACATGAATAAACAATAGTTTATTCATGCAATAAGTCCTGCAAAAAGTAGTCATTTAACATATTCATTGAATCCAACAGTCAAGTTGCCTTTGTAATCATGATATCCAATAATGTCAAGTTGCTTCGGTTATTGTGGCAGGATAGAGCTGATTTCAGACAAGTGGGGTATTTATCAGAATTTCTGATAAACCACTTCATCAGAAATTCTGGTGAACAAATCATCAGAAAATCTAATGATCCGAATCGTCAGAAACTGATGATATTTCATCAGAAATATCATCAGATCCATCAGAAATGACCTTCTCTGATAATCCAATTCAGCTCTTGATCAACTTGTGATTCTTTGAAGTAGATGCTGTTCATTTCAGTTGTCATATCCGATCTTCTTCTTCTTGTTGTGATCTTCGGGACTGTTGTCTTCTTCATAGATCCAGTTGAATATGATTTTCTTCAATACTTACAAATAAAGTTTCCTAACAATACGGTATGATTGCATGGTATAAACTAGATTTACTTTATGTTTTGGTCCAATCGCAATGCTTATATAGGTCACACTAAGCACAATCAGATACGTCGAAACGTACGTTTTCATATGATTAACGCACAAAATAACTTTTGGACTAATCCATTCTATATTTACGGTGTACCCGTGCTGCAACGCGCGTGAGTGTTATTGCTAGTTACTAATGTAAATATTAAATTACATTGAATTGAAATAAATGACTCCATCTCTGATTTTTACTCTTAATAAAGCGACGTCCAATGACCATGAGTGAAAATGGGTTGTTTCAAGTAAAAACCAACCCTAGATAGTGATTGTCCTTAGCTTTTCTTGATTGTCATCGCGAAATATAAAACTAATGGAAATTGCCTCATTTGAAATGCGAAAGGAATCTTTTTATCCGAAAGTATCAAATTAATTATAGGTATAAGTAATTACATGCTAACCATACTGATTTCATTGACGATTTCAAAACAAATTGTTTGTGCAATTAGTTCTGCCTAAATGATCGTTCTTTATATCTTGTGAAGCCATGTGGATAGTAACAATTTACTTATTAAACATAGACTAAAAAATTTATTCATATAAGCAAAATACCAAACTATTAAGGAACACCATATTTATTGAAAAAACAGTACACATGGTTAGCCACAAATGAACCATCAATCATAGAAATGTCAATATAAATTTTAGTCAAACCTAATTGCTTAAGGGTATGTTAATTATAAAGTTGTAGTATACAGTCTATCAGAAAGTTGTAGTATGCAGTCTATCGGAAAGGCATGTATGAACAAACATCATTTTATTTTTTAGGAAGCAATATATAACATTCAGCCCGCCAAGTGGCTTCGAACGAATTGCCAAGTCCAACATTTTCGGATTGTGCTGAAACAATTGATACTGATTGATCAACTAAAGCAACCAATAATACAATTTAAATGTGACCCCAAGCGGAGCAGATGTCCGATATGCTTCAAATGATGGCTAGATCCTTTCCTACAATGACGGAACCACAAATTTTCGATCAAGGAACAACTTATCTCTGTCGTCGCACCTCAATACCCACGGTGATCACTGTTTTGGTTCCATTACCAGTAAAACTACATTGATCATTCCACCAAAGCTCCATTTTATTACTAAAACAAAGATCTTTCGGAATTGCCAATATTCGCATCAGGTACTTTAATTAGTTTTTTAATTCATTTATATGACTTTTTCCAATATAGAATTAGTGTGTTTTGGACTTAGGAGCAGCGTTGGTAAAATAACATAAAACACATTTTTCACTCGAGTTACAGGAGCATGGCGGTGGAGATCACCTTCTTCAAGAGTCGGGTTTATCAAAATTTATAGGATCTGTAGAACATCTGTAGAAATTTGCAGCCTCCAATTTTCTACCATCAGGTAATGTACTAATGTTATTTGCTTATGTGAAAACTACAATATTTATTTTGTGATAATTGTCATATTAAAAAAAAGAATATGTATACGTAATTAAATTTTCTTTATTACCATGGAAGCCATCTAACTATAATACTAAAGCAACAATCACTGCAATAATCAATAATAAAAGTCTATATGCCAAAATCGCGATCCGATAATAATGTAGTTGTTTATTAAACTACAGAGTAGAATATTAACAAATCTCATCTTTTCATAAGGGGAATAATTAATAAGTATATTTAACTCCAGTTATAAGTCTTTCCATCAATATAATATATCGCTAATATATTTTAAATAGTATAGTAATCTAAAGACACGGTAGATAAGGAAGTTAATTAAGTAAATAAGGAAGGTCATTAACATGAAGAAAAGACATAAAGCAAGATAGTTTCCCCCGTAAACCAAAGAGAGGTGGAGTAAGGGATTGTCATGTGGAAATAATAAGCTTAAGTTTATGCCATGTGGCATAAGATTGTTTTGTTTTAATATAGTTAATATATTTGGAGTAAAAGTTTAATTTATTGTGTTTTTCATTTCAGTTTAAAAATCAACATTCATTTCATTTTGGAGTAAATCGTAATGTAATTTGTGTCCATGTGGTTTACAAGAAGCTACATATTGAGACTCTAACTTTGTTTGGAAATCTGAATATACGTGGTTGCAGTTTTTGGTCATGTGAGTCCCGGAATTTTCATTTGTTGACCGTTAATCAACAGGGTATCTTCATATTTTTATGTTAATTATTAGAGTTATTATAGTCTTTTAAACTATTATTATTAGACAAAATTGCACAAATCAACCATTATGTTATACCTAAACTACACTCTATACATTTCACTTTGAAATCAGCAAACCCAACTTTTATGTTCATCTTTTGTTACATCCAATAACCTTTACAACTAATGTCGTCTATTTTTCTGGTTAACATCCCTCGCATGTGAGGGTATTATTGTCATTTGACCTTGTTTTGTTAATGTGTTTATATAAACAACAATTGAACCAATGAACCTATCATCACCATTCATTATGTTCTCCACTGTATAAACCACCATTAAAACACCAATCAGATTTCGTGCAATTCACCAACTTTCCTCACATTAATTCAACACTCATCTCCCACCTTCAGTTTCAGCTGATCTAGCTCAAATCCCATTTCAAAATTCTTATTTATTTTCAACAAATACTTACTGTTTAGGGGTAAAATGGGGAGTAAATGGAGGAAGGTGAAGATGGCTTTGGGCTCTAATTTATATGTTTATGTTACTTCGGTTGATGCAAATGTCTCACCACCGCCATCAGATGCCGCTTTTTTGCCTCCGGTGGTAGAGCAACGGAGCTCCGGTGCATCTCCGGCGACTAACCGTTAACGGTCCTCTTGAACCACTGCTAGAAGAACCCATTGCACAAACACTTATCGTGAATCGTAACTGCCCGTTATCGTGATTCGATTTGGTGGGTTTGGTGGTTGAGGCATTTGAACAAACAGTTGGTATGCGTGTTAAAACAGAGAATAATTCTTCTATACACAACTGCAATTCTTGATGTAACTAATGTTATAAGATGTTCCCATATTTTGACTTGGATTATCAATGTGTAGGTATGTATGTATATATCTTGGTCATGATTTCAAAATATTAATTGATACGATGAGAATAATGAGAAGGGGTATTTTTTTGATTTGGGGGATATGAAAGTGGAGGTGTTGGTGGGTTTGATGAGGATATTGTTTTAGGGTTGAAGCTTGTTAAAGATGGTGAACAAAGATGAAGGGGAAAGAAGGATGAAGATGAGCATTAAAAGGATAACCAAAATGTCCTCACATGTGTTGCATGTGAAGGATGTTAACCAGAAAAATAAACGACGTTAGTTGTAAAGGTTATAGGATGTAAGTATGTAACAAAACATATATATAAAGGTTGGGTTTGGCCGATTTCATAGTGAAAGGTATAAAGTGCAGTTTAGCTATAACATAAAGGTTGATTTGTGTAATCTTGTCTTATTATTATTGTTATTTTTATTACCACCTAACATCATTGTTGTTAGACACCGTACACTACTTAGCACCACCACATCTATATCCATATCCAAAACACCATCTATAACCCACATTGTTAACAACCATCACCATCCACCTTTGTACCCTCATCGAAAACTCACAACCATGCCGTTCAACACCACCACATTCAAAATATAATAACCATTTCCGTCATTCCTTACCGTTCCGATGGTCGGAGGCCGTCTCCCTGTCATTTCCAGTCACACTGTCAATCACCATCTTTGATGACATTATCACATGTAACAACCTTCAACCATACCATTGATCACCATCATCCATCATCTTCAGCCATCTCTGCCCAATGGCCAAATCTGTCAACACCGGCAGCTACCACCGTAAACAGTAACCATTGGTATCGCCTAACACCACCACCTCGCTACCACCACTACTATAGTTGCACACCACCACTATAGTCGCACACCACCACCACCCCATCAAACTGAAAATAGGAAAAACGTTCTTCAGTCTTCACCCCCTCTTTTGACCTTTGCAACCAGATGTGGCGAGGTGGCAGTGGTGACGGTTGTCCGGTGGAAACAGATAATAATTTGGGGATCCCTTTGAGTCAAGGGCACGGTTAGCTCAGGATGACGAGGTGGGCGATTGATATTCTGATTAGAAGTGATGGTGGTTGGCGGTGGCCGAATTGGCTTCATGATTGAAGAAATTAGCGATTTAGCTCCAAATTGAATCTTGTATGTGCTTGTGCAGTCTTTGGTCAAAGGGTCAGGGATTATTAGCATGGAGAATAGGTTTGGAAGTTAACTTCATTGTTGACTTCATCGGAAAGGGGTTTGCAACCAAGGTTTAGGAAGATAGGATAATAATGATGCTGATAATGATGACGAATGCACCACGTTGGGTAAATGCACCCATCATTGGTGTAATATAGTGATGGTAAGATATCGAAGTCGTCCAATGATACAACAACAACAATATTTAGTCCTTAAGGGACATTTTAAACCTTTATCACTTTAAGTGTTTAAGTTTTCATATAACATTCTTACTCCTTGAAAGTGACAGAGGTTAACTATTTGTTAACTGAGCTCCATATTCCCCTCAAGTTGTAACACACTAACCGACGACAGAATGGTTCGGGGCGTCTAGATTGTTCATAACACATGGTACTATTAAAAGTGGCATTTATTTAATCAAACCATATTAAGGATTCAAATACAAAGAAATCAAATTTGTGTTAACAAAATACATCCAAGCATAAGATAACGTTTTATTATTTGAAACTAAGTCTCATGCATCCTAAACTTCTTCACCTGTATCGTGTATAAAATTACAAGTTGAATAAACGAATTTGCATTTGATCATAACAAGTTGGTGAGTAGATATAGGTTTTAATACATATATTATGTATAAAACAACAATCATAAGTCACTGATGTAATTTAAGCATATATGAATAAACGAATTTGCATTTGATCAAACCTACACGACTCGAATCACAATGAATGAATGAATTTGGTTTCAATACCCAAATACCAATTTGGGAAGGTGGTCAATTCAATAGAGATATTATCTACTTCCTTAGGCCTGGTGTTGTTAATGATTAAAGCATGAATGAATGAATGAATACATGAATAACCCACAACGAATAATGTTTAACACATAACAAAAATTAACACATAGACATGAATGAATTAACACGATTGTATAAAATTATTTATGATTGAATACGTATACATGATACACCCCAAAACAAAAAGGGACGATGACTACTCACCTTAGCTAGCAAAATGATTAAGCATAAGTCTTGAAACAAAAAGAGTTGAAAGTCACCAAACTTGAGTTATCATAATGTTTGAATGATTACTAAATTTAATAATGATTGAATTAAAAGAAAGAATGAGATCGAATATTTAACTAGGGATTCTCGTCCTGATTTATGATTTAATACTAATTTAACGTTGTTGGTGCATATTCTGTGACAACAGCTTAATAGTTTGATTATTTAGTCTTTGGATATTTTGTATTGGGCTTAGCATGATTGGTTAGTGAGTTTATTGTTGTAATGGGCTTGGAAAATGGCCTAGCCCAGTAGGAAGCCCAGTTCACAGACATGTGGTATATAAACATGTTTTGTGATTAGGGTTTAAGTAGCTGGAGACTAGAGAGAGAAAACATAGAGAGAGAGAGAAATTCAAAAAAGGGTTGTGACGTAAGATCACAGAGAGAGGCTGTGAGGTTGTGCGTGTCTTGAATTGATTGTAAAACGTTTCGTTTGGATAATCAATAGAAGACCCGTTTAATTGTGAAATTCTATTTCTACTCGTTTCTGTGCAAATCTGATCTAGAGGATTCCACACTCTAGGTTAGATATACAATTATGTGCGATCCGTACGAACCAAGGGACCTACAAACGTCAAGGAATTACAAATTAAGCATAACTAAAAGTATATATACTATGCTTGCGAAAAATTTATGCATTTCTGATCTCAAATTTTGTGGGAGCCGGCCTCTAAACTTAAAAAAATTTCAGACGAAAAATCCAAAAATTAACACTACTAATTGAAACATCGGCGAGAGCCAGGGCACCCCTGGCCCTTTATAAGTTGTGCCCTTGCTCAATAGCAATGTTGTCGAATTTCATTACTTGGAGATACTTTTCCAACAAATTTGAGATCGTTTTGATAGCTTAAATAACTCCACAATATTTAAAAAGCCCATACTCACCTCATTACATGAACCCTTCTAATGCATTAGCATAATGTTTAAAGTTGTAAGACTAAATAATTCTTAGAAACGTATTTAAATAATTTATATTTAATAGAGTATATTACAAAAATCGTCATTTATGTTAACACCAAATTGCAAACTATGTTCTTTATCTTCAAAACGTGCAAAAAACGTACTCGATATTTGCAAACTCTTACACGTTATGTCCTTTAGCACTAACTCAGTTAAGTTTTATGATTAAATTTGACCAAATGGATCCCATGTGGGGGTATTATTGTCTTTTTCTATCCTGATATCATAATAATTTTATTTGAAAAAACCACCCACCCTACCCTTTCTCTCTCCTTGTCACCACCACCACCACTCAACCACCACCAGCCACCACACGACCACCACCGCACCCCCCCCCCCTTTTCAGTTCTCTCTCCTGCCCTCCATCACACACACAACGACCAAGACCTGCCACCATCAACCATCCCCCGCCATCAAGAAAACAAGCAGTCACATAACTGAATCAAATGTGTAAGATAACACTAAACAAAACACGTACACCGATTGAGAACGAAAGGCCCTAGGTTTAGTTGTTATGTACCGGTGTGGAAGATCCAAAATCAGTTATTACTGATAGCAATTTGAAGACTAAGATCCAAATCGGAATTCTTAAATAAATTGGGATCCAAATTGTATTATAATTTCAATTCAATGGCATAACGATCGAGTACCGATTCGTGTATCTGTTACCTTGTTTCAGTGCTTCAATACTCTGTAATTGTATAAACTGGTAATGTAAATAAGTAGTATTACTCATATGTTCACGATATCGAGCCTAAAATTGGTTGTGGTTCGAAGTTCGAACGATCGCTTAACCTTTTGCTAGGCTTATCTCGAACGCAATCACTGGAAACCATCAACCTAGGGCACACTAATAATCCAGAGGTTGGCTTGTAGTGTTTAGATTTGGGGGTGATCGGGATTACAGGAGGTGGTGAAGGCAAGTATGTAACATTCCCAAAATTTTTAAATTTAAAATAAAGTTAATACACGAATAGATCATGGGTAAGTTGACTGTTAGAAATATGAAGTACCTAGACGGACCTAGGAACCTTTTAATAATTAAATTATAAAAATACATTATATTTGAACCTACTCCGTTTTTAATGAAACTTGGTTCAAAATGTAGATACAAATATTCTCGTTCTAATGGCATATTCATCATTTTATAAAACGTTATATTTTAGAAGTTATAAACGCCAAATAAGTGAAGCAGCTGAGTTAATTATAATATATAAAAGGTATAATAATAATAATCAAAATTAAACGTGTGGAATAAAATAATATAAATAATAAAATATTATTATCATCTAAACTTAACATAGTCATATTGTGTAAGTGTAAAAATAGATTAGAAATAATCTTTTGGTTGAAGTGATGTGCAAGGTTCCAACAACAATTATAAATAGAAGCATATGGTGGAACTTTTCAACCGCTCAAGTCTTTCTCCTTTCTCTCGTTTTTTTAAACTTCTGTAGACACCAAATTTTCTTTTAAGTATTACACCAATAACACTCCAAAGCCCTGCCCCGTTTTAAGTGTTGTAACCCCTAATCACTGAGTCGATACCCTGTCCGATTGATTTAGGACTCACCAACGCATGTCAAGGGGTGGGGTTCTGTCTCGTGACATATTGATAAAGTTGAATTGGGTTACTATGCTTAACGCGAGTGCATTATATATTTTATTAAAGAGTATAACAACCCTCCTAAAACACCCCTGACACCCCTACACGTCCTAAAATATACCCCGTATACGAGAAACGGCCCTAAAATACCTTTATAATTATAAAAATCAAATAAAACAATAATTTATTGTCGCTCGCGGGCCGCGAGCAAGATTACAAGTTCTATCGCGGGGCGCGATGGAGTGTTACTTGCCGGGCACTGCTTTAGCCACGTGTCCCTACACGTGTCAACCCTATACGATGACTTAGCAACCCTATCACCGCCTATATGGCCCTCGCAGGCCGCGAAAGATGAAGAAGAAGCCGTCGCGGGGCGCGAGCCGCCCTTCGACCAGCTAAAAAAGGAGCCAGGATCGGCCATTTCAATTGTTCAGAATTTCTAATTATCTCTCAATCATTCTGTAGGCTAAAGTTATAGCCTAATACCCCCTAATAAGCGAAACTCTGTCTTGTTGTAAGTATTATAACCCCGATCACGTATTCGTTACCCTACCAAATTGTTCTAGGACTCCGTAACGCATGTCAAGGTTCTGCCTGACTCAGTTCGTTGGAGTTCTGTCTCGGGGGTATGGCTAATGTGATTTGTGTTATCTTACTAACATATGTGCATTGTCTAAATTTAATAAATAGTAACCAGGAGATGCAACATGAAACTAAATATTACTAGGGAGCCTATAGAAATACCTAAGTCCACAAATGTGAGTACATTCACTTTTCATAAACTGTTTTTACAAAATCTCAACTATTTTAAAGTATAACTAACAGTGATTGAGTATTTGTAATTCTACAATTACTGTCGGTATGTTGGGGTTTTGTATATATTACTTGTTACTAATACTGAGAATAGTAACATGACCACAAGTCAGGATTGACAGTACTGTGGGTGGTAATTTGGTAGATGTAAACAAATGTAATTGCGGATGCCCTTAATACTATAAAGATATAAAATTGTTTTGATTAAACTGGGATGCACTCACCGGTATTTCTTGCTGATAAAATGTTTTTAAAACGCGTTTCAGTTAACTTAGTATAAAGCTAATAGAAGCCAGCTGGAGAGCACTGAAGACTTAAAAGAGTGGCTATAAAAGTTACCTAAATAAAAAGGAGATCATGTTTTCAATAATTATGATTTATCCCTATAAATGTATTGTAAAGAAAACTTGGGGTTTTATCCCATTTATCTATTTTAAGCTTTTGGTGTTTAACTCTGATAAAAATATTTTCTATATACGGTCCTGATGAAAATTTTCGCGGCCAAATTAATAAACACCGATACCATCTGACTGGTTCGCGTCTCCTGCTCCCAGGGTGGGGTCGGGGGCTGTGACAGAATGTGGTATCAGAGCCACTGGTTTAAGCCATTTAGGTGTTCTTTTAATACCTAAAACTTAAACATTATGTTAGGAAATCAATGTAATAAATTATGTGTTGTTCTGTGTAGATAAATCTTAATATTCATATTCTGATTTTATATTTCGAGTTCACAGTAGAGTGACCAATATGATTAAATGTACCTGTAGACTACCTAGGCGGATTTATTATATTTTAACTAGGCAGACACTTCTCTATTTAAAATTTCACTTTATGGTCTATATCACTAGTTAGTGTCTAAAAGGACACAGCACACATGGGTTGCCAATTTGGGGTAGGCTAAGATTAATAAAATATATATATACATGATGTATCATACCATATGGTTTTAACCATGTGAAATCATCAATATTACTGATTTTTATTACCTAATTGGCTAATAAATGCATATTAAATGGCATAACTTTTTATTTAAACTCTCGTAAGCTAATAAAACATCAAATCAAAAATATACTAATGAAAAAAAAGAGAAATCTATAATGTTAATGGAAATAACTCAATTAAATTGTCTCTGAAAATTAAGGATATATCACTTATGCTATTCTTTTTATCTTACTTTATTTTTATATCACCAATATGATTCCACAAAATTATATATAATCTAAGCAATCAAGCTCATGGTCCAAATTAACATAATATAACAAACATGTGTGACACTATAGCTTGTAATCTTGTATTAAGTTAATATGCACTTTGGAATATATATATATATATATATATATATATACACGGTAAAATAAGAAATAAAAGTTGGCTATATATGATGCCTTTTTCATTTTAAATATTAGAATACTTTACTATTAGTTTTATTTATCACCGTAATATCGAGAGATGCGGTTCTAGTTACGTATCTATTGGATCTTGATTTTTAAAACAGACATAAGATGCGGTTTAGAAAGGGTAGCAACATATTTTGGAAACACCATAGCATCTTTTGGTTACTTATGTACTTTATATTAACAAAAGTTTATATATTATAAAACATAGCCCTATATTCATTCCATATATTACACAGGGGTAAATATTTAATATTTTATACCACCCCTCGGTCAATGAATATGAAATGTAAAAATATATTTTAGTGATATAAAAATATATTGTAAACATATATTACTATAAGAAAAAAATTTCATCAAGATGTGATGAATTAATAGATATATATCAATTCCGTATGCTAATGTTATGAAATTAATATTAATATATTAATGTTAAGATATATTAATGTAAATATAAGATTACACAATTCAGAAATGATGCCTCTAGACATCATAATATAAAATATTATTTGGTACAAATAATATGTTTTATGTTTTATGAAAAAAAATATATATATACATATTTTGAATTGATATAATACTAATATATTAGTATAATAATACACATAAATCTATATGAAATTCATGTAAACTATATATATGTTTAAATTCATGTTATAAAACAAATGTAAACATATATATAGATATACACAAATATACATTGTAAATATTAAAGTTTATATAAGTTTTAAGCATATATCCTAGTTTAAGTAATATATCTAATCTATTTATATTTTGTTATAACCGAAACTGACTAAACTTTCCCTATAGAAATAAAACATCTTATAATTTATAACCAATTTGCTCCATAAGAACCAATATAAACAAATTGAAAAAGAAAATATAGTTATAATAATCATAGTCATCATATTAAAACTATAAAAGTGTTAAGAAAACTATATATACTATTATAACTGCTATTCATTGGCTTTCATTTTTAATATAAGATAATAGTATATAAGTATTCTAAAAGTATTATATATATGTGTGTGTATAATGTAAACTGAAAATTTATTTTACGTAGGATACATGGAAAATTTTATACATTTAAAACTATAACCTAATTTAAAGAAAGTATATGTTCAAAAGATTATTATATATATATAAATAATCATGTTTTTATTCTCTATCATTTAGAATATTATAAAAATAATAATAAAAATTTGTATTTTTAGAAAAGAAGAGAAAATATGAGTCTGATGGTTTGTACAAACGGTACATATAAAAGAGATTATATAATTAATTTTTAGAAGTAAAAGATATTACAAAATGAAAGCCACTTTTCTTACCCGACTTAAATTAATAATTTAATATTTTATTTATTTATTTATTTATTTTATCTGGTCTGTCAAATTTTCCTAAACGTTCTAGTTATTATTTCATTTTCAAGCTAGAATTAAGATGGATACCCCATATAAAAATGATTGACTCAAATGTGTATTTAATAAATTTATCCTTTATATAGTTTATTTAAAGATCAAATTATAATGTTAATATTATAATATCTTTAAACAAATTATAGTGTTATTATATATATATATATATATATATATATATATATATCTAATACATGTATATTATTTAAGTATCTAATATATTTAGAATCAATTTTAGAAATGTCAAACTTTGTATTACCTACTACTTCTTTGAATGAATAATATAATATACAATAAATTAATAGTTAAGTTTTAATATTTTAAACCAATATGGTTCAACCCACTAGTAAAAGAAAAATAAAATTGTTCTCATAAATCCAAAAAGTTTATATTTTGATTAAGGGTTTTTTTGCATATTTCCCCTTAAAAAACTTTGAAATTGCATATATACCCGAGCCAAATATCAAATTGCATATTTCCCCTCTATTAACTAGTAAAATTGCAAATTTACCTATTTTGATTTAATTTATTAAAATTAAATTATAGAAAGACTTTTTTACCCTTCATTTTACTAAACTTTAGAAAATTGCATATTTACCTTTTTTTTAACAATAATCAGTCCATATTTTAAAAAAATCTTTCTTTGATTTCAATTTCAATTACAAATATCAATTCCTTTGGGATACTTCATCAGTTGCCTTTAAAACACAAACAATATCACTTTGATTTCAATTACAAATATCAATTCCAAGATGAACAATATGTTCATCATACACAGAGCAACATCGAATGTAAAAAAGTATCACAAATCTGGATGAAAAAAACCTCTCATCCAATCCAACCCAACCCGTTACAAAAAATCCCGTCTAAAACTACCAATTACTAATCAAGCTGATGGAGCTCAAAGTGAGCCGTATATCGACTTGTTATATGCTCCGTAAAGTTATAAAGTTTACAAATAAAACAATGACTAACCTGAAACTGAAACGTCGGTCTCCGGAAACGGAAACGCCGGCCGCCTGAAACTGAAACGCCGGTCGCCGAAAACGGAAACGCCGACCACCTGAAACTGAAACGCCGGCCTGAAGATGTGTCGCTGGAGATGTCGTCGTAGAAGAAACTGGAACGCCGACCTGAAGAAACGCCGGCCGAACTAAAGATGCTGAAGATGTGTCGCTGGAGATGTTGCCGTAGAAGAACTGAAACGTCGTGTGTGTGAATTAGAATGATAACTATGAACCTGATTTTTCTCTAAGCAAGATTTTTTAATTTTGAGAAGGTTAGTTTTGTCATTTTAATAGAGAAGGGGAAATATGCAATTTTTATTTATGCTTGGGTAAATATGCAATTAAAAGTGTTTTTAAGGGGAAATATGCAATTATTCCTTTGATTAATTTCTTTAAATTTTTATTTATCCATACTTTAATTCCAAAATATTATATTCAATAAATTTAACAGAAGTTTATTTCAATATATTACTTTTATAAAAGGGTAAATAAAGCTAGGGGAATAAGCTTGATAATTGGTACCATCGGATATATATATAAATTAAAGACATTACAAAATATTTTAATATTATATATATATGTGTATATATATATGTGTGTGTGTGTGTGTGTGTATATATATATATAGGGAGCCGCTAGAATGAGAACCACCACGAGTTATGAGAACCGCGAGAACCAAGTGCCACGGAGGGCCGTTGACCACGAAATTTTTTTTACACCTAGATCCGTATATTTTAAGACCGGGTGTAAATTTTCGGTTCAAACGGCGCGCCCGAGGGGGTAGTTTTTTACGCCCAAAGTTTGGTTAAAAAAAAGAAAAATTAAAAAAATAAAAAAAACCCAAACTTTGGGCGTAAAAAACTACCCCCTCGGGCGCGCCGTTTGAACCGAAAATTTACACCCGGTCCTAAAATATACGGATCTAGGTGTAAAAAAAATTTCGTGGTCAACGGCCCTCCGTGGCACTTGGTTCTCGCGGTTCTCATAACTCGTGGTGGTTCTCATTCTAGCGGCCCTCTATATATATATATATATATTATGTAAGTTTTGATATTAACAAGAGATTTGAAATTTTATGTTTCTAAATATATACATTGAATTTCTTGGTAGTATACACAATATAATAATCAAATATCTTCTAAAGATAAACATCAGAGAAAATATCACTGGTGATTCATATGAAAACATGAAGTCATTATAAGAAAAAGAAAAAAAATATAAATCATGAAACGTATTATGTTGTGAAAATACCATCTGTCCCGGTAAAACATTCCTTGCAACAGAATCTAATAAACATGAATAGAGTTAACTGTGAGCATATTCATCACATTGAACCCAGCCATAAGTGTCAACGGAGACAATGATATTTTGTCAAAACTCAATTTTCTAAACAAAAGAAAGCCACAACCATAGTAATACCTATGCTTAAACAAAAGAGTTAGGATATTAATATTTGCTAATAACACCCAGAATAGTATTTAGACTTGAACCTAAGAAAAATGCCTTAGTATAAGCTTCGAGATAAGCTAATTATTTGTGTGGTTAAAGTGTGATGGATATTGGTATGTCGTGAGGATGATAACTAGAATAGTGCAAGTATGATAAATAAGCAATAACACCTGGCCACTGTTATTTCTTGTTTATTAGTACTACTCGGTTCTAGAATATGATCCATCATGAAAATACTAATTTCCTTGTTTCTTGATATAAGTCATAATAAATGATGCACTATTAAAATCATGATTTATAGAAATTCTATTGAAGGGAAATACAATAATATTTTTCGGTAAGACTGGGTATGGTGTAGTAGACTCTCCAGCTTGTCCGGGTAAGATGGGGGTACCTCTCCGACGAGACCGGGTTAGATGGGGTATATGTTTTGTTAATGGAATTCCCTAAAATAGTATCATGACCTGATGTCTGACCTGTTTTTGGAAATATGAATCCGTTAAATACATTGACCTTATGAATGGTCTGTATATTACAGTATGTGAAATATATGATTATATAGATATGTATATCTATAAGGAAATCCAAAGACCCTAATGATTGACAATTAGGGATAAATCACGAACATGTGTGTCAATGATAATTTAAATTTATTTATCAGAAATCTCTCGTATACGTCTATAATTCCGATATCAAACATTATTTCGTTTGATCATCCGTCTCGTAACTCGTGTGACAAGATGAACGACGGGAACCCTATAAGTTGGGACGTCATCGAAAGTATAAGAATTTCCCTTGCGCATTAGGAAACCTGTAACTAATAATTATGCTAAGACACAAAACGTCTAAAAACTTACACTAATAAGAGTAATTTTACCTTCATTAAGAACTCTTGAGAAGATAAGACTCTCAAAACATAGAGAACAGTTCTGGTCAAAATTCAAAGCAGAGACCAGAATATACTTAGGAACTAGGATCAGTAACAAACTAAAAAAAATATTCCTCCACATTTCAGTAAATCTCGAGGACGATACTAAAAAAAAAGGTGGGGAGGATGTAACATTCCCAAAATTTTTAAATTTAAAATAAAGTTATTACACGAATAGATCATGAGTAAGTTGACTGTTAGAAATATGAAGTACCTAGACGGACCTAGGAACCGTTTAATAATTAAATTATAAAAATACATTATATAAGAACCTACTCCGTTTTTAATGAAACTTAGTTCAAAATGTAGATACAAATATTCTCGTTCTAATGGCATATTCATAATTTTATAAAACGTCATATTTTAGAAGTTATAAACGCCAAATAAGTGAAGCAGCTAAATTAATTATAATATATAAAAAAAGAATAATAATAATCATAACAACCCTCAAGAAACACCCTAAACGCTCCCAAATACATCCCGTACATGAAAAACGGACTAGAGATACCTTCGTACTTGCAAAAATCAAGAGAAACAAGATTCAAGACTCGCTAGCGGCCCACGACAGCTGATGTGCGTGCGGTGTTATATATATTTTATGTATATTTTTAGCCCTTTTTACACTTTAGTCGAGTTTTAAATTTATAAAACACGATATTTTACTAGCACCAAACACACATATGGGCAAGTGCACCCATCGTAAGCGTAGTATTGTGTTGGTAAGATACCGAGGTCGTCCAAGGACACAAGAGCTTTTAATACCGGTTTATCCTCAACGTCTAATCAAATCAAAAGTTTAGAAAAAAGTTTTAAACTAGAAAATAAAAACTAAAAATGCTGAAAATAAAAATAAAAATAAAACAGATAGACAAGATGAATCACTTGGATCCAACTTGCCTTTAGTGTAATCTTTGATTATTTCCGCACTTTTGCACTTTTTAAGAGATTATCTTAGTTATAGTAGTAGGCCGCTCTTTTGAAGGTGACGTTACCCTCAACCCAGTAGTTTGAATCAGCAAGGATACAATCCTAAAGGGTTGGATTATTGAAAGATAATTAATTAAGTTATTAATGCATATTGTGGTAGGCCCCTCTTTTGAAGGTGACGTTACCCTCGGCTAAGTAGTTTGAGTCAGCAGGGATACAATCCTAAGTAGCCGGGTTAAAGTTTTAATAGTAGTTTACATATGAGGGGATCAAGGAGTTCGGACCCCCGCCATCCAATACCAGTGGGTATTGAAGGAGGTCCTACTAAACTTGACCCAGGTCCTTGCAGGATCTATACACTGAACAAGACAAGACGCTTACCAAACCATTCCCTTAACCCCCGACCAGGTAGCCAACATATCTCCATATAGACCATGGAGATATGAATGGTGTAAATCTTTTATTTTATATAGACAGTAAAATAACGCCAAGACACCACGGACAAATGATAAGGAAGATTCACATTCAACATAAGAAACTAGTTATTAAAGTCATTAATACATAACCAAATAAAAAGTGCGAAAAGATTAAAAATAAAAATTATTACACTAAATGCTTGTCTTCACCAAGTGATGTAAGAGACTTAGGCAAACATGTCCTTTGATTGTCAAGAACTCTTACTATCAATCTTGGATCCGGAGACTACTCACGCACTCTATGATGGAGGATGGATGATGGTGGTGGATGTGGGTTGTGATGGTGGTGGTGGGTGGGTGAAGTGTGAGAGAGGTGGTTTGCCAAGGGATGAGTTGCAAGTGAGCCAAGCACCCCTGTTTATAGCCTGCAAAGAAGCCCGGACACGACCCCGTGCCCGTTGGGCACGGCCCCGTGTCCACCCATCTTCTCTTTCTTCATTAATTGATGTTTATCTGCATTAGTTGACCACACCCCCGTGTCCGCTAGGCACCACCCCGTGTGCAGAAGCGTATCTGTACTATCAAGATTTGCCTAGATTCTGCGAATCTTAGCGTTGACCATGGCCCCGTGTTCGGTGGACATGCCCCCGTGTTGGGTGATAGAAGCTTCTACAACTTTGTCTTTCTGCAGACACTTGGGCACGCCCCCGTGCTCATTGAGCACGGGGCGTGTTCAGCCTTTTGTTCTCTTGTTTTTGCTTGGGAGGACGCTATCGAGGGGTCGTGCATGCCATGTTTCTTCCTTTTCTTGTATTATTGTTAGATCTGGCTGCATTTTTGCTTCTTTTGTTCATTTAAGCTCATTTAACCCTGAAAATACAAATGGAAGACAAAAGCACACTTTTTCCAACATTAGTACTAAAAAGGGTTAGTTTTATGCCTTATTTGATGTAATTTATATGTTGCATTTTGCATACATCAACAGCCGAAGGAGAATCCATCGCGGGGCGCGATGGCCTGTTGCTTGGCGAACACCCAGATCGACACGTGGCAGGATACATGTCAACACCACCGATGACTCAGCAAACCCTAAACCGCCTTTATGGCCCTCGCGGCCCGCGAAAGATGAAGAAGAAGCTGTCGAGGGGCGCGACAGCCTGTCCGAACAGCTATAAATAGGGCCAAACTCAGCCATTTCGATTGTTCAAGTTCTTGGAATCTCTCTCAAACTTCTTATGAGAAAAAAATTATAGTCAAATAACCTCCCTAACAAGCGAAGCTTTGCCTCGTTGTAAGTATCATAACCCTGCTATTACCCTACACAATTGATCTAGGATTCCGTAATGCATGTCAGCTTCGCCCGACTCAGTCATTGGGAATTCTGTCTCGTGTGTACACCCGATTGATTTAGGACTCCGTAATGCATGTCAAGGCCTTGCCTGACTCAGTCATTGGAGTTCTGTCTCGAGTTGTACGGTTAATGCAATTTGGGTTATTTTACTAACACATGTGCACTGTTTAAGTTAACCAGGAAACTATATTATTATCAAGAAGCTATAATATTACCAGGAAGCCTGTAGGAATACCTAAATCTACAAATGTGAGTACATTCTCTTTTTATAAATCTTTTTGTGAGTCAAAATGTTTACCAAAACCTCAAATGTTTTAATATACACTTAACAGTAATTGAGTATTTGTAAGTCTACAATTGCTGCCAGTATGTTGGGGTTTTGTATACAAAATTTGTAAGACGTTACCTTTGGACAGAGAGTTAGCCAATGAGTATATGACCTACAAGTCGGGTTGACAGTACTAATTGAGTAATTGTTTAGATCAAGCAAATGTAATTGCGGGTTGCCCTCAATTCTGTTAAAGTATAAAAACTATTTTTGATTAAACTGGGATGCACTCACCAGTATTTCTTGCTAATAAAATGTTTTAAACACGTGTTTCAGGTAACTTAGTAGGAAGCCAATAAAAGTCAGCTGGAGAGCACTGAAGGCTTAGAAAAGTGGCTATAAAAGTTACCTAAATAAAAAGGAGATCTGTTTTCAATAATTAGGGTTTATCAATACATATATATATATATATATATATTACAAATAAAAGTCGGATTTTATTCCACTTGTTTATTATAAATGTATTACCAGAAAAACTTGGGTATTATCTCATCTATCTATTTTAAACATTTTGGTGTTTAACTCTGATAAAATATTTCCTAACTACGTTCCTGATGAAACTTTCTGCCGCCAAATTAATAAACATCGATACTATCTAGCTGGCTCGCGGCTCCCGCTCCCAGGGTGGGGTCGGGGGTTGCGACAGAAGGTGGTATCAGACTTATGCCACTAGTTTAAGCCCGTTAGGTGTTCTTCCAATACCTAAACCTTAAACATTTATGTTAGGAAATTAAATACCTTATGTGTTATCCTGTGAACATAAAATCTTAATATGTTTATTATGATTTTTATGTCATCTAATGAATTTTGAATTCCCAATATGTGTTACCCATATCTGTATCTTACAGTTATGCTATATTTAATTATATATATATATATAGGTGATATATTAATAATGCTATGCCTTATCAATTTTTATGATATATTATATATATCATATATTTATATAAATATGATTCAACATGAATTTTATAACAGTATAATAATAATACGATATTAACATTAATATCTCCATATTAATATAAGATAACACAATTCAGGTACGATAATTCGAAAAATATCATAATATAAATATTATGATAATATGTATTATACCTAAATGATTTTATGTCATTCAAATTCTCAGTATGTATAACCCCTATTCGTATCTTACAGTATGTTATACTATGAGTATATAAAGGATATATATATTTTTAATATATATTAACATTAAATTTTGGAATATATACCATACCCGTATATTTATGTAAATACAATTCAATATAAATTATAATAATATTATGATATTGACATTAATATCTTAATCAAAGATATAAGATAACACCCCTTAGGTATAATGTCACTAAAATATCATAATATAAAATGTTGTTTGATACAAGTAATATAATTTATTGTTTATGATATAAACCCTAAAATTTTACTCGACTTACATCCATATTTTTGTAAAAGTTTTGACAAAACGTATAATTATATTATCTTTGTTAAAATATAATATTTTAGCATACGCAAAACATGTTTATTGTTTAAATACAATATTTAAAAACAAGATTTTTTATAATAACCCTATGAAAATATTATTCCATATGATTATATTATATCCATATAAGCACATATACATTTTCATTTATATGAAGAGTATGCGAATATATGTATAAAATATTTTATATTTTACAACCTATTTTAATAAAACAAATGATACTTTATACAAATAAGTACAAAGATATTTGGTATTGTATAACTAGATGATTTAAAATATATGTACACAACACATATATATCAACAGGAAATAGTTTAAGGATTTTTATCTAATAGCTCAACTTATTCCTTGAATTATATATGATATAGGAATAATATTTCACTACTTAAAATATTAAGGATAAAAAAACGCTAAACTTGGTATTATCTATTTCTTTGATAAATAAATATGGCAAATTAAGAATCAAGTCTTAAATATGTTATATTCAAAATGAGTCCACCTGTTAGTTAAAGGTTAAATTGTTTTAGAAGAATCCATAAAATTTATATTTTTATTTAAATTCCTTTCGATTAATTACCGTTTTTATTCTAAAAATATTATGTTCAATAAATTTAATAGAAATTTATTTTGTTAGGAATAAAAAAAGTTATGAAAATAAACTGGATAATTTATACAATTAGTTCTATAATTAGATTGTTATAATCTGGTATTATTTGTATATATATTTCAGGAAACTTTAAAACTTTATACGTCTGGAAATACAAGACACAAATTTCTTGATATTATATACAATAATCAAATACCTTTTGTAGAAAAACAAGCTTTTTTTATAACAGAAGAAACAAACCCACATGTTTACTCAAGATCTATTTTGATACCCACCTTTAATTCAAAAGATACCCTAATGATATTCGTACTAGCATCACCTCTTAAAGAACAATAGTTGGTCAATGACGGAAATTCTCAGAATCTCATCTAAACCCTTACCTCTAAGCTCTAGCCACAACTGTAATTTCTGAATACCTATCCAGCCATGAGCTCTGGAAGTATAATTGAATAAATGCAGTATAGAGAAAAGCCATTACAAAAATAAAGAAACTACACATAATATAATACTTTCCTTATATTTTGATAAAATCTATAGCGAAAGAAAATGTCTATATATATATATATATCAACACATAAGGCTGATAGACATGACTATATTTTGTGTTAAACACAATAGGAGCAACAAAAGAAGCCTATATATAATTATTTAGTTCTGTGATAATTATCTCTAAATATGTTTGTAATTCAGATGTCAAAGGAAATCACGTGTAATCAGGAAATCCAAGCTAATAATGAGAATCCCTTGGATAAAAGCACTATAGAAAATATAATAGCTCAAGGAATGTCGAATGTCATACCTTCGATCATTGAAGCTATTAAGATTTCTGTGCCAATAAACGAGAATCCTACTACCCACTGTAGGCATCCTCATCACTTCAAACCTAGCACTAGAGGTCATGATATTCATACTATAAGGAATTCCACTCTGACAAATCATATAAGGACAAAGGAATGGAACCAGCAATGGCACATCCTACCTGCAACAACAAAAAGCGTTCGGGAAGACGCTATTTTTAAGAAGACACTCCGCTGTAACTTCTGCAAGAAAGCTGGACATGCCGAGGAAGAATTTAGAAGGAAAACTAACATTTGTTCCACTGTGGAGAAACAGGTCATATTCGTCCCTACTGTCCAAACTATCTACAAGCACCCAAAAACAAAACTAGAAATCCAGATGAAGCTAGAAAGAACGCACAAACGACACAGGAAGCCATAGCAAATTCTAACATAAGCATCCGTGCGTTTTGCCTGTACTAAAGTATTAGTTGACTTTTGATTCCCATCAAAGTTTTATAAATAAAAAGGTCTTTATCTTTCTTTCACAAAGACCAACACTCATTTATCTCATCTCTTGACAAATTCCTATGTCGAACATTCATTGCTTGTTACACATATGATTTCATTTCAAAAGATCTTTTATTCACAAGTTTGGATCTTATTTCGTTATACTCATTTTGACAATTCCTATGATTGCAAAAACATTGACTTTTTATATCAAGTCAACAAATTTCTTGGAAAACTCCTTCTCTTTCCAAAATTTCTCACCGGATTTCATTGTAACCATTTCGTGTCAATACACATGTCCATTGTTGGAATATGTCTAAACCAAGCTCAATTGTTTGAACTTGTTCACAACATACATTCAATTCAGAATCCCATATGATGAATTGAGATCATCATATTCGAGAAAATTTCATTTGTTTGAATCATAGTAGACCTATTCAAAGTCTACAACTCCAATAAGTCGTTTGTTAACCCACGACACCTTTCGGTGGCGATTTCTTTGAAACTTGAACTCATTTCATTTTCACATCTAAGGTACATAATTATTTATCTTCTGCTGATTTGTTATCCTAAACCAGTCTTAATACAATTTTGTCTTAAGATAAATGTACCTAAATTCTTATTCCAATGCACCTCCAACATTTCTTTCATCATTGATCAATCCTACGATATTCATTTAAAATTCCTATCTTTTGAATATCCAGACTCACTTCATTGAAACTTTCATTCGAGAACGGTGAATTTGTTCGGTGACCGTAATGATTGAATTCTTTCAATCATTATAACACCTTGTGGTGTCTATATAAATTCATAGCTTGAGCAAATCATAAACCCTAATCATATCAATTCATACGTATTTCGTTTAACTCCTCAAAGTAATCTTGATACAATTATGTATCAGTATAATGATACACTAACTCCTATTGTATTTTCGTTGTATCCCTGCTAATCAACTAAATGTCACTGATTTCTAGTTTGATCATTGACAAATCATTTTTCATACTTCTATTTTCCATTTGAGATTAGTGATTCAAAGTTCTTTTGAACAATCAAAGTAAATTCTCTTCTGACATTACATCCTATTGTTCCTAAAGGTCGTTTATATTCAATTCCTATGTCTCTGTTGAGTTTGTGATACTCAATTGTATCACGTTCAGTTAACATCAATTCCTGAAACTAATTGAAGTTTCTCATTTTCTTCTATGTCCTTAGAGAAATATCACTAAGGATTCGTCTGTTAAAGCACTTTATACATACGTCATTCCTATCCTTTCCTCTGGCAGCTGTAGCTGCTAAACTACGGGTCCTATTCTTCTAATAAAGGATCCAACATACCTGGAACTTGGTTTCCCTCTTTTAACAAATCTGACTACCCATTTCCACAGAGAACCTTTTAACAATACCTTATCTCCCACTTGAAAAAGATTTTCAGCGATTATCTATGTAACCCTTTGATAAGCTCGTATTTGAATTATCTTGTCCATTGCTTCCTGCACTATCTCGAGTCCAGATAAGTTGCTTTTCTCCAAATTTCTGCCCAACAGACAAGGGTTTGGAACTTCCGTCCATTAAATGATTCCAAAGATGCTTTGACACTGTTTTTACTAACTACAAGACTCGATATACCTCCAAGAGAATATCTTAGCCCAAATCTCGAGGACGAGATTTAAAACAAGGTGGGGAGGATATAACAACCCTCAAGAAACACCCTAAACGCTCCCAGATACATCCCGTACATGAAAAACGGACCCGAGATACCTTCGTACTTGCAAAAATCAAGAAAAACAAGATTCAAGAGTCGCTCGCTGCCCGCGACAGCCGAAGGAGAATCCATCGTGGGGCGCGACGGCCTGTTGCTTGGCGAACACCCAGATCGACACGTGGCAGGGCAGATGTCAACACCACCGGTGACTCAGCAAACCTTAAACCGCCTTTATGGCCCTCGCCGCCTGTGAAAGATGAAGAAGAAGCTGTTGCGGGGCGCGACAACCTGTCTAAACATGTATAAATAGGGCCAAACTTAGCCATTTCGATTGTTCAAGTTCTTGGAATCTCTCTCAAACTTCTTATGAGCAAAAATTATAGTCAAATAACCTCCCTAACAAGCGAAGCTCTGCCTCGTTGTAAGTATTATAACCCTGCTATTACCCTACACGATTGATGTAGGATTCCGTAATGCATGTCGGCTTCGCCCGACTCAGTCATTGGGAATTCTGTCTCGTGTGAATACCCGATTGATTTAGGACTCTGTAATGCATGTCAAGGCCTTGCCTGACCCAGTCATTGGAGTTCTATCTCGAGTTGTACGGTTAATGCAATTTGGGTTATTTTACTAACACATGTGCACTGTTTAAGTTAACCAGTAAACTATATTATTATCAGGAAGATATAATATTACCAGGAAGCCTGTAGGAATACCTAAATCTACAAATGTGAGTACATTCTCTTTTTATAAATCTTTTTGTGAGTCAAAATGTTTACCAAAACCTCAAATGTTTTAATATACACTAAACAGTAATTTAGTATTTGTAAGTCTACAATTGCTGCCGGTATGTTGGGTTTTGTATACAAAATTTGTAAGACGTTACCTTTGGACAAAGAGTTAGCCAATGAGTAATATGACTCACAAGTCGGGTTGACAGTACTGATTGAGTAATTGATTAGATCAAGAAAATGTAATTGCGGGTTGCCCTCAATTCTGTTAAAGTATAAAAACTATTTTTGATTAAACTGGGATGCACTCACCAGTATTTCTTACTGATAAAATATTTTAAACATATGTTTCAGGTAACTTAGTAGGAAGCCAATAAAAGCCAGCTGGAGATCACTGAAGGCTTAGAAAAGTGGCTATAAAAGTTACCTACATAAAAAGGAGATATGTTTTCAATAATTAGGGTTTATATATTACAAATAAAAGTCGGACTTTATTCCACTTGTTTATTATAAATGTATTACCAGAAAAACTTGGGTATTATCCCATTTATCTATTTTAAACATTTTGGTGTTTAACTCTGATAAAATATTTCCTAACTACAATCCTGATGAAACTTTTCGCCGCCAAATTAATAATCACCGATACCATCTAGCTGGCTAGCAGCTCCCGCTCCCACGGTGGGGTCGGGGGTTGCGACAATAATAATCAAAATTAAACGTATGGAATAAAATAATATAAATAATAAAATATTATTATCATCTAAACTTAACATAGTCATATTGTGTACGTGTACAAAGAGATTAGAAAGAATCTTTTGGTTGAAGTGATGTGCAAGGTTCCAACAACAATTATAAATAGAACCATATGATGGAACTTTTCAACCGCTCAAGTCTTTCTCCTTTCTCTCGTTTTTTTTAAACTTTTGTAGACACCAAATTTTCTTTTAAGTGTTACACCAATAATACTTCAAAGCCTTGCCCTGTTTTAAGTGTGGTAACCCCTGATCACTGAGTCGATACCCTGTCCGATTGATTTAGGACCCACCAACGCATATCAAGGCTCTGCTTGACTAAGTACGTTGGGGTTCTGTCTCGTGACATATTGATAAAGTTGAATTGGGTTACTATGTTTAACACGAGTGCATTATATATTTTATTAAATAGTATAACAGCCCTCCTAAAACACCCTGACACCCCTACACATCCTAAAATATACCCCGTATACGAGAAACGACCCTAAAATACATTTATATTTGTAAAAATCAAATAAAACAATAATTATTGTCGCTCACGGGCCGCGAGCAAGATTACAAGTTTTGTCGCGGGGCGCGATGGAGTGTTACTTGTCGGGCACTACTTTACCCACGTGTCCCTACACGTGTCAACCCTATACGATGACTCAGCAACCCTATCACCGCCTATATGGCCCTCGGGGCCGCGAAAGATGAAGAAGAAGCCGTCGCGGGGCGCGAGTCGCCCTTCGACCAGCTATAAAAGGAGCTAGGATCGGCCATTTCAATTGTTCAGAATTTCTAATTCTCTCTCAATCATTCTGTAGGCTAAAGTTATAGCCTAATACCCCCTAATAAGCGAAGCTCTGCCTCGTTGTAAGTATTATAACCCTGATCACGTAATCGTTACCCTACCAGATTGATCTAGGATTCCGTAACGCATGTCAAGGCTCTGCCTGACTCAGTTTGTTGGAGTTCTGTCTCGGGGGTATGGCTAATGTGATTTGGGTTATCTTACTAACACATGTGCATTGTCTAAATTTAATAAATAGTAACCAGGAGAAGCAACAGGAAACTAAATATTACAAGAGAGCCTGTAGAAATACCTATGTCCACAAATGTGAGTACATTCGCTTTTCATAAACTGTTTTTACAAAATCTCAACTATTTTAAAGTATAATTAACAGTGATTGAGTATTTGTAATTCTACAATTACTGTCGGTATGTTGGGGTTTTGTATACATTACTTGTTACTAATACTGAGAATAGTAACATGACCACAAGTCAGGATTGACAGTACCGTGGGTGGTTGTTGGATCTGAGTTTGTTTTTTATTGTATTTTCATTTGAAATTAAGATGAAAATGAAAGAGTTGTGCAGCGGAATTAAGATGAAAACAAACTTTGCATACAATCAAACGAGAGTAATACTTTGATCAAACATCTTTACACAATGAATCGAAAGATTGAATTTGTTTCAACAACGATTACAATGATTGATGAATGAATGCAAACTCCCCCTCAGCCAGAGCTCAGTAGTTTGTTCGTGCAAAGAAGACGATGTTGCAAAAGAGCTGATAGAACAATACAAAGTACTGAACTATTTATAGGCACTTGCAAACCACTGAGCATCTTTAGCTGACGTCACCATGAAAGTGACATCTAACCTCCTAACAAACTCTAACCTCTGATCTATACAAACACTGATATACTAACTACTGCTATTACAATTCATTACATAAAAGACACTTAAACAGCTGCTGCATCCTTCCACTGCTGTGAACCCAGCAGTGCTTGTCCGGATCAGCAGTACTTGACTCAAGGCAGTAGATTGAATCAGCAGAGCTTTGGTCTTCCATCAGTCTTTGACATTGGGCAGAAGATGCAAGGCAGCAGTTGCAGGTCAGCACTTAGTAAGATCAGCAGATAGGAGGTCAGTAGATATGAAACCACTTTCAAGGGGATAGATTTGCATGAACCAACTGTAATCGTCTGCTTATTCTGGATCCACTGCTCTGATCCAGTTTTGGCTTTAATTATCTGTTCCTCTGATAGAGTTCAATCCCAACAATCTCCCCCTGGAACAGATAATGCCAACACTCTTCATTATTTGTGGAAGATTTTATTGCCTCATCAACAGTTCCCTTATCTGACCTTTAAATTGTAATTCGAAGTCTAGGGCATCTGTATCTTCATCATCCCTGCTAAGTGGAAGATCAAGGAGATCCTGCAAATCTTCAAGACTCAGGCCAAGAGCTTATTCCCTTGATATTTTCTCCACTTCTCCACCAGACCTGAGCAAAGTCAATACGCAGGTCTGTTTGTCAGTTTCCCACTTTTGTATTTTTGAGCCTGGTGGGTTTCTTGGGAGATGTTTATTTGCAGAAGTATTTGGTGAGGCTGGCCTGTTCATGACTGACTGAGCAGCACTTGCAGATTGTTCCAATTCAAGATCTTCTTTTATCATTACTTTCGTGCCTGCTGTTACAATGGCATCTCCAGCTAAAAGATCTTGAATTGTTTCCATACTAAACTGGTTTTTGCTCCTTCTTTTGTAGATGGCAGCACCAGCTGGAGCAGTGGTTCTTTTGACTTGCAGCTTTGGTGGTCTTTTAGAAACCTCTGCTTTAGAATAGTCAGGCTTTTGTGGAACTCTTGGATCTTTCTTTCTAAGTTCCTCTAAGCTTTTATAGGTTGCCCTAACTCTATCTTCTCCCCACTTTGTCACTGAATTCTTTGGCCCATAATCAGCTGCAATCAGCTCCTCTTTCATTCTCTTTAACTCTAACATCTTCTCAGCTTCAAATTGTTTAAACTTTTCAGGAGGAGTCTGCTTGACCTTATTTTTAATCATTTCTTGAATCCTGGTTGCTTCTTTTTCAAGCTCAGGAATGGTCCAGTTTTTGTACATGTGTTTCTCCCCCTTGTATTTCTTGTAGGTCATGATGTTCTCAATGTAGTCTTTTCTCAAGGACTCATCTGCCCTTTCTGAAATTTTCTGACATACATTTTTAGCAAATCGCTCCATAGCATTGACCTGTGAGAGTAAAAACTGATAGTTTTGTTGAAATTCTCTATCAGATTTCCCTTTTCTGTTTTTTATTGCAATATCCTCTGCTTGTTTGGCCTTAAGTTTCAAGTATTCTTCAATATTGTTAGGCCTGGGATATCCTGCAATTGATGGCAAACTCCTTTTGACTGGGTCATCCTCATAATAAAAGGATTTGATTTCTTCCCTAACTGCAATGAGTTCTAGAGGAAATGAGACACCAGCAGGAGGTAGTGATTGTATCATATGAGCTGAAGAGAGAGGTATAGGTTTTGGAATAGTGACAAGTGACAGGGATTTTGAAGATGGTGGTGGTGAAGTGTCATCATCTTTGAGAATTAGCCTTCTCCTTTTTGTTTGAGGAGAGGCTGATGATGATTTGGATGGAACAGTGGTGGTGGATGTAGTGGCAGTGGTTTGTGATTGACTAACAGTTGTTGAAACAACTGGTGTTTCAACCACTGTTGTCATTACAGCAGATGTTGTAACAACCACTGTCTTCTGCTTTTTGGCAGGAGGTGATTTTGTTTTTGGTGGTAATGGTGGTAAAGCAGTGGATTTGGTGTATTTTGAAGCGGTGTGTGTTGAAGTGAGGACAGATGTTGAAACTACTGAGGTACCAGCAGTAGTTGATACAGCAGGAGTTACAACAGCTGTTTGGGTGGAGGTTTGATGCTGATGGCTTTTGGATGGTGGTTTTGGAACATGCTTTGGAATTCTAGATGAGGTGGACTTAGGTTTCCTTTTTGTCTTAGGATTTTTAGTATCCTTTGAACCAGAACAACCCTGCTCATACAGCTCCATGAAAGCTCTTTTCTCCTCATTCCACCTTGAAATATCCTTTGCCATTCTATCTCTTTTTACACTTGCTACCCCTTCATCAAGTGCTTCTTGAGTGGCATCAACCTTTTTACTACCATCTGGCACAGGAATTTTTCTGGTCATAGCATCCTTTTCAGGTTCAATGTAGAGACCATCATCTATTCCTTTCTTCTTCCACTCCTGAATTTTCTCCCCCTTTTTGGCATTATCGTCTGGGAGTTGATCAATGAAAAGTACTGTTGGAGGAGCAGTGCCAGTGGTTTGCAGGATCTGAGTTTGGAGAGCCTTTAAATCAGCCTGGGTGTTTTTGAACCTAGACTCCATTGCATTTCTCAGCTGTTGGACATGTTTCTCATGTTGCTGATCTGCTAATTGTGCTTGTTGATGGAGAAAAGGTTAAAATAAATCCCAGAGCTCATTTGTAGCAGGTGCCCTTTGTGGAGCAGGTGCTTGAGGTGGAATAGCAGTTGATTGTACCTTTTGTACTTGTAACACCTGTTGTAGCATATCTTTGAGTTCTGCAACAGAGTTATCAAGTTTTTCAATGCGATCCGTCAATTTCTGGTACTTTAAATCATCACCCAAGTGAATGAGATCATCTGATTTCCCACTAGCAGTGGTTTTATCAGTGGTAGATGTAGGGAGTATACTCCAAACATTAACCGCTGATGCCCCTTTTTCTTGGTACTGGGGTCTTCTTCCTTCAACACTTGACAACCTTTTGATGTTGCCAGTAGGATAAATAAATCCACTGGTGGTTGGCAGAGGTGCTATAAAAGGAATTGCCTCCAAGGAAGTCTTATTAATGTAACCACTGTCCAACTGTAAACCAGTGGCTTCAACAGTTGTAGTGGCTGCTTCACTTGGACTACCACCAAGAGTTACTTGTAACTCAAGGGGTCTAACCTCCTCAGGTTGTGTTGGTGGGTTAGCAGAGATTGATACATCAGACCCAGTCAGTTGTTGAGGTATATTCTCTTTGACAGGTGATTGAGAAGGACTGGTTAATGCCTGGTTCAAATCAATTGCATCCAACAACAGTTTAGTTGGTGGGGGAATTATGGATGTGAAGGGTGGTGTAGAAAGTGGATTTGCCCCGGGTATTGAGCTGTGGATGATAGAAACGAGTGTTTCCAGAGCATCATGATGTGGAGACCCTATTTGTACAACCTGTTCTTTTTGTGAAGAAGCGGGAGGAGTTTCGGTTATAGGTTGAGATATTTGTACCAACTGCTGTGAGGAAGTAGCAGCAGTGGTTTCTTGTGACTTTTGTGTTGTCACTGGCAGAAGCTCTGGTATCTCATCCTCCAGAGATGCCTTTTTGATGGTTTTGGGGGTTTTTTGTGTTCTTCTTTTTGTTGGCTTTTTGGTGATTTTAGGTGTGGGTTTCAAAACAGTTGTGCTGCTGCTTTGATCACCTTGAGCAGTGGGCTCAGCAGCAGATACCTGAGGAGCAGTTGTAACTGCTAAAATCTGCTCAGGCACCTCTGCTTGTGTTTTGCAAGGTGCTAACATTCTTGAAAAAGTTTCAGTTGTTAAACTGTTTATTTGAGTAGAATCACCTTGGTTTATTGTAACTAAATCATCCTTACTGAGTTTCTTTGTAAAATAGTAACTTAAAAACCTTGGAAACAGTAAGAATGATTTTGTTTCAACATTATTAACCAAATCTTTAAAAATTTCCCGAGAATAGTTAAAATTTTCTCCTTGAAGAATTGCATATCCCAGATTTTGAATCTTTAAAGGGATTTCATTGAAAGAAGTGGTTTTGTTTGAAACACATAGTAGGAGGGTATGAAATAAAAATCTGGTTGCAGACGGAAAATAACCTTTTTCTAAGGTAATTTTCTTCATCATTGTTGCTTCATACCCTCTCTCAATGAAGTCAGTTTGTAACTCGTTTTTAGTGAAAGAAATTTTACCTTCCTGATCACCGAGTTGAAAGACCTCTGAAATGGATTATGGCGTGATTTGGACAGCTTTACCCTTTATAGAAGAGTTTATGGTGGTTGCAGTGTCTCCTTGTTTTTCAAGGGTTGCATTCTTCCAGAACTCCCTTTGGGTCGCCAAATAGATTGGTGCATCGGCGGTGAACAAAGTTTTGTACTTTGATTTTGCCATGATGTCAATGATGGAATCGAAAACTTTGGTGGTTCCTGGTTTTGTGAGAAGACCCAGGAGATTGTGAGATGGTTTATGTGGAATTTCAGTGGAGACTGCCTTTTGAGAGGTTGTTTTCGATGAGGATTTGGATGAGGGTTTTGAAGATGACTTCGATTTTGTCATTTTGAAGATGAATGATCGAAGAAATTTGTGGAAGATGAGATGAAGAACTGATTTGAGAAGAGAATTTTTAAGAATTCAATTCGACAGTAAAACCCTGTTTTGGTGGTGAGTGGGGGATTTTATAGGGAAAAAAGTGAATGCTGAGGTGTCAGCCGTTACAAAAGGTCTGACCAAGATGTACTGCCCACGTGACAACCCCTGGTGAAAGTGAAGGACAGTACTTTTGTGATTGGGACAGATGAAGGCAGTGGTATGAAAGCAGTGGATGATTTTCACTATCAGTGGATAGCATATCAGTGGATAAGACACTGCTTTTGAACAACAGAGTTTATCAAATGGAATGAGAGAACAGGGGTTGACTTTCAGCAGTGGACAGACTTTTGAATTAAAGCAGACTTTTGAACAATCAGTGGTTAATGGCAGACTTTTAAGGATTTTAATGAAAAATATCATTTTTAGCTATTTTTAAGGATGGAGTTTTGATTTTCTGAAAACATTTTGTTGCTTTTATTCATAGAAAAACAAGATGTTGCTTGTTATTCCATGTTCAGCATCCCAATTCTAGAGACCAAGCTTTCAAAAGTGGCTGTATCAAGTGCTTTTGTGAGCACATCTGCCAGCTGATCTTTAGTTGGGACATGATGCAGAGAAATCAAACTTTTTTCATAGCAATCCCTCACAAAGTGATGTCTGATGTCGATGTGTTTGGTAGTTGAATGCGAAACTGGATTTTTGATGATATTTTCTGCTGCCTGGCTATCCAACATGAGTGGTGTCTTTAAGGCAGTGATACCAAAATCCAGTAACTAATTTTGAAGCCACAGGAGTTGGGCTGTACAGCTTGCAGCAGCAATGTATTCAGCTTCAGCAGTGGATGTTGAAACAGCTGCTTGCTTTTTGCTTTGCCAGGAAACTAAGCAATCACCTAGAAACTGGCACCCTCCTGATGTGGACTTCCTTGTGGTGTGACATCCAACAAAGTCACTGTCTGAGAAACCTGAAAGCTTGATGTTCCCATTAACTGGATACCAGATACCAAGTGTGGGAGCACCTTTTATGTATCTGAAGATCCTTTTTACAGCAATGAGATTTGATTTTCTGGGAGCTGATTGACTTTTTGCACAGACACATGTTGCAAACATGATGTCTGGTCTGGATGCAGTTAGGTACAATAAGGACCCAATCATGCTTCTATAAAGTGTTTGGTCAATCAACTCATCCTTTTCATCAGACATGACCAGCTTATTTGTTGCCATGGGTGTGCTGCATGGTTTACAATCATTCATATCAAATTTGGTTAAAAGTTCTTTAGCATATTTGCTTTGATGAATGAAAGTTCCATTTTGCAATTGCTGTACTTGGAGACCAAGAAAGCATTGCAGCTCACCCATTGCACTCATTTCAAACTCAGCTGTCATGAGTTCTCTAAACTCTTCACACATTGAGTTACATGTGCTTCCAAAAATAATGTCATCCACATAAATCTGGACAATCATTAAATCCTTCCCTCTCCATTTTAAAAAACAATGTTTTATCAATGGTACCTCTTTTGAAACCATTTGAGAGTAGGAAGTTGGAAAGAGTTTCATACCAGGCCCTTGGTGCTTGTTTCAGGCCATACAAGGCTTTGTTTAGCCTGTAGAAATGATCTGGATAAAATGGATCCTCAAAACCTGGAGGTTGATAAACATACACCTCTTCTTGAATTGTACCATGGAGGAAAGCACTTTTGATATCCATTTGAAACACCTTCCTATTGTGGTTGACAGCAAAGGCCAGGAACAGTCTAATGGCTTCCAATCTTGCAACAGGGGCAAATGTTTCATCATAATCAATCCCCTCTTCCTGTCTGTAACCTTGAACCACAAGCCTGGCTTTATTCTTGACAACAATACCCCTTTCATCAGTTTTGTTCTTGAAGACCCACTTTGTGCCAATGGGACTAACCTCTTCTGGCAGTGGTACAAGCTCCCATACTTGTTGTCTTTTAAACTGTTGGAGCTCCTCTTGCATGGCTTCTACCCAGCTGTTGTCTTTCAGTGCCTCTTGGTACTTGACTGGCTGATGGAGTGATAGAAAACCAGCAAAAAGACAAATGTTTTGGGTTTGGCTTCTTGTGAGCACCCTTTCATTTATGTTGCCAATAATTTGATCAGGTGGATGAGATCGCAAGAAGATTAAATCTCCTTGGTATGGTATGATGGCATTGGTTGGTGAAGGCTGCAAATGTGTATCATCTGAGCTAACCACTGCTGGGGACTTTGATGATCCAGCAGTGGCTTCAAAAGGTGGTGGAATAGGAGGTAATGAAGTGGACACCTGCTGACTTTTATCCACTGTTTGAGGACTTTTGTCAGCAGTGTTTGAGGATGTGGAAGCAGTGGTTGATGGGCTACTTTGGTCAACAACTGTTGAGGTAGCAGTGGTTGAGCTTTGACAACTGTTTTGAACAGCTGGTGCTTTTCCCTTTATGGCAGACCTTTGAGGGATGATGATTTCATACCCATAGTCTGGTGTTGTATCCTCTGATGAACCTGCGCTGTTAGTCTTGACAGCAGTATTTTCAAAAGTAAACTTTTCAAGATCAAACAGATCTGCAGGGTTTGCTGGGATTTTCATTGATGAAAGTTCATTGAACTTAACATTCAAAGTCTCCTCCACTACCTTGGTCCGTGTATTGAACACTTTGTAGGCCTTGGCAGTGGTTGAGTATCCTAGATGATAACCACAATCAATTTTGGCTGCAAATTTTGAAATGGAATCTTTTAAGTTCAAAATAAAGCATGGGCAGCCAAACACCTTGAAGTATGAAATCAGTGGTTTAATTTTATACAGAATTTCATAGGCAGTCTTTTTGTGCCTGGGGTTTATTAAAACTCTGTTTTGAACATAGCAAGCAGTGTTTACTGCCTCTGCCCAGAAAGTTAATGGCAAACCTGAATCTGCAAGCATGGTTCTGGCAGCCTCAATCAGGGTTCTGTTCTTCCTTTCCACTACCCCATTCTGCTCTGGTGTTCTAGGGATGTTGTACTGCCTTACAATCCCTTTCTTCACACAGAAGGCATCCAACTCCCTATTTTTGAATTCTGTGCCATTGTCACTCCTGAAGCTTTTCACTGGAAGGTCAAATTGCTTTTCAACCTGTGTTACAAAGTCTTGCAAAATGCTTGCAGTCTCATCTTTTGAGTGTAAAAAGAAAGTCCATGTAAACCTAGAAAAGTCATCAACAATAACCAAACAATATCTTTTCTTTTTGAGGCTCATGACTTGAACTGGGCCAAACAAATCCATGTGTAGCATTTGCAAACACTGGGTTGTTTTGGACTCTTCAATGGACTTGAAAGAACTTTTATGCTGTTTTCCTTTTAAACAGGAAATGCAATGTTCAGGGCATGAAAACAATTTTTGTGGTAGGCCTCTCACCAAACCATTTTTTTGAAATTTCTGTGATTGTCTAAAGATTTGTGTGCCCTAGCCTTCTGTGCCAAAGTTCTGTCTCTTTGTTAGAGGCAGCTGAGAACAGACAGGCATCAGCTCTGGGACACTCTTTTGACATGTCAACAACATAAACATTGCCACTTCTTTGAGCAACAAGTTTAGTTTGACCAGTTTTGATTATTGCTTCAATCTTTTTGACCATTTCTGGTCCAACAATCCTACAACAGTCTTTTGTGAAGAATGACCCAAATCCCTTGTCACTCATTTGGGACACACTCAGAAGGTTGAATTTTAGATTGTCTATTACATTGACATTTTCAAATTTTACATTTCCAGATTGTACTGTACCAGACCCCAGAACTTTCCCTTTACTATTATTCCCAAAGGATATATCACCCCCTCCATGGATTTTAAAGTCTTTGAGGAGGGCTTTACATCCTGTCATGTGCCTGGAGCCTCCACTATCTACATACCAAAGACTATCAAAGCATGCAGAAGCTCCCTGCACATGAAGTAAACAGATTAGTTCATTAAGGTCTCCAAAGCCAACAAGGCTTTGGATGGGGTCTCAACAGTGTCTGGGATGGATGTAGAATGGTGGACAGTGGTTAGGTCAGGGGTTTGAACTGTTTTAGGACAATGTTTCTCTAACCACTGTTGTGGTTCCTGACCAATCATCTGCTGGTAACCAAAAGGATGCCTGTTCACTTTGGGTTTAGAGGGCTTTTTGTAGGCCTCATAAACGTGTGGAATCCTTTGGTAAGACTGTTTTTCTCTGCCTTTTCTGAACTGATTGGCAGGGGGTGCATCAGTAACCTGAACATCTCTTTTGACAGATGTTTGGTTCAGCTGTTTTGTAACAGCTGTTTGAACTGGCACAAACAGTGGTTGTTTCTTGGTGAACTTGACAGATGATGATGATGATGATGATGATGATGGACTCAAGGATGTTTTAGCCATGTACTCATTCTTTTTCACATCAAAGTTTTTGAGGTACACACATGCTTGAGTTTTGTGGTTTGTTTTACCACAAACAATGCAACTTTCTGCTGAAACAATGACACTTGTTCTGTTTAAATCATAAGCTTTCAAGTGGAAACAATCTTTTGTTAGATGATTCCTTTTCTCACAGAATTCACAAAACAAGTTTTCAATTTTTTCTTTCTTCTTTCTCTTTTCAGACTCCTTTGCAGCAGAGGTTTTAACCACTGCTGGGATGTCCTTGAGAGGTATGACTTTAGCTTTTGGAGCTTTAACACCATCAGTTGATGTAAAGTCCATTGGCTTAAAATTTTCAAGAATATCACACTCGTCAGACCAGGTAGGTTTAAACTGATATTTTTCAAGTTCTTCAAAAGTTGAGGAACTCCTTGTTCTGCCAAGTGTGATTTTGTTACCAAGTTTGTCAGTGATTTTCACTTCTTGGCCATTCTTGTTTGTGGGGATGAACTCAGTGGTTACATCAGTGTTTTGAACAGATTTTTCACAAGCAATGTGTTCATCATCATATTTTCTATACCCAACCCCAAATTTCACATTACTTTCAATCTGTTTAGCAAGCATCACCTCATATCCTCTGCAGGATTCCACCCATCTTTCACAATCTGGGTGGATTCCAACTCCTTTTTGCAAACTTGGTATTTTTCTACCATAGTTTGAAGTTGGGTTTTGGTTATGCTTTGCTCTTCTTTTAGACAGCTGATCTCTTTTTCCTTTTCGGTCAATTTGTTTTTAAGTTCTTTTAAAGACTTTTCAAATTTAACCTCATCAGTCAAGATTTTATCCCGAAGGTTTTCATTCACCTCTTTAATGTTAGCAAAAGCAATTATGCAATTGTCAGAACACAGTTTTTCAAGAACTTGAGGAGATACCTTGGCAGCTGCCATCATTGCACAATCACATTGATGATCGTCTTCATCAACAGCTTTCACTTTCTTTTCACCAGCCTTTTCTTCTTTCTCTTCTTCTTTGTCCTCTTTGGACCATGGGTCTGTCAATGGTTCAATCAGGGTACCTGAACTTTCTCCCAACAATAGTTCACCAGCCACAGCAGTAACCACTGCTTCAGTCACCTCTTCCACTGTTTCAAAGCTCTGCTGTTCCTCCTCAGTTTCAACCCCCTCCTGTATTGACTCTAATGCCATCAAACAAAACTCATCATGAGAAGAATCATTAGAAGCATAGAGTGCAAAATTTTCATCACTAAGGTCTTCAGGCATACTGCTCCAGTCAACAAACCCTTGAGTGAAGAAACTTTGTTGATCTGGTTATGCTGCTGCTGGAGCAGTGGTTTGAGGTGCAACAGATTGCACTTGTACATGTGGAGCAGGGGTTTGAACATATTGGATTTGTGGAACAGTAGTTTGGACATAGTGTACTGGCACAGGGGCAGCAGCATAGTGAGCAGTGTTCACTTGAGCTGTTGGGGTATACTGGGCATAGTGCACAGTGCTTTGGTTTTGAGGTCTAGGATTTGAGCTAGGATGAGTAATTATGGGACCAGTAGTTTGACTCCTACATTCCCTAGCGAAATGTCCCAACCTATTACACTTGTAGCACTTGATTTTCGATTTATCCAACCCAACCCTTAGATTCCCATGCAAACCTGGGAATTTTCGCCCTGTTCTCTTGTAAAATTTGCTAGTTCTAACACTTAGCAAAGCCAGTTGGTGCAGGATGTCCATTTCCTCTAAGTCAGTGGGATCGAAATGTTGTAAATCATTGAGTTCAAAGCTTAGATTATCTGACATCTGGTTTTCGTTTGCAGTGAATGCATAACTTGCAGAGTGAGGATCAGGGTTGTTGAAATTTGCACCAGCAGTTATGTCAATGAAGTGATCATAACCCTGATCCTTACCACTGCTCCCAGATTCTTCTTGACCCAGAAGAGTAGTATTACCGAAAGTGTAATCATCGGTAACTTTTCCTGACTCTTGTAACCTCCTTTTCTGGTTCAACTCCCTTTCGTAGGTCAGGAGTCGACCGTGGAGTTGGGTCAAGGTCAGATCCTTGAATTCAGGTGAATTTCGGGTGACAAAAGCTATGGTGTCCCATTTTTCTAGCAGTGACCTGAGGAACCTGCTATTTTGAGTTGAGTTTGTAAAAGTGGTGTTAACAAGCCTCAGTTCACTGATGAGACAACTGAAACGCTCAAATTGTTGCGTTAGTGATTCACCTTTAACGTAGCAAAATGTTTCATACTGTTGGTTCAGGATTTCCCTGTAGGCTAAAGTTATAGCCTAATACCCCCTAATAAGCGAAGCTCTGCCTCGTTGTAAGTATTATAACCCTGATCACGTAATCGTTACCCTACCAGATTGATCTAGGATTCCGTAACGCATGTCAAGGCTCTGCCTGACTCAGTTTGTTGGAGTTCTGTCTCGGGGGTATGGCTAATGTGATTTGGGTTATCTTACTAACACATGTGCATTGTCTAAATTTAATAAATAGTAACCAGGAGAAGCAACAGGAAACTAAATATTACAAGAGAGCCTGTAGAAATACCTATGTCCACAAATGTGAGTACATTCGCTTTTCATAAACTGTTTTTACAAAATCTCAACTATTTTAAAGTATAATTAACAGTGATTGAGTATTTGTAATTCTACAATTACTGTCGGTATGTTGGGGTTTTGTATACATTACTTGTTACTAATACTGAGAATAGTAACATGACCACAAGTCAGGATTGACAGTACCGTGGGTGGTTGTTGGATCTGAGTTTGTTTTTTATTGTATTTTCGTTTGAAATTAAGATGAAAATGAAAGAGTTGTGCAGCGGAATTAAGATGAAAACAAACTTTGCATACAATCAAACGAGAGTAATACTTTGATCAAACATCTTTACACAATGAATCGAAAGATTGAATTTGTTTCAACAACGATTACAATGATTGATGAATGAATGCAAACTCCCCCTCAGCCAGAGCTCAGTAGTTTGTTCGTGCAAAGAAGACGATGTTGCAAAAGAGCTGATAGAACAGTACAAAGTACTGAACTATTTATAGGCACTTGCAAACCACTGAGCATCTTTAGCTGACGTCACCATGAAAGTGACATCTAACCTCCTAACAAACTCTAACCTCTGATCTATACAAACACTGATGTACTAACTACTGCTATTACAATTCATTACATAAAAGACACTTAAACAGCTGCTGCATATTTCCACTGCTGTGAACCCAGCAGTGCTTGTCCGGATCAGCAGTACTTGACTCAAGGCAGTAGATTGAATCAGCAGAGCTTTGGTCTTCCATCAGTCTTTGACATTGGGCAGAAGATGCAAGGCAGCAGTTGCAGGTCAGCACTTAGTAAGATCAGCAGATAGGAGGTCAGTAGATATGAAACCACTTTCAAGGGGAGAGATTTGCATGAACCATCTGTAATCGTCTGCTTATTCTGGATCCACTGCTCTGATCCAGTTTTGGCTTTAATTATATGTTCCTCTGATAAAGTTCAATCCCAACAGTGGTAATTTGGTAGATGTAAACAAATGTAATTGCGGATCCCCTCAATATTGTAAAGATATAAAATTGTTTTGATTAAACTGGGATGCACTCACCAGTATTTCTTGCTGATAAAATGTTTTTAAAACACGTTTTAGGTAACTTAGTATAAAGCTAATAGAAGCCAGCTGGAGAGCACTAAATAGAAGAGTGGCTATAAAAGTTACCTAAATAAAAAGGAGATCATGTTTTCAATAATTAGGGTTTATCCCTATAAATGTATTGTAAAGATAACTTGGGGTTGTATCCCATTTATCTATTTTAAGCATTTTGGTATTTAACTCTGATAAAAATATTTCCTAACTACGGTCCTGATGAAAATTTCCGCTGCCAAATTAATAAACACTGATACCATCTGACTGGTTCGCGTCTCCCGCTCCCAGGGTGGTGGCGGGGGAGGCTTGTGGTGGCTGATGGTGGTCAGGGGAGGCTTATGGTGCCTTTGTGTGTGAGAGAAAGGGAGGGGGAATAGAGAGAGAGTGGTGGTGTGTGGTTTATGCTGGTGGTGTGTGTGAGAGAAAGGGGGAAGAGAGAGAAAAAGAACTGAAGAGGGGTGGGGGTATGTTTTATTTAATCTTTTGTTTAAGACTAAACTGCAAAAATCAACCTTTATGTTATACTCAAACTGCACTTCGTACCTTTTACTATGAAATCGGCAAAAACCAACCTTTATGTTCATGTTTTTCTACAAAGTTAACCTTTACCACAGACATCGTTTGTTTTCTTGGTTAAATCACATGTGGGGGAGGGTATTAATGTCTTTTCCTTATCATTTTAATTAATATATCTATTTTAACAAGGGGTTTTCTATCTACACACCCTCCTGTCTATCTACACACTTTTTGAATTCAATACGCATCGTATAGGCCTATATGATGCGTATTGAATTAAAGTAAAAAACATGGCAGACTGACAGGTGCAGGTTGTGTCTGGCGGCGGGTTTGATACGCATCGTATAGGCCTATACGATGCGTATCAACCCCCTGTTTTTTTGAATTTATTTTTTGTTGTGTTGTGTCGAATGCGAACCCGAGAAACGAAAGGGATTTCGAGCAGTTGGTCGATGATATGATTGATAAAGATCTTGACACGATTATTTCCATTTTCAAGTATTATTAAAACCATTCAAGCCAACTAGTCTACAATGTGGTTCCCAATTTGCGGAACTTAATCCCAGATTGTCTAAAGAAACACCTTTTCAAGTTTGCACAGTGGGAGAAAAGACCAGCACCTCTGTCAGTATTGTCCTTTAAATTCGCATAAACATATATTCGAGCTAACCGCCGATATCTCAAGATTTACGTCTGATGTCCAAGTTTGATCACATGATAAAAGGGGAAATCTAATGGAACACCTGATTGAGAGAAACTTCTTCGAGCTAACCGCCGATATCTCATCCTTATGTTGTTTAGTACTTCCGAGATAATTCAAGTTATTTCAGTTATTTCTGTTGATTCAACACTTCAACGTATTTTAGTTGGTTTCGAATATACCCAAAGAGACCTGACCCAACCGAAATCCACTTCCGAGACGATTCAAGTGAGTCCTATGAAGCAAGTGTCGGTCTATTCAATTGAGAGGAAACATTGCATGACTTGAACGAGTCAAAGTTAACATTCAGATTCAGATTATGTTCTGTTTCTTCAAGATTTACGTCTGATGTCCAAGTTTGATCACATTTGACTTCATCGGCGGCAGTCCAATGACTTTCTTGAGTCACATATCCGACAATAGGGCCCACGGATCTTATGACCACCCGAGACCGACCTCTGAATCATCATAGCAGACGTGTGGGGTTCTTCTGCTAGTGGTCGGGGCTTCCAATGCTCACACAGGGTGATAAACAACGCTGATATCAATATAGAAGCGTTGGGATTCAAGGGTTTGATCACATTTGACTTCATCGGCGGCAGTCCAATGACTTTCTTGAGTCACATATCCGACAATAGGGCCCACGGATCTTATGCCCACCCGAGACCGACCTCTGAATCATCATAGCAGACGTGTCGGGTTCTTCTGCTAGTGGTCGGGGCTTCCAATGCTCACACAGGGTGATAAACAACGCTGATATCGTCATAGAAGCGTTGGGATTCAAGGGTTTATGAGTCAATGTTAACATTAAGATTCAGATTCAGAAAGCAGATGATTTTGTACTTGGTTTATTCTTTTTAATCTATTAGAACGATCCTTGTTTTATCACGTATATGCGTTTAATTCTCAACAAACGATAACTTTATAACTTTAGTGTGTGTGATTTGACCAGGAAATGATTGGAGGTGATTGCTACTTTTAATAAGATGTCATAGTTGTCAAATTCGATTTCAACAAATCTTTTCCTTTTCCTTCAATTTCTAGAACATTCTCCGTAACATGAAGACGTGTCGGGTTCTTCTACGGAAACGGTGGCTATGCGAAATACAAATCGCAACCGCAACCGGTTTCTAACTTTATGCTTGCATCCACCACAGTGAATATTATCTATCTATGTGTGTCACATCCATCCTGTTATAGCAATCGATATGATTAATTTTGGGGAAATCTATTTCGACACCCCATTTGTCTATCTACACACCTTGCATATTTTTTCCTAATTAGCGTTGTTAACTACCAAAAGAATGCGTACACAAATAGTTCTAGTGGACGAAGCAAAGAGAACCTGATTCTGTTGTTCAGTACTTTCTTGTGCTAAATACAAAGCCGATTTCAACTTCCATTGATCAAATAATAAAAACCCTAAGAATGCATACACAAATAGTTCTAGTGGACGAAGCAAAGAGACCACCTTCTTAACAAAAGTATGTTGTTCCAAGATCAATTCCAAGATATCAGTGTTCTTTAATCTATTAGAACGATCCTTGTTTTGAGAACCTGATACTGTTATAATAGCCGAGACGATTCAAGTGAGTCCTATGAAGCAAGTGTCGGTCTATTCAATTGAGAGGAATCATTGCATTACATCTCTGTTGAAAACAAGTGGTTGTAATGATGGAATCCTTGATTTGAAGAAACACTTTTTGAGAAATTTATAGTTCAATACGCATCGTATAGGCCTATACGATGCGTATTAATCGATGATTTTACTGAAATACCCCTGGTTTTCTGATAAATTCAGGGGTATTTTTGAGAAAATTCAAAGATTAATACGAATCGTATAGGCCTATACAATTCGTATTAAGCTGATATACGATACAACATAGGCCTATACGATCGTATATGGTGTTATTTCAAATTTAGTGTTATCGTGTTTCCCTCGGTTTGACGCGTATACGTCTCGTTTTTTGCCAAACTTTCGCATATATTGTCGTTTTATTACGTATACCTTCAACAATAGTCGTTTCGGTTCCGTTCGGTTGCGTTCGAATATCTTATTCTATGATTACGTACAATTTTGTTTGAAATCCACTTGAACTCCATAGTGCCGCATTATATGTATACGTGTGTGGAAATATCGTTAGTTGCGTACGGATCTTATGCCCCTGGTGAAACTGTTTGAATTTGTGGATTTCGGTTGGTTCAGAAACTTAACAGGAGAAGCAACTAAACAAGCGGTGAACGGTATTTAACGTACACACCGCGTTCGAAGATCCTTGCATTAGACACAATTTGTTGTAATTTGTGGATCAACAGAAATAACTGAAACAAGCAGGCATTAATTTTGCCAAGATTGAAGGAAAGAATCTGGCCATAAGCATTGTGGATTCTTAGCGTTATTCGAATGTAAGTGGATCGAGGGATACGCTTATCTATACTGGTCAAGGTGGGCATGGTTTGTTCGGGAGTAAATCACCACCCAAAGATCAACAACTTGTGATTGTCGGGTACTGCTAGTTATTCGGAATGTTTCGAATCATCACAGAAGACGTGTCGGGTCCTGCTAGTTATTCGGAATGTTTCGAATCATCATAGAAGAAGTGTCGGGTTCTGCTAGTTATTCGGTTTGGAAAGTGGACGAAGCAAAGAGAAACTGATTCTGTTGTTCAGTACTTTCGTGTGCTAAATACAAAGCCGATTTCAACTTCCATTGATCAAATAATAAAAACCCTAAGAATGCATACACAAATAGTTCTAGTGGACGAAGCAAAGAGACCTCCTTCAAATAATGTTTCCTAGATGTTTGAAGACCAACAAATGTCCAAAGTGCTGCTTCTTCGTTCGCATGACAGAAAGCTGCTACCGCGTGACAAGAAGCTACCTTGCAAAAATTAAAAAATTAAATCGACACCCTCAATACGCATCGTATAGGCCTATACGATGCGTATTACTTTTTGGCGGGGGACAATGGCAGCCTTTGGCAGGCATAGAAGTTTGAACCCACCTCAATACGCATCGTATAGGCCTATACGATGCATATTGAGGGTGTCGATTTAAGCCCCAAGGTGTGCCAATAATACGACCCACAAATATCCCACCAATGACCTTCAAAAATCCTACACCAACCTTAAACACATGTAAAAACAATACCCCGATGAAGAACTTGGAAGCAGATCCATGAAAGATTCATCCTTTTCATCGGCTTTTTTCTTCAACCCAAAACCAATTCTTTGTATCCAAATTACTTCAAACCAAACAACTTTATTCAAGATTCTTGAAACCCCCAAACTTACATCACCTGAATTAACAAGATTCTTGATGGCCATTGCATGATGTTCGCCGTTAATCACAACCTCACCATTAACCATAATCGCACTCCTTCGTTCACCCCCATCTGTGAAACCCTAACTCAAGCCTCACCGACATTCAACTATGGTGGTGGATTCTGATTCTCCAGGTGGTGTGGGTATAAACTATAAAGCGTGAGAGAAATTGGAGAAAAGCGAGGGGGTGACTGTGGTGGTGGAATCCGATGACGAACCAGACGGAAGTTAGATCGGTGCGAAATGTAATGGAACATGAGAATTTGAAGTGGGTTTTCCTTTTTGGGTTCTCCAATTTGTATGTTATGGTTAATAATCTTGGCTCTATTTGGGATTGGTTTTGGGATTTTTACTGGGTTGTGTAAACAGATTTAGTTAGGTGTAAAAACATAGTGACTTGTTTGAATTTGAAATTAAAGCATGTGTGTTGTGTTGAGTTGCGAAAGGCTCGTTTTCGGGTAAAATCGATTGTGATTACGAGTTTTAGTTAATTCATTGGTGGTTAGTATGGTGTCGATGGTCTGGTTATTTTCAACATTATTGTTAGTTCCGGCGATAGAAAGCAGTATTGTTCCGAGGCGTGTCGCCGGTGAGATTATCAAATTGTGACGATGAAGACGATGAGTTCTATGACGGATGGTGTGTTGTTTGGATTTATGGCGGGCTTATGTCGGACCTTCGACATGGTCACCGGAGAAAGGAAATGGTGTTGTCTGTTGATGTCAAGGTTCATGTAAGTTTGATTGTTGTTTGTTGAAGTTTTTGATCTTATCTTTAATTTGTTTGTGGAAATTTTATGGAATTAGATAAGGTTGGGAGTGATAATGTTTTGCTAAAGTTTCATTGATTCAAGATCTGCAGATTAGGTGTAGTCATGTAGAAGTTTATCACAAAAAGATATATTAAATGGGAAAAGACCATAATACCCTCACATGCAAAGCATGTGAGGTCATTTAACTGAGTTTTTGGACGATGTTAGTGTTAAAGGTTATACCCGTAGCAAAACATGAACATAGAGGTTGATTTTTGCCGATTTCATAGTCAAAGGTATAAAGTGCAGTTTTGGGCAAACATAATTTAGTCTTTTTTTTTTTAATTACCAATTTTCCCTGATTTAACCATGAAAACTTAACCGAGTTAGTGCTAAAGAACATAACGTTTAAGGGTTTGCAAACATCGAGTACGTTTTTGCACGTTTTGAAGATAAATGACATAGTTTGCAATTTGGTGTTAACATAAAGGACGATTTTTGTAATTTACTCTAACTAGTTATAAAAACCGTCGGCACGTTGCGGCGAACTTGTTTTGTTATTTAGTCAGTGTTTATATATGTTTGAAATCACTACGAGCGCGTTGCACACGGAATCGCTGTGAAGAATAAAAAGAAAATGTAGAAAAAAACACTAAAAAATAACCGAAAGAAAATCAACTAAAAAAGTTGTATGGTAATGATGTTGTTCGGTAGAAACCCGTGGTCAGAGATGAGCAAATAGTAATGGCCTAATGGGTACCGGTACCGAATTTCCTGAACCGAAAGATCCTAAGTACCAGTTCGGTATAGACGTTTGGCGTTCCTGGTACCGGTTCGCTACCGGTTTTTACCTTCATATATCGATAACGTAACCGATATTTTCGGTACCAATACCGATTCGGTAACAGTTGGTACCGAGCTCATCCCTACCCCTGAAACTAAAAAAGTTGTACGATACCGTTGTTGTTCGTACGGTACCCGTGATCAGGGATGAGCAAATGGTACTGGGTAGTAGTACCAAATTTATCGAACTAAAAGATTATCAAACTCAATCCGGTACCGACTTTTGGCGTTTTATGTACCAGACGGATACTGTTTTTTACCTTCATGTATCGATAACAAGCCGGTATTTTCGATACAAGTACCGGTTAACACCAAGCTTATCAAACTTAAAGTAAAGAAGATAACAATTATTATAACTAGTTATTTTCCGCCCGCGCATTGCGGCGGGGATCCAATGACTGCAAAACGCGTGTCAACAACGGCAAACAAATACCGAATATCAAAACATAAATAAAAATGACGTGGTAAGGATAGTCACTCCGTCCTAAAAAAAGCGATTTTAAATAACCTAATATATAATAATAGGACCCACACGTCTTACACGTTGGAAATTTGGTTGTTTTCAGTTCAGTTATTACGGTGCTAACACGTTAAAATATGGATGAGCTCGGTACCGGTAACGGCACCGAAATTACCGATCCGGAAAATCTTGAAATTAGGTACAGGCACCGAAATTACTCGGTACAATACGGTATGGTATTTGAAGGGTAGGATCAATAAATACGGGTATAGTGCTAGACCGGTGTCCAACCGAAAGTAACGATTCTAAAAACGCCAAAAGGTGGATACCAAATTAGTACCGAAAATGATTTGGTATAGTAAATTTGGTAACGATACGATACCGGTTTGATTACAGGATTTGATGCGATTTGCTCATCAATAATCTAAATATCCAAGTTAATTTTACATGCTACAGTTCATTTAAAAAAAAAAACACAAAAAAGAAAGCAAAATAAGTTGTTGTGTATATAAAACCTAATTCAAACGAAATACAGTTTACTTACCGTGTGTATGAAAAGTAATCTAAACGGTGCAATTACTTGCATTGCTACAGGATTTGATGAGCTCGGTACCAACCGGTACCGAAAATACCGTTACCGAAATTCCCAAAAGTGGGTACAGGTACTGAATATACCTGGTGCAGTACGATTCGGTACCGGTCGGTACTGGTACGACATTTGAGGGTAAAAACCGGTGAATACCGGTGCCGAACCGATACCGAAAATACACCCGGTTTAATAAATTTAATACCGGTACCGGTACCCGATACCATTTGCTCATCACTTAGTAATGTTACTATTCAATTATATTTTTAAATTTAATATGTTATATTATTAGCTGTTACTGTTCATTCATTTCAATTTTTAATATATAGGGTAATGTGAAAATAATAAAATCATAAAAAAAAACTGTATTTAATATTTTATTATATTACAATTTATTACTGTTAATTTCGTTCATCTTGAATTAATATTGACTTTGAGGTAGTTTAAGAAGGAGTTTCGAGATAAAAGCTTGATAATTTACAAATCTTATACATTTACATACGTATACTTAACAATTAGAGATAAAAAATTTGATAACATCTTTAATTTTGTCCTTTTAACCTAAAACTTGACTCATTAAATACTTTGAGCTTGTTTCTTCCTCAACGGTGAACCCAAACTCCAAAAGCGAAGTTTTCGCCATACATCATTGGGATATAAGGGTGGTCGGAATCGCCTCGGGTAACCACTCCGGGAGTGGCTTTTACCGCATGGGGAAGGGTTGCATGTGTTGGATCGGTGAGCGGGGAGAAGCTTCAGCGGTGACTACTCATCGATGCGGGAAGAGAAGGGGTAGAGGAGAGAGGGGGGTTAATAGTGGGCCCCATACTTTTTCAACTAATCACAAATTTTTTTTAAATTGTTTACCACTTTCTATGTGTTTGACTATTGCGAGTGGTTGAGTGCAAAATGAGGAATAGAATGAGAACTTGACATGACATGATATTATAATTATTGACTAGAGAATAACTCAAATACGCTAAAGTGATTGAACGACTCCCCCCACCCTAATATATAATTATAAGTAATTTATGACCATACATTTGGGGAGCAATATTCGTCGTTCCGGCATGGTGCAACCTACAAAATGTGTTGACTTTTGTCTTTTGACTAGTTGTAAACATACAATAGCCAAACCGCCCTTATCCACCAAAATACGTATGTACATGCAAAAGTAGTTTACCACACACACCTAATTCCAATTTCCAGAACACAATTTAACATTTTTTTTTAATCTTGCCAACACATTTCGCTTTGACGGTTAAGTTTGAACCTTTTTTAAATATGTAGGTGATATTAAATTAAAAAAAGTATAAAGATTAGTTCATAAATATCAAAGATATGCATATTCAAAAAAATGAAAAATAATATTAATAAAAAAAATTAAATAATAATAACTGAAACAACGAATTTAATAACAAAGGTAACAACTGAGTTAGTTTACAAGGTCAGTTTCAAGTTCAAAACCATTAATCAAAACGTAAACATGCTTTTTTAAATACCAAACCATGAACCGTTGTGTAAGTCTCAAATGAATGAAACTACCAATTTGTTTTGATTTGAACAATTCAATTGCTTTCAAGTGTTTATAAACATCAATCACAAAATAAGGTTATAATCATATGTGTTTGGATCACACGCGAATAGAAATTAACGTGCAAACTCTACCCAGTGAAAGGAAAATATACATGGTGGTATTTTCGTAATAACTCTAAGTAGAGTAATTTCCCTATAACAATTTTTGAACTAGCAAATAGTTATTATGCATTCCTTTAGAATTACAGCAATAAAATTACGCTACCTCTTACTGTAGCGTAACTTTATACTCTATTTCATTTTGTTGTAATGTAATAACAATTATTTTACAGTTTGTACCAAATAGTAAAATCACACTACAAATCTAGCTATTTCATGAGGCCATGTTAACCAAAAATGAGGCCATGTTTCTCTAAACACCTCCGACCAGCTGGGCTCACGAGGCCATATTAATATTAATCTACCTATTTCAAAACCAAAACTTCACATTTTCTAGAATATTAATATTAGTGTTATTACATGAGGCCATGTTAACCAAAAATGAATTATAAATAGCTTACTAAATAAGTAAGAACGTCCACGTGTCCCATTGCTGGTTTCCTAATCTGCACATATCGTGTTGACTTTCATATATTAGGCGTCGTAGGTGACCACCCTCCTTCACCCATACACAATAAACACACCCTCCATGCATTCTCATTCTCACCAACAAAACAATAATTCTCTCTAAACACCCTTGATCTCTTTGCAACCTTGCTACAGGCAGTGTAACGGTGTCGTTTCTACCATGCCTCGTGTAGTTGCGGAGAATGTGGTGAACAATTTAGGGTTTTATGACCAACATGGACCGGTGGCCGGATCTCCGTCTTTGGGCGAGCTTCTGAAGTATGTCGGCGATATTCGGAAGGAGGAGAACGGTGAAGAGACACCTGCGCATCAAGTTTTGGAGATGATCAGTGAGACGAGTAGCGAGCCGAGGGCGTTACCGTTTGTTTTGAAGTTTAGTAATCTGAGTTATAGTGTCAAGGTTCGGAGCAAGATGGCGCTTCCGGGGTGGTTAGGTGGGCGTGGGTTAGGCGGTGATCCGGTTGGAAGTGAGGGTATGTTTTCTAGGAGTAAGGTTTTGTTGAATGATATATCCGGTGAAGCGAGGGATGGCGAGTTGGTGGCGGTGTTGGGTGCGAGTGGATCGGGGAAATCAACGTTGATTGATGCTTTAGCGAATCGGATTGCGAAAGGAAGCTTGAAAGGAACGGTGACGTTGAATGGGGAGCAATTGGAGTCTAGGTTGCTCAAGGTGATTTCGGCATATGTGATGCAGGACGATTTGTTGTTTCCGATGTTAACGGTTGAAGAAACTTTGATGTTCGCGGCAGAGTTTCGTCTGCCGAGAACATTCTCCAAGTCGAAAAAGAGACTAAGAGTTCAAGCCCTAATTGATCAATTAGGGCTTAGAAACGCCGCCAAAACTGTTATTGGCGACGAAGGACACAGAGGCGTTTCAGGTGGAGAACGTCGTCGTGTGTCCATTGGAATTGATATTATTCATGATCCAATTATCTTGTTTTTAGACGAACCGACATCCGGGCTAGACTCGACAAGCGCGTACATGGTTGTCAAAGTGTTGCAACGGATCGCGCAGAGCGGTAGCATCGTGATGATGTCTATACACCAACCGAGCTACCGTCTGCTCGGATTACTCGACCGCATGTTGTTTCTCTCCCGTGGACAACCGGTCTACAACGGCTCTCCAGCAGAGCTCCCGCTATTCTTCTCGGATTTTGGGCACCCAATTCCGGATAAGGAGAACCGAACAGAATTCGCACTCGATTTGATCCGAGAACTAGAAGGAACTCCCGGAGGAACCAAACGCCTCGTCGAATTCAACAAAGCCTGGCAAAACCTGAAGCGATCTCGCAACGCCATGACTACCGGCAATGAAACCCCTACCCATGGATTAACCCTAAAAGAAGCAATCAGCGCGAGCATATCAAGAGGCAAACTAGTGTCTGGTGCTGGAGCTAACAACGGCACCAACCCGACCTCTATGGTCCCAACATTCGCTAATCCACGCTGGATCGAAATGGCGGTTTTATCGAAAAGATCTTTCACCAATTCACGAAGAATGCCCGAGCTATTCGGTATTCGATTAGCCGCGGTTACAGTCACTGGTTTCATCCTGGCCACTGTGTTTTGGAACCTGGACGATTCTCCAAGAGGTACTGTTAGCCGAGTTTATTATCTAGTATTATACTTACTTTTACTTGATTTATAACACGAAAAATAATTAATATACAATGAATGATGACAAGTGGTTAATTTTTTTAAATAAATTTCAACGTATTATTATTATTTGATTTATCATTTATCGATCTTTAACGTTACTTGAACCTTTTCCAGGTGTTCAAGAGCGATTAGGGTTTTTCGCATTCGCTATGTCCACAACATTCTACACATGCGCGGACGCCCTGCCCGTCTTTCTCCAAGAACGTTACATTTTCATGAGAGAAACCGCCTACAACGCGTACCGCCGTTCATCATACGTCCTCTCCCACTCACTCGTAGCAATCCCGTCACTCATTATCCTCTCACTGGCATTCGCGGCCATCACATTCTGGGCGGTAGGACTCGCGGGTGGTGTCTCCGGCTTCATCTTCTACTTCTTCGTCATCCTAGCCTCGTTTTGGGCCGGTAGCTCATTCGTCACGTTCCTCTCCGGCGTAGTCCCACAGGTCATGCTCGGGTACACCATTGTCGTCGCAATTCTCGCATACTTCCTCCTATTCAGTGGATTCTTCATCACTCGTGATCGAATCCCCGGTTACTGGATCTGGTTTCACTACTTATCTCTAGTGAAATATCCGTATGAAGCGGTTTTACAGAACGAATTCGACGATCTAGTCAAATGCTTCATCCGAGGAACTCAAATCTTCGATAACATCCCGCTAGCAGCCGTTGATGAGGGCGTAAAATCGCGACTATTGCAAAGTATGAGCCGATCATTAGGAGTGAACATCAGCAGTACGACTTGTTTGACCACTGGTGTTGATATATTGAAGCAACAAGGGATCACTGATTTAAGCAAATGGGGTTGTTTGTGGATCACGGTAGCTTGGGGGTTCTTCTTCAGGATTCTGTTTTATTTCTGCTTGTTGCTTGGAAGCAAGAATAAGAGGAGGTAAAGAGTATAAAGTTCAATCTTGTGGACTGTTGTGTAACTTGTTTATTTTTTTATTACTGAGTAATTTGTTTTCATGGTGTTTGTATATGTAACGAGGCTCTTAAAATAATTATACGAGTCTTGTATATTATTAAAATCTAAAACTTCTAAGTTATATAAACCGTGTGGGATTTTAACTTTTTTGGTGTGATAATAATAATAATAATAATAATAATAATAATAATAATAATAATAATACAACCCGTATATTAACGTGTTAAATAAAAAAAATATATCATGTAAGTAAAAAATGATGAAAACTTTATAAAAATTTCTAAAGCCACCCGTATAAGTAAAATATTAATTTCTTTTTTTTTTTGAAATTTAAAGAAAAACAAAAAATTTCTGAAAATAAATTTACATAATATAAGAGGTCAATATGTGATAATTATTGTTGATTTTAATTAAATGCGTAATTAGAATTTACGGTTTACAAAACATGAATTATGTAATTATAAATAATTTGAAATAGAAAGCTAAACATGAAAAATCTTCTAATACTACTAAATCTTAAACATTATCTTGCGCGCACATTTTATTAATGGTTTTCACTTTAATATCATGTTTTGTTTATAGTAATGTTTAAACTTATTTTTAAATGATCATAGGTTTTTATATTCTAAAGTTTAACAATTATGTTTCTTTATTTTTTTTCACTTGCTATATTGAGTGTATGTACCGTAATAATTGATACCAGTTGCACCTAGTTCCCGTCACATCGCACGAAATATTTTAGCAACGCTCAAATGTAAACGTAAGGAGCAAAGTAAAGATTTTCTACAATAATGAGAAATAACTTAACTATTATTGATCTTAAACTACAACTATAAATTAAAACATCATTTAATAATTATATAAAAATTAATTTAAATTTAATAGTATATATTTGTTACTTCTCCAACCTTCGGTAACTATATTCAACAATAATTTATATTTATTTGTTACTATAGTAATACTTAGATATACATAAAATATATATTTTTATAATAATTAAATTTATATATTATGTTATGATACGTAAAGAATGTGAAGTAAATTCTTAAATCTCATACTTATCTTGGTGAATGAGACGAAGAAAAAAACTAATGAACACATAAAGGTTTTTTTTTTTTTTTTTTTGAGATGATAATGAGAAGGCTTTTAAATTTTAATTGAGATGGAGTTTGTGACGGGAAATGGTGGTGATGGAGATGGATTGTGATGGATATATCTAATTCTAATATAATATTTTAATCATATAATATTCACTCTTTCAATTAATTAATATTATTATTAATTAATTAAATTTTGTTTGAATTAATAGATTTAATAGATAAATTCATCACAAAACTATTTAGTTGAAATAATGACTTCAATTCATTACTTCTAATATATAAACTCAAATCTAAGTGTTATTATTTTACATATTTTTTTGTGGTGTTGATATGAAATGTTAATACATATAATTAAAAATAACATTTTTAATAGTATAACACCATGTTTTTTAGAGAATAGCAAGTATTTTTTAAAAGGTAAACATATCATTTAATTATATTTATACTTGATTTACGCAAATAAAAATAATAATAATAAAGTAAATCAAACTATATGCTTATCCATTTTAAGAAGTAATAATATTAAAGGTTTTCAAATTATGGATAATTTATATTTTTTTATTTGGATAATAAATTGAAAGAGAAAATGCTATGTGCCATTATTTAGATTCTTTTATTAGAATTAGATTAGATTATAAGCTAATTACGGATTATATATTATGAATATGACATAAAAGACATTAATATACACATATTACTTTATACAAAAGCTAAAAGAATATATGCAACAACGTTAAAGAGAGTTTAAGATCATGCGTAATGAGAGTTATCAACCCACATCAACCCCTATATAAATAAGAGAGAGAGAATTGTCGATCTATCCTTACAAACGGCAAGAATCGAACAAGTACCAGTAGTTTAAAAGGCGAGGCGCATACCGCTGCAATGTGGTTGGTGGCGACTATTGTTTTAATTGGTTATGCAATGAGTGGTTTTTTTCAAGCTGGAGTTTTAGAGGGTGTTTGAGATTGAGTTTGGAAATGATTTACTGGTTTTTTTTTTTAAAGTCAATAAGTTAAAAAATGTGTTTGGTAATAATAAAAGTGTTTTTTTATTTTGGTTATTTTTGTAAGGGGTAAAAAGTTTTTTTTTTTCAAAAACCACAAAAACCTGCCTTTTTAAATAGGTTTTTAACCTTTTTAACATAAATTACTAATCTACCCCTATTCTTTACCTTGATATTACCAATCCACCCCACCCTTTACCCTATGTTCTTCGTCACATTTTGCTAGTTGCTTATTATATACTAGATTATTAGACTCATATACTACACGAGTTTAAGGATATAAAATTATAAATTATTCAATTTTATATTGTCTTCATAAATTTACATACGTGAATTTTGTTACCATAGATGACGCAACAGTTAGTCATGTGTAAAAACTGATTCTTTTAGAAACAAACCAACTTTACATAAAAATTGACCTATACTTTTATTTATCGTTATGACAAAACATAGGGCGAGAGTAAACTATCTTCTTTTCAATTTAAACGGAATCCTTCTATTTGGCGGCATTAAACAAAATCTAGGGATAAACGTTCGAGTGCCAGTATTACTTCCAGATAATATGAGTGCCTCTATAACTTGATCACCCAGTGATAGGACCTGTAGTCGAGTTCCATTACATAAACTATTATTTCGATCAATATTTCTTGATAACGTCACTGGAACATTGACCTTTGGTAATTATCAATAGTTTGACAAGCCTAAAAATATAATTCCATTTAGTACATCCGGTGAGTATAGACTTGCATCAATATTATTACGAAGATATTATATTCTCAAACCCGTGTATTACACGGATCTAATAACATTAAAAGTGCTTTCAAAGCATGGAAGTAAACCGTTTTTCAAGTATCGGATTAACCTATTCTTTACCATTTTTATATTATAATATTAAATAATAATTTATTTAATAGATGTTTTAAACATATAGTAAAAAAATCTTTTTAAAGAATAAGAAGGTGTTGTCACATTGACCTTATTTGAAATTGTTTATTATATGTAGAATTTAGTAAATGGTCAATATTTAAAGAGAAAATTTTATAGGGTGGCAGTGAGACCGAATATGGTATATGAAACAGAGTGTTGGGCTATCAAGAATACACAGACACGTAAGCTGGAGGTAGCAGAGATGAGGATGTTGCGGTGGATGTGTGGGCACACTAGGTTGGACAAAATAAGAAATGGGGTTTTTAGGGTAAGATTAAGGGTTACTAGTATATCAGATAAGATAAAGAAAAAGAGGTTGAGATGGTTTGGCCATATTAGGAGGAGTCCAACAGTGGCCACAGTTAGAACCATGGAAACCATTAGCGTGGAGGGAAGGATGAGTATAGACTGACCAAAACTGACTTGGGATGAGAGGATTAGGTGGGATTTGCTAGACTTGCACCTTTCTAAGGACATGGTCGAGGATAGGAGTTCCTGGAGACGTAAGATTAAGATTAACGACATTTAGGAGGATAGTTCGATTCTTGTATTAGATACTCGACTTAGGGACTTGGTTTTTCATCTTATATTGATAGCCTATGTGTGTTATCGCTTGCATTTGTGTTATATACTTTTGTATGTTTATTTGACTATTATATATGGATATGGTTTAGGAGGTGGGAGTCTCACCGGAAGCAGCCTCTCTATTCCTTGGTATAGAGGTAAGGCGTGCCTATATCTCACCCTCCCATACCCTACCAATAGCTTGGCTATAGGTGGGATTATACTGTGTACGGTTGTTGTTGTATATTTTTTTTAAATTATCTTTTTTGTCTAAAAAGTTGTTAAGTATATAATATTATACGCAAAAGTAGTAGTTTTACATAGATATATAAGAATGACCTTTTTTTGGTCATTTTACATGAAGAAGCTAAACTAAATAATTTTTAAAAAACAATTTATTGACTTATTGGATTTTCCAACCATAAAAGCTATTCCAAACACTTTTTTAAAAACTTCATTAGAAAAGGTTATAACTCAATAAGCACTTTTGATAAAAAAAAAAACACTTTTTGTAAGGGTGGTGTATCGTGTTAGACACGAACTATTAAGACATAAACACAAAACAAGTAAACACGAACACAACATAAAATCTTATTTTGTCAGTCTTTCTAAACATGAACTGTTGAAAAAATTTACAAGTGTATCATACGACTTGTTAAGACACGAGCATGTCCTGTTACGAACACAACCTATTAAGACGTGAACTCGCCCTGGAGGGCTGGTGTGTGAAGTCTAGGGCTAGCATATCGTGTCAGACACGACCTGTTAAGACATGAACACAATAAGACACGAACACAAAATAGGTAAACATGGACACGACATGAAAACTAACAGGAATTATCATGTCGAACTGTTTAAGACATGAAAACTATTAAGGGTTAAAACGAACCTGTTAAGGTCGTGTTGTTTCATGTCGTGTTTTTAAGTTTATGTGTGAAATTGTTAGCCTTAACTTTTTGAGTTAAATAAGCAAACCCAAACACCCTCTTAGTTTTAGACTATTTCTGTTTATTTGAGATTTAAAGTAAACATGTTTTACTATAAATATATGGTCCTTAAGCTTAACAATTTTGTTGATTAATTTATGACTATCTAAATAACCCACTACTCTGGTACTATCGTAAGGAGATAGCCAAATAAAAAAATTCAAGAAAACGTATGTGTCCTTATGAGGGAGGAAGGGGCACTCAACGGAAAGTATCCTAGTTTCAACCAACATCTGCCATGTCAAATTTAATTCAAAGTACTCATTAGCCAGTAAACACGAGCGGCACCTACCCATGCCATAAACTATTTTTTAATTAAAAAAAGTCAAATGTTAGATGAAAAGTAAACTTTATTGAAAAAGTAAAAATACATAATTCAAAACAAACTAATAAAAATACAAAAAAGAAAACAAAAAAACATACTACCCCTCGTTTTCTCCTCGAGGTATGGTAATTTTGAGCTGCAAGATGGACGAGAATATCATTTTTTAAGTCGATAATGTGTATCCATCAACTCCCCAAGCACTGTATCGTCAAAACTGGGTTCGACGACTGGATCCCTAATGTGTACCGGTGAGAACGCAAGTCCTTCGTCCTTTAAGATCGTATTGTGTAGTGTCACGCACGTATACGTTACGCTAATAATCTTGTCCACCGTCATATGATGCGTGGTCGAATAACGGTGCTCGTTAATGTTTAAGTTAATGTTTTAACGTAACTTTTAATTTCGAATGGCCTAATTTAAATTAAATTTGTGTTTTACAGGTTTAACAGAGTTTAAGGAGCTTTTCGGGAGCTCTACGGGTCACCGGGAGAAAAACGAGTCACCGGGAAGCGAAACGGGTATACCGGGAGCAAGGAACGCGAAAAACGGAAGTCGAAACACCTGGGCACCGTCGCCGACACCCATATGGGCCGTCGCCGACGGTTGTTGAAAAGTTCCGTCGCCTGTCATATCCGTAGACAGCGAGATACGCCGTCGACCACAATTGAACAAATACAAACCGACCGTCGGTGACGGCTCCCCAATGTTGAAGACGCGTATTGTTGTTTCTTTGAGGGTTAGAATGATTCAAAAACATTTTTGGGCAATTAATTTTCGGGAGTTACACATTGGATAGAGTTTTGAACTTGATTTTGGAGCCTATTATCATCTATCTATCATCACCAACCTACCTACCATCATCTCTAACACCCGCATCAAGATCCGAATCACAATCAAGAACCCTAATTCATCACTATTCCATTCATCTTTCACTTCACCATCACCAACCAACCACAACCCTAATCATTCACCCATTCACCCATATTCAAGCTTCAAAGATGACCCAATTCAAGTTTCAATCATCCGTTGATCGTGCCTCTTCGACCATGAGCGGCTAATTCTTGGAGGTTTCACCCCGGTGTAGGTTTTTGTAAGTTCTTAGGGTTTAAACATTGTATTTGAGATTCGGTTTGTGACAAGTTGTGATTTGATTTTGAAACTTATGATAATTGTCTTGCATTGGTATTGTATTCGTGAATTGTCGAGTGAAGATTAAATTTGACTTTACGAAATGTTTATGTGCAATTATGCCTTATCTAGGTTAGAGTTTACAACTTTACATGTTCTTGGTAACGAAGTGCATTGTGGTCCGTCACTTACGACGTTGATAGCTCTTGGCACCTAAGCCTTGTAACACTAAATTTGTTAATCATATTTGCAATTGAATCGAATCTAAAACGTGCAGAAACCCTAGGACTTCAATCACCGAACCGGGTGTGAAACTTGTTTACATGTTTTGTTTTCAAACTATCAATTACGTTTCTTGCAATTGTTTGTTTATTTCCTTTAGTTAATCCAACTCATTTGTTATTCACATTTCAACATCTTTTTAAAAATCAATTAAAAATCACAAAAACAAATGAGCAAGCTTCATAATTGTGACACCTTTTGATAATTCAATCAAATCCACTCACAAACCACATACTCTTCGTGGTTCGACCCCTTACTACCACTAACTATTTGTTAAGGGTAATTTGGGACTATAAATATTATCTTTGACCGGAGCGCGACACTCCGATCAAATTTTGGCGCCGTTGCCGGGGAGTGCGTGCGCTTTGTGTTTGGATTATTGTTTGAATTTGTGTGATTATCTGTTTAAGTGTTTAGTTTCTTTTTGTACTTTGTCTTTTTCCTTGTTACGCGGGTGTGTTACTTGTGCAGGTTACAGGTAGTGCATGCATACGCGAAACTCCGGGAGGACTTCACTGTTAGTCTACGAACCGGAAATTGAAGGAGTAGCAAGAAGAAACCTAGCAAGCCGGTTAGAAGTAACTCTTGCTTCTAATCAAACCAATCAAACACCACAATTCACACCGACCATTGAAACCGATTCAATGGCAAACGAAAACTCAAACCAAAACCTCAATCAAACCCAAAACCCGAACCAATTCCAATACCAAAGCAATTTAAATCCCGCTCCAAATATTCAACATATACCTTAAGACCAACCGGGTGGTAATAACAACTCTAGACCACCCACACCACCTTTCTGAAAACAAAATCCCAACAACACCCAAAGAACACCCCAACAACAAAACCTTCACCGAAAAAATTCCTTACCCATTCACCTCGATGACCGGAATGTCAATTCCGACCGTAGAGGCAATCGAGATTGTGGCAATCTCGCGAATGAAGACCCGTTCTTTAACATTGATGATTTGAGAAACGCCATCCCCGATAATGAGCCGTTTAGTGTTCCCGGTTATCAATCACCGGAACATGTGAGTGTTCATACGGAATATTCGGATGATGGGGGATATTACGATGATCGGGCTAATGATGATGAAGATTGTGGGTATGTGAATCAAGGCAACATCTACAATGCAAGATGGTTTGAAGACGATGAGTTTGGCTACCAAAACGCCAACTTTGTGGGGAACGATGATTACGGGTATGGAAATAGGAGAAATGACGGTTACGAAAACAACCGCCAACCCCAGAACAACGACCAAAGGAACCGGAATGATGAGTTTTACAACAACAACAATAATGCTAACCCTAACCAGATTCCTCGCTTCATGGGAGGGGGTAACCAAAGGGGTAACCAAGGTGGAAACTGAAGAGGTGATAGGGGAGGTGATAGAAGAGATAATCGAAGGCTAGTGGATCAAGAAGTTAACGGTCCGCATCATCGTCAACAACCTCCAAGGGGAGTAAATGACCGTTTACGACCGGTGGTTACCGATAATGACTCTCCAATAGTGTGTGAAAGGAGAATGTTTAACTGTAAGCCTCATTACATCAATATACTTCCCCACTTCAATGGGAGGTCTAATGATGAACTGTACACGCATTTGGCGGAGTTTTACTCCATTTGTAACACTATCGGGGGGCACAACTTTGCATTAGAGGAGGTTAAGCCTCGATTATTCCAGTTTTCGCTAAAAGACAAAGCGAAGCAATGGTTTCTTACACTTTCGGCGAATAGTATTCGGACATGGGGTGAGATGCAACAAGTTTTTCTAGATGAATACTATTCGATGGTGAAGACCGATGATGCTAGAGACGAAATTAGGTCTTTCCGCCAACTATCAAGCGAACCATTGCATGAAGCGTTTACAAGGTACAAAGAATTGATTTGGAAATGCCCACATCACCAAATAGAAAAGTGGGAGTTGGTGAAGTGTTTTGTACGTGGTTTGGATGATGCGACGTGGAATCGCATCGAGTCAATGAGCAACAGAACCTTATTGAGCAATCATGAAGATGATGATTGGGAATTCCTCGAGCGGATGAGCAAGCGGTCTAAAGAAAAGGAATCGGCCGATAGAGCCAAGAAACATCCCGTTTCCCGATCACTTCCCGATCTTGATTCTAAGGATCGAATTTCTACCTTAGAACGGGAAATGGCTCGTATGAAGAAGAAGAAGAAGGGGGTGAATGTGGTTCAATTCGCAGTGTGTGAAGAGTGTGGAGATATCGGCCATAGAACCGAGCAATGTCCAACGGGGCCGAGTGATTACACCGAGGAGGTAAATCAAGTGTATGGGGATCGAAAGCAATACGACATGAATTCCAACACTTACCATCCGGGTTTGAGAAATCACCCTAATTTCCGGTATGGTAATGCCTCGAATCAAATGAACCCGAATTTTCAATCGGGTAATCAAGGTGGTCAAGGTGGTTCCTCGTATAACAACCGGCAAGGTGGAACCAAGGGGGTTATCAAAGGAATTAAAATTAAGGGGGTAACCAAGGGTATCAAAACTGTGAAGGTAATTATCAACGTGGTTACAACCAAAGTGGAAATGAGGGTAATGCTTCTAACTCCCAAGGTGACGACTAGTTCAATTCTAAAATGGATGCTCTCATGAATGCTATGAGTACCCTTACAACCGAAGTGAGGAAAGAGTTTGAAGTAAGGGATAAATCTCATAAGGCGTTGGAGAAGCAAGTGGGGCAACTTGCTCAAGAAATGGCTCAAATTCGTGGAAGTGGAGGAGGACTTCCAAGTGATACCACGGTGAACCCTAAGCATCAAGGGTCGAACTCGAAGAACACACGTGAGGTACCAATTAATAAAATACTTTACGTAGTGGTCGAGTCATAGATAACGGTGTTGAGCCACCACCACCCGAGTTTGTTGAAGGGGTGGTGGAAGATGCAAGTGATGATGAAGGTAATAACGGTCAAACGGGTCAAAATAAAAATGACTTAAAAATAAATAAAAATACACCCGTTGTGACCGTTCCCATCCCAAAGGCTAAGGAAAAGGGTGTGGAGGTTAATACCGCCCCTTATCCCGAAGCTTTGTTGGGACCATCTAAGAAAGTGGTAAATAAACGAGGCCCACAACAAGAAGAGATGTGGGAAATTTTTAAACAAGTTAAAATCAATTTACCACTCTTAGACGCAATCAAGCAAGTACCTTCATATGCTAAATACTTGAAAGAATTATGCACCCAAAAACGGACTCACAAGTTTCCTGAGAAACTTGATTTAACTGAAAATGTGAGTTCAATTCTTTCGGGTGCACTTCCACCAAAACTTCAAGATCCGGGGGCGCCCATTATTTCAATACAAGTCGGTGAATTTAAAATGACTCGGGCACTTTTGGATCTTGGAGCAAGTGTGAGTATCTTGCCGGGTAGTTTATATGACCAATATGATTTTGGTCCACTTCAAGTGTCAAACACCACCGTGGTGTTAGCCGATTTAACCCCTAAACTACCCCATGGGATAGTCACGGATGTAATAGTCAAGGTCGAGGTCTTTTACTATCCGGTGGACTTTCTTGTATTAGATTATGTTTCTTTGGACCGAACCAAGCAACCAACAGTGATCCTCGGTCGACCATTTTTGGCAACATCGAATGCCCAAATTAATTGCAAATCGGGTACGGTCGACATGACTTTTGGTAACCGTCGGTTGCGGTTAAATGTCTTTTCGGGATTGACGGATCCTCTAGTCGGCGATGAATGCTACATGGCGGACATCGTTGACGAGTGTATACCTATCTGCGACATTAGTGTCAAAGAGGAAAACACAATAGAGGAATGTTTCATGTTTGACAGATTACAAGGAGAAACGAATCGGAGCATGGATGAAGAAGTGAAAGAGTTGGAGGTTATGGCGGCAAGGGAAGGAAGGCCCACTTGGACACATCAAGTGGAAAGCCTTCTGGAAAGCATTGACACAAAGTTCAAGCCGTCATTGGAAGAGCCTCCGGTGTTAGAGTTGAAGGTGCTACCCAAGCATCTTAAGTATGCTTATGTGGGTGAAGGTAGCACGCTCCCGGTTATCATTGCATCTAATTTGACCGGGGAGCAAGAAGTGAAGTTGATGAGAGTTTTGGTCACTCATAGAGTCGCTATCGGGTGGACCATTGTGGATTTGAAGGGAATTAGTCCCTCGGTGGTGATGCACAAGATCATCACGGAAGATGGCATGAGTCCTTCTTGCGACACACAAAGGAGACTAAATCCGAACATGCGAGAAGTAGTCAAGAAGGAGGTATTGAAGTGGCTAGATGCGGGTATCATATACCCTATTTCGGATAGCCAATGGGTAAGCCCGACACAAACAGTTCCTAAGAAAGCGAGCATTCAAGTCGTCACAAATGACGCAGGTGAAGAGGTTGCCACTCGGACGGTAACCGGGTGGCGTATTTGTATTGACTATAGGAAGTTAAATGCTGCAACTTCCAAAGATCATTTCCCTTTGCCATTTATTGACCAAATTGTTGAGAAATTGGCCGGACAAAAATTTTATTGTTTTCTGGATGGTTATTCCGGATACAATCAAATTGCTATACATCCGGAAGACCAAGCAAAGACTACTTTTACTTGTCCATACGGTACCTTCGCATTTAGGCGAATGCCCTTTGGACTTTGTAATGTCCCCGCCACCTTCCAAAGGTGTATGATGAGTATCTTTTCAGATATGGTGGGGGAGTCTTTGGAAATCTTCATGGATGATTTCTCAATATTTGGGTCATCATTTGATACATGCCTCGACCAACTCAAAAAAGTTTTAAAAAGATGTGTTGAGAAAAATCTTGTTTTGAGTTGGGAAAAGAGCCATTTTATGGTTCAAGAAGGGATTGTGTTGGGGCATGTCGTATCGAGTCGTGGGATTGAGGTGGATAGAGCAAAAGTGCAAGTCATAGCCACTTTGCCTTATCCCACAAGTGTTAAGGGTATTCGGTCATTCTTAGGGCATGCGGGGTTTTATAGGCGGTTTATAAAAAGCTTTAGTGATATAACAAAACCCCTATGTAATTTGTTGTTAAAGGATAAAACTTTTGATTTCGATAAAAATTGCCAAAATGCCTTTAACGTGTTGAAGAAAAAGCTGGTTGAGGCCCTAATCTTGCAGTCACCGAATTGGTCATTACCATTCGAAAGTATATGTGATGCAAGTGATTATGCGGTGGGGACCGTATTGGGTCAACGGGTAGACAAGAAACCGGTTGCCATTTACTACGCAAGTAAGACTCTCTCGGATGCACAGTTAAATTATACAACTACCGAGAAAGAGCTACTTGCGGTGGTATATGCATTGGATAAATTTCGTGCTTATATATGGGGTACAAAGGTCATTGTATATTCTGACCATTCTGCAGTTAGGTATCTCATGGACAAGAAGGATTCAAAGCCGAGATTAATCCGACGGGTTCTCTTGCTACAAGAGTTTGATTTGGAAATTAGGGACAAGAAAGGGAGTGAGAATGTGGTTGCGGACCACTTGTCTCTATTGGTTGTGGAGGAGGATTCTTCCCGTGAAGAGATTTATGAGAACTTCCTAGATGAGCAAATTTTAAAGGTTTCAATATTACCATGGTATGCTAATATTGTTAATTATTTGGTCACAGGTGACTTGCCGGCTCATTGGGATAGAAGGAAGAGGTTGCTCTTCCTATCTCAAATCAAGTACTACACGTTGGAAGAACTGGACTTATTCAAGATATGTCCGGATCAAGTCTTTCGAAGATGCATACCCGACAAGGAGATTCCTAGCGTCTTGATGCACTTGCATTCATTTGCTTGTGGGGGCCATTTCAGTGGTCACAAAACTGGGCACAAAGTGCTCAATAGCAGTCGTTATTGGCTGACTATTTTCAAGGATGCTTTTAACTTCGCTAAAAATTGTGTTGAGTGTCAAAAGTCGGGGGGTATTTCAAAAAGGGATGAAATGCCCCTGCAACCGATCCTCATTGTAGATATTTTTGATGTGTGGGGGATCAATTTCATGGGCCCATTCCCTAATTCGCATGGCAACTTATACATCTTGGTGGTGGTCGATTATGTATCCAAGTGGGTCGAAGCGATTGCCACCAAGACGAATGACCATACCGTTGTTTGCAATTTTGTACAAACAAACATAATTTCTATATTTGGGATTCCCCTAGTGATCATTAGTGATGGGGGATCTCACTTTAAGAATTTTAACTTTGGCAAACTCTTGAAACGGTATGGTGTTGACCATCGAATCGCTACCCCTTACCACCCACAAACAAGCGGTCAAGTGGAGGTTTCCAATAGGCAAATAAAAGAAATTTTGCAAAAGACCGTTCGACCCGACCGAAAGGATTGGTCGACGAAGTTGAATGATGCTTTATGGGCTTATAGAACGGCTCATAAAACACCTATTGGAACTACACCTTATCGTTTAGTTTATGGGCGAAACTGTCACTTACCGGGTGAACTGGTGCATCGTGCTTGGTGGGCTATAAAAGAAGTTAACATGAAATATGACGATGCAGGAAAGGAGCGGAAATTAAAGCTTTGCGAGTTGGAGGAGCTTAAGGAAGAAGCGTATGAGTGCGCCTCGAAATACAAGGATGATATGAAGAGGGCACATGACGCGAAATTGAAGCTGAAGGAGTTTGAAGTGGGTCAAAAGGTTTGGCTATACAATTCACGGCTTAAATACTTTCCCGGTAAGCTAAAGAGCAAATGGATGGGCCCGTACGTGATTACACGGGTCGGGAAACTTGGAGATGTTACAATCAAAGACCCGAAGGATGGGTCGAAGCAAACGGTTAATGGGCATCGCCTTAAACCGTTCCTTGACGGTAATAATGAGAAAAAGGACGAGAATGTGGAGTTGGAGAACTTTGTGGTAAGTGTGCCAACTTATGAGGTCAACTGAAAGGACCGGTAATGAGTTTTGTAAAGTTATGTACAATTTATTTAATTGTTTGAGTATCTTTGTGGTAATCGTTTTTCATCCCGTACTAACCCTTGTGATTGTGTGAAGTCCGGACATTCCGAATGGGTCTTTAAGACAAAAGGTATGTTTTTAGACTTATTTGTGTGTATTGAGGACAATACACGACTTTGGGGGGGGGGGGGTGGTAGGGCCGTTAACGGTTTTCGTGTTTTAAAAATTTAACTTATAAAAAATTACAAAAAGATTTTTAAATTTTTTTAGGATTTTTGTATGTATATAGTTCTTTTATAAAAAGCTCCTAATTTTCCTTCTATTTTTCATATAAAAAAAAAAGAGTTTTAGCGAACCGTCGCCGACGGTTGAAGTGTGCGTCGCCTACGGACTCTCAAAGTCACCGTCGCCCAAATTCGTCCGTAGACAGTGACTTTGACCGTCGCCCACAAGTCCCATTTCCGTAAACCGTCGCCGACGGGACTCCTTACCGTCGCCAACGGTCGCCCAATTTCCATCTGACGCAACCTGTTGCTAAATGCCTAGTATCGTACCCAAATCCTTTTTAACCCTCTCAAACCAAACCAAAACAAAACGTAAATATGACCACACATAGGACCGAAAATACCCTCATACTCCCCAACCATCCAGAAACATCATCCAATCACCTCAACTTTCCATGATACTCTCTCCTCCATCTTCATCCTCCCCAAACCTCCACTCTAGAACCATAATCCTTCAACTCTCACAACTTCTTCGATTCTCAGCCAAATCACTTGATTCTTGAGCCTATTTTGTGTATTTTTTCGAGAGGAAAAAAACCCCATCACGATTTTCATCAACTCTTGCTCGTTTGCAAGATCTCTGTGCGTGATTTTTAGGGTTTTTGAAGGGTGTTCATCAAAGTCCTTTGCTTTGCACTTTTTCTTAGTTTTTCTTGTTCATCTACACTTAAGGTATGAAATTTCATTTAATTTATGCATGATTTTCATATGGATTGTTGATTTCTTCCCAAATTTTAAGCTTATTGTTTAAGAGTAGGTTGTTTATCATAATGTATGATGTTTTAGCATGAATTTAAGAATATTTACTTGATTTGGGTGGGATTTGAACATGCTCTAGTCTTAGTGATGTGATTACACTAGTTAGTTGCTTGATTGAACATAATTGTGATGATGAATATTGTTGAAACCATGAAACTTTGAGAAATTTTGTGAATGAACATGTTTAATTGATATGTAGATGATAAAATGTGCGACTTTGGAAGTTTAAAAAGGCGATTTTACATCTAATTATTGATTGAAATTCAACATCACATATTATGTTCAAAGTTTAAGATTGTTTGAAGATTTGGGTATGCTAATTGTTGTTTTGTCTTTTGATTGTAGCTATGTTCGGAGGAAGAAAGAAAGCAAAAACTTCCGGGAAAGGTTCATCTTCTGGAGCCGGTTCAGGCTCGGGGCACTTTCAAAGACGATGGGAATAACTAAGCAATGTGGAAGAAGGTGATGGGCAACTCTATAGACAGGATTGGGATTGGGATTGGGAGGAGGCCAAGAATAGTAGGTCGGCCTCAGTTTGGAAAGACGAAAAGCAGAAGGCTCTTTCCCGGTACCGAAACAAAAGATTAGAGGCAAAGATGTGGAGGATGAAGATGGCCACGGGTGTTTCAAAGCTCGTACCCGATAGAGTAGTATGTGAGCGTACGGTGAATGTCGAAGAATTTCGAAAAATTGGCATAGTTCAAAGGTTTGAAAAGATTGGGTGGGAACGAGTACTCGATTGGTGCGAGGATATCACCACCCGGGTGTGTTTGGGCGCAGTTTGTGAATGGTTGTCGACTCTACGGTTTGAACATTCTGATGGGCCGGCTCCTACGTGGCAGTTGATCAGCAACATTGGCAAGAATCAAATGATTATGTCATTTGAGCACATGAATGCCATTGCGAGATTTGATTCGCTTGGGGTTGAAGCATATGATTACTATGACTACGACCATTTTCCGGATAACAAGGCAAACACGGCTGATCCGGATCAAATGCTAGCATCGGTATTGCCAGGTTCTGGGGGTGTAGGGGAATCCAGAAATGATTTGTCTTTGGAAGGCAGAATATTACAAGGCATTTCATTGGAGAATGTTATGGTGCGGTTTGGGGACCGCGGGACAGTGAAGGCACCCGACTGTCGGGTTTTGCATTCATTGTTGTATGGGACGCCAAGGCTATCATGGCGTCAAATCGTGATGATAGACACGTGGGATACAAGGGAGTCGTATAAACGGAAGATGATCCCTTACGTGAGGTTGAACAGTGCGATGATTTTGCAGCAAAACGCGTTGCCCCAAGAATCGCTGTGGGTGTCTAAACCCATCGATCAGTTTGACTTCGCCTCCATGAAGCGACATTGGAGGATAACAGTTAAGGCTTTTTGGTCATCTTCACACAGTTGAGGATGAACAAGGACACAGTTACAGGTTCACTGATCAGGGTGATGATGAAGAGGGTGATGAAGATGAGGAGATGGTTGATATGGAGGATGAGACGGAGCCTTCTGGTCCGCGGGGACCAAGGCAGAGATACAGGCGGAAACATCGGGAAATTTCTGCCGATGTAGCAGATTTTGTGAATCAAAGGCAGGGGCCGGCGTACAGGAATTATAACCGCGGGCAACAAGCGATTTAGGATAACGTCTCGGCATGTATATGCGAAGGGAGAGAACACAAGGCGAGAAGGAAAGCATGGGAAGAGACGCAATGGGCCTACACGCAAGAACAGTGGGCTTTCCAAGCATCTTATCGTGAGAGGATGGAGAAACAAATGGAACGCTTGTTACAATTGCAAGAGGAAGATAGGGCCCGAAGACGGGCATGGGATGAAGAAGAGGCAAGGCGTCAAAATGAACAAAGAGAATTGGAACGAAGCCGTTGGAGTGCCTTATATGTCTCTAACCAAATGGCTATTAATAAGGCCAAAATTCTCCACGATCAGGAGAGACATAGAAGAGACTATGAAGCCGGCCTCCCTTATGCCGAACACTCGGGGTGGACCGATTACCCCAACCTCCCCCATCCATGAGGCCCATCCGATCCAACCCCTCACTGGCCTAAGGCAGTAGGCTCCAGCTTCATCCCGATTCCCTACCAACCGCCACCTCAAGGAGAGCAGAGTCCACTTGATAACTATAGGGAGATGTTTGAGGCCCTCACTGGTTATCCATACCAGCCAAACCCGCCAGTTAACCCTAACGAGAGATATCAGTGGTGAAGGCAAGGTATGTTTTGTGTTGTTGTATTTTTTGTTTTCTTTATTTCTATTTCGTTATTATTTAATTTTTGCCTAGTTAAATGAACGTTGTGGGTGTGTTCCATATATAACCCTCACGAGACCTCTCGTCCTTCCAAGCTATTGGGGGGGTTTAAAAGGGCTTGTTGCAAAAGCTAAATGCAACCGTGATTCCTACGAAAGTGAGTTAGGTTTGTTATTGTTGTAATTTATTTTTCCACATAAATCAAAGTGAAATAACGTATGGCTTGGTAATGTTTTTCATAAAAGTGGTAGAACTAGGTAACTAACAAATTTTGATGGTTGTGAGAAGCATGCTTCTACACAAGGGTTAAGATTTGTAGGTACATTATGTTCGTGGGACGACCGCTTTCTTGAAGAGAAGAGGAGCACACGAGGAATGTGCTCAAAAATCAGGTGCATACGTTTCTTTTTACCTTTGATTTTTTTTTTAGTTAGCAAATAAGTGGATTGTAAATTGTATTTTATTTTTCGGGGCGAAATTTTGGGGAGGTTAGCTGTGTCACATCCCTTGTGCGTTTTAAAAACTCTAGTTCTTACACATTGAGGACAATGTTTACCTCAAGTATGGGGATGGGGGGAGTAGTAAAAGTTTTAGATTTTGACCCGTTCATTTAAACACTACACATTGAGGACAATGTTTACCTCAAGTGTGGGGATGGGGGAAAATTTCAAAAATTTTTCAAAAATGTCTTGTTTCAAAAGCGATCTTAAGGCAAAAGTAACTAAATCAACGAGGGATGTCACAACCCATTTGGTCTTTTGTCATGGTCAAGTTCGAATTAATAGCATGACGGGTATTTAGCGGGTGGTTATTTGGGAATAATCCGCCTAAGAAACTAGTATTTTATGCATGTCACATACCATACCCTTTTAGATATGTGAGGTTTTGAGCCACTTTTATATCATAGATTACATACCTATGTTTCTTTGTTTGAGTGGATCATTAGTCATGTATTGTAGAACTTGCAACTTTTGATACGTTTGAGACCATAGACCGAATACAAGCACGAGAATGATTAAGGCATTAGGTAAACCTTTTCCATTTTACACCATATTTATATCCTTACCCAAAAAAAATTATCCCCTAGTAGCCAATTTTGAGCCTAATCCTTTCGTTTAATCACCCTATAGCCCATAACCTTAAACCTTTTTCTTTTAAACCCGTGTGATGGAAATTCGATTATATGAGTCGTATTTATATAGTTGTTTTTTGATTGTTTGCATAAAAAAATCAGAAAATGTTATGAAAAAAAGAATTGAAAAAGCGTTGAGAAAAACACAAAAAGAAGTGTTAGTAGTTGTTGAATAAAAGGCGAAAGTTGTTGCCTCATAGTTGATGTTTATATTTAGTTTCATTTAGTTTAGTGGTTTGTAATAAAAAAATCGAATTTTCATCACCCTAGCCACTTTAAATATCCTATTTCCTACCCTTAGCCTAGCCTCGTTACAACCCTTACAAAGACCTTATGACTTGTGCTTAGTATTCGTGATCAGTGGTGGAGAATGATTAAGTTGCAAGCCTATGCGGGTACGTGTTTTAATCGGTTTGGAGCGATTATTCTTTGAAGTGCTAATACATTATAAAAATTAGCCAATTTATGAACTGAGTGGAGAGAACATTGTGAGGGATGTGCATAACTTGTTAGTTTCACGGGCGGGTTGATCTTGGATAACCATTGCATATGTGATTGTTTACCTTACCGTTAAATATGTTGGAAATTGTAAAGAGTTTGAATTTTTGTATGACAATAGACCTTAACCTTCGTCTCGGGAATGGGGAGTGTATTCCTTGTTGGACCCATGTGAAAGTGAAAAATGGATTTGCTTGAGGGCAAGCAAAATACAAGTGTGGGGATGTGATGCATGGTCGAATAACGGTGCTCGTTAATGTTTAAGTTAATGTTTTTACGTAACTTTTAATTTCGAATGGCCTACTTTAAATTAAATTTGTGTTTTACAGGTTTAACAGAGTTTAAGGAGCTTTTCGGGAGCTCTACGGGTCACCGGGATGAAAAACGAGTCACCGGGAAGCGAAACGGGTATACCGGGAGCAAGGAACACGAAAAATGGAAGTCGAAACACCCGGGCACCGTCGCCAACTCCCATATGGGCCGTCGCCGACGGTTGTTGAAAAGTTCTGTCGCCTGTCATGTCCGTAGACAGCGAGATACGCCGTCAGCCACAATTGAACAAATACAAACCGTCGCCGACGGGGCTTCAGGCCGTCGGCGACGGCTCCCCAATGTTGAAGACGCGTATTGTTGTTTCTTTGAGGGTTAGAATGATTCAAAAACATTTTTGGGCAATTAATTTTCGGGAGTTACACATTGGATAGAGTTTTGAACTTGATTTTGGAGCCTATTATCATCTATCTATCATCACCAACCTACCTACCATCATCTCTAACACCAGAATCAAGATCCGAATCACAATCAAGAACCCTAATTCATCACTATTCCATTCATCTTTCACTTCACCATCACCAACCATCCACAACCCTAATCATTCACCTATTCATCCATATTCAAGCTTCAAATATGACCCAATTCAAGTTTCAATCATCCGTTGATCGTGCCTCTTCGACCATGAGCGGCTAATTCTTGGAGGTTTCACCCCGGTGTAGGTTTTTGTAAGTTCTTAGGGTTTAAACATTGTATTTGAGATTCGGTTTGTGACAAGTTGTGATTTGATTTTGAAACTTATGATAATTGTCTTGCATTGGTATTGTATTCGTGAATTGTCGAGTGAAGATTAAATTTGACTTTGCGAAATGTTTATGTGCAATTATGCCTTATCTAGGTTAGAGTTTACATGTTCTTGGTAACGAAGTGCATTGTGGTCCGTCACTTACGACGTTGATAGCTCTTGGCACCTAAGCCTTGTAACACTAAATTTGTTAATCATATTTGCAATTGAATCGAATCTAAAACGTGTAGAAACCCTAGGACTTCAATCACCGAACCGGGTGTGAACCTTGTTTACATATTTTTGTTTTCAAACTATCAATTACGTTTCTTGCAAACGTGTAGAAACCCTAGGACTTCAATCACCGAACCGTCGGTTAAATAGTATCCACGTTTGTATGTATGTCCATTCAATTGAAATGGACACTTAGGTGCGGTTCCATTACGTTCAGTGAGGTAGATTGGAGACTCTTGGAGAACATTGATGTTGTTTAGTGAACCGGGCGGTCCACAATACACACGTCAAAACCATAAATCTTGTGACGCGAGCGCTTCGACCATGACCGTTGGGTATTCTTGATCACATCTCATATACCGGCCTTGTAACTTTATAGGACACATCCTCCACACAAGATACATAGAATCAATGCTATCTAGCATCCCTGGAATGTGGTGTTTTTTATAACAACCCTCCTAAAATATTTCCGACACTCCTAAATATATCCTAAAATATTTAGATAGTCCCTATACGTCCTAAAATACACCCCGTATACGAGAAATAGGCCCTAAATACTTTAATTTTTCAAAAATAAAACAAAAACAAAATTTAATGGTCTGTCACGGGGCGCGACAGACTACACAAGATCCTTCGCGGGGCGCGACAGCTTGGCGGTCAGACAAAACCCTGAGCTGCCACGTGGCAGCATCGTGTCAACCCTACACTTGTGACCAGACCAAGTTATGCCCTAGGTCCCCAAGCTCGCGGGCCGCGAAGAAGTAAGTTAAGGCTTACGCGGGGCGCGAGGAACTCAGGATCAGACCCTATAAATAGCAACCATCGGCCTTCAGTCCCAACTCGTTCACAATTCGAAAATCTCTCAATTCTCTAAAGCTAAAACTATACCCAGGCATTATACCCACTAAAATAGCAAAGCTCTGCCTCGTTGTAAGTATTTTAACCTCTGGTTACGTATTAGATACGCTGCCCGATTGATCTAGCGCTCCGTAGCGGCTGTTGAGGCTCTGCCTGACGTAGTCGTTGGAGTTCTATCCCGGGGAGGGTATAACTAATGTAAATTTGGGTTATTGTTAGTGCAGTTGTCTGTCGACTTCATCTTAGTTCGAGTCTCAGATTGTGAAAGAGTCTGAAGACTGCATTTTATATCGAGTTTTCGGTTCGTTGCGATTCGGAACAAGAATGATGTCATCATTCTTAATGATGACATCATCCAAGTGACATAATGATTGCATCATTACTACAACATCAGCACATGGTTACACGAAATTGGAATGATATACTCACTAGAAGACAAAATATAATGAATGTTTGAATATTAATTGTAATTTTAGTGATTTCGCTCCTAGACACACGTGTAGGTGATTTCGCCCGAAATCACATGTTGTTGATTTCGCTCCTATAGTCTTGGTATCATTTCGGGCGGAATCAGAGGCCTATATATAGGTCCTCATGAGCGAAATCATTATGTGAGTCCTTGTATTCCATGCCGAAGCTCTGCCGGTGTGAAGATCGATTGTAAACAACGTCTAATCAACACAATCAGTGAATTAAGTGAAGATCAAGCTGTTACTAAGTCTATTTCTTGTTTTCCACACCTGAAATAGATCAAAACTTCTCTAAACGACTCATTCGGATCAGTCGAACGATCCTACAATTGGTATCAGAGCCAGTTGGAGAAGTTTTGCAGATTACAACCTTAATTCATTGAGATTTCTATCTTCTACACCTTCTTTCATCAGTTCAGGAAGATTTAACGGTCAAAACCGGTTCAAATTTTCACAAATTGTATAAAAGTGACTATTAACAAACCCTAGAAAGTTTCATAGCTAAAATCAGACTTAAAATGGGTAAAATTGGACTCCGAGTTGATTTCGCTCGTAATGATCATTCCTGATTTCGCTCTTAAAAGTCTGATTCCACTCCTAAACTTGATGTTGATTCCGCCCCAGGAAGCCAAACTGTTGATTCCGCTTAATAGTAATTGTTGATTCCGCTCTTGGGATACAAAATTTCTGATTTCGCTCCTGATAACTTTTTGATTTCGCTCCTGAGATACACTATCTGATTCCGCTTGAAAAGTGTGAACCGTTTGATAAGTGCATCGAGTTGTGTATAACATTTTACGAGGTGTCAGTAATTGAGAAAAGAGTTCATGTGAATTTAGTCAGATTGCATGTGTTGGTGAATGTGAATATCTTAGTTGTTGGTCGGATATTAATGTGTGCATGTGAAAAAAGATAAGTTGTCGGACATTATTTGAAACTCATTTGTGTCAGCCCACTACATTCATCGGCCCAATCAGTGAAGTATTGTTAGCATATGTGTAGTTGGTGAAACTAATTGGCCCAATCACTAAACATTTGCTAAAATTGTTGTCGGCTGCATGTGAAATACATTTAAGGCTCATGTGACATTGAGTTTAGCGGCACAATCTTATTTTATATTACATCAACTTTTGTCAGGCTTTTGCATGTGATTCTGATTAAGTAATCGGCCCAATCAGGTTTCATACACATTTGAATTTGTTAGCAATTTGAATTTAGTTTGTAAAGTGATAATTCCGATTGAGAGGGTATCTTGTTTTGTGTTGGTATTTTGTTTGAGAGGTGATCTAGTTTAAATTTAATATTTCTTTTAACGGGATTGTCTTGAAAAACGTGTTTACGAATCATGGATATAAATTTCTTTAATATGACTAGTGAAACATTTAATAGAATAAATGTATTAAAGAAAGAGTTTGATTCGTTTTCAGGTTGTCTAGGAGAAAGTACAAAGAGTATCATTGAGAGGTATAGCCATCTTGTTTGCTCAATGTCTGAGAAGGGTATTCAGAAAAGTCCAGATGAATGGGTTGATAAATTAGCTAATGCCATACCTCAACAAGAGTGGGGTACCTATCTTTTGGATTTAAAAAGAACTGGAGAATACTCTAGATTGACAATTTGTCCATTCATTGAGAAACTTGAAGAACAGATGAAGAGAAATGCTGAGAAGAAGAAAAGTCAAAGTGGAAAATCAATATTAAAGAAGAGCAAGAGTAAAGGTGTCCAAGTGGGAGAGGAACAGACTGAAGAAATTTCAGTGATGAAGGATGAAAAGAAATTTGCTGATAAACAGATTCTTGAAATGAAGGAAAATTGTGAGAAGCTGAAATCTGAAAATGTTAAACTGTTAAGTGACTTGAACAGTTTGATATTGAAAAATGGGATTTTGAAAGAAAAGGAAAAAGAATTTGAAAATGAAAAATTAAAATTTGAAAAAGATTTTCAAAGTCAAATGAAGATTTTAGAAGATGAGAAATCTGCTATTTTTAAAAATAATCTTGAAAAACAAATTAAAATAAACTCTCATCTTCAGAAAATCATTCGACTTGAAAATGAAGCTGAAAAAGCTCGGATTAAAATCAAAGAGCTTGAAGAGAAATTGAAAGGTTTTGAGACTTCGTCATCAACACCAGATTATCCATATCCAAAACCGATCAATTCTGTTCCAATAAGTGACAATGTCACAAACTTTGACAAAGTCAAAGTTGAAGATTGTGATGAGAAAACTGATGATGAAAATGAGGAGTTTTATTCAGCAGATGAGTCTGAGTCAGAGTCTGATGCTAAAAATGAGAAAAAGAAAATATTTTTGAAATTAAAAGAAAAATTTCAAGAAACTGTTCTGCAATCGACTGAAAAGGGTGAATGCTCTACGCAAAAACCTTTGAAGAAGAAAGTGGAACAGAAAAAAAAATTAAAAATTCAGAAAATGGTCAAAACAAGAATAAAAGCTCATCAGTTCAATCATCCAATCGCAATCAAAAACCACAAAAATTGAAAAATCAAAACTCAAAAATAGTTGGTAATGAGTGGTGCAGGTTTGACCACAGTGCTTCAAAGCCAAATCCAGCAAACAAGAGAAGAAAGGATTATCACCAAGCCAAACAGTGTTTTGATCTGAATGTTTGGGCTGAAAATGGTGACTGGTACGATAACAGAGTGTGTTACAGATGCGGCTATCAAGGACACATTGCTGTTAACTGCCAAAGTTGGAGTTATGAGACGAGGAGATGCTTTGAATGCCAAATCAAAGGTCACATTGCCAGAGATTGCCCAATGAGATCAAAGGGAAGATCGAGGGCTGAATCTTAGAAAAGGGTAAAGAAACCAGTCAATGTCAAAGCAAAGCCCAAGGAACAGAAAGTTCAAGAACCTAAAGTTCAAGAACAGAAAGTTCTAAAACCAAAAGTGAAGCTTTCGCAGGGGCAAAAAGACAGACTGAGGAAGAAGAGGAAGAAGGCTAGAGAGTATCTCGAAAGGATTTTGTCCTCGGATACAACTGGTAAAATAGATAAAAGTTCTGATAAATCGTCTTGCTCGCCAAAGAATGACAAATCAAGCAAACCGCATTCATCAGATACAAATCTGAGGACGAAAGAGGAAAAGAAGAAGAAGAAAGTTGATGGTGATGAATTTGTTTCTACGGAAACAAAAGAGCCACATGTTGGCGATGAATCTGACTCATTAAAGTTAGACAAGCCACATTCAGGCAATGATTTTGGTATGGTAAAACCAGAAGAGCCTTGTATTGAGGTAAAAGTTGAGAATTCTGGTTTAACAATGGATGATGCAAATTTTCCACCATTGTTGAACAAGAATTTAAAATCACCCAAGGACCGTCAGGCTTGGGTGAATCTGTTTAAATGAAAAACCTGACTTGCCGGAGTTCCCAGGTTGGTAAGCGTGGAACATGAATCGGCATATTTTTTGAGAAATTCACGAAAGTGATTTCGATTTAAAAGTGGTAAATCAGGGACATTAAATTGTACTTGATTTTCTACAAGTGATGTTTGTGGATTGATCTTACAAATGTTAAAGTTTTTACAAGTGGTTGAAGAAAACAAGGTGATGAATGATCCCCATATTTGAGAAATGACTCACAAAACTAATTTTCCAGAAAAACCATTTTGATTAAAACAAACTTAAGTGTTTTGAAATCACTATGGGAAAATGTTTTGTTGTCAGGGGGAGTTCTGATTGTTCAAGCCAAGTGAATGGAGAATTGAAGTGATTCTCATCATGTTGTCACGTTTCTTGTACAGCTTGTTTTCAAATTTTCCCAGAAAATCAAAATTGAGACATATTTTGATTTTAGGGGGAGTAAAAATTTTAAAAAAATTTGAAAATTTGAAAATACCAAAAACATTGAAAAATTAAAAATGAGTTTTGTTGTGAATAAGAGGAAATGATAGTAAATCAGTGGACTATCACAGCATGCTAAAGAAATGAAATGTTAAATGTGATAAACGGTCTCACTAAAGATGTGACGATAGGCTCAGCTAGACTAGTAGATTTGTGATAACGATACAAACTTAAATGAAAAAGCCTAGTTCTAGTGGGAAACATGGTCAAAAGCATAGTACTTAGTTTTGTCCTTCTTGATTGTGTGCCTACTCGGTAATCGCTGATTGTCGTAAGACATAAAACTAGTTAAGTTTGTGAACTTTCACAACTTTGCTAAAAAGTCGCTGTGATTGTGCATTTTATTTTGCAAAGATTTAAACTTGTCTTATTTCTTTATTTTGTTTAAGCATCGGACATCCTCTGCGTATACGTGAGTATCGACCTGGATGTTGTTGCCTAAACGTTCTGCTTTATTTTCTTTGGTGTTTCGTTTAAGCTTTGGAGCTCCTCTGCGTATACGGAAGTATCGACCTGGTGGTTAAAGCCTAAACAACTTCAACTTATTTTTTATTTTCTTATTTTGTTTAAACATTGGACTTTCTCTGCGTATACGGAAGTATCGACCTGATTGTTAATGTTTAAACATTCTGCTTTATTTTCGCACAAATCACAGTTGATAAAAGTTTAAAGGCATTACTTGAGTCAGTGTATTGCATGATGAGGGGATATACTGAGATCGTGGGGTCCATAAGAATTTAGTGCTATCTAAAAATACCTTAACGTATCGGTAAGCATTTCGAAAGTTTTTAGATTGAGTTTAAGTGGACAACAATATCATGAATCCATGTGAATCGTTTAGAACTTAAAATGTTTAAAGCTTAACGATGCTAGTGATTGGTCACATAAACTGATATGATCCTCTTACACAAGCTCACAAAAATAGTGTCTGTAAATATTATTTTACTGCATTTCTTTTCAGTCAAAAATCCAAAAAAGATTTTTAGTGTGTTATAGCATAAATTTTGAAAAATTCAAAAAGATTTTCGACAACTGACGTTGGAGAGCTGATATTCAAAATTTCAAGTGCTGAACATGATGAACTGGTTTGGGAGTGTGTATACTGAATTGAAAATTTTTGATTTAAGAAAGAAATTGAGTTTAGTTAATCAGGGTAATTAATTTGAACTTGATGTAACTATTTCCAGTAAGTTTTTCTTATTGTTTTAAGTAAAAACTTATGTTTTTGATGAGAAAATGTGTGCAGGATATAAACTGAACAGAATTAAAGCCAGGATGTGATCTCAAGGTGATAACTAATTCCAGACAGCGATCCCAGCATGATGAAAGGGGGAGTTTGACGAGGTTAGAGCCAAAGAGAAGATCCTGGTACATGCTATGAAAGAAAAGAGATCGATCAAGATTGAAGAGTCGTTATGATGAAGACTCTCACTGAAGATTCCGTCAACATTCAAGGGGGAGTCTGTTAGTGCAGTTGTCTATCGACTTCATCTTAGTTCGAGTCTCAGATTGTGAAAGAGTCTGAAGACTGCATTTTATATCGAGTTTTCGGTTCGTTGCGATTCGGAACAAGAATGATGACATCATCCAAGTGACATAATGATTGCATCATTACTACAACATCAGCACATGGTTACACGAAATTGGAATGATATACTCACTAGAAGACAAAATAGAATGAATGTTTGAATATTAATTGTAATTTTAGTGATTTCGCTCCTAGACACACGTGTAGGTGATTTCGCCCGAAATCACATGTTGTTGATTTCGCTCCTATAGTCTTTGTATCATTTCGGGCGGAATCAGAGGCCTATATATAGGTCCTCATGAGCGAAATCATTATGTGAGTCCTTGTATTCCATGCCGAAGCTTTGCCGGTGTGAAGATCGATTGTAAACAACGTCTAATCAATACAATCAGTGAATTAAGTGAAGATCAAGCTGTTACTAAGTCTATTTCTTGTTTTCCGCACCTGAAATAGATCAAAACTTCTCTAAACGACTCATTCGGATCAGTCGAACGATCCTACAGTTATTATACTAACGTGTGTGCACTGTTTAATTTATAGATTATAACCAGGAAAACACAAAGGAAATATCTAAAATAACAATGTGAGTAATCTCCTTTTTGTAAACCTTTTTCCAAACTGTTTTTACAAAACCTTAATTATTTTAAATTATAATTAGCAGTGATTGAGTCTTTGTAATTCTTCAATTACTGCCGGTATGTTGGGGTTTTGTATACAAAATGTGGAACACGTTACCATTGGACAACGAGATAGCCAATGAGTAATATGACCCACCATTCAGGATTGACAATACTGAATGAGTAATTGTGTAGATATAAACATTGTAATCGCTCTCATTACTGTAAAATGATAAAACTCTTCTTGATTAAATTGGGATTCACTCACCAGTATTTCCCACTGACAAAATGTTTTTAAACGCGTTTCAGGTGACAAAATGTGAAAGCCAATTAGAAGCCAGCTGGACAACACTGAAGACTTGAAAAAGTGGCTATAAAAGTTACCTAAATAAAGAAGATGTTTTATTCAATAAATTAGGGGTTATCCCTATAAACATGATGTAATGGAAACTTGGAAATTTCCCATGTGTTTATTATTATAAAAATATGGTATTTTACTCTGATAAAATATTTCCTAACTACGGTCCTGATGTGAATTCCGCTGCCAAATTGATAAACACCGATACCACTAAATCTGAGTTCGCAGCTGCCCGTTCCCAGGTAATTAGGGGCCAGGGGTTGCGACAGAAGGTGGTATCAGAGCTACAGCCACTGATTCAGCCACAGAAGTGTTCTACTGACACCAAAATTTTATTCATTTTGTTAGAAAATAATCTACGTGATTACGTGCATATCTGTATATTATTGTTTTGTGTTATTTGACAATTTGTCAGTCTACAGTATGAGTGATCAAGGACCATCAGACGTTTATCGTCAGTTGTCCAGCTCTCCTAGGGACGAAGGAACTTTTTCCCAGCCTACCCCCTCGGGGTACTCAGCTAACACTAAAGAAGGGATTTTCGTATTCAAAGCACAATCCGAATAACCATTCCCTACCTAAAAGAGAGGATGGTTCAGTCGGGGAGCTCACGAGCGTTGAAAAAGAATGAGAAAGTTACAGCAACAGCGAGCTTTAGCAGCCACGAATAGGGAGATGAATGCCCAAACTCAGGATATAATCAATGGAAGACTGACCAATTTCCACATACTAGCTACCATAGCCACAGACCCGAACCTAGAACAAATCATAGCACCACAGCCACTACCCTTATTCCCAACACAACCTATGGAAATCGAACCCAACCCAGGAGACCAAATGGCAAATTCCATTACCTGCTTTCAACCCAGCTGAAATCCCTAGAGTCCCAGCACCCCATCCTCTAGATTATGACCCATGGTTTGATGACCATAGGGATTACCAACAACTCTACCCACTAGAGGAGCCCATACAAAACCCAGTAGCACCCTATCCAAACCTTGACCCTCTAGACCCATATTTTGATGATGACCAATATATCAGGGAGATCCTAGAAAACCCGTACCCTTACGAAGAACCAATGCCACAGTACCCTGACACGATACCAGCACCCGCACCACCCATGAGCACTGAGAATGTGCAAGAACTTCGCACTTTTGGTGAGGAGTTGTTAGATGAAAGTGAGAAGATAAGACAAATAGGGGAGAGACTTGTCTGGAAATACGACAAGCGTAATATGCAATATTAGATGAACCCCAGTCAGTAATAGTAATAATATATATATATGTGTGTGTGTGTGTGTGTGTGTGTGTAAGTTAATATATATATATATATATATATCCAATATCTACTAATGCATACTAGTATTGTATTTTAAATTCCAGTTGTGTTTGTAATAGATCTAGATGCATATATATAAAATTGAGTAAAGGTCGCAATGCACGACGATTTTAGATCAATGTATTGTTGTGTGATTATTCGCATTAAATATTGTTTCGTGATATTAATATTTGGTAAATGTTTATAATCCAGATGGACAACGAAGTGAATCAAGAAAACCAGAATAACGATAATAACGGAAACTAGATAGATAATAGTGTCATCCAACACATAGTGGCACAAGGGTAATGACGCTATGCCATATATTATCAAAACGGTTAAGGAAGCGGATAATAATAAAAGTAATAGCAGAAGTAAACGACCACCTACTGAACCTAGTCACAGCGTAAACCAATAGAATTCTCGGGCAATGAAGGAGCCATTGCAGCTCTATGCTGGATAGAAAAGATTGAGGCAATCTTAAAAATAAGCAAGTGTGCAGAAGAGAATAAGATAATGTTTGTTTCCAATATGCTTAAGAACATAGCTTTAGAATGGTGGAACACTATCCTCCAGTCTAGAGGAAGTGACATAGTCTATAATATGGAATGGACTGAGTTTAAGAACATGGTTGAAAGGAAATTTTGTCCTCCTAATGAAAAAGAACAGATAGCTAATAAGTTCTTAAACCATAGGATGACTGGAGTAGACTGTAAGGGTTACACTACTGTATTCTTTGAATATGCCAGAATAGTGCCAACCCTAGCATCACCAGAACCAGTATTAATCTTCTGTTACATCTGGGGATTAATCAGTGAGATTAGACACGTAGTCAAGGCAGCTAGACCTCAAACTATAGAAGAAACTATAGAACTAGCAAATACATTGACTGATGAATTAGTGCGTACACAAGAAGAGAACCAGAGGAAGAACCTAGTCCAGAAGCTTACCCAATAACTTCGCTATGGAAATTCCAACCATGGGAAAAATATAGGTTCTACTTCCACTCCTTACTGCAAGATATGCTTGTATTGCAAAAGAAAACATTCTGGAAGATGCTCTATATATTGTAATTTCTGCAAAATATCTGGACACAAGGAAGAAGACTGCAGGAAGAAACCTAACACTAAGATATGCTACAATGGTGGAGAACAAGATCATTACAAATTTGTAACCAAATTACTAAAATATTGATTCGTTAATAATCTTTTTGTAAACCTTTTTGCAAACTGTTTTTAGAAAACCTCAATGTTTTTACAAAACCTCAATGACCGGTGTACGTTACATAAGGTTCATAACTAACAATTTCCCTTTGATGACATTGTCAAATTAGAAAACAAACACCTTTGATAACTTATGTTGTTTTTTATCTGTTGCGTCTGTTACCAACAGAAAAAGCCAAGCCAAGCTAACTTTGACTCTTTTTTCGGTTTATGCAAATAAACATAAGAGAATATAGTGACAAAGTTACATTGTGGTACAGTACTGCTTAAGGATGTTCAAATTCGAATATTCGGATTTTTAGATATCCAAACTTTTGGATAGTAGATTTCAATACTTGAATTTGAATATGAATTTTGAATATCTGAAATTTTGGATTCGGATTTGAGAATCCAAAAGGATATCCAAGTTCTAAAAAGTATGTATTATTTAGTAAATTTTTAAGAAACATTTAATAACTTTCATTCAAAATTATTTCAGATATTTTCAAACTGTTTTCTTTCTCCATCCACTTACCCCAACCCTGAGGGAAAGAAGCCAAAACCCAACCCACGACAATAGCAAAAAGTAGTTCAAGTAGTTATGAGAACTTGTCTCGTCATCAACAAGCACGATCTATCTTCATCTTCTTCAATGGCAACCGTCCCCGACGACTGGTGACTATCTAGGTTGCAACTGTGACAACCCTCACTAAACCAGGTATCCGTACGACTTAAATTAATAATTAATTACTGCTTAATTACTGTGCTTGCTTGAACTTGTGAATAAACTGCTACTTGAATACTGATACATGTACTTACTTGCATCATACTTTACTTACCGTCACTACATTATTTACATGCTGAACCTTAGTGACAAACATGATGCACAAAAGCACAGTAGCACAATAAACGGATAACCTATTGAACATGCTGATAAAGCCAGCATCAGGCAGACACTGCCTCTAAGGCCTGTATGAGCCAGAAATATTTTGCTACACTAGTGGTGAGTGTAGGATACAAGGGTTGTAGAACTGCGTCTCTAGGAATAAGTTACAATGACTGGATGTGCCTAAAACGTACTCTAAGTACAAAAATTCAGCACTTTACATAATAATTCAGCTTTTAGCTAACTAATAAAGTGCCAAAACATGAGAAAAATATTACTAGACACTTTCCAAAGTGTCAGAAATGAGTTGTGTCACTAAAAAGGGTATTAACGACACTTTAAAGCTTTGTTAAGCGCTTTAACGGATTACTATCCAACCGAACAACCGGACTTTACCCGGAACATGAAAATATTGTCATTTTCATTGTTTATCTTTTTCTGAGCCTGTTAGGGTCCCTGAATACCCTAACGCCCGTTGTAACACGCTACACACTAGTAACCGGGTTAATCCCTAAACTTAACTAGGTTAACCTAACTATATACTTAACCTCTAGTTGGGATCGGACCAAGACCCCCTCCCCCTTTAGAAACCGTCCCCATGAGGGGGACACACCTTGTCCTTCAAATGAATATTTTAATAAACTTGTTTAGTATCTTGCCTACACAAGATCCATTGGTTAATTGTACATGGTTTTGTCTATAAGAAATGAGCTTAATCCACCATCACTTCACTTAACACAAACTCACAACAACACTCCCTCTCTCTCTCTAGAAAACTCACGGCCAAACACCCCTTGAGCACCCACCCATTTTCGATTTTTGATCTTCACATTCCAAGCTCATACAAGTGATAAGGATCGCATATAAGGAGTCTTGGTGCAAACGGAAGGCGAAGGACCTCACTCTCTTGCTTTTATCCACCCTATTTGCGCTTAGATTCTTCCCTAGCCTCGAGCTAGTGGTATGTTACTTAAATCACCTACTCGGACTATTTTTAAGTGGTTAATATGATATGTAACGGTTAAAAGTCATGAACATACAAGTTGAAGCATAAAAGTCCACTTAAAATGCTATAAATGTTGGTTAAAAGCTCATATGTTGTGTAAATCTTGTAGTATTTGATTTGTGTGGTTATTTGGACCCGATCTATGTTGTGGTAGCTCGGATCATCATTTAACCCGGTTTAGTCATGTTCTTGGATCATGACATAAGGTTGTTTTGGAAGTAACAAGGGTTAAAAAATGAAACTCTACCACACACGAGTCATGAACTTGTGTAAAAGCGATTTAGCTTGTGAAATAGTGTTTAAAACTAGTAGATCTACGTATCTACAAGCGGTATTTTCAAAGAACCAAGTATCAAAGAAATCATGTTTTCTAAAGACGGATCTTACACTAACACGGATGGTTTTTAGAACACACAAGTGTGTAAACACTTGTGTAACACAAAGTTTCGACAAAATAATTATTTTTGTAAAAGTTGACAAGAAGTTGTAAAGATGGAATTTCTTTAAAAACAAGACTTTTACGAAACCGGATTGATTTATACAAAAGATCCACTAAAAGTATGAGATTTACTTCATAGTTTGGATAAATCACAAGTTCATGAAATTTACGCGATTTATATATATATTTTGACTAGTTTGTGGTTTGAGCATTGTTTTGATTGAATGATAAAAATGGTTGGTTTGATTTATAAAAGAAAATGATATGCTTGAAAGCGTGGCCACCTCCAGTTACAAAGGAAACTCTGGCGAAATTTTTCCAAAAGCCTAACACTTAGAAATATTTTCACTATAAGTGTTAGAAATACATTTTGACTTGTTTTCAAAATATGGATTTCGCCACGACTTATTTACAAAATATCGGAGGTGGGATTTCACAAAATAAAACGTGATACATATATATATTTAGTATATATTTTTCACAACGTCACTTGATATGTGTTTATGATTATTTTGTGAAAATACTAGTATTATTTTTAGGGTAAAAATAATACTATCGAATGTTAACGAATCCAAAATAATATGAACGCCTCTACGATAAATACATAAGTTACACCGGTAATTATTATTACCATTTGATCATTAAAACGTAACTTACGCATTTTGGGAAAATATGACTTAACGCGTATTTTTGTCAAGGAATTATTTTGGAAAATTATGTAATAGAAAATATAATATTTTTGAGAAGAATATTTATATTTTGGGGAGTTAGAAATAAAATATATTTTAAGTGAGACTTAATAATATATCTCGAAATTATACGAACACACATGTATAAATCCCCCATCCTTGGGAAGGAAAATGATTACCAAGTATACAGAATATAAACACGAAATAGTTGTCTAACTATTTCCCAAAAACTTAAACCTTAAAGCTAAGGCACGGCTGTCCGTCTAATAGAGTTAGTACGTGTAGGTCGTCACACAGCTGCTTGATTTGGAGGCATACTTGGTAGAGACGCACCACTGTGAGTTCATGTCCCCCTTTTCTCTAACTGTTTTCAGTTTTCTTAACTGCGGGGGTGAAATACATGTTACTTTGATTACAAGTACGTTATACATGGTATGGTTAGCATAAGGAGGTTTACTACTTAGATCATGTGAGTGGGTAGGCGAGAACTGGAGACCATTAATCCTCATTGTAGGAACCGAGGGACGTAAGCGGTAGATCTATCTGGGTGTAAAGAGCCCAACCCCTGAGCCCGCATAATGGACCAGGTGGTGACTTTGTACCCATCGCCAAATATGCTAGGTTTGAGTCTTCCTACTTGCACTTCACACATATCATTGGCTTTGCAACCCAATGGTGATCTCTTTTTCCTTATTTGCTACATACCAGGAATTTTCATACGAACAGACATCTTTACAAAGGTTTTACTTACTCACTTACACATGAACTCGCTCAACATTATTGTTGATTTTTCAACTTACATGTATTTCAGGAAATTAACAGATCTGGCGCGGTATGGCACGTTTTCCCGCTGCACTAGTTACGAGGTCATCCGGGTTTAGGGAATGTGGCTCTTTCCTTGACAAGTCACAGCCCTTAAACTATGCTTATGTTATGTTGTTAAACAATGTTTATGTCGTTAGGAGGTGTTTCCGTCAAGACAATGTTATTGTATTTGGTTTTTAAAACTTAATCGAATGGATGATCTTGCATGGTTTTTATTTCATATAGCTTTGTTATGGTTAAGCTATGGTATTAAGAAGTCACACCAAATTAACCACGCTTCCGCAAAGCTAGGGTGTGACAGCTTGGTATCAGAGCTCTGATCATAGCGAACTAGGATTCCTTCTCGAGTCTAGACTATGATCACTAGGGCTCTCACGAAAACATTTTTCTGCATACCACTTAAGTCCAGATCCAACACTTTTTACAAACAAATGTTGAGCACATTTTATTCATTATTTTTAGGCTCAGTCCGGAAAGGCTGAGGCTCGGTCTGAGAGATCGAGGTAGTTGGCTAGTTGGACTAGGAAGAGTAGGCTCAGTCTTGGAGGCTGAGGCTCGGTCTTAGAGACCGAGGCTCGATCTAAGAAATCGAGGTAGATGGCTAGTAAGACTAGGAAGAGTAGGCTCAGTCTTGGAGGCTGAGGCTTGGTCTTAGAGGCCGAGGCTCGATCTAAGAGGTCGAGGTAGATGATAGAGCAGTCTTAGAGACTGGGAAGAATTTGGCTAGTGGGACTAGGAATGTCAGTCTAGGAGACTGGGAGGCTAGTGGGACTAGGAGAATTATTTGATTGACTAACATGTTTATATGATTATATGATTGATTATTATACGTATATGTGTTTGTGTTACAAACGTCATGCTTTCATCATGTACTAGAAAGATGGGCACTACGAATCCCATGGCCATAGTATCAGACGACATAGTTTCATCGAAGCACGAGGTGTACATTTCCGATACTACCGGCACAGACAATGACGACTTTCAGCCCTTTTGTGCTGCCTGAAGTCGTAGCAGAGCCTACTGATGGCCATCTTGTTGGGAATTTGCCCCCTTGCCGCTTATCCTGTTGTTGATATGCCCCCCCCCCCCCTGACGTGGCCTCTGACGACGATAACGATCTACTAGAGGAGGACCCATTCGAGGGCAGGGCCCTATTGCTGCTGGTATTAGCCTACTGCATGCGGACGCTCCTGCGGGGGAAACTCGTGCCCATTCCCCTGTCCCAGACTCATTTGAGTTTCTGACATCCGCATTTTCGCATATACAGGGAGTGCAGCACCATTCACACGACGCCGACCCTGATACGGCATCATCAGCTGCACCGGTTCCCGCACCCAGCTTTGAGTTTGATCACAGTATTAAGGGTGATCTTGTTCTTCCACCTGGTTTTGATCCAGACCATGACCTTGAGTTCATACACTTAGACCAGCCCTTGGAGGATCCTGTAACCCCCTGTGTTTGTTGATCCAGCTGATCTTGAGATGGAGTTTTTTATCCGGAGCCAGCCGTGGCCCCTGAGCCAGGCGTTGCTCCTGACCCCGCATTGGAGCATGACCCTGTTCATGCCGATGCACCTGCTGTTGCTCCTTGATTGATCATCTGCTTGGACGAGAGAAAATTTGGGGTAACTGTGCAAGACAATTTATTATTACGGGGGCCCACGTAATAACGACTTGTAGTGCACAGAAATCCTGGTGGACTCTGCGGGTCAAGCTAATGAAAACCAATGTAGCAGGGAATATCTAAAACACGAATGACCAAGGCGAGGCGATGTAGCCTCGAGTTCATTCTATCACAAGCAACAAGCCAAATTGGCAAGCCTATCTGAAGGCTCAGAAATTTTTTTTTCCCCCACTCATACATTGAGTATATTTGCGTGTGAAATTGGGTGATTACATGATGGCTTATGTTACTATATGTATCTCATAGACAACTGAAATGTTGTCTAGCCCGCTTCATACCACTTCGACAGAAGAGAATGTCACCCAGACGTGACACAAACACCAGTACGTTACCAAGGACAGAAGCCGAGCTGCAAGAGCGCGTCTCACAGGCGACTGCACGACGTAAAGCCCTCCGCTTTAAGCACAGCAATGGCACTACTGGAAATAACCCTCCAACTGACTGCACCTATAAGCAGTTCCTGAACTGCAAGCCTTTAAACTTTGACGGAACGGGAGGCGACGTTGCATTTGTTCGTTGGTCCGAAAAGACTGACCCCATTCTAAGAATGAGTAACTGTTCGCCTCAAAGAGAGGGATACCTATGTCTCGGGGTTAATTCTAGATGACACACTCTCATGGTGGAACCTCCAGGTTCAGACCCTTGGTACAGATGCTGCTTATGCACTGAGCTGGGACGAGCTCAAGGAAATGATGAAGAAGAAATACTGTTCTAAGGCTGGAATCCAGAAGCTTGAGGTGAAATTATGGAATTTGAGGATGGACGAACCAAAGATTCCTGAATACGTCCAGCGATCTCACGGCTTGTCTAGGGTCGTCCCCTACTAAGTCATTGATGTTGTATGATACAGTTGTGTGCTTGCAAACCCTATATTGTGGTCTCGATTTATGGCAATGCAATCGCAGTATTCTTATCACTTGTGATGATTGATCCACTGTTTATGTTCTATGACATGAGATGTTATGTGGTTGATTTATTCATAGCAGGAGATGTTATGTGATATTGTTGAATACATACGTACACTTTACTCGCTATGACCTAACCTACGTGAAACATCTTTTAGAAGATGCCACCAAGACGCAAGATGCGCATACCCACCTCGGAGGCAGAACTTCAAAAGATAATTGCCACAGCTATAGCACAGCACGAGGCCCATCGCTCCGATTGCAGCAAAGGTACCTCAGGAAATAACCCCCCCAACGGCTGCACCTACAAGCAGTTCTTAGACCACAAACCTCGAGAGTTCGACGGCACCGGAGGTGCCTTAGCCTTCGTGCGCTGGGTTGAAAAGACAGATTCTGTCTTACGATTGAGCCAATGTGACCACGAACATCAAGTCAAGTATATAACTGGACTATTGATGGATGAGGCTTTGTCATGGTGGAACCATCAAATTCGGATGATGGGCGAGACCGCTGCGCATGCTATGACGTGGGACGAACTGAAAAATCTGATGCGTGAAAGATATTGCTCGAGGGCAGAAGTCCAGAGATTGGAGACAGAACTGTGGAACTTGAAAATGAAAGGACCGAAGATAGCAGAGTATGTGCAGAGATTTAACGAATTATCACAAGTTGCCTTCCTCCTGGGGACACCAGAGTTTAAGAGAATCGAACAGTTCATAAGGGGATTGGCACCTCAGATTCTAAGCCTGGTAACAACATCAAAACCCTCAACGATCACCGAGGCTATCAACATAAGCATAGCACTCACGGAAGAAGCAGTTAGACGAGGAGAATTTTCCACTGCGGAGGAGAAAAAGGAGACTGCTATAAAGGCATCTGGGGATAACAAGAGGAAGCTCGCAAATTTCAAGATGGTTACTCGGGTAAGTAACAAGAAGAAGGCCAAAAAGGGAAAAGATTACATGGGTATCCTACCTAAGTGCGACAATTGTTTACGTTATCATGTCGGGCGATGCAAATATGGAAACTGTGGTAACTGTGGCAAGGTGGGACATGTCAAGGAAACTTGTTGGCAAAATACTGAACATAGTAATGGGGGCCAAGACGGTAGTGAGAATCACGAAGGGGACAACGACAATGATAATTGTCGAGGCAGAATGAGTGATAAACAGAAGCGTGCTCGAGGATGTTTAAATTGTGGAAGCAAAAAGCATTTCAGAAGATATTGCCCGAAAAACAATCAGGCGCAAGGATGAAAGCTCCCCATCGGAGCTAGGGAGGCACGCCAGAGATCCAAGCATGGATAGCGGTACGTCCCATATTACTCAATATTATGCATCTGTATTGCCAACTACTGTTGCAAATTTTACGATTCACAATTCTAGTGTTCAAGGCCATAATTGGTTTACATAGTGAGTGAGTAGTTATTCCAGTACCCATTAGAACTAGCTTAGGGGAAGCTAGTGGAAGCCAACGCAGTGACTGGAATCGGCATGATAGGACCCGGAGAGCGTAAGTTTACGCTAGGTCTATTGCCAATTGAGTTTGGAAGCTTCAACGTGGTAATAGGATGTATTAGTTGGCAAGCGATCGAGCGGAGGTTGTTATCCGCACCTCGATGTCGAATGAAGGAATAATTGTGACTCACGAAGCAAGATACGCCACCGCCGATCACAAATTACTTAGGGCTCGAAAGTTGTTGTGGGAAGGATGTGTTGTTTCCTGGCTCATATCGGGGACAAGGGAGCCGAAGAACTAAAACTTAACAATACCCCCGTGATCGGAGTATACCCTGAAGCCTTCCTCGAAGACTTGCCGGCGTAATCTCCTGGACGACAAGTCGAATTTTGGCTTCAATTTGATTCTAGGCGCCGCGCCTGTAGCTAGGTCACTTTATAGACCTGAACCACCTGAGAGGCAGGAATTGTCAACACAACTTCAAGAGTTGCTAGACAAAGGATTCATCAGACCAAGCTTCTCACCTTGGGGAGCTCCGGTCCTGTTTGTTAAGAAGAAAGACGGTAGTTTTCATATGTGCATCGACTACCGGGAGTTGAACAAGTTGACTATCAAGAATAGGTATCCCCTGCCGAGGATCGATGACTTATTCGATCAACTGCAAGGTTCAAAGCTTTTACTCAAAGATCGATTTACGATCTGAATACCATCAGATAAGGATACAAGAGGAGAGTATCCCAAAGACAGCCTTCAGAACTCGTTATGGACACTACGAGTTCCTTGTTATGCCATTTGGGTTGACAAACGCACCTGCAGTCTTTATGGACTTGATGAATAGAGTTTGCAAGCCGTACTTGGACAAGTTTGTGATTGTGTTTATCGACGACATCTTGATTTATTCAAGGACGAAGACTGAGCACGAACAGCATCTAAGAGCTATTTTGGAGCTGCTAAAGAAAGAACAGCTGTACGCCAAATTCTCTAAGGGCGAGTTTTGGCTACGCGAAGTCCAATTTCTTGGACATGTGGTTAATGGAAATGGAATCCATGTTGATCCCACAAAGATCGAAGCGATCAAGAATTGGGAAACGCCTAAGACGCCAACCGAGATTCGACAATTGTTGGGTTTGGCTGGCTACTATCGAAGGTTCATTGAGGATTTTTTTCAAAAATCGCTCAACCATTGACGCTCCTCACGCAGAAAGATAAGAAGTTTGATTGGGGAATCAAACAGGAAGAAGCGTTCCAGGTATTGAAGGATAAGCTCTGCCATGCGCCAATCTTAGCACTACCGGAAGGTACAGATGATTTTGTGGTATACTGTGACGCTTCGCGTCAAGGATTGGGTTGTGTGCTGATGCAACGCCAAAAGGTTATTGCTTACGCATCACGCCAATTGAAAGTGCACGAAAAGAACTATACCACGCACGATTTGGAGCTAGGCGCAGTGGTTCTTGCATTAAAGATCTGGAGACACTGCCTCTATGGTACAAAGTGTACAATCTTTACAGATCACAAGAGCCTACAACACATATTCAATCAGAAGGAGCTGAATATGAGGCAAAGACGATGGGTTGAATTGTTGAATGATTACGACTACGAGATAAAGTACCATCCAGGGAAGGCGAACGTGGTCGCCGATGTCCTAAGTCGAAAGGAGAGGATCAAGCCCTTAAGGGTTAGGGCTTTAGAAATGATTATCCGAGCCGATCTTTCCTTGCGCATTCGTGCCGCGCAGAAAGAAGCTCTCAAGGAAGGAAACCTTGAAGAAGAATATCTCCGTGGGATGGAGAAGCTACTGGTACCAAACAAGGAAGGAACGTCATGTTTTGAGAAAAGGATTTGGGTTCCTTTGTTTGGAGGTTTAAGTAAGGTTATTTTCGATGAAGCTCACAAGTCGCGGTACTCTATCCACCCTGGAGCGGATAAGATGTACCTGGATCTCAAAGATTATTATTGGTGGCCTAGGATGAAAGGCGATGTTGCTGTTTATGTGAGCAAATGTTTAACATGCGCTAAGGTTAAAGCGGAATACCAGAAGCCTTCAGGACTTCTGCAACAACCTGAGATTCCCAAGTGGAAATGGGAACAAATCTCAATGGATTTTGTTACAAAGTTGCCAAGGACGCCAAGAGGTCATGACACTATTTGGGTAATAGTGGATCGATTAACGAAGTCAACACACTTCTTACCTATCAGAGAGAAGGATAATACGAGCAAGTTGGCCGAAATATACATGAGAGAGATCGTCGCACGTTATGGAGTGCCTCTCTCGATCATCTCTGATAGAGACAGAAGGTTTGTGTCAAGAATATGGCAATCCTTCCAAGAAGCCTTTGGCTCACAATTGAATCTGAGCACTGCGTTTCATCCGCAAACTGACGGTCAAAGCGAGCGAACGATACAGACTTTGGAAGACATGCTGAGAGCGTGTGTTATGGATTTGGGCGGTAGCTGGGATAAGCATTTGCCTTTGGTCGAATTTTTATACAACAACAACTACCACACCAGTATTGGTGTCGCGCCATTTGAAGCCCTTTACGGACGCAAGTGCCGATCACCCCTATGCTGGGCTGACGCAGGTGATAAGCAGCTTGCTGGCCCCGAAATCGTCCAAGAGATGACAGACAAGATTGCGCAGATTCTAAAACGCATCGAAGCAGCTCGCCACAGACAGAAGGCCTATGCGGATCCAAACCGGAAACATGTGGAATTCCAAGTTGGAGAAATGGTGTTATTGAAAGTTTCACCCTGGAAGGGTGTGGCACGCTTCGGAAAGCGTGGGAAGTTAAATCCGCGCTACATTGGTCCTTTCAGAGTTTTGGAAAGAATAGGACTAGTAGCATACAAGCTGGACTTACCTTCTGAACTCCATTCAGTTCACGATACATTTCATGTATCCAACCTGAAGAAAAGTCCAACTCAAGATACCATTGCCATTCCCATCGACGAGATTCATGTTGACGACACACTCCACTTCGTTGAAGAACCGGTTGAGGTTACGGATTGGAAAGTAAACAAGACTCGCCGGAGCAGTGTCAAGCTCGTCAAAATTCGTTGGAATGCCAGACACGGTCCTGAATACACATGGGAACGTGAGGATCGGATGAAAGAGAAATACCCCCACCTATTTCCTGAGAACCCTGCATCTACAAGCAGAACTTAAAATTTCGGGACGAAATTTATTTAACAGGGGGAGAATGTGACAACCCTCACTAAACCAGGTATCCGTACGACTTAAATTAATAATTAATTACTGCTTAATTACTGTGCTTGCTTGAACTTGTGAATAAACTGCTACTTGAATACTGATACATGTACTTACTTGCATCATACTTTACTTACCGTCACTACATTATTTACATGCTGAACCTTAGTGACAAACATGATGCACAAAAGCACAGTAGCACAATAAACGGATAACCTATTGAACATGCTGATAAAGCCAGCATCAGGCAGACACTGCCTCTAAGGCCTGTATGAGCCAGAAATATTTTGCTACACTAGTGGTGAGTGTAGGATACAAGGGTTGTAGAACTGCGTCTCTAGGAATAAGTTACAATGACTGGATGTGCCTAAAACGTACTCTAAGTACAAAAATTCAGCACTTTACATAATAATTCAGCTTTTAGCTAACTAATAAAGTGCCAAAACATGAGAAAAATATTACTAGACACTTTCCAAAGTGTCAGAAATGAGTTGTGTCACTAAAAAGGGTATTAACGACACTTTAAAGCTTTGTTAAGCGCTTTAACGGATTACTATCCAACCGAACAACCGGACTTTACCCGGAACATGAAAATATTGTCATTTTCATTGTTTATCTTTTTCTGAGCCTGTTAGGGTCCCTGAATACCCTAACGCCCGTTGTAACACGCTACACACTAGTAACCGGGTTAATCCCTAAACTTAACTAGGTTAACCTAACTATATACTTAACCTCTAGTTGGGATCGGACCAAGACCCCCTCCCCCTTTAGAAACCGTCCCCATGAGGGGGACACACCTTGTCCTTCAAATGAATATTTTAATAAACTTGTTTAGTATCTTGCCTACACAAGATCCATTGGTTAATTGTACATGGTTTTGTCTATAAGAAATGAGCTTAATCCACCATCACTTCACTTAACACAAACTCACAACAACACTCCCTCTCTCTCTCTAGAAAACTCACGGCCAAACACCCCTTGAGCACCCACCCATTTTCGATTTTTGATCTTCACATTCCAAGCTCATACAAGTGATAAGGATCGCATATAAGGAGTCTTGGTGCAAACGGAAGGCAAAGGACCTCACTCTCTTGCTTTTATCCACCCTATTTGCGCTTAGATTCTTCCCTAGCCTCGAGCTAGTGGTATGTTACTTAAATCACCTACTCGGACTATTTTTAAGTGGTTAATATGATATGTAACGGTTAAAAGTCATGAACATACAAGTTGAAGCATAAAAGTCCACTTAAAATGCTATAAATGTTGGTTAAAAGCTCATATGTTGTGTAAATCTTGTAGTATTTGATTTGTGTGGTTATTTGGACCCGATCTATGTTGTGGTAGCTCGGATCATCATTTAACCCGGTTTAATCATGTTCTTGGATCATGACATAAGGTTGTTTTGGAAGTAACAAGGGTTAAAAGATGAAACTCTACCACACACGAGTCATGAACTTGTGTAAAAGCGATTTAGCTTGTGAAGTAGTGTTTAAAACTAGTAGATCTACGTATCTACAAGCGGTATTTTCAAAGAACCAAGTATCAAAGAAATCATGTTTTTTAAAGACGGATCTTACACTAACACGGATGGTTTTTAGAACACACAAGTGTGTAAACACTTGTGTAACACAAAGTTTCGACAAAATAATTATTTTTGTAAAAGTTGACAAGAAGTTGTAAAGAGGGAATTTCTTTAAAAACAAGACTTTTACGAAACCGGATTGATTTATACAAAAGATCCACTAAAAGTATGAGATTTACTTCATAGTTTGGATAAATCACAAGTTCATGAAATTTACGCGATTTATATATATATTTTGACTAGTTTGTGGTTTGAGCATTGTTTTGATTGAATGATAAAAATGGTTGGTTTGATTTATAAAAGAAAATGATACGCTTGAAAGCGTGGCCACCTCCAGTTACAAAGGAAGCTCTGGCGAAATTTTTCCAAAAGCCTAACACTTAGAAATATTTTCACTATAAGTGTTAGAAATACATTTTGACTTGTTTTCAAAATATGGATTTCGCCACGACTTATTTACAAAATATCGGAGGTGGGATTTCACAAAATAAAACGTGATACATATATATATTTAGTATATATTTTTCACAACGTCACTTGATATGTGTTTATGATTATTTTGTGAAAATACTAGTATTATTTTTAGGGTAAAAATAATACTATCGAATGTTAACGAATCCAAAATAATATGAACGCCTCTACGATAAATACATAAGTTACACCGGTAATTATTATTACCATTTGATCATTAAAACGTAACTTACGCATTTTGGGAAAATATGACTTAACGCGTATTTTTGTCAAGGAATTATTTTGGAAAATTATGTAATAGAAAATATAATATTTTTGAGAAGAATATTTATATTTTGGGGAGTTAGAAATAAAATATATTTTAAGTGAGACTTAATAATATATCTCGAAATTATACGAACACACATGTATAAATCCCCCATCCTTGGGAAGGAAAATGATTAACAATGTTTATGTCGTTAGGAGGTGTTTCCGTCAAGACAATGTTATTGTATTTGGTTTTTAAAACTTAATCGAATGGATGATCTTGCATGGTTTTTATTTCATATAGCTTTGTTATGGTTAAGCTATGGTATTAAGAAGTCACACCAAATTAACCACGCTTCCGCAAAGCCAGGGTGTGACAGCAACGACGGTTTCTAGTCACTGATGGTGTAGCCTTTGGCTATATCGACGATGAAAACAGACACATGTATGTGGTAACATGCTACAAGGGATGATCGATTGTGATTTAAGGCGACAACTAGGATTTTACAAAGGATTTATGGACTCTCAAGCGACAATTGACTCTTAAGTGGTGGTTTATGGACTCTCAGGCAACGACTAGGGTTTTCACATAGGGTTCTAGCGACCACAGATGCAATCAGGGTGGGGAAGGCAAGTTTTGGTGGTGATCGGTATTCATGAGAGAGGGAGAGAGATATAGGAGAGTAGTGATGAAGAGAGATAACAATGGAAAGAGTATATAGATGTACGTGAATGTATATTTATTTCTAATATTTTTTAGGAAAATAAGGGTATTTTAGTTATTTTATAAGAAAACTAGGTTATAACCCATGTAATACATGGGCTTTACAACTTAATTTATACAAGTTAAAAGTCTATAAATAAAAGAAACACAAAAGAAACTATTACATATTGCCTTAAATAATGACAATGTGAAATTACAATTATGATATACAAACCTATAAACTTATAATTGACCCGTTACCCAACCTGCTCGGCCCACCACTTTTGCCACCTCTATAATTTCCTTTCACATGAAGGGCTAACAAAATGACATCCATGTCTCTAGAAAGCCAATTATGGCTGAAATGTACAACACCCATGAGCATTAATGTCCATAAGGCTTACATATTATCTTGTTACTCCTCAATGTTTTAAATTATATTTAAATCGGGGATAAGGTTTAATTCGACCTCATGATATTAGTATTCCTTCAAACACAAATCAACACAAACAGATTATTAACGAATCAATATTTTAGTAAATTGCTTACAAAATTGTCCTTATGCACATCAAGACAAACTGAATCACATACATATTATCAACGAATCTCAATTTCCCAAAGCGATGATGTGGTAATGATCTAACAAATGAATTTAAGGTTAGAGGAGAAAAGGCAGCCATCGAATTGGGCAATGACACTCTAAAGTCCAATTAGGGTTTTTAGACTCAAATTCACAACAAAATAAACGAAGAAAATAAACAGAAATACCACTCATTGCCGCCGATGCTGCTGCGTTTTAACTCAATAATATCTTCTTCTTCAATTTCATCTTTTAATCTTTATTCAATCTGATCTTCTTTTGTGCGAAGTCGTGCTTAGATTTCTTCGAAGCCATTTAAGGATCGAATTTGTTGTTTCAGTAATCGAGATTTGTACACATTGCAGTTATTTTTTGTGAGAATTTAGATGAGAAGAAGGAGGTGGAAGTGGCAATAAGAACATTGCTTGATTATGAGACTGAAAGAAGTTATTTTTTGTGAGAATTGAGATGAGAAGAAGCAGGTGGAAGTGGCAGTAAGAATGCTGCTTGATTGTGAGGCTGAAAGAAAGAAAAAAACCTAATACCTTACGACACGTGTCGACTCTTTAGAAACCATTAATTAAGTAAAAAATGAAAGAGGATGGACTAAAACCATTACACATATACTCCATTATATATATATTATATATATATTGATTTCGAAGGACGATGAATAATAACTTTATTTTTATAATAATATATAGTTTTTATTATTTAATTTTATATAATAGTTTATTATTATATTTACTTTTATTATATTATACATATCAAAACAAACTCTCGATGAATAGTGTTTTGTCGTTTTTTATTATTTGTTTTTTATGTTTAATAGTAATTATTAATACTTTAGAATTTGTTTATTAATTTTTATTATTTATTATTCAATTTGATTTTTTAGTAATAACCTGCATTCGTTAACTTTTAAAAAAATCTAAATCCAAATATACGTTTATTTATTTTTATTCCGGTCATGCGTTGTGATAGTACATTACCGTGGGCATTGTATTGATTGGGTTCGGTCCGTTATAGCACCGATACGATACAGACACTTGGTATAGAAATCAACACATGATTTATATCAGCTAAAAACAATAAAGACGAACATCGGTACCGACACTGATGGATCGATCGATTCAAATTATCACTATACTTGTACCGATATTCATTTATTGTTGCGAACAGAACTGTATAACTGATTTTTTTTAAATTCGGAAACCATAAAAATGAATATAAGTACTGGTATGCGTGTTGTTCAGTATGATAGCTATACGGTGTCAGCTTATCAAAAGAAAAACGATAAAAGATATTACCCAAACCAATGTTATCCGTTATTAAATAGAAAAACATTAAAAACATACAAGTACCGATGTTGTTCGGTTTGGTCCGGTGTGGTATGATAACGATAGAGTGTCAGTATATCGAGAGCAAAAACAACAAAAATAAATGCAGATACTAATATAGATGTTGTTCAGTCGGTTTTGATACGATTTGGTAGGATAGCAGCACCTACCGCACGGAAAGAATCTAACTATATATATTATATTATATATAATATTATTATTATACATTATATTATACATATTAATTTGAATTCGCGATGAATAGTGTTTTCAATTTTTTATACATTCTTTATAAGTTTTTTAATAAAAGATTATTTATCATTTAATTTATATTTTAGTAACTTGCTCATGTTGGGTTTTTTTAATCTAACTCTGTAACTATACTTTTAAACATTATGATATAAATTTCCATGAAAATGAATATCGTGCCGTTATCATACCAAATAGAACCGGAATCGACGATGTATAGTATTTACATATTTTTATTCAAAACAACGTATTTTTTGTATTGTATATTATACGAGTGCCGATAACATTATTAAAAAAATTATTTTTTATTGTGAACTATATGTGTCTCGATATGTGAACGAATCTAATCAATTTCGACCAAATAACATTGTAAACTATACGAGTCTCGATATGTAACGAAACTAATCGATTTCGACCAAATAAATTCGGTACCGATATGGCGATATCGACAATATCAAAAACCAGTATTCGTTTTTAAGGTTTTTAATTGATGTAAAAGATGTGACAATATCACAACTTTATTTCTTTAGTTTTCTCTTTCAGTTACTATAGTATCGATATCAAAATGAATTCAACCAAACTGATACTAACTGAGTTACCACCGCATAGCGCGGGAGAAAACCAACTAGTTATATATTATATATTATATATTGTTGATGAAAGATGATGAATAGTAACTTTATTTTTATAATAATATATAGCTTATTATTATTTTTTATTTAATATATTATAGTATTTTATTATTATATTTACTTTTAATAACATATTTTAATAATTTTTACCTTTTTAAAACCATATATTTCCTTTACCATTTTTTAATAATTCTCTTTTCTTTGTTTAAAACATATTTTAATTTATCGATTAATTTGATACTTCTCTAATAATTTACGTTTATACCTTTTTTTCTAAAAACTTAAGTACGTAATTGTGCTTGATTTTTCTCTGATAATTAGTTATAAGTTTTGTTAAAAACGAAGTTGTACTCGAAATAAAGTATTTATTTGGTATTATAAAATGATACGATGATATACTAAACCGTTCTAATGGTTCGGCTTTCTAAACAATATGTTTTATTTTCAAATCACGTTTGTTTTACATTATCATTTGCTTGGTTTCCTCGCAATGCGCGACGTTAAGAAAAACTAGTTTTTATTTATAAGGAAAAATTACAAGTTTTGTCCTTTATCTTAATACCATTTATCAGACGGTGTCCTTTTTAACGAATTTTGACAAGTTTTGCCCTTTACAAGGAATTTTCTTGCACGTTTTGTCCTTTAGGCTTAACCCAGTTAGATTTTCTTGTTAAATCTTGTCACCAAGGGTAATTTAGTCTTTCTACCCATTTATTTCAAGAGTCAACCCTAAAATATTTTGTTTTATTCTTTTAAATAATATTAAATAAATGGGTAAAAATACTAAAATACCCTTGGGTGACAAGATTTAACAAGAAAGTCTAACTGGGTTAAGCCTAAAGGACAAAACGTGCAACAAAATTCCTTGTAAAGGCCAACACTTGTCAAAATTCATTAAAAATGACACCGCCTGATAAATGGTATTAAGATAAAGGACAAGGGCAGGGATAGTGTACAGAATGTCTAAAGTGTAAGAAGTGTTTTAAACCATTAGATCTTTGATCTAATGGTTGAGATCAATAGGGACCAAATTATAAATTGTGTTTTAATTATTTGGACTGATTTGAAATTTGTATGGGTAATAGTGTCTTTGTATATGTTTCAAATTAGGTAACCTCTCCTAAATTATAGCGATTCACTCATAAATTCTAGCGATTCAATTTTAAACTTATTCTAAAATCTTGACATTCTAAAAAATCTAGAAATATGTAACTGCTACTAGAAATATATAACACTATATAACACCATATAACACAGTATAACACTATGTAACACTATATAACACCATATAACACTATACATCTATCATAGACATGCTATCAGAAAAATATAACACTATATAACTCTAAATAACACTATATAACATCATATAATACCATATAACACTATACATCCATCATATAACACTATATAACACCATATAACACTATGTAACACTATATAATATATAACACTATCTAGTTCTGAATGGTGGTTGCAGTGTTATATATAATGTTGTAGTGCTATATAGAGTTATAAAAGGGTTATATGGTGTTATATGCTATTCGTAGTGTTTTAAAGAGATTTGTAGTGTTATATAAAAACTTTCATTCTGCATCCATCACTATATAACACTCTATAAATTTTCCTTCTGTGATCTTCAGAATTAATAATTGATGAAAGAGATGACACAAATTCGTAGATTAATTCTTAATTCGTATTCCTATAATTAAGGGTGGCGGTTATGGAAGGTTGTCAATTAATTAAATCAATAAGAAAATTACTTGTTTACCATTTTGAATTAATTTAGATTGAGAACACATGTCATCTCCACAATATTTCTCACACTTCTCACGCTTTTGAATTAATGTATAGGATTTTCAATCTAAAGGACAAAACTTGTAATTTTTCCTATTACTATATATTAACATTTAAGGTAGGTTCTTGCCTACAGGTCAACCTTAAATTTTCACATCTAGCCCCTTAAGTTTTGGCCTTTTTTTTTTCATTTTTTATTGAAGTTAAAGTTTTATTTCCTTAGCCTTAACTTATAAAGTTGTTATTTGTACCCTTACTTTTTAAAAACTTTAAAAATTATCACTTTGATTCCCTCGACTTTATGCTACGTGTTAGTATAAGTTTGAATTTGTTTATGTTTTACGCCGGGTCACTGGTCGCGGTATAAGTTCGTGTTTGTTTTTATTTGCATTTTACGTCACGTGGCGGTATAAATTTATGTTTTATATTTAAGATTTTTCCTGATTTTAATCGTCGTTTGCTTAATACTTAGCACGGTATTATAACCCCACAACACGGGGGTTTAACACTAGTTTATAATTATAGAGATAACACTAGATCTCAACATAGTAAGTTGATTCGGATTCAAATAAGATTTGAGATTGGAATAAAAGTAGAGGGGTCATGTTTGAAAATTAGGCATACGAAGTAATTCGCTCATAGCTATTGGGTTAGGGATGATAATGGGTCGGGTTTGGGACGGGTTTAGGTAATCCCAACCCCAAACCCGATTAGATATGCTAGTCCCAAACCCGTCCCAAAACCCGTCAGGTTTCTAGTGGGTAAATACCCATCGGGTATACCCGCGGGTTTCGGGTAACCCATTAATTTTAAAAAGTTTACCCGACCCAAAACCCATCGGGTAACTATTAATCAGTTACATTTAGTATTATCACTAAAGAAATATATCAAATAACTATAATGTATACGAGATAAAATACCTATGTGTATAGAAAAAATGATGTATCATATATTTACATATTTAAAAATATAAAACAAATTATATCAGGTATACAATCGGGTAAACGGATTTACTTTATCGGGTAATTGGGTCGAGTAAACAGGTATATCACCAAATCCCAAATCCGCGGAAAAAATAAAAACTAGTCCCAAACCCGATTAACCGACCCCAAACCCATCCCAGATGTGTCGGGTTTCGGGTTTACCCATCGGGTTCGGGTTCCATTGCCATCCCTTTGTTGGATTGGGCCTCCTGTTATCATAATAATAAAACCCCAAAAAACGTCGGCCAGGCCATTCTTCTCTCTCGATCGATCTTCAAGCCTGAATTTCATCCACGGGTAAGCGAAATTTGTTTTTTTTTTTTTTTTGATCTTCTAGATTTGGTTGTATACCAAACACTTGGTTTCGGTAGGTCTCTCGTTTCTCGATAAGCTATTTTGAAGTTGTTGTAGGATTACGTATTTAGGGTTTCTTTTTGTTACTCTGTTTTGTTTGACTGTTTAACAATGTTTGAATCTAGATTTATTTTAGTTGGTGTTTGATGCTTGTGTCACTTGGATTAAACATATGAATCTGTTGATTTGTCTCTTTTCTAATTTTAAAATATTTGTAGCTAGGGACTGTAATGTTTTGTTGCGCAATTATTAGAATTTGAATACCAAATAATGTTTTGTTACTTTTAGATATGGTTGTATTGTACGGTTTAATCCGGCTGTAAGCGATTGATTGATAGTAGATTGTATGGTATGGACTTGATTTATGACATGTCGCATTACTTGAATTTGAATCAATGAACAGCTTTCTGTTATTGTTTGTGACAGGTACTTTGATCAAGTAATGGAGCAGCAAAGAGACAGGAGCGATGATGAAGATAAATACAGAAGAAGAAGAAGAAGAAGAAGAGACGGTGATAGGCCGGGCCGAGATAGGGACAGATCTGATACCGAAAAGGTTACCGATAGAAGAGATAGATACAGGAACAGAAGTGACGATGAAGATGGTAACGATAGGAGAAGAAGAGACAGGAATAGGGATAGGAGGAACGGTGATGAGTATGTTAATGATAAGGGCGGAGCTCAAAAAACAAGTGATGATGAAGAGTATGATAACGAGACCAGAAGAGGTCGGAGCAGGATTTTAAAGGGTGATGACGAATATCGTGATAGTAAGAGGAACGAAGATATGAGGAGAAGAAGTAGGAGTGTTGAAGATAATGGTGATGGCAGAAGCAACAGGAAAACGAGCGAAGACGGTAAAAGACGTAAAGAGGTTGCTAAAAAGCACGAGGAGAATAGTGATGGTGAAGATGGTGAAATTAAAAAGACGGAGATAAAAGGAAAGCATGAGGATATAAGTGATGATGAAGACGGTGAAATTAGGAAACAAGGGACAAAAGGTAAGGATAGAAGTGAGGATGAAGATGACCGTAAAGACAGGAGTAGGAGGGACATGCGTAAGAGTAGGAGTGATGAAAAGGATGATAAATACAAGAGGAGAAGAGATAAGGAGAGTGATGACGAGGCAGGTGAAATTAGGAAACGAGGGACAAGAGGTAAGGATAGAAGTGACGATGAAGATGACCGTAAAGACAGGAGGAGAAGGGACATGCGTAAGAGTAAGAATGATGAAGAGGATGATAAATACAAGAGGAGAAGAGATGAGGAGGAGAGTGATGACGAGGATCGTAAAATTAGGAAGAGGGGACCAAAGGGTAAGAATAGAAGAAGCGATGATGAGGATGATCGTAAAGACCGGAGGAGACGCGACCGGTATAAGAACAGGAGTGATGATGAGGATGATAAGTATAAGAACAGAAGAGATAGTAAGAGGGATAGGAGAAGAGGTGATGATGTGGCAAATAAAAAGAACGATAAAAACGGGGAAACTGAGAATGTGGACGAAGGCCCACGATTCCAAAAGCTGGCCGAAATGCAAGAAAACATGACCAATTTAGGTAAAACCGGCGGGGTGTATATTCCACCGTTTAAGTTAGCTCGTATGATGAGTGGAGTCCAAGATAAAAGCAGCATGGAATATCAAAGGATGACATGGGATGCGTTAAGGAAGAGTATAAACGGGTTGGTCAACAAGGTCAATGCAACAAACATCAAGAATATCATCCCCGAGCTGTTTGCTGAAAATTTGATTAGGGGAAGAGGTCTCTTTTGTCGGTCCTGTATGAAGTCGCAAATGGCCTCTCCTGGTTTCACAGACGTGTTTGCAGCACTCGTTGCGGTTGTCAATACCAAATTTCCCGAAGTCGGTGATCTTCTGCTGAGAAGGATTATTTTGCAGCTTCAAAGGGCGTATAAGCGCAATGACAAGGTGCAGATCAGATTCTACATATATGTTAAGTTTGGTATTTATGTTTGTTTTCTGATATATGATTCCATTTTCCGTTCTTTTTTTCGCAGCATCAATTACTTGCAGCGGTTAAGTTTATAGCTCATTTGGTGAACCAGCAGGTAGTTCATGAACTTATTGCTCTTGAACTACTGACGCTTCTATTAGAAAATCCGACTGATGATAGTGTGGAGGTTGCTGTTGGTTTTGTTACTGAATGCGGATCGATACTTCAGGATCTATCCCCCAAAGGGTTGCATGGTGAGTGTTTTTACCTGTTTTCTAATAGTATTAGTTCGTTGTTCATCTATTAATTTCGTTCTTTTTGTTTAATCGTAACGCGGTTTTAGGTTGTTTTATTACTTATTAGCATTGTTGGACTTACCACTTCGTTATAATCATGTTGGCTGTTTCAAATATCATAAAGGACACTATAGTTTCTGTTTTATCACACATAAAAACACTATAGTTCGTGTTTTTTCTCACAAAGTCACTCAATACTTTTTTGCACATAAAAATCACTTCATATGTCAATTTAGAAAATGAGATGAAGCATGTAGAGCGGTAGAGCCGTGTTTAAAATTATTAATTTTTTTTTTCCGTATTATGTTAATTATATACATATAAAAGATTTAAATGAGTATGTAATAATTGATTCAATGAAGTTTAATTGTCAAAAAAAATGTAATAATCGATTTACTTGTGTGATTGAGAAAGAAAGTTGCAACTTTATTAAGTTGTATAATTGTTTGGTTTATATTGTGTTTCTATATATCTCTGTCTTTTTCTTGAACCGTATAAGAAAAAGATGGAGTAAACAAAATTTTAAAGTTAATGAAGGGAATTCAGTGAGAGATTTAGATTTAACTTGTTGAGCAACTTTTGTGAGAAAAAAAGAAAGAAAGTATAGTGTTTTTTATGTGCAAAAAAATGTTGAGTGACTTTTGTGAGAGAGAAAAAACAGAAATTATAGTGTTTTTTATTATATTTGCCCAACAATATTTTAGTTGGTTATAATAAATTTATTATTAGTTGATATTGTATTGTTCTGAACCTGTGTTTTATGCTGTTTTTAAGTTTATAGCTATATGTTATGTTGTTATTCAGGTATTTTTGAGCGTTTTCGTGGAATTCTTCACGAGGGAGAGATAGATAAAAGGGTGCAGTTCTTGATTGAAGGTCTCTTTGCACTTCGAAAAGCCAAGTTTCAGGTTAATTTTGTATTCTTTGTGTAGACATGTTATAATAATATGTTAACGGTTTTACCCCTGCTTACTGATCACATTTATTTATGCAGGGCCATGCAGCTGTACGTCCAGAGTTGGATCTTGTTGAGCTGGAAGATCAATTAACACATGAAGTATCCCTTCTCGATAAGATCGACCCAGAGATTAGTCTTGGTATATGAAGATATATTTATAGTATTTGTCAGGGGTGCAAATGGTGCAGATTTCCGACATGACCCGAAAACACGACATGAACCTAACACGAAATTTCACGGGTTTGGGTTCAGTCTAAACGGGTTCAGGCCAGTTTCAGGCTAAACGGGTTCAGGCCAGTTTCAGGCTAAACGGGCCGGGTTTGGGTCAACCTGGTTGGTTTGGCGGGTTGGCCCGCTTAACCAATCTATATTATATTATATTTTTTACAATATGTTTTATGTCATAAATTAAATTGGGTGTGTATTTTGTGCCATAATTTTATAATTTAAATGTAATTGTAATACATACATTTATGTCTTTTTGTATTAAAATTTGAGTTTAATGTATTAATTTGCGGGGGAAAATTAAAAAATTTGGGTTGAACGGGTTGTGTTCGGGTCAACCCGCAAATATTCGGGTAGTGTTCGGGTTTTTCTAAAATTTCTGAGTTCGGGTCGGGTTGAACCCCGCCAACACGAGCCATTTAGCACCCTTAGTATTTGTAATAATTTCATTTCAAGTTTTTTTCAATATGTTGGTGCGTAACTTTAATTATTGGGCATTTCAGATATTTTCAAGATGGATCCTGATTTTCTTGAGAACGAAAAGCGCTACGAAGATTTGAAGAAAACAATTCTCGGTGACGAATCTTCAGATGAAGATGATGATAAAGGCGGTGAGGAGTCTGATGATGATGACGAGGATGAATCGTCAGAAGAAGAGGATGAAGAGCAAATGAGGATACGAGATGAAACCGAAACAAATCTCGTTAACCTTCGAAGAACCATATACTTAACAATTATGTCTAGTGTTGATTTTGAGGAAGCCGGTCATAAACTTCTCAAAATCAAACTCGAGCCAGGACAGGAGGTATGTGAAACTGTTATTTTTCAGATTAACTATATATTAATTACCAAATATAGATTAGCTACATATTCACTATTCATTTTTCTTTTGACATTATTTTACTCTTCAATTTTCTTTTACTTTTAACCCTTTAACTTTTTATCTTTTACAGTTTTAACCCCATAGTTTTCATTTTTTACATAACTCCCATAGTTTTCATCTTTTACATATTTGTAACAAACATTTTTTGTTTTTAACCCCAACACTTTTCCACCTTCAACTTTGGTCCCATATACTTTATAATATCTTTTAGACATTTGTCATTTTAGGATTTGTTCTTAATTTTGCGAGTTAACACGCTGCAACGCGCGCACGTGGTTCAACTTTTTCTATGTCTATTTTTTATGGTTTAAGCCGACTTAGTTATTCTTTTCTAACGTGCGTACGTGATTCGTCATTTTTACGTTTACTTTTTGTTCGGCTTAATGGTCCTGCCGCAAAAGCACGGGTCCTAGATACTAGTATTTCTTGAAGTGAAGCATTTTTAAAAACTTACGGAGTGTATCTATTTGGCGTATATGCAGATGGAACTGTGCATTATGTTGTTGGAGTGTTGCAGTCAGGAGAGAACTTATCTCCGTTACTATGGGCTTTTGGGCCAGAGGTTTTGCATGATCAACAAAGTTCATCAAGAAAATTTCGAGAAATGTTTTGTGCAGCAGTACTCAATGATTCATCGGCTCGAGACAAATAAGCTGCGTAATGTAGCCAAGTTTTTTGCACATCTACTCGGGACCGATGCTCTGCCTTGGCATGTTTTGGCGTATATTCGGTTGACCGAGGAGGACACGACTTCCTCGTCCAGAATTTTTATCAAAATTCTCTTCCAGGTAACTGTTTTTACGCGCATCTGTTCACCGTTTCATTATTTGTGTTATCTGTCATTGATTGATCATTATCACGGTTGAATTTTAATCCGTACTTTGATTTTGAATTTTGACATGTTTCTTATGAATGGGTTGTATTTTAGCTTTAAAGAAAATTAGCTGCAGAACCAATGTTGTACAATCTAGTAAAAGTTCGAGTAAAATGCCATTTTTGTCCATGAGGTTTGACCACTTTCGTCCAAAGGTTTGCTTTTCCAAAAGGTTGAATGTTTATCAGAAAAGTATAACTAGAAAGTCAACAGGGGTATTCTCTTATTTTTAAATGTTAAGTCAGGGGTATTTTTTCGTATTTTTACTTATTTGTTAATGTTTATAAGAAAAGTATAACTAGAAAGTCAACAGGGGTGGATCTTTATTTCTTAATAGTGTTTTTATTTTGTCTAAAAAGACGGAAGTAACCCTTATTTAAAGAAAAAAATGGATGGAGTTAACGAGTCATATGAAAATGACAAGCTTTAAAACATTTTGGATCCAGATGCGAAAAACATACCTTTGGACGAAAGTGGCTAAACCTCAGGGACAAGAATGACATTTTACTCTAAATTGTTTTTTTTATAATTATGTAGATTATGTAATAATATTATTTTTCGTGATCATAATTAACGCAATAGGATCATATAACCATCTTTAGATAATAGACAAAAAGTGTTTACTTGTCAACCCAACCCAACCTCACCTGTCACACCCCCAAAATCCACACGCGGAGTACCACCGCTTGGAGGCGTGACATGACCAGGATCAAGCCACCAATCATATTGAACATAAGTATAAAGTAAAAGTCATTCATCAATACGATAGGTGTTTCCAAAACCAAATATAAACAAGTGTGTAGCGGAAGCAATAATGTAAGACCCAACATAAGTTTAAGTACAAAATGTCATAATGTTTAACAACACATTCACGATCCATGTCCACAACGACCGTGCCTCCCGTGCAAGCTCCATAAGTACCTAAGGTCCTGCAAGGCATGTAACAGAGAGTCAACAACTAGTTGAGCGAGTTCACAGTTGGTTATTCAGTTATAGAATTCGTTTCGTAAATCAGTTGTTCGTTTTGTAAACCATGTTTCTTATTAATTCCCATCGCGGTCCTCCAGACATCTGTGCGAAGGTTAGTGGCCGTATCGCGGTCCTCCAGACATCTGTGCGAAGGTTAGTGGCCGTATCGCGGTCCTCCAGACATCTGTGCGAAGGTTAATGGCCGTATCGCGGCCTTTTCAGGCATCTGTGCGAAGATTAGTGGGGGCTTCCCCATGTGTTAGACTAGTCGTGTTTGTACGTGCCCTTCTTGATCCAAGGACCGTAGCGAGTGTGAGTGTACGTAGGTTTTACGTACGTTAAGGTTGTTGTCCTACCCAAGGAGGACGAACGTACGTATTCTACCCAAGGAGAATACGCAGGATTAATATTGGCATCCTACCCATGGAGGATGGCGGTACATATCCTACCCAAGGAGGATATGTAGGTTCCATTATAGTTTCTTAACCCATTCCCAACCCACCGGGAATCCCATGCCTTGGTAAGAGTGTGAACTCACCTTAGTTTGCTCGGTATGCTAAGTTAAGTGCTCGCAATAAATCAGTCAAGTCCTATGGTGCACGTATACTAAATCAGTTCTTGTTCGTAATGTTTCACATGTAACAAGTATTATAGAATGTCACAGAGTGTGCTTGGTAGTTGGTATCTTATATCATGTAAACAGTTAATCAATTTCATATAGTTCATGTACCACATAAGAAATTTATCAAAGCAGTACAGTTCATGTTTCATAGGAATGTCCTTCAAAGTTGTACTAACCATAGTTATTTATTAACAGTCTTGCTACACTTAACTGTGCTAACAACTTTAACTAGGATCAATAGAACTAACATGTATAGTTAAGTTAACCCACTTATCATATACAGTGTATCATAACAGAGTTATCATGTATAAGGAATTTGCATAGTTAACGTAACCCAGTTAACAACTTAACAGAATTGTCATCTAACAGAGTTACTTAAACAATGAAGTTATCAAATTACATATTTAACGAAGTTAAATAAACTAACTGAGTTATTCCAATGGTTAGTTAAGTTAAATAACATAATTAATAACATTAATTATAACAGTTAACTTGTTGCCAAAACACATAAGTTGCGAAATCACTATATAAGCCGAAATCCCTTTATGTTGCCGAAATCCAACTTGGGCCGAAATCAACATGTGGGCCGAAATCACCTTATGTGATTTCGTCCATGTTATTATGGTGGGGGGTGTTTTTGTTAAGCATGTTTAAAAGATTATTACATATGCCGAAAACCAATAAGTGCCGAAAACACTAAGCTAGCCGAAAACCCTTATGTGTGGGCCAAAAACCCATCTGGGCCGAACTCACTATGTGGGCCGAAATCACTTAAAGTGATTTCGTCCACTTTAAATGTGGTGGGTGATTTCGTTGGTCATCATCTTCACCATCTTAACAGATACGTAATCCAGTCACTCAAATCTTATTTACAGTTACATTATCAAGCTCATAAATCGATCACTAGTCATCATAATAATATCATCTCAATAAATCACACACATATATATATACCATATATATAAATCTGAAAATAACTAACTGTGTAAAATCACTAACCGAACACAGAGATCAAACAGACGTGATCTGGCTTCAAATGAGGAATTCTTTCAAGTTGGGTTTTCAGAGATAGTGAGAGAAGCAATGTGATAGGATAAGATTTGATAAGTGTGAAACTTCTCTGAGAAGTTTCATGAAATAAATATTTATAATACCCCACTGGACCAAGGCCCAGTCTCTGTTTTCGTTTGGGCCCATGCTAGACGAAAACACTCAAAGTGTTTTCATGAGTGGGTGATTTCATGGGTATTGTTTTCAGTAAGAGTTCATCTTTATTTATAACATGTTAAATAATAACACCTTATTAACATACAATCACACATAATAAATATTATGGATTTCCAAGTACAAAAATATTAATCGAAATACGATATAACGTATTACAAAGGTAAGCGTTGTGAAACAACGAGTCGTATTATCAAACAACTAAAATAATAAAAAAAAAAATTAACGTGCACTAAATGCGAAGATAGAATCTTGGAAACTCGAGTTGTCACATCACCTTTCTGTTGACCTGTTTTAAAACTGATCCATTCTGAACCTGGACCCGATAACAGAACTGTCCATGGCACTTCTAGTTGGAATTTTCCTTCTTGGTATATTTTTATTGCGTATGCATGCTTACCGACATTGCTAATATTAATATCCTTCTGAACACATGAAAGCAGAGACTTTTAAATTGCTTTTTGTGTAAACGAATTTATTGTTACAAACTGCTAAAGTTGATTTTAATGTTATGTGGTACAGGAGTTGTCCGAACATCTTGGTATTCGTCTCTTGAACGAGCGCCTCAGTGACCCGAGCATGCAGGCCGATTTCGAATCTATTTTCCCGCGAGACAACCCTAAAAACACTCGATTCTCAATTAACTTCTTTACATCAATCGGGCTTGGTGGAATTACTGAAAACTTGAGAGAGTACCTGAAGAACATGCCTCGACTTATTATGCAACAGAAGCCTGCTTCTGAATCCGACGATTCTGGTTCTTCCAGCTCGGGATCTGAATCGTCAAGCTCCGAGGAAAGTGAGAGTTCAAGTGAAAGCAGTGACAGTGAACGTGATCAGAAGAGCAGCAAGCGCCGAAGACGACGCTAATTTTCAAAACCCAAGTCACATGAAGATGTTCCTGTTTAAGAGTTGTTTTCAGGCTTATTATTGTTTGTGATTACAGTACTATGAAGTGTAATCTGTAATGGTTTTGTGATTTTGTTTAACGTTTTACATGGGAGATGGTAGATACTTTTTTTTATTACAACATTAGTTTCCTCATGTTTATATTTTCATCGTCTTCATGGCAAAGTAGTAATTGTTTTACTTTGCAATTTAGATCTAATTATGAATATGTAAATTGATTATAAATGATTTTAGGATTAATATCTACAATGAAAATGAAAGCTAAAAGAATATCACCGGTTAGATTGCCCGTATAGCTTATTAACAGAGCTGGGGCCGGCTCGGCTGGTGTGCCCAACGAGGATGCAACGAAGTCTTCCTTGCAAGAGGGTAGAAACCTTATCTATTGAGACGTGTTTTGCCTGGGCGAGCAACTCGTCGGATAAAAACGAAACTATGAGTTTCTGGATAGGCATTCAATCGGTAGCAAAGCAAACAATATCTTGCACAGTAAACTTAACCCGTGTTGATTATAGGTGATGTGGTCAATGACGAAGCTTGAGATGTTCGACCTGGGGGTCAACCATTGAGATTTGGTCAACCCTTTTTTTACAACCCACCCACCTGATTAACACGTTTACAACATGATTACTAATCGTTTGACACGTTTAGATAAGTGTGTTACACAGAAGCAAATTGGCTGGTCGGCCAGTTCGAGATTTATAAGGTCCGGTTCAAGAGCGGGATGGAATGAAAGGTGATGCAGCCATCAAGTATGAACCATGAAACCAACATCTGGCTCATGGAAGTTCACAGCCTCACATCCTCGTATCAGTATCTTGCTAAACTATGGTTAGCCGACGCAATCTGCAACACTTCCACTTATTCGGTTTCCCAGTGATTATGAAGCTTATTTTCTGTATATTTTGTGATGAATCAACATTGTAGCTTATTTCTCCTTTGACAAAATCTGTTGACTTATTATCTGATTTTAAGTTTTGTTGGATACTATATCATGATTATCAAACAGGATCAGGTTTGAGATACAACTTCACAATCGGGGATAAAACATAGAATACCAAAACCCGAGACATTATCATCCCTTTTTCAAACACTTCTCATTTGTCCGTGTATTCATAAAATCCAGCTATCAACATGGCCCTAAGTTGTACCAAATAATAATAAACGTATACATTGTATCAAAGGGTCGGTGAGCCTCCTGTCCCAGAAAATTAATAATTATTCGCTCTATATAATGTTGTTTTCTTCCTACCACAAACACGAGGACCACAAATCTATATTTGGACTACAAAATGAAATCTATAATATATATGGTATCGGCAAATGTATAAAAAAACAGCAGCTTCGTGTCTGAAGGGCGCGGTAAAAAAACAGCTGTCCTTTTTAAAAGAGAAGAGAAATATTGCTACACCAGCAATACTTTTGATATCTTCTTCATATACACAACCAATGACCATACAGCTAGCCCGGCAGACACATACAGTAAAGCAACACCAGATGCTCCCAGTAAACCTACCTCTGTAAAACTGCATATTTGTTGTCAGGATAAATGTCATTTGACCCGTAAACACTTTTTGCCATTTTTATAGTGATTAACAATTCAAATCTTTAAATCAATCCATTCAAAAGTAAACAGTCTTTTGAAGTTATAAAGTCCAAGTATGTTGACCAGAAAGTCAAAATGTGAGCTTCTTTAGAAACGACGCAATTCAGGAAAAAAAAACTTTGATTGCATACAAACCTCGAATCTCTAATTGCCAGAAGAATGATCAAGGAAGTCATTTGTGTGGCTGTTTTCCACTTTCCCAAATTATTTACAGCAACAGCCTGAAAATTAGTTGATAAAAATAATAGTAAATATATGTGTATTTTTCTTAGAAATGTGTACAGAAACATACCCCTGAAAGTTTACCACCCTGTGAAGCAGCCCATTCTCTAACTGCAGACATTGTTATCTGCAATAGGGTGTAAAATGTTCATCAACATGACCTTTTTTATGCTACCATAAATTAAAAAAAAATGTTGCAGGGATTACAGCCATGAGAGCAGAGACAAGATTCACCAACGCATAAAATTGCTATATTAAAATTCTACGTTTAATAGAAAATTCATCAAAGAAATGTCATAAAGAAAAAAAGAGAAAGTTGTGATTCAGGCCAGAAATTTGAGATCCGCATCACTCAACTTTTATCGCCAATTTGGAGCAACACGGTTTCTGTTTTAAGATAAGTTTTCAATTCATTTCATTTCAACCTTTTTGCACATTTATAACTATTGTACATTAACTTTGGTCCACAATTAAAGGGGCATTTTAGATATTTGATCAATAGCCACATGTTTATAAAGTGTCAAGTCGAAAATTGCATACATTTAACCCTAAGATCAAGAAACACGTAAGTCAGCAAATGGCAAAATTATGACAAATTCCTGTTCTAAAGGATATATATAAAATATTAACAAAATTTATAGCAAGCCAGGAAGGTTTTAATGAATAAATTTTATAGCCCGAGTCTTTTAAACAAAGTGGGGACAAGGGGCACACATCAGGATGAGATTGGGTAGGGTCACATGGGAATACAAACAGTAAAATCCCACTCACAGCAAAGCTATTGGTAGAGTCTTGGGAGGGTGGGATGAGGAAAAAACTACTGGGAAAAGTGTACAGCCTACAACATTTCAACATAACACAAACAAATTGGCAAAAGAAACAATAGAGGCAATGAGTGGTGCAACTGCAGCAAGGTTTTTGGACAATCTAAATGTATTCAATGGTCCAAATTGACTCTTTATGGACACATATATCAGACGCCTCATCTTAAGATCATACAAGACGGAAAGGGTTTCTTTATGCCTAATGATAAGTATTGTGAAAAACAAAACAAAATTTGGCACCACATATACACGTGAGATGTGTCAAATGCCAGCACACAAACAAATAGGCTATCACACACTTCATTTTGTAATGCTAAACTCCATCAATCAGTCAAGAGAAAGAGAAAGAACGAAGAAACTTCAATGAGCCATATTACAATTATTAAGAAACTAAGGGGCATCAGATTGTGTTTGGCAGCTTTAAGCTAAAAGGACACTTTCTAGCAAACATCACTATTATAATTGCAGGACAAAGCACTTGTGTGTAAATTCCAGAAAGAAAAAAAAAGGCACGGTATTATGAAAAAAGATAACCAAATAACACACCTAAAATGTCCTCTAATTGAGAATTTACATTGCAACATAAGTTCATTAACAGTGTGTTAAGCTCAGAATTACCTCTCTGCCAATTATTGCAATTGATGGTACAGTCAATAACCACGGCCATTGTCCAAGCAAAGCAGCTTCAGGAGGTTTTGTACATAACAAGACCAAGGTAGCAGCAACCATAAGCTGCACACAGTAAGCATGAATAATCAAACGAAGATAGAATGATTGTTGGAAAAAACAAATATATCCAAAGAAAATGAGAGTAAAAGAATACTACCAACGGTTAGTCCAAAGAAAGAACAAGTAAAGACGTACCTTATCGGCCACTGGATCTAAAAATGCACCAAATGCAGTTCCTAGGTTCATCTAAAATGCATCAAAAGAGACAAACTAAATCAGAAATTAAAGTTCCGCGTATTTCAAAGTTGTTCAAAACACATATACATACTTTTCGTGCAAGATACCCATCGAGCCAATCTGTAATTGCTGCAGCAATGAAGATGCCCGTGGTAGCAGTTGTCCCCAGCCAACTATTCATATAAAAAGCTAATCAAATTACAAAAAAAGGGTCTGTTAGCATCATCAAAGTAGCAATACAAGCAATGAATTGTAAATTATCCACTATATGATAAGCAACAAGCAGTAATCTCGTGTTCACTTCAGTTTATTTCACTCTGGACAAAACCAAACTCCAGATGTTAAATACTTCACACCACTTCCAACTATACGAACAGAGCATGCATACAATTGAAAGGAAATCGCAACATGCATCCATTTGAATACCAAATTTAAGAGGTACTTTGTCTCGACATTCATAACTTTCACAGATTATCATGTATAGTGTATCATAACAACACAGAAAAACCATTAGCATAATGCTGCGGCACCTTAAACCGTCTTTCCTGCATTTAACCTGTTGTAGACTTGTAGTATTCTATATTTCCATATGTGTAGAAAACAGAACAAAACAAAAACTTAATTTAGCCGACAAAATATCTCCAGGTAGCATAAACTAGAGTAACAAACTGGCAAAAACTAAAAATCATGCTTGAATCAGCCAAAATATAACCTAAATATGCTGTCATTCTAAATGCATCAATTGTTCAAAGTTTAAAACCTACAAAACCTAAAATCAAACAAATATTATTATCTAAATATGCTGTCGTTTCTAAATGCGTCAATTGTTCAAAGTTTAAAACCTAAAATCAAACGAATATTATTATCTATAACTTATAACAATTCATACCAGCCAAACACAATTCACAATAACTCCATAATTACATCGAAAAATCAACCGATCTAAAACAATCTCTAGGTTAAAACGCATAAACATCAAACGAAGGATGACGTACTGCTGACGATAACAGGAATAGCCACAACGCGTCCGATTGTTAAGATCGTAGGCAATGTAAGCAACTTATCCTCCGAAATTCGGTTACAAACCGGAGGTTTTACGTTCCGGCGATTTTCCGGCGACAATGCGGCGATGACGGCGGAGGTGCAGTGGTTATCCGTCGTGAATTTCTCGTCTCCGTCACCGTTGTTTACGGATCCCATAGTGACTACACCACCGTTGAATCCTTTGGATGAATATGTTAAATTTTTGTGACCGCGAAACCCTAGCTTGATGTTATTAGGGTTGATATTGTTGTTGTTTTTCTTATTGCTATCGTGCGCTGAGGTGGCACAGGTTGTTGTGTTCCACCAGCTCGAGCACATTGCCAGTGGCGGTTGCCGGACGGAGCCACCAGTGTTGACGCCGGTGGTGGATAGAGGATATGGTGGTTTGTTTGAGGAGGTTGGATGGCATGGTGGTGTTGATTGGGGGTGGGATGATTATAAAGGTAAGTTGATGAAATAATTAATAAAATATACATTGATTTTTTCATTTCTGCAAATTAGGGATAAGACCATGCGTAGTGGTTTGACTGTTTGAGCAATAATGCCCCCACCCATGGATGTTTTCTTTCATGTGGCAGTCCAGTCAGCATGGGGGCATTATTGGGCGTTTTTGCAAAAGTGGCGTAGTGGAATAATGCCTAATAAAGCCCCATCCAATAATTACACAATTTTTTTTTAAATTAAAATACTTCATTAAATTAAAAAAAATACAATACTAAAAAATTACATTGCAAAATTTTAAGTTTTATAAAAGATCCAAATAAAACATTTAATAAACAAAACTTTAAGGACTGATATAGCATTTTTAAAGCTTGAAATATTAAAGTTTAAAACTATAGGGGCCAAATGTGTCAACATCAAAGTTTTAAAACAAACCTACAGGGGACTTCTTCTTCTTCGTGACTTGCAACCTCCGGCAGAAATTCCGGCCAAAAATCCGGCAAACTCAAACCCAACATTCCATCTCTCTCTCTAAACCCACATGCCCTCATTTGGTTGGCCAGTAAAACCCCCTTGAAGCGTGATTTAAAAAACGTCAAATACCAAATCGTCCAAAATAACGCCCAATCACGCCGGTATGTAGTGGTTATCGGACGTTTTCCGGCGTTTTTTTCAAAAAAAATTTACAAAACACGCCCCATTAGGGGCGGTCTAATGAAATATCGTCTGGTATTGGTATCCGGTATCAATATGTATTGTACCGAGCACTTTCGGTATCAGGACTTGTACTCATTTTTTGGCATCAGTTCATTCGATACCAGTACGGTATTTTACCAGCCTTTTATCTTCGAATATCGTACTGGTTGGTACCAATACCTATTTTTTTTTGCGATTTTCGGAATTGGTACTTTTGATGCCGGAATTCGGTACTGGTACGGTACTGAGCTCATCCATAGTGCAAAAAGGAAAATCAAAACACAATGAGATGACGAATAAGCATAGACGACATTTTCATAACCCACACTCTGTTAATCTAGCATTTTTATAGTCCCCACACATTGGTACTTTTGATGTTGGAATTTGGTTGTGGTACGGTATTCAGGGCCGGCCCAAGGGTAAGCCAAATGAGGCTTGGGCCTTGGGCCACCAAAACTATAGGGCCTCCACAATTTGATGAAACCACAGTCCATTTATAAAAGATTTAGGGTGTGGATTATCAACAGATTGATGGTTGGTAGTGTAGTGGTTTTGAGTATGTATGGATGTTGGTGAGACCTGGGTTCGAATCCCTGGTTCAGCGATTTTTTTCCTTGTTTTTATATTTTAACACAATCTTTCAAATAATTACACTTGGGCCCTTCAAGTTTAACTTTCAATTACATACATTTTTTTGGGAAAAAGGCCACTGGATTTTACTTCGCCTTAGGCCACCAAAATGGTTGAGCCGGCCCTGACGGTATTGAGCTCATCCATAATGCAAATAGGAAAATCAAAACAATCAATGAGATGACGAATAAGCAGAGACGACATTTCATAACCCACATTCTGGTAATCTAGCATTTTTATAGCCCACATGCTGATAAGTCAGCATCTCGATCCACACTTTAGTAATATGGTACTTTCATAGCCTAAATTGAGATAAGACGACACCTCTATAGCCCACACTTTGATAATTTGGCACGTTCATAGCCGACACATGTAAAGTCAATGGTAATTTGTAAACTTTGGTTTTCAACTTGCCTATTTTTATGATTTTCCGAATTAAATAGGATGCATACACGTTTATATTAGCACTAAACTACAAGGTTTACCTTAGCATTTTGATGCTAAAATAATAAAATCTCGTAATGATTGAAATCTTTCCTTTGTTAAAGATCTCTTTGTCTAAACATTAAGTTTCTGGAGTATCATTAAAATAACATTTTTTTAACGGCAAATAATCTCACGTGTAATGATGAAATCTGTAAACCCTTGCCTATGTCAGGTTCAAACCCGGAATCACCAGTTGTCCTTCAAAAATAGTCCATATAACAATTGAACCTGCATCTCCACTAGAAAAAGCAGACCTCTTACTATTGAAATAAATTTCCAGAATAAGGTATAACTCTGGTATGTTTTCTTTAAAGAAATAGATTTGATCTCTTCTTAAGTAAAAAAGAAGAGAAAATAAAATTTTAGGAAATTTTCAATTAACGTGTTTTTTAACTAATTTATATTTTATTATAAACTCCATTGTTCCAAAAGAAAAGTGACTCACAAAAATATTATTTAATTAAATAGTCATATATCTCTTAAATAATATTTGAAAAATCTGTGAGATATCGTTAGTCACATCACTACATCATTATTTTTTAATGGACCCATTAAATAAAATAAGGGGTGCCTTATTCCCACATACCCTATATCTTATTTTCACATCCCCTATTGTATACGGGCCGTATACAATTATACGGCCCGTATAGAATGTTTTTTAATAGGAAAATGCGCAGAGAATGCTTTTTTGGTTTTATTATATACGGCTCGTATACAGTTATACGAGTCGTATACATGTGTAAACGATTTGTAAAACGTATACGGCTCAATTGATTTATTTTTGTGGGTTTTTGATGTTAGCACATGTATACGGGCCGTATAACTATATACGGGCCGTATATATTGGCGTTTTTTCAAGTATCACGTTTTATTTCTGTAAAAACACAATCCTTCTAGGGTTTCTAAACTCTTCATCACCTTTAACAATGTCGATAAACGTTGATCGGAACATGCCGCTTAAATCGGAGCACTGGTAGAGTAACGTTACCGATCAGTCCGTTAATGAAAACCTTAGCGATCGCAGAGATCATCGTGTTGGTTATTTATCGATTCCGAGTAACTAGCAGAAGAACCTGACACAAACAAGTTCTCCACAGTTTGTTATTCAGATCTCTGTTCGGTCATCTTTCCAAACTACAACACACGATACTTTTAATAAGCTGTCATAGTTGTCAAATTCGATTTCAACAAATCTTTTCATTTTCCTTCAATTTCTAAAACATTCTCTGTTACATGAAGACGTGTGAGCATTGGAAACCCGACAAACAGTCTTGACAACTGTGACATTTTATCTATCTATGTGTGTTACATCCATCCTGTTATTGCAATCGATATGATTAATTTTTGCATATTTTTTTTCTAATTAGCGTTGTTAACTACCAAAAGAATGCATACACAAATAGTTCTAGTGGACGAAGCAAAGAGACCGTTGTGTATCTGAATCAGGTTCTCAAACAAACACTACCAAAGATGGGTTGGTGAAAAATACCGGAGCTGTTATCTCGGTTGTTCAGTACTCTCCTATATCAACTTGAACGGTTGATGGTTACAAGGATCGTTCTAATAGATTAAAGAGAATAAACCATTTTTTACCAATTTTCATTTGTAACCGTAAGGATGATGCAAATTTGTACGTAAAGATCTCTACACAAACTCTTCTACATCTTTTAACCAGTTGTCCATCACTTAAGACCTTGAAAGATTTGTTGAAATCGAAGCATTCACGAACCACAATGGACTCAGACTCATGTTCAAGTAAGTGTCTAAAAATCTAAAAATTCAGGTTTACCTTGTTAATTTCTCAAAACAAACTCTCGTTTCTTCATCTTCATCTTCAAGAACAATGATGAACAGATGATGTCAGATAATACTTCATTTGTTGAGCAACCATTATCTTGTGATACATGAACGTTGTATTCTTGTCTTTCAGAAGAGTTTGTATTGAACCAAGAATACTACAAACATTCTATACTTTGCAACGTATACAGGTGCAAGAGAATGGCGAGTTATTTTCAGTTATTTCTGTTGATTCACAAATTCCATTGTTTAAACCAGAATTAGGTTCTCAATACAAGGATCGTTCTAATAGATTAAAGAGAATAAACCATTTTTTTACCATTTTTTACCATAGTATACGAGCCGTATCAGAATATACGGCCCGTATACAATCATCGTATACATTGTATACGATCGGTAAATTTGTTTTTTACCGAGAGTATACGGCCGTATAAACGGTATACGGCCCGTATACATATGGTAAAAAATGGTAAAAAAATTTCTTTCTTTCCTTTTTTTAGTTGCTTCTCTTGTTAAGTTTCTGAACCAACCGAAATCCACAAATTCCAACAGTTTCTTCGTGGATTCCGTCCGGTTTCCAAACTCGGTCATTCCTTGTGATACATGAACGTTGTATTCTTGTCTTTCAGAAGAGTGCTGTAATAGGTAGTTCGTTGAGGAAACCAAACGTAGACGGAGATGATAAGCCTGGTAACCGGAAGAGAAATCAATTGTATTTTTTTAGTTGCTTCTCTTGTTAAGAGAAATCAACGTAGACAAAGAGCCTGTATTAGAAACCATCCTATGTCTTTTATCAACCGAAGAGGCAGCAAGGACAGATAATACTTCATTTGTCGAGAAACCATACTGTCAAGAAACTAACATCTTTTAATACTTCATTGCGTATGTGCTTGTGCTGTAGAAACCGTTGATGAATTTGTGTATCTAAATCAGGTTCTCTGCCTTAGATCGGTCATTCCTTGTGATACATGAACGTTGTATTCTTGTCTTTCAAGACAAGGATCGTTGGAAGGATTGTAGTAGCAGGACATTGGTACCACTGTGAAAATTGCATCAGGAGGGGAGAGAGTCTGATACAATAAGGATGTTGGGAATTAAACGCATGTACGTGACAAAATAAGGATGTTCGCATAAACATATATTCGTTTCATAACCTCCTCCTATAAATCAACCACAACTGACAAAGAGCCTGTATTAGAAGCCATCCTATGTCTTTTACCAACCGAAGAGGCAGCAGAAGACGTGTCGGGTTCTTCCAACATTCACGAACCACAATGGACTCAGACTCATACTACTCACCCTCCCCCGAGGAAAAGTTTTCCCGACGACTCAACAAAATCCTGATAGAGAAAAAACATCAACAACCATTTTTTCTTTTCCTTCAATTTCGAGAACATTCTCCCTGTGTATGTGCTTGTGCTGTAGAAACCGGTGATGAATTTGTATACACAACTGAACGTTAATTGATATTGTTTTAGACAACAACAGATAATGAACGGATTGTTGGTGGATAACGCAAACAAGTTCTCCACAGTTTGTTATTCAGACCTCTATTCGGTCATCTTTCCAAACTACAACACACGATAAGTTTAAACTTTATAGTGTGTGATTTGACCAGGAAATGATTGGAGGTGAAGGTTCAGTGCACGAAAAGTTTCTTACGAAATGTACGTGACGAAACAAATATGTTGGGAATTAAACGCATGTTCGTAATCCCGCGTTGATAGCTTCCGTTTTATTCAGACTCCTTACAACTCTCATCAAATGCCTCACCCTTCCTTTTATTCTATAAATATTAAATAAAGAATAACACCATGCCCGTAATCCCGCGTTGATAGCTTCCGTTTTATTACAGTCATACGACACGTTTTCTTGTTTTTCAATCTTTGTTACTTGTTGATGTTTTATTTTTTTCTACTTTTAGAAAGTTTTGAGCACCTCACCACCCTAAAATATTTGAAAAATCAAAATTTCGTTCCATACGGGCCGTATAACAGTATACGGCCCGTATACACGTTCGTATACATTGTATACGACCAGGAAAACTTATTTACACATGGTGTATACGGGCCGTATACTGTTATACGGCCCGTATAGAATAAAACAACTGACAAAGTCTGCTGGCACAGACTTTGTCAAGTTGTTTTTATTCTATACGGGCCGTATAACAGTATACGGCCCGTATACACCATGTGTAAATAAGTTTTCCCATGTGTTAATATTAGGACCCTAAAATAAATATGAATTGAGATTTTTGAAACGTCCCTTTTTAAATAAACAAAGTAAAAAAGTTTGTTATGCTATAGTAGGTGTATGTGTTGTAAAATAACTAAATTATTGTTACATTATCACAACTTTATTGCCTTGTAGAAATTTAAACAATAATTAACGTCTAATAATTAGATGTAGTGAATTAACTAAAATAAAAATAAAGATTAAATTGGAGTGTTATGTAACTTGTTTGAAATTAAGAATAATTAGTACATAAATCACTAGAAAAAGCGATAAAATTTAAAACCAATATTATATCATTGACTTGTTATATTAAACTAGACTAGATATTATTAATTAAAAGTTTATGCTAAAACCAATATTAAATCATTGACTTGTTATATTAAACTAGACTAGATATTATTAATTAAAAGTTTATGCAAACTATAAAATTTTCCCTCTTTAAAGACACAAATGTTGACACATGATAATATTACTCTCACTAGGTTTGAGTTTGGACCAACAACGTGTTTGGCATTGGTTAAATATAAGATGATAATATCTAACATCTTAGATCAAAAATAATTTTATAAATTTATTTTCTCTGTGAGAGATGTTGGATATGTTTTTGTAAATACTCTTTAAAGATATATAAAAATAAGATTTTATACAATGTAAATTAATTTCTTCTTTTTCTAAAATGATTTAATCATTTGAAAAGCCAATTTATTAGTAAATGGTGTTAACAACTATAATTTCATAATTGATCTTGGATCATGTGTTTGATTTTGACAATCTTGTATCAACACATGCATGATGAAAGAATTATTCGATAATAATTTAAGTTTAAAAGTAAACATAAACCAAAAGAAATCTCCTCCCCCTTTTCATTACATATCTAACACCTTTCATCTACAGTGAGATCATAGTTGATGAAGTTTAAAACATCATACTTTTATCATCTTCAGACACAAAACCAAAGACATCATACAACATTAGATCCTCAATTTGGGGAAATCTAATACAAATGTATTTCGATTCAAGCAATAAATAGACTTCATCTTTGAGCGAGGTTGAAAGTCCGTCAAGCTCATGATCTGCTGCACATGGAAGGATCGTTAAAGCAACCTCAAGATTGTAGTCCCGGGAGAGACCTCCAAAAAAATATTTTTTGAACGACCAACAAAGCCTGACCACCCAAAAGGTCACCCACACTTGTGAACGACGCTGGTGACCCGGCCCGCCACCATTCCATAGGAAACTACCGCAACCCCTGGCTCAACCTAGAACATTTTGCTCCAGGCGAGACTCCATGGGGCTGCCAATGCACCAGAAGAAGGTAGACCTCCAAAATTGATTATTGACGAAACACCAAACTAATCTGGTGAGTAGCTTGTGGTCAGTGTCTCGTCTAAACAAGGTTAATCTTCTTTCTTTCACATCTAAACAACGATAATGATCCTGCAAAAAAAATCAACACACGGTAAGCTCGTTACAAGGAGGAGAATAGGGGGGTTCTTCTTGTAACCACCCTCCAGCGTGAGAATAACTGTTTTAAGGATAATAGTGTGTATTAAGTGAGAGAGCAAGAGAGCAATCCTTAAACCTGGAGGTGAAGTTCCCTACTTATAGCCGAGGTGGTTTGTGAAGGAGATGAGCTGATGGGCCTTGGGCCTAAGAACGACAACAAGGAATATCCATTCTGCTCCCTCTGCCACGACCGTTAGTGATTCCAGGCGAGAGGGTAGCTGGTGCATGCCGAATGGATCCACGTGTCCTGACGATTGTCCTTGTTGTCTGGTCTGTCATCAGCAGCTAAGTGGAGATCATGGAGCAGTGGTCGGCGCATACTGATTGGTGCCACGTATACGTCCTTGTGTACCTTTTTGTCTCTTGTACGATTGCCCATCGTGCAGCACGATCAGATATAGCCTGTTGAACGCTTATTGGTCCACTGCTCTGCCACTTGTACCTTTTGTACTTGTTCGATGTTTACCTGCGCTTCTTACCTCAGCGCGACTCGGGTATATCCCGTGCGGTCGGCGCAAGATCAAGGAAGCCAGGTCTTTTGTCTAAGGAGCTAAGTGTCGAAACTGATCTTGTTTTGGTCCTGACCTCGCGCACAACTTGGAACGCACCTGTTTAGTCGGCGCAAGGTCAGGGAAGTTGTGAATTTGGTTTGACTTGAGTATGATCTCGCACGCGACCCGAGGCTGTCTCGTATGGTCGACGCATGATTTAGGACCATACCCCTTCAATTATAGAGATACCATATAGTGGTAGGTTTACATACCTTGCCTTGGGTTAAGAGGGGAAGGAAGCTCATAGGTTGATGAGAGCTCACATCAGGCCAGCATGTAACATAGGATATTAGGATGCACCATAGGTATTAATTTTTTGAAAAACAACATATATATACACACATATATACATAATATGATGGGTCATAAGTCAACTCTTGTTAAACCGATCGACCTGCAACCGCTGATCAAGGTGAATGGTTCAAGCAGTAAAAGTTCTGAAACTTGAAATAAGATGATCAAAACAACTTGTGCATATAAGAAGATAAACTTGGACAAAGGTTCAAGAAAATCAAAGCAACAAACTGCATACAGAACAAGAACCGCCAAAACATTATTTTGAGAAGTCTTGGGAGGAAAAAAAAAAAAAATCTTACTGCTAGAAACTCGGGACTATCTGTAAATTCTAGCTTCTGTCAAATTTCATCTTTCTAAAATCATTCATCGCGGTCCTGTGTATCTTGAAATGTACCCTTCATTTTCTTCATTTACTTATTTAATATCAGAAACAAAGTCAAAGTAAAAGTCAACTGTTACGAATCTGCATCCTTCAACTGTTACGAATCTGCATCCTCGTTGTTAACCGCGAATCTAACAAATTGCCCACGAATACGTGGTCTCTGTTCTGCTAGCTTCTTCTTGCTCTGGTACCGCACCTTAATATCCACCAACGAAAATACAGTCGTTAAACAGGTGTTTGGATTTACAACAGTTAATTATTTGATTACGATTTTCAATGAAAACGAATACCTTTTTCTCAAAGCATCGTTGTTTTTTCTTCTGGCGGAATTTGTCAAGGGCAGCCGCTCGCCGAGCTAAGCGTTCTTGATCCACACCGCTCCCACTCCCACTTCCGCTACCATCTCCACCATTAAAATTTTTAGCAACAGCATTATCGTTTTCAATCTTGCCACCTTCAAGAAGCGGAGCCGAAGCCGTCAAGATGTTAGACACCATGTTTCTTAAAGATTCATCATCAGTGTCCAGTATCTTCTGTTGCGGATGGACATGGTGGTGATGGTGGTGGTAGTAGTGGTGAAGGTGGCGGACTCGAACTTTCTGATGGACAGCCTTAGGTAGCCCCACGGTGGTCTTGACTGGTTCACCGTCAATGGCACGAGGGAGGAGTGGTTGCAGGGGGGAAGCATGAACAACAACAGTGATGGAACTGTTGGGAAGTTGTTTGTCGTCTGGTTTGGTTGTGTAAGCATTGTTGATGGTGGACCCCATGTCGTCGCTGCCGTTGGAACGGTTATTAGGGGTTCCATTTGAATTAGATTGGATGTTATTTGGTTTCGCTGCTTCCGAGCTTATATTAGGTGGTGAGCAACTGTCAACATTCCCAGTTGGAGCTTGATTAACCTTTGATACCGTTTTATATCTGCATAGCAATGAGCATTAGAAACACGAAAGAAAGAAAAAAATACGTAAGAATATAACATACCTCGAGAAGTCTGAATGATTGGAATGGCGTAAGATGTTTCGTCCTTGGGCAGTGGCATCATCATCATCGGCGTCTCTTGACCTCTTCAAACTGAGCTCAAGAGCAGGTGATTCCTTAGAATAATATATAGATTTATCTTCGATATTAATGCTTTTAAGCAAGTGATTTGATTTTGGAGTTTCCTTGTGAGCATTACTTGTCTTTGTTTCGGTCCCCAGCGCACCATTTTCACAACCAACTTTCTTCATGTCTGACTCACTAAACTTGTCCATCTTTTTGTTTGTGTCTTCGACCTCAAAACTTGAACTTTTAGGGACTCCAATCTTCAAGTCTTTTCCCATTTCAATAATTTCTACAATAGCAAATTAAAATATTAAGTGGTAATATCAAACCATTTACTGAATCACCAATGTAACTCAAAATCTAATTAACCCAAAAGTCCAAGCCTAAATCTAACCTATTTTGTCATTAATAACTATAACTCTATAAGCACCAAAAAGGGAATGGAAAGTAGCAACTGAAGTATTAAAACTGGTAATTTCTAGAGGAGGTAAATTTAATCATTTTACTTATGAAAGGTCTAACTTAGGTTATGATTTTATCACTAACGAGTCAAAGCCAATAAATATAAAAAAAAGGTTATCAAATAGGCTGATTTGAATCTTCTCCAACTTGCCAGCTCTACACTATTATGATGCATTAAACTTGAGAATCCACTTTATATGTTCCACTTGTTGATAAAGGGTTTATTAACAATTTGACAGATACTCGTTCCACGCCCCGCTTGCGGTATGTGCATATAATGTATATATGTGTGGGCCATCGGGGGGCAAAAGTAAAAGTGCACTAATTTTAACGTTATTTTACTAATTTCGTGAAAATAACGTTAAAAGTGGAGGACGGTTAATCATGCATCATGTGGTGGCGTTGATAGCTGAAAGACAAAAGGGTACATGCACTAATCGGTCTTTGTCCCGATTGCCGAGTGTTATGTGCCTTATGTCTAAGGCTTGATGCAAAACTACTATCGAGCCGGGGGTCTCACTGGAAGCAGCCTCTCTATTCCTACGGGGTAGAGGTAAGGCTGTCTACATCTTACCCTCCTCAGACCCTACCTTTGCTTTGCTATTGGTGGGATTTACTGAGTATGATGATGATGATGATGATGACAGATACTCGTTCCAAAAAGGACGATAAAAAAATACTATGTATTATATAACACTGTCATGTTCGTTTGTCTTTTTGGTAATTAAACTCTAAAATTAAAGCAATACTAATTTATTACCGAGTTCAGATGTTTCAGGCCTTGCAACTTGAGCAGAAGTGATATCACGAGACAAAACATTTGCTTGGGAGCTATCAACTTCTACAACCCTCTTTGGCCATGAACTCTTAATAACACAAATGAAACAGTACGATTAATTGAAGAAGTAGATGCTTGAATTTTTATACAAAATTATTTGATACAGAATCAGCACAATTTATCATAAGAATCAGCATTCATAGAATACTTTACACGATAAATAGTGATTTAAAAGAAACTAGAGACTGAAAAATTACCTGAGTTCCACTTCCATTGTCGCTCCCACCCTTAGCATTCAACTCTTTGCTTACTTCATCATCGTCATCACTGTTGCCGCTGTCATCATCAGACTCTTCAATGCTTCTCGATTTTATAGATTTTTGATCCTGTATACCACTCTCACTCCCACTACCGCTAGACTGCTGAAAAGATGAGAAATTAAAGTAAAACAAAAGAAACATTTTTTAGATTATTAGCGAATTATTAATTTTTTTTTCTCTCAAATTTGGCATGGACAAATGAGCATTTGGAGATGTAGTAGTAGCTCAAATACAGTACACATACGAAAACAGAACACACCTGAAGGCTGAAGCCGAAGTCCAAAAACTGTTATGTTGGTTAATGAAACATAAACCATAAAAACTAATTAACTCACACTGTGACATTTCCTCCACACATGCTGCCAGATATTTCTTAGCTCATTCTTGCGAATAGGTTTGACTAAAAAGTCAACTGCACCTCTGGATAAACAATTAAAGACTATACCCATTGAGTCATCGGATGACATCACTGCACGTAAAACTCATTAAACACGACAAAACACTTAAGTATATGAGAACCTTGTTAAAAATGAGTTTTCTGAAATTACTAACGGGAAAGATACACTCACTTATCACTGGGATGTTCTTGCGAGTAACATGGTTCATTATCTTGGATAAGAGACCAATACCCGACAAATATGGCATCACTACCTCGGTTAAAACAAGATCAATTTGCTTGTTAAGATCAATCAACAGTTTCCATGCTTCTAGACCATTTGCTACAGCTGTAACTGGCATTATATATATTCAAAAAGTTAATATTTGGTTAATAAAAGTGAAGATACAAGTAGAGAGGTAGTAACAATTTGATCAAGAAAGCGAGCAGCATGATGTGTTCTAGTAACGTAATCCAAGTCATAGCAACTACAGGCATCATCATACATATGACGCATGTAATGAGTTTATTTTGATACATTGACTGTGTGAGTGAATCATCATTCATTCATTTGCATACACACTATAAAAGGTTCGCTATATTATTGTACCAAAAGCATTTATCGGCGAGTTAAATAGTTATAAACCTTCATAGCTGCAATTGCGGAGCAGAGCACTAACAACATGACGAGTTGAATCATCATTTTCAACTAGAAGAACCTTGAGAGACCTAAGAGGCAGAAAGCTCTCCCACTGAACCATGGGGCCTTGAGGTTGTTGATGTTGTCCATCCAAAGCACCATTGGGCTGGCCCAACTCTATGGGCCTAATACTATTCAAATCCTCATTGACTCTGGACTCATCTTCTACATACATTCCTTGCCCATCAAATGGGGCTCCATTTCTCACTTCCTTCAAGTCGACCCGGTTATGGTGGTTAAGTTCTGCCGACCCTTTAGGTGCTGGAACATGTTTGTTCACCCCAACACTCCTCATTAACAGTATTTGAAGAGATTTCGGGAAATCAAGGCAGGTTCTTTCTTCGTCGGAAAGTGAAGCATAACATTTTCCTCCAAGTGATGAAACTTTAAGAAACACTTCAAAGGATCCTACATAAACAAAAAACATTAATAAAGAGCCCCAAAAACCATCATCATCATCATCATCATACTCAGTAATCCCACCAATAGCAAAGCTAAGGTAGGGTCTGTGGAGGGTAGGATGTAAACAGCCTTACCTCTACCCCGTAGGAATAGAGAGGCTGCTTCCAGTGAGACCCCCGTAGGAACAAAGAGCCCCCAAAACCATAGTTGCATAATGGAAGAGAAGTAATATTTTTCACTGGCTGACTATAACAGACGATTATCGTTATGAATTCATCATAGTACACATGAGAAAAAGACCTCGGATCTCCGACCTTCAATACAAACTAATCCGCAATAACTAAACATACCACATACACATATAGATTTCATCATCAAACTACATGTAGAAATATTTCTTACAACAACGTTTGATCTTTCTCAGATGATAAATCCATCAACTTCCTTACAATAAAACAAAATCTAAAAAAATAAAAATAAAGTTCATTTAGCTTAAAGTCATGCTTTAAGCAACTAATTCAAGAGTAAGAGAATCAAAACCTAATCAAGTTCATGCATGTTTCATCATCATCATCATCATCATCATCATCATCATCATCATCATCATCATCTACGGAAAACACTTTTTTTTTCTTCAAAAGTTGGATAAAATTTAATCAAAATGAAGCCTAGGAAAACGATTATAACCTTTCATCATACTCTAATACTCAAACCTTCATCTGAGATTCATAGAAATCCAACATAGAACTAAATTATACAAATTTTAATCAAAATAAACCCTACGAAGACAATTTTTACCTTCATGATACTCATTAACAAACCCTAACACTCATCTTCAACGAGTTCATAAACAGTTACACACAAATTCACATCAACATCAACACGAAACACTTGTCACATCATTCATTCCTCAACAAAAACTTAAAAAATCAACATCAAACACTTCAATATGGAACGAATAACGAAATTTACCGTCGATTTCGAAGACAGGAACGACCGAGCTTTGACTGGAAGCTCAAATCCGGAAAAATAGGTGAAATTTTCAGCTCATCGTCGTCAAATTATGATGTAGTTCATCGATAAACACCGTTGAACAACTCACTGAAGAAGGTTTCAAAGGTGAAGATTTATATATAGGGTTTGATAGGCTGTGTTGAAAAGTTAAAGGAGCTTCGTATCTACAGAGAGAGAGAGAGATCGTAGAAGAAGAAGAAGATATTATTACGGGATGGAAACGTGACACGTGGGAGATCAATATACGGGCTGAGACTTGTCTTCGGGCGGATTGTGCTCTTGTAGGATCCTTTTAGATCCGATTTGGGTTGACACGTGGCGTCTTCTGAGATGAGTTAAAGGTTTTGAGGGGCCCATTCAGGTAACGGAAGTTGACGGGAATGTTCTTTTCCGTTTGTTGTGTAATTACGAAATGCCCCTCAGTATTGTTCAGACCAGTGTGGTGCAACGGATGTATTATTATATTATATATATTAATATATATATAGGTAAAGGATCCTGTAAAAAGTGCCCAAAGTGTGAGAAGGGTAAGAAATAATGTGGTGATGACAAGTGTCCTATATCTAAATTAATTCAAAAGGGTGAATTAGTAATTTTCTATTTTCTTTCAATTAATTGATTTAAAGATAACTGCCCAAAATAACTTCCACCATTTATTATAGGAATTCGATTTTAGGAATTAATCTACGAATGTGTGTAGTGTTATATAATTCTGTAGTGCAACAACCATTCAGAACTGCATAGTGTTATATATTTTTTATATAGTGTTATATAGTGTTACTTGGTGTTATATGGTGTTATAATATGGTTTTTGGTGTTATATAATTCTGTAGTGTTATATAACTCTGTAGCGCAACCATCAAAAAACACTATATAACACCATCAATTATTAATTTTGTAGTGCAACCACCATTTAGAACTGTATAGTGTTATATAGTGTTATATTTTTCTGGTAGCATGCCTATGATGGATGTATAGTGTTATATGATGGATGTATAGTGTTATACGTTTCTTTGCAGCAGTTACATATTTTTCTATTTTTAGAATTTAGGATCTGAGATAATTTAGCAATTAAATTTGAATAGCTAGTTTTTAGGAGATTGATGGCGGTTACCATATTTGAAACATTGGAAAAGACACTATTGTCCTTCAATTTTACATAAGGTCCTTCTAATTAAAACACAATTTACATTTTATACCCTATTGATCTCAACCATTAGATCAAATATCCAATGGTTTAAAACACTTCTTACCCTTCTCACATTTTAGACACTTTTTACCATATCCCTACCCTATATATATATAATATTGTTTATTTTTAACATTTAATTATTTTATTAATATATTTTTAATTGATTTTGCATGTTTTTTTTTTCTTTTATAACTATTAAGATACCGTATTTTATATAATTTTTAGTATGTTATCGCGACGTGCCTAAATTTTTCTCTGTATTTATACGTTTTTTTCTCGAAGTTGAGTTGGGAGTGGTAAAACTTAAGTAATGAAAGCACAAATGTACATTTTATCAAACCTAACTCACATTATATTATACATATCAAATAAAAGTGGTGATGAATAGTATTGATATTTTTTTAGTATTTGTTTTTTATTTTTTAGTCTTTTATTTGTTATTTATTTTGATTTTTAGTAATGGATATTATTTTTTGATAACTCTCAAGTATTTGTTCTTTTAATTTTTTATAAGAAGTATTTTAGTTATCGTCCAATTTGATTTTTTTAGTAATAACTTGCGTTCATTGACTTTTAAAAAAAATCTAAATTCACATATATGTTTATTTATTTTTTAAAAATTTCAGTTTGTTTCACTAGGGTAGCGACACGATATCTGTTATCAAACAAGTGAATGCATATCGATACCGATGTTGTTAGGTTAGGTGTGGTATGGTAGCGACACGATGTCAAATTATTGAAAGCAAAAAACAAAAAAAAAATTAATAGTGGTACTGAAACATATGTCGTACCGTTGGTTTCGGTTCGTTTTGATACGATAGTTATAGCGACGCAATTGAACAATATTACCGGTATCAATATTCGTATTTATTGTTTTAGATCGACGTAAGGTCTCTTTCAATAACTATAGCGAGTGCCGATATCGTAATGAACCAAACAAATACTAACCAAATTCTCGCTGCGAAGCGCGGAAAATTTTCACTAGTTGAAAATTGAAATATCTAGTTACCGGCAAAATTGTTCAGACCGGTGGTATTTTACCTCGTAGAGAAAAATGCACGAATAATCCGTGTGGTTTGTTCATATTTCATTTATAGTTTCTATATTTTTAAAATAATATATATAGTCCCAAACTTTTGCACGTTTCTTCTCGAATAGTCCCAAAAACGAATGGAAGTTAGTTTTTTATGTTAAGTTGATGTAAAATGATGAAATTGCCCTTACTTAAATAAAAATAACTAAAACAATAAACCATTTATAATATTTAAAAATATGGGCCTCATCTTTTTCCTACTCCTACCACACTCCCACCGGCCACCCCTTCCTTCCTTTCTCTCTTCCTATTTCTCTTTCTTTGTTGTAGCAATCATACCACCACCACAACCATAAAGTAACCTCCATCATGTCAGAGACTTTCGTCGTCTTCTTCATCACACAAATCAATTTCACTACAACAAGATCATGAACACAAGTAAACTCGAACAACTCGAATCAGATCCGTTTCACTAACATCTTCACCCGTTCCTCAGCCATTGATTCCAAACCACCATGGCGACCACCAACAACCGTTGCTAGAGTTCTCCCTCCCTCCGATTGACACACCCCGACCCGCAACGTAATAGGGTATCGGGAAATGATTGGTTGATCCAAAGCTTATGACTTGCTATTTCGTGTTTTAAATAGTCATTAATCTATATTGAATATTTCACAAAACAGATAATCCAAATAAAACAATTAAACATATGAGACATTGTTCATAACAATTAAACTATATTAATTCATTCTTGTTAACTAAGGCTCATTCTATGTCCAACCTTCTCTTCGTGCCTGGTCACCTGTATCATGTGTAAAAGTAGTTTTTGGGTCAACAAAGGTTGGTGAGCGAATCTCCTTGTTATTAAGAGAATAATATATTTAGTTTGTGTAATGAGAAAACGTGCATTAAGCAATGTAAGTAGATATGTTGTATTTCATATGACAAACCACAATAAACAATCTCAAACAATAATCAAATCAACAGAATGCAAATGTGCACGGTATTATGGTGTGCTGCAAGATCTAAGCTCAATCAAACGGAGCTAACCTCGTGTGTTGGTGTAACGCCCTGCTTCTTCTTACTTTCCATTAATAGCAAGTTTTGCTTGTATTTCTATTTTTGGAAGCCGTGTGTTCTTGTAATCATTATTTCTTTGAAATCGTTGTAAAATCCGAGACTTGAATCATAAATAAAACTCGTATTTCGTTAATTTCATGTTAAACATACTTTATACATGCTCATACATTCAATTTCGTGAAACAATTGACGCTTATTCGTAATTCTTGGAAACTATGTGCTAAACTTGCAAATATGTGAAACTTATGCATAAAACGTGTTTTGGTCGTAAACGATACTTAAACATGACATTCATATGCTTAATTATACTTGGCTTATGTTCTCCATACTTATTTTGTCCTTAAACTATGCTTATATGTCGAAAATGACCCTTAAAACACTTAAAAACCCTAAATAATAAACTTCAGGGGCCAAAATGTCATTTAATGAAACTTGATCTCACATCAGCCCCCCTTTGTTGCTGGCCGTGAACCAGCTTCCCAAAGCCTACGCTGGTCGCGAGCCAGCCTGATCCGAGAACAGCCCCAACCAGCAAGCTGGTTGGGCGATTTTTTTTTTGTGTGTTTTCATTGGTTTAGCTTGTGTTTCTTGCATTTAAACTCATCCAACTACCAACAACCCTCAACCCTTATAAATACCAAGCTAACCCAATCTCAAATCACTTTACAAACTCATCCAAATCACTCTCAAATCATCCAAAATCGCAGATGAATTCTGAAGTTCGGACAAAAGCATACACCTTCACTAAAGTGAGCATAACTCACTCGTTTCTTATCTGTTTTACCTCATTATTTTTTCTATGTGCTTGGATTGACCTTAGCTTCGATTCCATGGGTTTTTCACAGTAAATCAGTCCCTCGAACGTCGCCAAAAAGGCTCCAAAGTTCACTGCTTGTTTCTGTTTTGATTAAACCTTTACTTAACTAGTTAAAACTTGAGTCTAACTCATCTCAAACCTATGTCCTTATGCTTATAACCACTTCTATGGTTAGTTAGGCTTGAAAACAAGGTTGAGACATTCAAAATCAGAGGATTAATCCTCACAAACTTTCTATTTTGTTTAAGGGTTTAACCCACAAGTGATGTTCAAGCTCAAAGCTTGATGAATGTGAGATTAAGGATTAACTTGGGTTATCCTACATAAAATCCACACATTGCTTAATAATTTCTCATAGATTAGTGTTTCATATTCTTGTATTACTTGTAAGTTCATGACCCTCCTTGTATGTTCTTACATCAAGTGTAGTGGTGAACACTTAGAGGTGCCTAAATGGAAGACTTTTCTTTCTACCTCATACATGAATTCTATGAACCTTAAGAGGTACCTAAATGGAGGATTCATCCTCCTACCTCATGCTTGACTATTAGACATACTAATATATAACCTAAATAATACTTATATGTACTATTCAACATTCGAACCTTTGATGATGAACTTGTGTTCATTCGTCAAAGTACTAGACTAATATCATCTAAGACCTAAACCTTGTTATGATTCTAATGGGCGTCCTACTCATGAAAACATTATAACCTTTGAGGTTTCATAGTGTCAAACAAGTGTTATGTGTTAAAGATGGTTACTTTCATATGTTATATTTTTGTGTTTTAAAACTCCGAATCTTCATCCCTCCATATTATTCCCAATACTCATACACTTTGTTTCTTCGTGTAGAAGGACTTGGTGTTCCAACCTTTCACAACAACTCATTCGCAGATTCACAAGTAGAAGACTTGCAAAACCGTGAGTATACTCGTAAACCCCCTTTTTATGTTTACCACTTTTGGGGTGTAGCATGTTAACTTATAAAACCACACTTAAACTTTAATCTTTATACTTGCACGAAAACAATCCTTATACATGAATGCTATGTTGTTATACTTTGATGCTTATACTTGGGTGATTCTTATGTGATACTATAGTCATTAGCTTTGTATGAGCCTCCATTTAACATGTATAGCGCTATAGGAGTAACGCACCACCCGCGAACGAGAGGTCATGTTGAATTATATCATTTTGTGTAAACAGAGGGTTAACTAGAAATATTGCATGCCTTGTATGATGCTCTTGTGTAAACTAGGTTGCCATGTGGATTCGTTTTTGAACTTATTCTTAAACTTGTATTTTAAACATGTTACAGGTTGAGGATTGATGATGCTATGAAACGGATTAACAATGATGCCTAGATACTCACTCAGACGTTTAGGTTAAAGTGTTGTATCAATTTTGTTATGTTTATGTTATGAACGATGTTGTTATTTGAATTTCCTTGTAATGTTTTGACATTTGATTATGAAATGAAATCAGTTGAATTAAATATTGTCACAAATAGTGTTATGAAGTCTCTTACAATCTCGAACTAGTCCCACTCCGATGATTCCGCCATTGGTTGGGGTGTGACAGATTGGTATCAGAGCCATAACTATAGGGAATTAGGTAGAATTGCCATGTTCGACCTAGTCTATAGTAGGAACCATATTTTTTACCATTCTTGATTCTTGCTTAAAATGTTATTCTTCCTACCTTGCTTCTTTCTCTTCTTTTGGTCTTAATATTTACATAATGTCTTTCCTAAGACATTTTAAACAATACACTTGAAGACTTGAAGACAATATTTATACAAAAGAGACGAGTTTACCAAAATAGGCATGAAACCCACAATTTGGTAAACGACTCTCATTCCGCTTATTCTTATTTTGCACGAAATTTCGCCATTAAGCTAGGAGTGAAATCCACATCTTAATGGTAAATTTCCAATTCAAACTCTGGTGGACCCTCGTCAAAGTGTCGAAATTATATTTTGACTCGACGAGTACCAACCACATTAGGGTACGAAATCGTCAAGTTAGGGGTGAAACCCGCACCTTGTCGATTAAGTCCCACTCCTCGATTTTCAATCTCGCCAAAGTTTCGATTGTTTCAATCGATTAGAGACGTGTAGTAACTGGAAGGGTAAGATACCGTTAATCGCTTCTCGACGAGAGTATCTTACCTATAGGCCAAAGCACGTTTCTCTAATTTGAAAGGACTTTCGATTCACTTTGGAATAGTCGACATTTCTCTACCCGAAACAATCCTATGTTTTATGAGGCTCTCTTTTATGTGATTCAATTTATATGTGATTTTATACTTGTTACCTCGTTCATTTCAAAACCGTTACACAATTCGCACGTCTCGCGCAATAAAAAACAATAATAATTCTCGTGAACAAACTAAATTTATACTCTTTTTACGCATTCGTGCGTGTTATACTTGTTGAATACTTGTTAAATTCATGCTAAATACGTGAACCATACGTGATACATGATGCATACATGCTTATACATGCAAGACTTATTTTGAATTTATGATCAAGTCTCATCCTTTCCTTCTCTTTCGATCCTTTAGATGTCGTCCAGCGCGTCCAAGAAGCTCCAATCAAAGAAGGGTCTAGCTCCAAAACAATGTCGAAAAAGGATTGTATAAAGTTTATGGTTACGCAAATGGCTAAGGTCATCCCTGATATCGTTAGCAAAATCAATCCCGACTCTCCTCATGGCTCTGTGGACTCGAAGGTGGAAGCACCTCGATCTTCATTCCAATTCAAACAATTTATGGCATGTAAACCCCTGGAGTTTACTGGGAAAGATGGCGCCACCGCCATGATGAATTGGTTCGACGCAATCGAGCTCACCTTCCTGCAAAGTGGATGCCCCAATAACCTGCGAACCTTAAACGCAACTGGGGTTTTTCGTTCGAGGGCACTCGAATGGTTGACTACCGAACGCAATAAGAGGGGAAACGATGCTGCACATGCCTTACCTTGGGATGAGCTTAAGCAGCTTATGAAAGACCACTTCTGTCCTCCTCACGAACTCCAAAAGTTGGAGAATGAATTTTGGAACTTAACGCAGAAGGGGAGCGACATGGATGGTCTGATTACGTGCTTCAAACAGCTTAGTGTCCTTTGCCCTGGACAAGTCGACTCCATCCCCAAAACCATAGCCAAGTTTATTTGTTGTGTTGCACCTTCCTTGGTTAACCATGTTGCCTCTGCTTGCCCTAAAACCATAGAGGATGCCTTTCGTATAGCCACTAAACTCAACAACAACTGCGTTCTTCATGGAACCTACTATAAGGTTTCATCGAAGAGTGCTCACCAAGCCACAACCGATATCGCCGCTATAGAACCCTCACCTTCATCCTCCCAATCCAAGAAAAACCGAGGCAAGAAACGGAAGGCTTCAAGCCAAAATTGTGCGGTCGTCACTCCGCCAAACCCTCAACCTTTACAAGCGGTAGCCGTCGTTACCCCCGCAAACACCGAACTACCAAAACGAGTCTACACTGGATCTCATCCCCAGTGCACTACCTGTTTGTACCATCATCCTACCAACACACCGTGCCGCAAATGCGACCGTTGTCATAGGTTTGGGCATTTTGCCGACCGATGCCGCAACATCCCTCAACCCCAAAACAACCATAATCAAGCCATTGTTGCCAACCCTACTCCTAATCAGGTTCAACCTCAAGCTGCTCCTATGCGAGCATACTTCAAGTGTTGTGATCTCAGTCATTTAGCCAACGTGTGTCCTCAGCGTAATCAACCTCAACAGCAGCAGCAGCAACAGGCTCAGCAACCGGCTAGGGGTCGAGCTTTTCTCCTCATTACTGCGTGTCACACCCCGATTTCCACGTGTCACCGGTGGGCCCGGTGGGGGATTATCGTGACATGGTTGGCAACATAATCGTCAAACAACACAATATTAATATGCACAGCGGAAGCAATTTAAAAGATATAACACAACCGAATTTAATATTGTAATATCAAATGTCACAATATTCGGAAGTTTATCCACAGTAGGATCGATAATAAAATGGAAACAATTAGTTCAACAGACTTCAGGCATCTTAAGCTTGCGAGACTCTTTATTGATGCTAAGGAGACAATCCAGCCAATTACGTTTAGTACCTGCATTTAGTCTTTTTGGGAAAATACGTCAGTTTACACTGGTAAATACAATCAACTGACTCATTTTGGAAAATGATTGAAAATTGGTTTGGATGCACGTGGCATAAACGTTTTATAATTTGATTAAAATGCACAGAGGCAAGATTAATTTTTTTTTTATTAACTTGGGAGAATTATTTAATATTATAATCTTGTGAACGAATTACATGTTACTTGTGCGTTCAGTAGCCCGGATCTTGTCCGGGTTAAAGATCAACAGACACACCACAATATAGAGTTATACACTGACAGGTGTACGCCTACACCCCGTGCTCAGGTCGTGGCCATCTTGTAAGATGATGCCAAGGATATCCGGGACATGGTCATTAACCCCCCAAAGGCTTTAAGTAATCAAGACTGTTTAAACGAGCCGATCAAATTATTCAACTACCCACTCAACTGTGGAGATTTGATGCTCGATCAAGCGGTATGCTATATACCGTAACCCAAGCCCGTATAGGGAAAATAAGTTAAAAGTATTTACCTGAGCAAGTATTAATCACAATAAGCAAAATGCACGTAGCTTTTACTGGTCCTCCTAATCTGGAACGAAGGTTTTATAATAACCTATTAGAATCCTAACGGGTCTTTAATTAAGCTTAAGCTTAGACCAGCTAGTTTCAAGATACGGTACGTACGCACGATTAAGCGAAGACCGGATAGAATGTGATCTACACCCGACAAGTTTGAAGGCTTGTTTAATATGGGTTTATTATTCACATTCTGGATTTTGAGATAAAACCGTTAAGGTTTGACCCGTTTCGGCTAATTTATGTAAACTTGTTACATAAACCGCACCGTATGCGTAATAAGCGTGACGGGTATTCATGAGAGCTATATACAGGTTTCCTAAGTTAATTATGCCTCAAATATGTTGCGACATCAGTAAGATGTCTTTCATTATGCCCGAAACGTGTTTAAACACAAACTAGGCCCCGTAGGGTAGTTTGGTCATTTAAAAGTTTATAAAAGAGTTTAAGTAACAACCTGAGTTACAGGTCTGATGTAATCAGAAAATATACTCAATTTGCTAAGTTATATCAGTAGGTTAAAGCATGTATGTGAAATTTATCATTTTTAACCAACTATGCCCCGTAGGGGTATTTTGGTAATTTCACATAAGCCGAAAAGCTCAAAACTGAAGTCTGAGTTTATCAACCTTTGCTTACTATTAAAATATTATAATTTTCCTCTTATATCAGTAGGTATCAACCTGGGTATGTCCAATATAATTTTAATACATACTTTGCGCTAAAAACGCTTAATAAGGCGATTAAAGGTCATTTCCGGGTTCGATACTTAAATCTGATATTTTTATATTTCCAGAAGGCTAAAAATAATTTATTTATCATATGTGATCAGTAGCAAAAGGTTTGGAGTCGTTTTGATATGTAAAACTCATTTTATGGCCCGTAAGGGCAAAACCGACAATTACCGGATTAAGCCTATGACTACTAGTTATGCTCAGCCTAAAATTAATTAAAAATATTTAAAAATCCCAAGATAATATATTACATCAGTGGGTATTAAGTTTGATACCAAAAAGTAGGCTTAACTAGGCTATACGCTAATTACGCCATTTTATTAACATAAAGCTTTAAATTTGCGATAATGAGCATAACTCTTAATCTACAAGTCAAACTGATGTCAAACTTTGCATACAAGTTTATATATCAGTAATTAAAGTTTCTGCTCTTTTACATTTCCAAAAATCACGTTTTAAGGTAATAAGGGCATAATGGTTAACATATGAGCAATTAACGGAAACGTGCATATTAATTGGATAACTAATGAACCAAGGTGTATAATCACAGAGGGTTGTTCTAACATGTAACCTAGTCCAATTAAAGCTCTGAGGCATTTCTAAAACATGCCCAAACGGGTCAGAACTGAAAGTGAAAGTGAAAGTCAAACTATGTGACTTTCGGTTCCGAACCGGGTCTAAACAGGAAATTGTCGGGTTGAACATGTTTAGACATGTTCTTACACTTATTACCAAGTTGTAACAATGATCCAACAGGTTGTATATGATCTACAATGTTAATTATGCATAAATGGTATTTTAGACTTCCTGTTGACTTTTTAAATATAAGTTTGACCCGACTTTTGACCTGGTTAGAGTGGTGATCAGGGGAAACCCTTTTGAGGTTTTATTACCCACATAAATACCAACTTATAACCACTTTCAATTCGAGATATGACTGAGCCATTGTTGACTAATCTCGAAGTCAAACTGTAATTACGACGGTTTGACTTTTAGCTAAAATACTAAGCTAAACTCAATTAAAGAAGGACTAGCAGACTTACAAGAGTCCTATGCACGAGATATGATCAGTTGGACCTGCTTGAGAGCTCCAGAATTGATCAGATAGGCAATTGAAGGTGTGAGGAATGTTGTGAGCTTGAAGGCCTTTTATAGTGAATTCAATCACCACAATTGGTTGACAACAAAGTCTAGCACATACCACAACTGCCATACACATGTCCCTAGTGCTCTAGAACAGTTTAGGGGTTGCCCACCATGTTAAAAATTCGGTTAAAGATCGATTCTGCGCGTTTCCAGGGCCTGTCCCCGTTTTCTGCATCTGGCGGCCTGACGCGGCCCGCCTCCCATTTAACATTTCTCAACGCGGGCCGCCTGGGACTTAAAATCAGATTTTTATTTTTCTTTTGTTTTGCAACTTGACCTTTGGCTTCACGAAGGGGCAACTAAGGTTATTTCTTGCATTTTGACCCCCTTATATTTACCAACAAGGGCTTTAGGAGTTATACCCACTTTGCCAAGTCCCTGGACACTTCCGGTTAACCCGAAAAGTCTTTACTTTCAATGTTAACGCTTTGACCCCTCGCACACGAATTTGATCATAACTTTCTCATACGATAATGAAACTTTATGAAATTTATATCGCACATTCTAGTGAGCATAATTAACATTTACAAAGCTTCGGGTTTGTCAAAAGGTCACTCAGAGGTATATCTTTAAACATGTTGACACATTTAACCCCTGTAGTTTGTAATCTCTCACTTTTAGCTTCGTATGATCCATGATCTATTCGTTTGATGTTATAAACATCATGTAGGGTTATTATGAAGTATGTTTATTCACTGTTGACATTTAGAACCCGTATAATCACATACTTTCCATGTTTGTCAACTTTAGTCCTTCTATAACATTCTTTCACACGTTCAAACTTTATGACACGTGTCAACACATTATAGGATGTGAATTTTCGAGTTGTTACATCCTCAACCCCTTAAAATAAATCTTGACCCGAGATTTACTGAAATAAGTAAGGGTACTTTTCTTTCATCGTGGATTCAACCTCCCACGTGAATTCGGGACCTCTACGGGCATCCCATTTGACCTTTAGAATAGGTACATGCTTCCTCCGAAGCTTCTTTACCTGTCGATCTTCAATCGACAAAGGTTTTCCACAAATTTCAAGCTCTCGTCTATATGCACATCTGTATGCGGTATAACCAGTGATTCATCAGCGAAGCACTTCTTCAGATTGCAGATGTGGAACACATTGTGAATTCCACTGAGCTCATCCGGTAAGTTTAACTTATAAGCAACTGACCCGACACGTTCGATAACCTCGAAAGATCCTATGTATCTCGGGCTTAGCTTGCCTTTCTTACCAAACCGCATCACTCCCTTCCAGGGTGACACTTTAAGTAGGACTTTGTCACATACTTCGAAGTGAAAATCCTTACGCTTAGGATTGGCGTAACTTTTCTGCCTATCCCGGGCAGCTTTGAGACGGTCACGAATCTGGACAATCTTGTCCGTAGTTTCGAACACGATCTCTGGTCCTGGTAACTGGACATCTCCAACTTCCGTCCCACAAACGGGCGATCTACACTTTCTTCCGTATAATGCCTCGAAAGGCGCAGCCTTAATGCTGGTATGGTAGCTATTGTTGTAGGAGAATTTGATTAATGGTAGGTTCTTATCCCAACTACCTCCCAAATCGATCGCACATGCACGTAGCATGTCTTCCAACGTTTGAGTAGTACGCTCACTCTGACCGTTAGTCTGAGGATGGTAAGCCGTACTAAAATTCAAACGTGCGCCCAAAGATTGTTGGAAACTCTTCCAAAAATGTGACGTGTATCTAGTATCTCTATCAGAGATAATAGCCACAGGTATGCCATGTTAGGCTACAATCTTATCAACGTATAACTGGGCTAACATGTCGGAGCTATAAGTCTCCTTGATGGGTAAGAAATGTGCTGACTTAGTCAGTCTATCACTATAACCCATATTGTATCATTGCCTTTCCTTGTCTTGGGTAACTTGGTAATAAAATCCATAGTTACCATTTCCCACTCCCACGTAGGAAGTTCAAGCTGTTGTAGCCAACCTGACGGTTTCTGATGCTCAGCTTTGACTTGTGCATACGTCAAGCATTTAGCTACATAGGTGGCTACAGACTTCTTCAAGCCTATCCACCAATAATTTTCCCTTAGATCCTGGTAATTGAACTTACCAATCTATTGCCCTTACAATAGATGTTTATCATTCTATCTTTACAGGGTTTCCAAGGGAGCAGCCTTGATGCTTACATTCCAACTATCATAGACAAGTTTATCTTAAGGTGAGGTAGTTATTCCAACCACTACTTAGCAAATTTTAAGGATTAGTTGATCCTTGAAGTTAGTTGAACAAATCGACGATTTAGAACAGCTGATGGCGATTTCTTAATTGTTGCCTAATTAGGGTTGCGGTAACTAATGCATAAGCAAAATGAACCGTCTTTCTTATTTAATAATATAAAACCCTCAGAAGATTGAGTCAGGCTATATGAGCCTATGTCTTAAAACCTACTTAATCAAGGTTTCGATTTTTCCATAATCAATATGGAGTTTTCACAATACTCCAGCCCATAGCGGGAGGTCAATCTTAGTTCTACCTGCCTTCCAGGAGGTAAGCAGGGAAAACTTATGAGAAGATAGTCAAGGTACAAGGGGGTTACAGAGATTTCCATATCTCAGGCTCCAGTTCACTCATCAACGCTTGTGTCTAATAAGTGACACATTCATGTTATGAGTCCTCATATTCCGTTACCAGGGAATATTTATTTGGATAACTCTATTATGGATATCTTCTTTGAATACTACTAGTCGACTTTAGTACAATATGATCATTGAGATATCTTAGGGGTTCCATGTATTAAACCTCCATACTGATCAGGCATGGAAGTAATCTATGGGACACACTAGAATACGCCAATCCTCATATGGCACTTTTATCAAACATAGTTTGGCATTCGCAGGGGATATAAAAACAATGAGAAAAATAATTAAAATAACATATGTTGTCGTACTCTATGCGAAGAAAGAGTACTCTTAGATTTTTCGGAAGGATTCCTTGCCGATACGAGAAGAATCGGTTTCTATGGTTTCCTTGGTAATTTATACCTTGTGGATAATATAAAAGTTTACTAAGCTTATGGTTTATGAAGATTTATTATTGCCTGTATTTAGTCAGGACGCTTAGCAGAAATTATAATTGGTAAATGATAAGGGATGTACTTGATGACATCGTGAACTGCCTCTTGGCGTTCATTAGGTGAGTTCAGTCATTTCTTCCTTTAGCCTTTCCAGTGTTTAGTCAACATAAGCAAGCCAAGAGTAACTAAAACATAGAGGTAAAATCTTGGATTCTAATACTTAGTCACCATAATGAGGGTAAGTAGGTGACTTATAGAAGAAATAAGAAAGTTATTGTACATGTGCTTATATTTAACCAAACATGGAAATTTCACAAACTAGGCACCTAGCTCGGTTGGCTAGGCGCGCGAAAGGGTGCGGCCTAGACCCAGGTTCGATTCCGGGGACGGCCAATTCCACCATTTTTTTATGTTTAATATTAATTAATCATACGGATACATGTAATTATAAGGGTTGTCTCATAAGGAGTCTTGATAATTAATTGCTTATTATCACCCACAATATGGGCTTGATTTTTAAGGCAACCAATCGATTTTTATCACTATATTGAGTCCTTATATTTAACGGAACTAGGACATCGGAAAAATGATTCCTAATGGATATAAAACATCCATCTAATAATGCTGAAGCAGTCTCTGAGGTATACAGGCTTCTTACTGAACTTTCGTTGCTTTTTATTAAGCCTGTACTTGCTCTCTTTCTCAGATTTCTAGGAGTTATATTCCTCCTTTGGTTCATCCTTCATATACGAAGTGTGAACAAAACTCTTCTCATGAGCAATTGAACATGGTTTTGAATGAAATTCAGAGCGAGGAGCATTCGGCTCTTTGGATTGTTTCATGATCTTTCTATGGTCCTTCCAACTGCTGCGTCAACCACAGCATGGAGATTAACTCCATTAATATTGAGGTTTACGTTTGTAGTTTTATTAACTTTCGTCGCATTAATAGTATTGCGACTGTCGTCTACCTCCTCCAAGTTTTCCATACTCGAAACTTGGTACTAATCACCAAGATTTAACAATTTTTAGTCATCATCCTGATGACCTGACTTAATTTAACCACGGCATTCATAAACCGTATGGGCTATTCCGTTCTGAACATTCTTAATGAATGCTTTTTGAATGTATATCTATTACATTTAGCTTAGGTCACAAAAGGACTATCAATGGCATTTAAGGTTTGGAGCGAGTCCAATACCTGCTTGACAGGGGACCATAATGTCACAATTGTCTTTGTCACAAGGACGATTATAAATAGCTCAAAGGCTAGTCTTACAAGACTTTTATTATATATATATATACATATATGGCATAGAAGCCTGTCTCGATGGACGTAGAAAGATATAGCATAAAGCCCAGTCATGAAGGACATAAATGGTTATACGGAACGAAGGCCTCTTCGCAAAGGTCATTTAGATATGGCACAAACGGCCTTGTCATAAGGACATTTATCAAATCTGGCACAAAGGCATGTCACCAGGAATGTTAACATTTAATATGTTAGCGTGTCACGAATGACAAATTATAGCACATAGGCTTGTCATGAATGACTTTAAAACATAACTCGATGGTCTTTCATCAAGGACCTTAATTTATTAGCTGCAATCTTATTAGATTAGGGCTTCAAGGTTTGAACGTGGTTCTTCACCTTTGGACAGGGAGTCATAGACTACAACTGTCATCGTCTTGAAAGATGATTCATTTGGCAGAAAAGTAAGCCAATCAACATCACTAATGGATATTTATATATAACCATCGTATCTAATGATATTAGTCATGATCACATCGATCATATTGACTATTAGGTTTGGGTATAATCACACCATTTTGAACAGGGGATCATAAAGATCACTACTATCTTTGTCTTACCGACACTAGAATAAGGTATAGCCCGTAGGCATTTCATCACGAGGGATGTTAATATTATGATCATCATACTGATGATACTAGTCAGGATCGCAATGATAGTATAGACTATGGGATTTGAGTATAGCTCACCCCCTTGGGCAAAGAATCACAAAAGATTTCAATTGCCTTGTCTCAATTGGACAATATAATATAGCCCTTAGGCAAAACATCATTAAGGATGTTAAAATCTTTAATCATCATATTGACGATCTTTGTCATGATTGCATTGATCATATAGACTATTAGGCATGAGCATAGCTCACTACCTGGGATAGGGAATCGTAAAGATCATAATGTCTTTGTCACACATGGACAATATAATATGGCCCATAGACGAAACATCACTAATGGATGTTTATAATAGGTTCATCCTATTAGAAGATAGAAGTCATGATTGCATTAATCATATTGACTATTTTGGCTTGAGCATAGCTCACCACCTCAGACAAGGAATCATAAAGATAACAATGTCAATGTCTCAAATGGACAATATATTATAGCCCGTAGGCAAAACATCACTAAAGGATGTTAAATAATATTATCATCGTATTAAATGATATTAGTCATGATCGCATTGATCATATAGACTATTATGTTTGGACATAGTCCAATATTTTAGACAGGAGGTCAAAGACCATCACTTGTCGTTGTCTTATCGAACAACAAGTTTAGCCCGTAGGCACTTCATCGCTAACGGATGTTCATAATATGATCATCTTATAGGATGATGTAAGCCATGATTCCTAAATCACTAGGTTAGATAAGGGAATTAGAAGAATCCAATATAAGGATGACTGTTGTGATTTTCTCGAATCACATTTGTCAAGAGTGCTAACACGTTCTTAGGTGTTAACAAGGATCTGAATCCCTTGAGTAGGTTTCACCATCTTGGCCGCGTAGGCTAGGTTTCACCTTTAAGATTCCCTTTTAAAATGCATACTGACAGGGAAGGAAGGATATTTATTTTATTCAGGATTTTTATCATAAATCCTAATTCATAAGTTAATAATAGCACAAATGGCCTAGTCGCGTAGACAAGTTAAATTTATAAGCCATGATTTCAGAGAATCGTGGTATTAAGGTTTGAATCAAAGTTCATTACCTTTTCCTGACAGGGAGCTGTAGGCTACCACTGTCTTTAGTCTCAGAGGACATTAACTATAGCCCGTAGGTACTTCCCTTCTAAGGGATGTTTATTACAGAATTGCCCCTTAGGGAAATTCATTAACCATGGTAACCAGAGAGCATATTTGGTTAATTTATTAATCATATAGGTTTAGGATTTCTATTATAATTTATCCTAATTATAAAACATTAACAGTTTTATTAGTGGCACCCAATGGCCTGGTCACATGGACAATTATAAATTATAAGCTTATGATTTTAGAGAATCAAAGCATGAAAGTATATTGGCACAATAGGCCTAGTCGCAAGGACAATTATAAATTTTAAGCTATGATTTCAGAGAATCAAAGCATGAAGGTATACTGGCACAAATGGCCTGGTCACAAAGGACATTTATAAATTTTAAGCTATGATTTCAGAGAATCAAAGCATTTGAGGTTTGAACCTAGTTCATTACCTTTATCTGACAGGGAGTCATCGCTACCACTGTCTTTTGGCTCATATGGAAATGAGCAAGGCCCGTAGGCGCTATATTACCACGTATGGTCAATATATGATCATCTTAATTGATGACCTTAACCCAGGATTCAGAGATCATTAAACTGGGTTAGGAATCTTCTAAAGAATCCCTTAAATAACATGTGTGATTTCCAATGAATCACCTCTGCCAGGAGTGTTAACATGTTTTCAGATGTTAACTGGGATTTGAATCTTTTAAACAGGTCTTACCATCTTGGCCAGGTCTTTATAATGACACTCAGGCTAGGTTTCACTCTTAAGATTCTTTATAATAATTAACGCAGAACAATTTCTAAATTGAAATGTTAATAAGGATCTGAATCTAAATTGAGGAACTGCTATCTTGGCCGGTCTTAATATGACCCGAAGCTAGGTCTTTTCCTTTTAGATTTTGCCATTTTATTATAATGGTAGATCTTGCAAAAGGAATGTTAATAAGGACCTGAATCTAAATTGAGGAACTGCCATCTTGGCCGGTCTTAATATGACCCGAGGCTAGGTCTTGTCCTTTTTAGATTTTGCCATTTTATTATAATGGTAGATCTTGCAAAAGGAAATGTTAATTTCCATTTATTTAATATTTCTTGTTTAGAATGAAAGTTTAAACTTAATCATTCCACTATATAAAAGTAAAAGTATAAAGTTGCCCTAAGTGGGACTTGAAAGGAATAATGTTGTCCTCGTAGAGACTGAAAGATAATTATGTCCTCATAAGGACTTATTAAGGAAACGATCTTCGGCAAGAGGAGTTTCTTCTTCGTTCATTTTCTGAATGCTTTCTCCTTGGTTGCACGTTTCATCCTGGTCGTGGTACGAAGCTCAGCATTTCAAGGCTCCAGATGTGGAGAATTCTTATTACAGCTTCTTCGCTTGGCGACGTATCCAATATATAAAAATTTGGAAGCAAAAATTTCCAGATTAGGATTGAGAATGATCCTATGTTAAGTCTAGACTCAGAAGGTCAAAGAATGTGCTACTGTGTCTTTGAGATTAAACACAAAAGGCTAGTGTTGAATTCACTCAATGTTGGCTCTGATACCAACCTGTCACACCCCGATTTCCACGTGTCACCGGTGGGCCCGGTGGGGGATTATCGTGACGTGGTTGGCAACATAATCGTCAAACAACACAATATTAATATGCACAGCGGAAGCAATTTAAAAGATATAACACAATCGAATTTAATATTGTAATATCAAATGTCACAATATTCGGAAGTTTATCCACAGTAGGATCGATAATAAAATGGAAACAATTAGTTCAACAGACTTCAGGCATCTTAAGCTTGCGAGACTCTTTATTGATGCTAAGGAGACAATCCAGCCAATTACGTTTAGTACCTGCATTTAGTCTTTTTGGGAAAATACGTCAGTTTACACTGGTAAATACAATCAACTGACTCATTTTGGAAAATGATTGAAAATTGGTTTGGATGCACGTGGCATAAACGTTTTATAATTTGATTAAAATGCACAGAGGCAAGATTAATCTTTTTTTTATTAACTTGGGAGAATTATTTAATATTATAATCTTGTGAACGAATTACATGTTACTTGTGCGTTCAGTAGCCCGGATCTTGTCCGGGTTAAAGATCAATAGACACACCACAATATAGAGTTATACACTGACAGGTGTACGCCTACACCCCGTGCTCAGGTCGTGGCCATCTTGTAAGATGATGCCAAGGATATCCGGGACATGGTCATTAACCCCCCAAAGGCTTTAAGTAATCAAGACTGTTTAAACGAGCCGATCAAATTATTCAACTACCCACTCAACTATGGAGATTTGATGCTCGATCAAGCGGTATGCTATATACCTTAACCCAAGCCCGTATAGGGAAAATAAGTTAAAAGTATTTACCTGAGCAAGTATTAATCACAATAAGCAAAATGAACGTAGCTTTTACTGGTCCTCCTAATCTGGAACGAAGGTTTTATAATAACCTATTAGAATCCTAACGGGTCTTTAATTAAGCTTAAGCTTAGACCAGCTAGTTTCAAGATACGGTACGTACGCACGATTAAGCGAAGACCGGATAGAATGTGATCTAGACCCGACAAGTTTGAAGGCTTGTTTAATATGGGTTTATTATTCACATTCTGGATTTTGAGATAAAACCGTTAAGGTTTGACCCGTTTCGGCTAATTTATGTAAACTTGTTACATAAACCGCACCGTATGCGTAATAAGCGTGACGGGTATTCATGAGAGCTATATACAGGTTTCCTAAGTTAATTATGCCTCAAATATGTTGCGACATCAGTAAGATGTCTTTCATTATGCCCGAAACGTGTTTAAACACAAACTAGGCCCCGTAGGGTAGTTTGGTCATTTAAAAGTTTATAAAAGAGTTTGAGTAACAACCTGAGTTACAGGTCTGACGTAATCAGCAAATATACTCAATTTTCTAAGTTATATCAGTAGGTTAAAGCATGTATGTGAAATTTATCATTTTTAACCAACTATGCCCCGTAGGGGTATTTTGGTAATTTCACATAAGCCGAAAAGCTCAAAACTGAAGTCTGAGTTTATCAACCTTTGCTTACTGTTAAAATATTATAATTTGCCTCTTATATCAGTAGGTATCAACCCGGGTATGTCTAATATAATTTTAATACATACTTTGCGCTAAAAACGCTTAATAAGGCGATTAAAGGCCATTTCCGGGTTCGATACTTAAATCTGATATTTTTATATTTCCAGAAGGATAAAAATAATTTATTTATCATATGTGATCAGTAGCAAAAGGTTTGGAGTCGTTTTGATATGTAAAACTCATTTTATGGCCCGTAAGGGCAAAACCGACAATTACCGGATTAAGCCTACGACTACTAGTTATGCTCAGCCTAAAATTAATTAAAAATATTTAAAAATCCCAAGATAATATATTACATCAGTGGGTATTAAGTTTGATACCAAAAAGTAGGCTTAACTAGGCTATACGCTAATTACGCCATTTTATTAACATAAAGCTTTAAATTTGCGATAATGAGCATAACTCTTAATCTACAAGTCAAACTGATGTCAAACTTTGCATACAAGTTTATATATCAGCAATTAAAGTTTCTACTCTTTTACATTTCCAAAAATCACGTTTTAAGGTAATAAGGGCATAATGGTCAACATATGAGCAATTAACGGAAACGTGCATATTAATTGGATAACTAATGAACCAAGGTGTATAATCACAGAGGGTTGTTCTAACATGTAACCTAGTCCAATTAAAGCTCTGAGGCATTTCTAAAACATGCCCAAACGGGTCAGAACTGAAAGTCAAAGTGAAAGTCAAACTATGTGACTTTCGGTTCCGAACCGGGTCTAAACAGGAAATTGTCGGGTTGAACATGTTTAGACATGTTCTTACACTTATTACCAAGTTGTAACAATGATCCAACAGGTTGTATATGATCTACAATGTTAATTGTGCATAAATGGTATTTTAGACTTCCTTTTGACTTGTTAAATATAAGTTTGACCCGACTTTTGACCTGGTTAGAGTGGTGATCAGGGGAAACCCTTTTGAGGTTTTATTACCCACATAAATACCAACTTATAACCACTTTCAATTCGTGATATGACTGAGCCATTGTTGACTAATCTCGAAGTCAAACTGTAATTACGACGGTTTGACTTTTAGCTAAAATACTAAGCTAAACTCAATTAAAGAAGGACTAGCAGACTTACAAGAGTCCTATGCACGAGATATGATCAGTTGGACCTGCTTGAGAGCTCCAGAATTGATCAGATAGGCAATTGAAGGTGTGAGGAATGTTGTGAGCTTGAAGCCCTTTTATAGTGAATTCAATCACCACAATTGGTTGACAACAAAGTCTAGCACATACCACAACTGTCATACATATGTCCCTAGTGCTCTAGAACAGTTTAGGGGTCGCCCACCATGTTAAAAATTCGGTTAAAGATCGATTCTGTGCGTTTCCAGGGCCTGTCCCCGTTTTCTGCATCTGGCGGCCTGACGCGGCCCGCCTCCCATTTAACATTTCTCAACGCGGGCCGCCTGGGACTTAAAATCATATTTTTTTTTTTCTTTTGTTTTCCAACTTGACCTTTGGCTTCACGAAGGGGCAACTAAGGTTATTTCTTGCATTTTGACCCCCTTATATTTACCAACAAGGGCTTTAGGACTTATACCCACTTTGCCAAGTCCCTGGACACTTCCGGTTAACCCGAAAAGTCTTTACTTTCAATGTTAACGCTTTGACCCCTCGCACACGAATTTGATCATAACTTTCTCATACGATAACGAAACTTTATGAAATTTATATCGCGCATTCTAGTGAGCATAATTAACATTTACAAAGCTTCGGGTTTGTCAAAAGGTCACTCAGAGGTATATCTTTAAACATGTTGACACATTTAACCCCTGTAGTTTGTAATCTCTCACTTTTAGCTTCGTATGATCCATGATCTATTCGTTTGATGTTATAAACATCATGTAGGGTTATTATGAAGTATGTTTATTCACTGTTGACATTTAGAACCCGTATAATCACATACTTTCCATGTTTGTCAACTTTAGTCCTTCTATAACATTCTTTCACACGTTCAAACTTTATGACACGTGTCAACACATTATAGGACGTGAATTTTTGAGGTGTTACACTGCGCAAGCTCAAAACGCGAACGAGGTCATTACTGGTACGTTTCTTGTGAACCATGTTTATGATTCTTGTCTATTTGATACTGGTGCGGATAAAAGTTTTGTGTCGTTAGAATTCGAACCTTTGCTTATGTGTAAACGCTGTAAGTTGCCAAGATCTTTCGTTGTCGAAGTCGTTAATGGTAAATGCGTCGCTGTCGATTCCGTTCTTTCCAATTGTTCCTTGATTCTTAATGATCATACATTCTCAATCAATCTTATACCTATGCAAATGGGTAGCTTTGACATCATAGTAGGCATGGACTGGCTTAGGCGAGTTCGTGCTGAAGTCGATTGTTCTGAAAAGTTCATCTGCCTTCCTCTTCCAAACAGTGATTCTCTACACGTGTATGGCGAGAAACCTTCTCAAGGTCTCAAGCTTATGTCGTGTATCCAAAGCAAACAAATGCTTACGCAAGGGTACCTTCGCCTTTCTCGCCCATATTGTGGAAAAGAAGGACAAAGGCCCAAGCATAAGCGACATTCCCGTTGTACGTGATTTTCCCGATGTGTTTCCCAACGATCTTCCTGGTTCGCCTCCTGCTCGTTCTGTTGACTTTCGCATCGATTTGGTGCCTGGCGCTACGCCCGTCGCTAAGTCTCCCTACCGTTTAGCACCCTCTAAGATGCAAGAGCTCTCGAGTCAACTTCAAGAGCTTCTGGATAAAGGCTTTATACGCCCTAGTACTTCTCCTTGGGGCGCTCCCGTTTTGTTCGTAAAAAAGAAAGATGGGTCATTCCGTATGTGTATTGACTATCGTGAGCTCAACAAACTCACTGTCAAGAACCGATACCCTCTTCCTCGCATCGATGACCTCTTCGATCAATTGCAAGGCGCGACCTGCTTTTCCAAGATCGATCTTCGTTCTGGGTAATATCAACTTCGAGTCCTCGAAGAAGATGTACCTAAAACCGCCTTTCGTACGCGTTATGGTCATTATGAGTTCGTGGTCATGCCCTTTGGGTTGACCAACGCACCTGCTGTTTTCATGGATTTGATGAACCGCGTGTGCAAAGCATACTTGGACCGTTTCGTGATCGTCTTCATCGACGATATTCTTATCTATTCCAAGACACAAGAAGAGCATGAGTGTAAGACCCTTAGTCCATTTATATGGTTTACTTACAAACATCGACTATATCTATGTATTATTGATTAAAATTACAGCGGAAAGTCTGAGTTTGTTAAAACATTTTAACATCTTGTATGAATTTTCGCCGTTTCAAACGTGACGATGAAACTTTTACCGGAAGCTTTAATCTTTATGTGTTCGGTTCCTCATCGAGCTTGATCGTCCTCCGGTAATTCAAATGGTACCTACATTTCATATAAACATGAAATGAGTTAGTCATGATACTTTTATAATGTGTTTTTCAAGTTCTTAAGACTCAAAAGAACACACAGCAACAAAACGCAGACGTCTAACCCGTCACGTGCCGCGACGAGATGAGGATCAGGCTGTAGCGTGACGCGACACCCGTCGCAGGCCGCGACCACAATTCCCCCACCCTGTCACGCGACGTGAGGGTGTGTTTTTGACAGAATGTCTGCAGCCAAGTGCTGCATATCCTCAGTCAAACCAAAGTTTACGAAAACGGACATAACTCATGCGTTATTGATCCGATTTAGGTCACGTTTCTTCCTACGTGATCGTAAATTAATCCTCCATCGTATGGAGTTAAAGTCCGTTATCCGGATTAACAAAATTTGAAACTTTTAAGCCCTCGGCTTAATATATAATTATTAAGTTTTTGACCCGCTCATGTATTTATCAAACAAACATATTTGTTTGATCCTAAATTCTCATGAACATTATAATTTCGATATTGACTATCATATTAGGTCCAAATCCCGGGTTTATACACATGCTTAACCCCGTTTTTACTTAAATGCTTATTTTGACCCGTTAAGGGTATTTAAGCATTTTTCCGCATAATTCATGCTTGTTTACTTATAGCTTCTTATTCCTACATTATTTATCAATCGTTCTTCCACCACAACTATATTTGTGGTGGATTTAATGTGGAGATCTATATATTCCGAGTTTTATCCCTCAAATTATCATTTTACGGCAAAGACTCATATAGAGTCATTTGACCAAAAATTCTACATATTTCGGTTTTTATACTTATCCGAAGTATTAGTTTGATCATAAAAATCATTTCCAAACAACCTTTAAGGGTCGTTCGCTCGATTTAGCTTATAAGGGCATTTTGGTCACTTTTACCCCTTCTTTTACGACGAAGGACTTTTAAAGCCATATTTGACCAAAATCCCACTTTTAAAACTATGATCTTGTTTGAATAATCATTATGCTTTCAAACACAATGACTGTAATTTAAATCATTCGATTTACCTATTAAGGTAACCAAATGTCTAATTTTTAACTTGTCTAGCTCTCATAGAACCTCAAGTTCTAAATCATGAGTTAACTTATTATACATACCTGGCTCGGATCACTATATTGACCCGTTTCGATATCTTGCCTTAATAGCCGCTAAATAATAGCAATGTAAATATCCAATCGATATTTATTCCTATAATGATACAACTCGACAAACCATTAGTCGATATTGTCAAAGGGTGATATTTTCACCTTTTGACCTATTTGGTCTAAATGACCGTTTATCTTTACGAGATGGATTTATTATCATCTCGTCTACATGACTCGCTACGGTTTACACCGTACGATCATTTTACTTATAACCTATTTATTGATTATTTTGACCCCTTTATGTCTTACGCCATAAAGTGTCTTTCAAAACTGACGGTTATCGTCAACGAGTGACCGAATTACCGTTTTACCCTTATTATTTGTATTTATTTACCTTATTAGGTAATCATTTAAAACTCGCTATCTATTAGTCATTTCATGACTAAATAATCGTATTAGCTCTTTTTAACCATTAAACATGGTTTATCATTATTGTCTTTTGTTCCGAACCGCACATGTCGTGTCGGGACATCATAATTCAAACATGACTTTCTATTATTCATAACCTATAAACCAATAGGTATTCAATAAATAGAGTGTAAGCTTTACTTACCTAGCATCCAGATTATGCTTTTCCTTCATACTTGATTTGTTTGACCCGCTTCATTCCCAAGCTTCCACCTAGCTTGTTAAGTGTCAAACTATCATTGTAATTTGCAAGATGGTTAAATTAGTCACAATAATTTACGACTATTCCATCCTACGATTCTTATGTCGAATTTATCATTCAATCATATCATTGGTCAGCTTGACTTTTTAAAGTCAACTGCCTATTGACCTAATTAATTACACGAAGTAGCTCAACTACTCGTTTAATTACTTGGCCAATCATCCGGTAAACATCATTCCTATGTTACCGTTTTAATCACTTATTTAACAAGTTCTTGTAACCATAAGTTACTGAATTAATACTTGATGATACTAAACATCATTAATCATGAACATATCATCAAATTTTTATCATATCACACTAAACCCATATCATAGTAAGTATGATAATATACTCAAACACACAATTTGTTCAAGTATTTCCTGATTACTATCATGTATGATGATTCTAATCATAATTATATCATCAAATTCATCTTATGATTAATACCCACTTATTCTAGTGTGGTAATTCATCAAATCATTCAAATTATAACATCATATGTATAATTTTCACTTAGGGTTTGGTTCCTAAGCTAGTATACATCACTAATTCAATCATAGCTTCAATAATTCATTCATAACTCGCGATTATGATGATTATCTAAATTTCACAACTTCACAAATCATCAAAATTTGACATACCTTATGATCCCCTAGCTTAGGTGATCATTAATTCATGTTCAATTGTGAATTTGAACTTCAATTTAGCCTTCAATTTGATGATTTTGTGGTGTTTAGGGTTTTGAACTCCTGGGAGTTCTTGATGTCGATCTACAGAACACACATATGTGTGTGTTTTGTTTTTAAGTTCTTTTTATTAAATAAACTTTCAAGTTTATCCACTTTAGCCCCTCATGTTTGGTTAGTTTATCAAGTAGGGCACAACCTACTTAATTTCTAACAATTTTTCCACTCATTAACTAGGTTAAACATTCCTAGTTACATTAGTGGGTTTGGGGGAAATTACGACTCAGTTTATTTTAAGTCTCGTTAACTCGGGCCTTTTATAAACTTTATTTCTCAAAAGCTTTCTTTTTCCTTTTTATTAAATATTTGGTTTAATTATATAAATCCTAATATTTTCCGGGTAAATTTTACCACTAACGGTACTTTACCCGCCTTTTAATATTAACGTGGTTTGATTACCAAACCCGTTTTTGGGGTGTTACAATGAGCGACACTTGTGACTTATCCTTCAACTTCTTCGTACTGAACGTCTATACGCCAAATTCTCCAAGTGCGAATTTTGGTTAAAAGAGGTTCAATTCCTTGGTCATACTGTCAACGAACTTGGTATTCACGTTGACCCCGCTAAAATCGAAGCTGTGAAGAACTGGATCGCACCTAAATCTCCGTCTGAAATTCGTTCGTTTCTTGGTCTTGCTGGTTATTATCGTCGTTTTATCTCTAACTTCTCGAAGATCGCTGTTCATTTTACCTCTTTGACTAAAAAAGAGAAACCTTTTGTTTGGGGTCCCGAACAAGAGGAATCTTTTCAAACGCTCAAGGATATGCTATGTAATGCTCCTATCCTCGCGCTTCCTGATGGTAACGACGACTTCATCGTGTATTACGAAGCTTCCAACCTTGGTCTTGGTTGTGTCCTTATGCAACGCGACAAGGTTATCGCTTACGCGTCAAGATAACTCAAGATACATGAGAAAAACTACACTACTCACGACCTTGAACTTGACGCAGTTGTTTTTGCGTTGAAGATTTGGAGACACTACCTTTATGGTACCAAGCGTGTGGTCTTCACTGACCATAAGAGCCTTCAACCTATCTTCGACCAAAAAGAATTGAACATGCGTCAAAGTCGTTGGGTGGAATTATTAAACGACTACGACTGCGAAATTCGCTACCATCCTGGTAAGGCGAATGTAGTGGCCGACACTCTTAGTCGTAAAACTCATATGAAGGGTATTCGTTGTCTCTAACTCGTTAACGACCTTCAAAACCGTATTCGTGAAGCCCAATATGCCTCTATTAACGAAGGTAGTCTCTCTGTTGAGATACGAGGCACTGTTGAGCAAGATCTCGTGTCCAAACTCGATGGTATGTTATACTATTGCAATCGTATCTGGATTCCTAATCGAGAAAACCTTCGAGACTTTCTGATGAAGGAGGCACACAAATCAAAGTATTCCGTTCATCCTGGCGCTGACAAGATGTACCAGGATATGCGTATGTCATACTGGTGGCCTGGGATGAAGAGGGATATCGCCTCATACGTTGCAAAATGTCTCACTTGTTCGAAGGTAAAAGCTGAACATCAACGTCCCTCTGGTTTTCTCAAGCAGCCAGAAATTCCTGTATGGAAATGGGAGATCATTGCCATGGATTTTATCACTATGCTCCCTCGTACTTCTTCTGGTCATGACAATATTTGGGTGATCGTTGATCGATTGACCAAATCAGCTCATTTTCTTCCTATTCGTGAAGATTTCAAAGTCGAGAAATTGGCTAGAATCTCCACTGATGAGATCATCTGTCATCATGGTATCCCCATTGACATCATTTCCGATCGTGATGCTCCGTCTCGTCTTTGGCAAACCTTTCAATCTGCTATGGGTACTGTGCTTAACCTTAGCACCGCTTTTCATCCTCAGTCTAACAGTCAAACCGAGCGTACTATCCAAACATTAGAGGATATGCTTCGTTCATGCGTAATAGATTTTGGTGGCAACTGGGATTCACACTTGCTCTTGGTCGAATTCTCATACAATAACAGTTATCATGCGACTATTCAAATGGAACCTTTCGAAGCATTGTATGGTCGCAAGTGTCGTTCGCCTATTTGTTCGCACGAGATTGGTGAATCTCAATTCACTGGTCCCGAGCTTATACAAGAAGCAACGGACAAGATTTTACAGGTTCAAGACAACTTACTGAAAGCCAGAAGCCGACAAAAGAGTTACGCCGACAAGCGTCGCAGACCCTTGGAATTCGAGACAGGTGACTTCGTACTTCTCAAGGTATCCCCTTGGAAGGGCGTGGTTCTATTTGGCAAGAAAGGGAAACTCGCACCTCGCTACGTTGGTCCTTTCAAGATCCTTGAAAGGATTGGAAAGGTTGCGTATAGACTGGACCTGCCAGAAGAACTCAACAATGTACATCCTGTCTTTCACGTATCCAATCTAAAGAAGTGTCTAGCTGATGAAGGACTTCAAGTCCCACTCGAAGATCTTAAAGTCAACGAAACATTGTACTTTTTGGAAAAACCCATCGAAATCATGGATCAAGGAGTCAAGGTATTGAGGCGCAGTAAAATTCTTATTGTCAAGGTTCGATGGGAAGGAAAACGTGGCGCTGAATTTACTTGGGAACTCAAGAGTGAAATGAAGACGAATTATCCACAACAGTTCATTACTTCTTCCTAAATTTCGGGACGAAATTCCCTAAAGGAGGGGAGATTGTAAAGCCATGCTTCTTCTTACTTTCCATTAATAGCAAGTTTTGCTTGTATTTCTATTTTTTGGAAGCCTTGTGTTCTTGTAATCGTTCTTTCTTTGAAATCGTTGTAAAATCCGAGACTTGCATCATAAATAAAACTCGTATTTCGTTAATTTTGTGTTAAACATACTTTATACATGCTCATACATTCAATTTCGTGAAACAATTGACGCTTATTCGTAATTCTTGGAAACTATGTGCTAAACTTGCAAATATGTGAAACTTATGCATCAAACGTGTTTTGATCGTAAACGATACTTAAACATGACATTAATATGCTTAATTATACTAGGTATATGTTCTCCATACTTATTTTGTCCTTAAACTATGCATATATGTCGAAAATGACCCTTAAAAGTTAAAACACTTAAAAACCCTAAATAATAAACTTCAGGGGCCAAAATGTCATTTAATGAAACTTGATCTCTCATCATCCCCCCCTTTGTTTCTGGCCGTGAACCAGCTTCTCAAAGCCTATGCTGGCCGTGAGCCAGCCTGATCCGAGAACAGCACCAACCAGCTCGCTGGTTGGGCGATTTTTTTTGTGTGTTTTCATTGGTTTAGCTTGTGTTTCTTGCATTTAAACACATCCAACTACCAACCACCCTCAATCCTTATAAATACCAAGCTAACCCAAGCTAAATCACTTTACAAACTCATCCAAATCACTCTCAAATCATCCAAAATTGCAGCTGAATTCTGAAGTTTGGACATAAGCATACACCTTCACTAAAGTGAGCATAACTCACTCGTTTCTTATCTGTTTTACTTCATTCTTTTTCCTATGTGCTTGGATTGACCTTAGCTTCGATTCCATGGGGTTTTCACAGTAAATCAGTCCCTGGAACATTTCCAAAAAGGCTCCAAAGTTCACTCTTTGTTTCTGTTTTGATTAAACCTTTACTTAACTTGTTCAAACTTAAGTCTAACTCATCTCGAACCTATGTCCTTATGCTTATAACCAATTCTATGGTTAGTTAGGCTTAAAAACAAGGTTGAGACATTCAAAATCAGAGGATTAATCCTAACAAACTTTCTGTTTTGTTCAAGGGTTTAACCCACAAGTGATGTTCAAGCTCAAAGCTTGATGAATGTGAGATTAAGGATTAACTTGGGTTATCCTACATAAAATCCACACATTGCTTGATGATTTCTCATGATTAGTGTTTCATATTCTTGTATTACTTGTAAGTTCATGACCGTCCTTGTATGTTCTTACATCAAGTGTAGTGGTGAACACTTAGATGTGCCTAAATGGAAGACTTTCCTTCCTACCTCATACATGAATTCTATGAACCTTAAGAGGTACCTAAATGGAGGATTCATCCTCCTACCTCATGCTTGACTATTGGACATACTAATATATAACCTAAATAATACTTATATGTACTATTCAACATTCGAACCTTTGATGGTGAACTTGTGTTCATTCGTCAAAGTACTAGACTAATATCATCTAAGACCTAAACGTTGTTATGATTCTAATGGGTGTCCTACTCATGAAAACATTATAACCTTTGAGGTTTCATAGTTTCAAACAAGTGTTATGTGTTAAAAGATGGTTACTTTCATATGTTATATTTTTGTGTTTTAAAACTCCGAATCTTCATCCCTCCATATTATTCCCAATACTCATACACTTAGTTTCTTCGCGTAGAAGGACTTGGTGTTCCAACCTCCCACAACAACTCACTTGCGGATTCACAAGTAGAAGACTTGCAAAACCGTGAGTATACTCGTAAATCCCCTTTTTATGTTTACCACTTTTGGTGTGTAACATGTTAACTTATAAAACCACACTTAAACTTTAATCTTTATACTTGCACGAAAACAATCCTTATACATGAATGCTATGTTGTTATACTTTGATGCTTATACTTGGGCGATTCTTTATGTGATACTATAGTCATTAGCTTTGTATGAGCCTCCATTTAACATGTATAGCGCTATAGGAGTAACGCACCACCCGTGAACGAGAGGTCATGTTGAATTATATCATTTTGCGTAAACAGAGGGTTGACTGGAAATATTGCATGCCTTATATGATGCTCTTGTGTAAACTAGGTTGCCATGTGGATTCGTTTTTGAACTTTTAAACTTATACTTATACTTATTCTTAAACTTGTATACTCATCTTTGCTTTTGCATTGAATTGTATTTTAAACATGTTACAGGTTGAGGATTGATGATGCTATGAAACAGATTAGCAATGATGCCTAGATACTCACTTAGACGTTTTGGTTAAAGTGTTGTATCAGTTTTGTTATGTTTATGTTATGAACGATGTTGTTATTTGAATTTCCTTGTAATGTTTTGACATTTGATTATGAAATGAAATCGGTTGAATTAAATATTGTCACAAATAGTGTTATGAAGTCTCTTACAATCTCGAACTAGTCACACTCCGATGATTCCGCCATTGGTTGGGGTGTGACAGTTGGCAACGTCAAGTTCTACTCATATGTAATGGGGAACGGACGAGCCTATGATGATGTAATGTCCAAAATGAATGAAATGCACCAAGTAATAATCAAACAATTTACATACAACACATAACTTCACAAGATGGTAATTGCACGTATTTGAATTTGTAAATGTAGTAAAGAAATGCGACACATAATACACCCAAAAAAACGTGAAATAAAAATGGGAGTTGTAAGATTCACTCATAGTGTTTGTGTTTGCGATTCCATGTAAAATTAAGCGCACGAATAAGATTAGATAACTTGAAATGGTGGAAGGTATCCTATAATATGAAATATAAGACACTAGATATCACAACACACAATTAAATACGCTGATAATTTGATCATTTTAATTTTTATTATCCATAGTTTATTTAAAGGATATGTTATAAATTTCTATATATCGCGATTTTATTTTTTCAAGATCTAAAAGAAGTATAAGAAAAATACTAAAATCTATCTTCTATCTACTATAATAAAAGAAATCAACTTTTGGACACGTGTCATTCATTGAAGGTATCCTCAAATTTATTCTTATCTTATATTAACTAAATAAATATTAAATTTTATTATACTTTAATAAAATATTATCCTCAAATCTAAATTGTTAATTTAATATTTTTTTAAAACAAATATCTCTCTTTCCTACTTATTTTATATTAAATAAATAAATAATAAATTAATATTAAATGTTATCCTGATTTATTAAAAATATAACTTTTTTATTATTTGGTATTTATATTTATTCACCTCGTGTAAAACGCGGGGGTTTTAAAAATATAATTTTTTTATTATTTATTATACAAAGTTACATTTATATAACCCGTGTAATACACGAAGTTTTTAAAGATATAACTTTTTATCATTTGCTATGTAAAATTAGATTTATTCAACACATGTAATACACAAGGTTTTTTAAGGATATAATTTTTTTTATTATTTGGTATATTTTTCAACCCGACTATACATGGGGTTTTTTTAAAATTACGACATTTTTAGTATTTAATATACAAAATTACATTTATTTAATCTGTGTAATACATATGGTTTTTAAAGATATAACTCTTTTTTAGATCTATTCAACACGTATAATATACGAGGTTTTTAAGGATGTAATTTTTTATTATTTGTTAGATTTATTCAACCCGGTTATACACGAGTTTTTTTAAAGATACGACGTTTTTAGTATTTCGTATACAAAATTACATTTATTTAATCTGTGTAATATACATGGTTTTTAAAGATACAACTTTTTTTATTATTTGATATATAAAATTACATTTATTTAATCCGTACAATATACGAGGTTCATAAAGATATAAATTTTTATTATTTAATATATAAAATTATATTTATTCAACCTGTGTAATACACGGGGTTCTAACCTAGTTATATTATTATATTATTCTGAATCTTATGAATTTAATTAATGATTTTCTATTTAATAATAACTAATTAAAATAGTTTAAAAAAATAAAAAGGGATTTTCTATTTAATAATAACTAATTAAAATAGTTTAAAAAAAATAAAAAGGTTAAACAGTACAGCGAATAACTCGGGACGGGACTCGAACCCGCGCCCTCATTGGATATGCTAAACATGGATACCCACTGAGCTATGTTACAGGTATGATGTATTCCGATTTTGATTTTATTTAAGCTACACGGTACAGTGATGGTCCTCCCTTGGAGGATAGTCCCCACGTAAGCGCCACGTAGGATGGGCATGAGGATGAGGCAAAGAGGATGGAGGTGTGGAAATGGGGGGATGGACCTAAAATGTGTATGTATATATTGTATGTATAGGGGTGTGTGAGAGGGGGGGATAATTTTTGTCATCTAGTGAGCGTCCCCAACGTCCAGAACTCGACGCCAAGGACGAAGCCAGAGGGGGGCGGGATGGTGTTGGACCGGCGCCGGACCGAGGACGGAGGCGGACGTCCCCCATACCGCATAGCCTTATACGGGAGTTAACTGAATCATCTACTTCAATATTTAAACCCAACCGGATACCCATCATCCATTGCTTACAGATCATATTGCTGAATTAGTTGTTGTTCTTGTATAAAGACAAAGGTGAAAAGATTGGAAGATAACAGAAAGTATACCTCCGAAAGTGACCCCTGCATTTTATCTTTTGGAAAAAGCCTTAACAGTCCCTATAGTTAATTTTTTTTATAGTTACAAGGAAACTTTTATATGAAAAGATATATATCAAAGGTTAGGATATAATAGGAAGTTTATTTGGCTAAGAAGGCTAGAAAGTAATCTTGATCATTTATTTAGTTAATCAAGGGCTAAGAATAAATGAGGGAAATTGAAGTGAAGAAAAGAGGCGTGTGAGTTTGTTTAGGGGCATTCTAGTCAATCCAAATAATAGTTTCTCTCTCCTCCAATTTCCCCCCATTTTTTAAACGTTAATAACTCTTTCATACGACATTATTTTTTTATAAAAATTGCACAAAAAAACGAACGTTTTTTATCTTTAAAACGAGTATACTATTCCTATATTTTCGAATTTTTTTTTCTAAAACCCAGTTGCGTAAAACGCAATGAAAAAAGCCTAGTTGGGTAAAACGCAATGAAAAAAAAAACCTAAAAAATGACATTTTTCTAAAACGCAATGCATCAAAAAACACAAAGAAATGTCTTATTTGTAAAACGCAATGGCCAGAAAACACAAAGAAATGTCTTATTTCTAAAACGCAATAGCCTAAAAACACAAAAGAAAGTGTACTTTCTAAAACGCAATGGACTGAAAACACATAAAAATGTGTTTTACCTAAAACACAATGCACAAAAAACACAAAGAAATGTCTTATTTCTAAAACGCAATGGCCAGAAAACACTTAAAATGTCTGTTTTCTAAAACGCAATGGACTGAAAACACATAAAACTGTGTTTTACACTTTTACCTAAAACGCAATGCACAAAAAACACAAAGAAATGTCTTATTTATAAAACGCAATGGCCAGAAAACACTTAAAAATGTCTCATTTCTAAACGCAATGACCTAAAAAAACAAAAGAAAATGTTCTCTCTAAAACGCAATGGACATAAAACACCTAAAAATGTGTTTTTACCTAAAACGCAAAGACTAAAAACACTTCAAAAATGTGTTTTACCTAAAACGCAATGACTAAAAACAGTTAAAAAATGTGTTTTTTTCTAAAACGCAATGGCCAGAAAACACATAAAACTCTTTTATTTCTAAAACGCAATGGACCAATTTCTGGAAAATTATAACCCCAGCCAGGGGCTGCCGCCCCTGGGGCGCTGCACCCGGACCACCGCCAAGATCGTAAAACGCAATGACTAAATCAAAAACCCAGATCGTAAAAATGAAATTAAAGAATTTCTTACATAGATCGAAGCCGATTTCTTCAACGATTGACGAAATTTGAATGATTGAAACACTTATCAGCGATCGAATCGAACGGATCGAGTGATTATTTTCAAAATCACCGGAAAAAACGAGATTTTGTATGAAATTAAACTGGGTTTTCTTAAAAAAAAGCTGAAGAACACGTTGATCGGGTATTTGAATCATTGATTGGTGACGAAAATCGCACTATAATGTAGTGATTATTGAGATAGAAAGTGAAGAAATGGTTGAAGATGGTGGGTTTTGAAAATGGTGGGTTTTGATGTTACTGGGAAGTAGAAGGAAGAAGAAAATGATAAGATGGACTAAAATACCATTCCTCTTTATTTTAAATTTTGCCACATGTCCTAATCCTATTGCTTTCTATCCTTTCTAGCCAAAATAAACTTCCTATTTTATCAGCACCCTATTTTGATATAGATATATACACATGATAGGTTTATATTTCAATGAATTTTGAAAATAAAACTCAAAAAATTTCAAACCGGCTCAGATTTTGGGAACCCATTTTGACAGATGTTACACCGATGTCGGAATTTCCTCCCTCAATTTGTGTTGTTTAAAGTCGGAATTTGATGGGTTTGATTATTAGGTTTGTGATTTACTAACCGTGAAGGAAATTGGGGATTTTAGTTCGATTTGGTGTTTTTGGATTGCATGTGTAGGGGTTTGATTAGAGAGATTTGGGGGTTTGATTTATTTTTTATTTATGGTTGTGGTGGTTTGATTGTTGTAGACAAAGAAAGAGGAATAGAGAAAGGGGATAGTGGGTGGGGTAAGGGTAGGAAAAAGGTGGGATCCACTTTTTTTAAAATATTATAATTGTTTTATTGTTTTAATTATTTTATTGAAGTAAGGACAATATCATCATTTCACATCCATTTAACACTAAAAACTAACCTCCATCTGCTTCCGTGACTATCTGAGAATAAATGTACAAAAGTTAGGGACTATATGTGTAATTTTAGAAGTGTAAGGACTATAGGTGAAATATAAGCAAATCACATAGACTGTCCATGCATTTTAGAAAGCTAACTCACATAACATCTACAATCTTATTCACCATGACTCTATGAGACTCACCTCTAGATGAGTTTATGTATATTAGTGTACAATTTCGCTAAGTTATATATGAAAATTAGTTATTTTGGATATATAATTACTCTAAGAAATTTTTAAAGATGAATATATATAATGTGAGGTATGGGGAACACTAAAAAGGTGAGAAATGGGAAATAGTGCAATTAACATGTTAAATAAATCTTTAAAATAATGTCACAAATAGTGTTATGAAGTCTCTTGCAATCTCGTTTTCGTCTCACTCTGATGTTTCCGCTATCGATTGGGGTGTGAAATTGTGTGGCCAATAGAACATTTGCTAGGATTAGTGAAACCTATGAACAACACGTGGCTTCAATGATTTCCCCTATTCGAAAGATCAAAAGGGTCCTATTTGAAAGACCAAAAGAGTTTGCCTGGTCTCTCTCATAGCATATTCACATATGTTTTGATGATCAAAAGTGCGTTTTGCCTTTTGATGTGTTAATGTTGCCAACATGAATTGGTACACAAATTTGGTGATTTTTTTTTGTTTTTATCTTTGAAATTTAGGTATATGAAAATTGATAACCTGTAAAGTAATTATGAAAAGTAAATTTTATATATAATATTTTGAGTATAATATACAATCCAAAAAAGTGAGTTATTATTTTTTTTTTTTCTCGTATGCCCACTTTTAATTTACTTTATTGTATTTTATTGCAAACTAGGGTTAAAGGTAAACCCGTGCTACGCGGCGGACAACGATCATTCCACATTCCCTCGCATGATATGCGATGATAATTTTGTCGGAATTGATTTGTTGACATATGCTATAGAAAATGTAGCAAATTCGATTAGTATTATTTCACTATATTGTCATAACGTCGACGTCTCGTATAACACCAATAATAATAATAATAATAGGTTAAAAACTAAGGTACATCACAAAGGTAAATACAGGGGCGGCCCGGAGGAGGTGCAGGGTGGGCAACGACTCAGGGCCCAAACCCTCCGAAGCCCAATTTTTTTTAATAAAGTTACGCTGTAAAACTTAGAATATATAAGTACTTAATTAGAAAATGACAAGATGAGGCCCATGGTCTGGTGGTTCTCATGTCACTTTATTAGCAAATAGGCCTTTGGTTCTAATATTGATGGATTCATTTTTAGTTGATTTTTTTTCTTTATGTTTGTTACCTATGTATTAAATGTAAATGACATTAATGGGAATCATAGTTATTTCTCAAATCTACTTTAAAAATGTTTATTTATGTTAATTTCTTAAAATATTATTAAATCTACAATTAGTTTTGTGTGTTCCATTTTTTGATGAAAAAAATCTTATTTTGTTTTTTTTTTCTTTCAACTCTGTGTATTTTCTAAATAAATTTGGATAGCTTACGATGGTTTTACAAGATCGTAAATAATGATTTTTAAAGTTACGAAGTAACTATTCTACATTTTCTTAATTTACCCTTACAACGTGTTTTCTTTCTACGTTCCGTTGTCCAAATGCGCTTGTGGTGTGCTTTTTATCTACGTTTCCACGTAAAAAAAACAGCCCGCCGCAACATGCGAGTGATTCCACAAGTTTTAATTCATTTCATATATTTAAAACTTTTTTGTATATTCTTTTTAAGAAGTTTATATTTTAGGGGCCCATATTTTATCTTCGCACACGGCCTACATATTTTCGAAGATTTTCGGAGACGGCCCTGGGTAAATAAGAAAAGTAGAAAAAAGGTTATAAAGAAAAGGAAAATGAGTACAGGAAATGTGAAAAAAAGTTTTAAAAAATGTAAATATAGAGGTAAAAAAGAAAAGAAAATAAAGTAAAAAAATTATAAAACTTAAAAAAGAAAGGTAAAAATAAATTAAAAAGAAAGGGAAAAAAATTAAAAGAGAGGTAAAAAAAGTAAAACGGAAAACGATGGATGGAAAAAATATATGGTAGGTAAACTATATATCCGGATAAGATAAGATGGAGAGAGAAGAGAGATACGAGAGCCATTGCGGGACGTTGTTCGCAAAATGAGAAGAGGGCAACTTTTGTTCCAAAAAAAGACAAGAAAGGAAACACTTGAGTTTTATGAGATTCTCAGGGGTTAGAGATTGCTCAGACCTACTTCAAGCCATAAACAAGGTTAGAGTTGACAATAGAAGAGTGGCTATAAATCTGGAAATATTTGAAGATAACAAGGAACGAATTGTTAAAAAAAATCGTTCAACAAACAACCATGCTTGTAGGGAGAACATTACACACAAGCCAGAGTTCCGTAGACAAGTATGGGTACCAAAAACATTGGTCACAACCAACAAAACTTTCAACGAGGCAACTGATCGCATGAAAAGACAAACGCGTTTCAGATCAGGGAAGGTATCACTTCAAGAGGATGGTGTAATGACTCCCTTGACGGGTCAATAAGAAACCCTTTTGACCTGGGAAGATTCGGGGAAACACTATCTTCAGCTGGATTAACGAGCTTTAAACTAAGATACCTCAGGGGGTTGAACATTATGATTTCCTTCCCATGTAGCAAGGACACAAAATAGTTCCGAACCAACATAAAAGATGAATGGGAGCCGCAACTTGACTTTTCTCATGATTTTTCTCCGTTTTTCGCTTCTTTTTTTCATTTTACGGCTCGATTGCCCACCCTAAAAATCAAAAGTAAACAAATTTCGAACTAATTTTCTAGTATTTTCAAGAAAACAATCTTAAAATGGGTATAAAATGATGTGTAAATATGTGCAATTATTCACACATCAAGAGGGTCAAGAGAATGATTGCAGGTCTTAATGTGAAACTGACCCTCCCAACTGGAAGCTTGGTAGTAAAAGAAAACTAACACCCGAAGCTGCAACAAAGATATTCCGAATGAAACAAGAGTTGATTCATGGGCTCCAAAGAACTCAATTGTTAGATGGAAAGAGTTTACCCTCACAAATGAATACACAGACTATAAAGCTGCATTAAAGAAGCATCCAGAGAAATTCCCTCCACCACTAACTTGGGAGAACACAGAGATCTATCTTGCTGATAAAAAAAAGAAGTTTGCTGTTGTTCCATTCAATCCCCAAGAGATACTCTCATACAATCCAAAAATCATGGAGAACTACATGAACAACGTAAAGGAAAAACATGGCTATGCTCATTGGATTCTAGGGTTAGATGAAGAAGAAAAGTTTCTCCTTGTAAACTACATGTCTGATGTTACACATGTATTCAGTACTCTTGAAAATCAAGTTGTAGGTACTTATATTGTTGCTCTGGATTCAGCATAAGAATCACCACATCAATTAGTGGCACACCAAGGAGTTATAGCGCCAGCAAAGTGTCACACCCCGACCACGTAAAACATCAAATCGTGGCGAAAACGTCGGGGAGTGTTGTAACAGAATTATTGTTCCACAACCATGGTAATTAAAATTATATTTTATTCATCAACCAAAGAGTGGAATACATTGCTTCAAAACAAGAACCAAAGAGTACACAACATAATTAAACTAAGTCTATCTTTATTTTAAGTCTCTAAGGCACAGGTCCGCCCTAGTGTCACGATCATGATCCTAAGAAACAGCTCCTGAAACACATGTGAAAATAGGTACGTCAGCATAAAAATGCCTGTGAGATACATAGGTTTTGTGTAAAATAGGATTCATGACTTATAAGTTTAGAAAAAAGTTGTTTTAACAAAAGTCAGTCATGAACCTTGTTAATTGTTTTGTTTTATAAATCTTTTAAAAAGCGATGATAAATTAGATGATATGTAAAAGAGTAATGTGAGGTTAAATGAATAACCGAGTAAAATGAGTTTTGTATAAAATAAGTTGTTTGTAAAACGATGTCTTAAAAAATATGTTATTTGCATAAAATGTTATATGTCTAAATTGAAATGATTCAAATAATGCTACGATATGTAATACCATACAAGCACTTATATATAGGAAGTACCAGCGGCGTATCCACCATGCTTGTATCATATTACACACGCCTCGTTACTCAACTCATTTTACCCAAACAAACCACCAATGTAAATTGCCCATGTCTAAACCATTTGTCAAATGTCTTTGTGTAAATCATGTCAAAATGTAGTCCATGAAATATGTATATCAATATCAAAATGTCTATGTCAAATGTTAAATATGTAATGTGTAAACAAAATGTCATGTATGGCAAGTGAAATATATATATATATATATATATATATATATATAAATATATATATATATATATATATATCTACTGAGCCACAGATAAAAATGCACAAAACAATGTATTGAAATAAAACGTGGTTTAAATCAACGTTATGTCTTGTGGAAATGCATGCTATACTGAATACAAACATTTATGCGGTATTGTAAAAATGCATACATCCAAGCCTTGTGACTGTGGTGATAAGCCCTTAAACAAATTAAAGGTCTATCTTTGTTATGTTTTATCGGATTCGGTCATTCCTTTCATCCAAACATACCTAGGATGTCAGGAACGGGAGTTGTCAATTCCTATGGTACCATTACCTACTAACGAGCGGCGTGATCAAAGTTAATGAATGTATATGGACTCATTAAACAAACCAAATGTCATATCAAAATGTAAGAATGTGATGAAATGAAAATGTACTAAGCATGATGAACATACATAGCATGAAAAGGTAATGTAAAACAATGCACTAGGTATGCACTAAATAGACATACATAGCGTGAAATGTAATGAAAACAATGTACTAAGTATACGCTAAATGAACATACATAGCATAAAATGTCATGTAAAACGATGTACTAAGTATGCTACAAAGGACATACATAGCAAAAACACAATGAAATCATGTACTAATGAACATAGCAAGTATATGATATGAAAGCATGGAAAACATGAAAATAACAAGTAGGTACATGTGTTTCACCCCAAAATGTTTGAAAAATAGTAAAAGAGGGGTCTATGTACTCACTTGAGATTGCTCAATAGACTTTAGATATCCACCAAGCAAAGCTAGAAGGTTACGGAATCAAACGTCACCTAATATAGGTAACTACATTAATAAACGGACCTATTCGGAGGATCGGGTAGCATGAGGGTTCGTAAACCAAATGAGTGTAGGAACTCATGTAATATGGTTTAACAAAGCCTACATACTAAAACGAAACTTATCCTAAGTGCTTTTGACCCGTTATGACCCGTTTAGGTAGCTTATGCTACTTTAACGCGTCGTTCGTGTAAAACGCGTTCGGATCGCCTAACTAGCCCTATGAAAAGTAAGATATGCCTTAACATGTTTAATATTATTGCTAAATCAGTTTAGATGTCAAAAGTTATGTCATATAGGCTTAAAATGAATTTTGGTGCGAAAGGGGTATTTTGGTAATTTACCTAAGGCATAAGAACTACTTATCATACAACTACTCAAACGATGTGACCATAAGGTATAACCTCGAAAGGTTATTCCCTATAGTATTATGGTCACCTAAAGTGTTTGGTCGGATCCTAATGATCGACCTAATGGGTCGGGTTCGAAAGCATAAGCGATTGATTAGATCGCTTACCCTTACGACCCTAGACAAGCACAAATCTAAAAGTGACGAGCTAAACATGCTAGAACATGTTTAGTCAAGTTAGAAAACAAGTTTTGATATCAAAACAAACGGTTTTGATACCCTAGAGTAGTTTGGTTACAAAATACGCAAGAACATGTATTTTGGCCGAAACTACGACTCGTCACTGAGCCTAGATAACGTGGAAATCAGTAGGTATAGTTACTAGGGACTATGACCATCGTGATTACGCTCACGTTATGAAGTTCAAAAGAACTTCGCATTGACCATAAACTGGTCAATGCAGAAAGTCAAATGCAGTTTGACTTTAACGCTAAAACGAATGAAAAGAACGAAGGAACACTTACAAAGGGTCCCCGCAAGATTGAATTTCCAAGTATTTCTCAGGTATGAAGTGTTTTCACACATCAACTTAGAGAAAATCTCAAAATTCAAGTGAGTTGCAAGTGATCTATGGAGGGGTATTTATAGTTTTCCTAAAACCGTTAGGATCGTTTCTTGAAAACCGTGATTCAATCCTAGCCATACACATCAAGCCCATAGATTTACAAAACCAGGGGAGCCCATAGAAATGCTTAAAACCATGTGCAAAGGTGCCCAACAGCTGGATCAAGCAGGAAACAACATTCTGCTGAACTGGGGATACCTTACGGACCGTATGGTCCAGTCCTTACGGACCGTAAGCTGGTCTGCAAATCAGCAACTTTGAAAATTGGCAGAACAGGCCCCTATGCGCGTATGGTCGTGTTTTGGCACTTCTAATACCCGTCAAACCCATTTTAAGCTCCCTAAGGATGTTAAAGTATAGGGAACATGAAACATGCTCAAAAATATGTCGGATTTCGGTTCGTTTGGCCGCACGGTTGCGTTGTTTGGATAATTACGACGGAAGTCGTAACGGACGAAAAAACGGTCCAAATTGCGCGACGAATGGATTTTTGACAAGCCAAACACTAAAAAATAATATTTTAATGATTACATAAATTTTTGGATGTCCGGATGTATTCAGAACGTAAGTTATGCGCGAAAATGCAAACTTGTGCACTTTTTGACGCTTTTAGTCCCTGAATGAGCATAAGGTTTATTTTAGCACACCGAACCCATAAAAGCCTATTTCTAAGCTATGTAAAGGATATTTAGGGTTTGTTTAACTTATGATCATATTCCGGAATGTTTGTTACAGTTCAAATTGGCATACTTTCGCAGTTTGTCAATTTTAGTCCCTGTAAGCGAATTAACTTGATTTTGCCATACCAAAGCCTTCAAAACTTATTTCTAAGTTATGTAAAGGTTATTTAAGGTATGTTAAGCATATATTGATGTTCCGGAGTATTTTTTGCGTTAAACTGATTACGTTTACGCACCAGTTTGCGTAAAACTCTCCAGAAAGCGATATAGAGTTTGAAATTGAATAAAAACCAAAAAACATGAAAAACATCAAACATAAACAAACAAACATTGGGATCAAATAACTTTATTTCATTGATAACTGAATTATTTACAATGATTACAAGCACAGATGTCACAGTTTCCCCTACTTGTGGAAATTTCGTCCCGAAATTTGTTTAGAGGAAACTCGTGGGAAAAGATGTGGATACTTCGCCTTCATTTGATCTTCACGTTCCCAAGTAAACTCAGGTCCACGCTTAGATTCCCAGCGAACTTTAACCAAAGGAATGCGCTTGCGTTTAAGCCATTTGACTATTCGGTCCATGATTTCCACAGGTTTATCAACAAAATGTAGTGTTTTATCAACACGAATTTCGTCAAGTGGTATGTGGAGGTTCTCATCAGCTAAACACTTCTTGATATTGGACACGTGGAAGGTTAGATGAACATTTCCAAGTTCAGGAGGTAACTCAAGTCTGTAGGCTACCTTACCGATTCTTTCGACGATCTTGAATGGTCCAACATATCTAGGTGCAAGTTTTGCTTTCTTTCCAAATCTGATCACACCTTTCCAAGGTGAGACCTTAAGTAATACACGATCACCGATTTGAAATTCTAAGGGCTTGCGTCGTTGGTCCGCATAACTCTTTTTACGGCTTCGAGCTGCCTGTAGGTTATCACGAACTTTCTTAACCTTATCAGTTGTCTCTAGAACTAGGTCAGGTCCAGTAAGTTGAGCCTCACCGATCTCATTCCAACAGACTGGTGAACGACATTTTCGACCATAGAGAGCCTCGAAAGGAGCCATGTTGATGCTGGAGTGATAACTGTTGTTGTAGGAGAATTCAATCAATGGAAGATGTGAATCCCAACTACCACCAAAATCGATCACACAAGCTCTAAGCATATCCTCCAAAGTCTGGACTGTTCTTTCAGATTGACCATCAGATTGCGGATGATAAGCAGTGCTCAGATTAAGCTGGGTCCCCATAGCAGATTGCATGGTTCTACAAAAATGAGAAGAGAAACGAGCATCTCTATCAGAAATAATGTTCAAAGGAACACCATGTCGAGTTACGATTTCATCCACATAGATTTTAGCAAGCTTTTCAGCAGATAAATCCTCTCGGATTGGCAAGAAATGCGCTGACTTAGTAAGACAATCAATAACTACCCAAATGGCATCATGACCTTTCTTAGTGCGCGGAAGTTTAGTAATGAGATCCATAGCAATGTTTTCCCATTTCCAAACTGGAATCTCTGGTTGCTCCAAAAGACCAGAAGGATGTTGGTGTTCCACCTTAACCTTAAGACAAGTAAGGCATTTTGAAACGTATAGGGCTATGTCTTTCTTCATACCAGGCCACCAATACCGAGTACGAAGATCCTTATACATCTTATCTGAGCCAGGATGAATAGAATAACGAGACTTATGAGCTTCATCCATAAGCAAGGTGCGGAGATCATCTAGGCTTGGGACCCACAAACGGTCCATGAAATAATACGATCCATCGTCCTTCAGTTCAAGATCAGGCTTAATGTGATAGGGTAATTCCTTACCCATCAAGTCTTGTGAAACACAAGCACGTTGAGCCTGAGAGATGCGGGCTTGAATATCAGATCGAGCTTGAATATCAGATTGAACTCTAACACAATGAAACTTAGTGCGTTCCTTATGACTCAATGCGTCAGCCACAACATTCGCCTTACCAGGATGGTAGCGAATTTCGCAGTCATAGTCGTTTAGAAGTTCAACCCAACGTCTTTGCCTCATGTTGAGTTCTTTCTGATTGAAGATATGCTGAAGACTTTTGTGGTCAGTGAAAACCACGCATTTTGTGCCATACAAATAGTGTCTCCAGATTTTGAGAGCGAAGACAACTGCACCCAACTCAAGATCATGAGTGGTGTAGGTTTTCTCATGCACCTTCAACTGCCTCGATGCATATGCTATGACTTTGTTCCTTTGCAACAGAACACAGCCAAGTCCCAAATTGGATGCATCGCAGTACACGACAAAATCATCATTGCCTTCGGGCAAAGATAGGATAGGTGCATCACAAAGCTTCTGTTTCAAGGTCTGAAATGCTTCTTCTTGTTTAGAACCCCATTCAAAGGGTTTATTCTTCTAAGTTAGAGCAGTAAAGGGAACTGCAATCTTCGAGAAATTTTCGATGAAGCGGCGGTAATAACCCGCGAGACCAAGAAATGAACGAACTTCAGTAGGAGTAGTAGGCGTGTCCCAATCCTTAATCGCACTGATTTTGGAGGGATCTACATGAATACCTTGTTCGTTGACGATATGACCCAAAAATTGAACTTCTTTAAGCCAGAATTCACACTTGGAGAATTTGGCGAAAAGTTGCTCTTTCTTTAGGAGTTCCAGAGTAAGACGAAGATGTTGCTCATGATCAGCTTGCATCTTAGAATATATCAAAATGTCATCAATGAAAACGATGATGAACTTATCCAAATAAGGCTTGCAGACCCTATTCATCAAGTCCATGAAAACAACTGGAGCATTAGTCAAACCGAATGGCATAACTGTGAACTCATAATGCCCATAACGAGTGCGGAACGCTGTCTTGGGAATATCTTCTTCATGCACGTGAAGTTGATGATACCCATAACGTAGATCGATCTTTGAAAAGTAAGAAACGCCCTGTAACTGATCAAAGAGATCATCAATGCGAGGTAGGGGATATCGATTCTTGATGGTAAGCTTGTTAAGCTCACGGTAATCGATGCACATTCTGAAGGATCCATCCTTTTTCTTGACAAAAAGAACGGGAGCACCCCAAGGTGAAAAGATAGGACGAATAAAACCCTTATCTGAAAGCTCCTGAAGCTGCTTAGACAACTCCTGCATCTCAGACGGTGCAAGACGATATGGAGATCTGGCAATAGGATTTGCACCAGGTATAAGATCAATACGGAACTCGACTTGGCGCGCTGGGGGTAATCCAGGTAACTCTTCAGGAAAAAGCTCCGGATAATCCCGAACGATAGGGATATCTCGAAGAGACTTACCTTTGCCTTTATCGGCTACAACATGTGTCAAGAAGGCCACATAGTTCTTTCGTAGACACTTCCGAGCTTGAAAACAAGACATAAGCTTGAGGCTACTAGCAGGTTTCTCACCACGAACCTGTAGGATCTCACCTGACGAAAGCGGCACACGAACGATCTTCTCAAAACAAACTACCTCTGCGCGATGTTTGGCTAACCAATCCATACCCACTATAATGTCGAAGCTTCCCAGTTGCATTGGCGTGAGGTCGATAGGAAAAAGCTGGTCGTTAAGGTTCAACTAGCAGTTGCGAAGGACAAAATTAAGAACAATGGGTTCACCACTGGCAACTTCTACTGTCAAAGGCTTACCTAGTTTCATTCTAGACACGCGAAGCAATGGTTCGAAAGATAAAGACACAAAACTCTTATTGGCCCCTGAATCAAAAAGAACAGATGCAGGTTGGTTATTAACAGAGAATGTACCGTTCACCACCTCGTTATCTGCTTGCGCTTCTTGTGCATTCATGTTAAAAACTCGACCTCGAGCTGGAGCCTGATTCAGATTCGCATTAACCAGCCTTGGACACTGGTTTCGATAATGGGTCAGGTCTCCACAATTATAGCACGAGCCAGGAGGATAGTGAGGTCGTTCAGCTTGCTGTTGAACATGTTGTTGAGCTACCTGTTGAGCTGGATTTCGAGCGACCTGAGCAGAACGACAAACTTCTGCAAGGTGTCCAGACTTCCCACAGTTGGCACAGAAACGGCACGAAAGTTTCTGTTGATGGTGACTATTGCACCTATTGCACAAAGGTGCATTCCCTTCATACCGCTTCTTTGCTGGAGGCTGCGCTGGCTGATTTGGTGCAGCTTGTGCAGTAACGGCGAAATTTTGGGAAGCCTTACGCTTCCTAGAACCCTTCGAGGAACCAGAATCCTTACCCTTCTTGTTTTTACCTTTCTTGCTCTCACTCTGATCAGACGCCTGCTTCTTACCCTTGTCACCCTTTCAATGCAGCTTACCCCTTCGAATCTGTGACTCGGTCAATGTCGCAGATAGCTCGATTTCCTGACGGACTGTGGTAGGCTTACTACCAGTAACGGTATCTTGTATGGAGTCAGGTAGGCCATCAATATACCTCTCGATAGCCTTCTCGAGTGGGGTAACCATTGTTGGGCATAACAAACTCAGCTCCTTATACCTATCAGTATATGCCCGGTGCTCGCCACTATCCATTTTCAAATCGTCAAACTCCCTTTCCAAAGCTTGCAGTTCATGACGAGGACAAAACTCCCTCATCATAAGAGCCCTCAGTTCAGCCCATGTTTGTGCTAAAGCAACCTCAGCACCACGGTCTCTCATAACCCCGTTCTACCATGTAAGTGCCCTCTTCTGAAACACACTGGAAGCAAACTCGACTTTGCGATTATCAGGACACTGAACATGACGGAAAGTATTCTCAATGCTCTCGAACCATTGAAGAAGCCCAGTTGCTCCCTCAGAACCACTAAACTTGAGTGGTTTAGCCGAGTTAAAACTCTTAAAGTTGCATGGAGCATTATTGTTATTGTTGGCTTGGTTGCATTGAGCAATAAGATTGGGGAACGCAGCAGCCATTTGCTGTGCGATAATTTCTGCCAGTTCGGCATTTGGTAGCGGATTTTCGCGTCGAGGAGGCATTCTAAAAGAGGAAACATGAAAGGAACGAGTGAGACGATAAGGTGAAAAGAATGAGGTGAAACAAAAATCAACAAAAGCGAAGATGGTGGTCATTTGTCCGTATCACAAAGCAAACAAACGACACACAGTGACTAATCAAAGTAAATGGGTAAAAAATAATGCTCCGCGAAGACATGCTCGCCTATAAGTGAACACTCACCCCAAGAGTTCCCAGGTAAGAATGACTGGTCCGATTATGTGGATTCGTACGAACACTCTAGCCTTAGACAGAAAACCCAGGGTACAGGCATTCACTCTTCCAGTTTGCACGTGTTCACACTATTTAGAACCCAAGACTTTGACGAGATTTTGAAAACTTGGAAGGCACAAGGCCAAAAGAATCATTCAAAAACGGATGATAAATTTTCAAAATCATTATGAAAAATCAAAGAGTTCAAAACCTTACAATAAATTATTTAAAAACAGATGATTGATTTTCAAAAATCGTTTCGGAAAAATTGGGTTCTTGTTTTGGTGATCACCTAAGGATAGGTGAAGTGCATATTTTAAGATATAAACACAAGACATCTTGCGTTGGGGTCCTAGAAAGGTTATAGTCTAGGTCAAAGCATTACTAATAACCTAATTCCCTATATTGGCTCTGATACCAACTCTTCTGTCACACCCCGACCACGTAAAACATTAAATCGTGGCGGAAACGTCGGGGAGTGTTGTAACAGAATTATTGTTCCACAACCATGGTAATTAAAATTATATTTTATTCATCAACCAAAGAGTGGAATACATTGTTTCAAAACAAGAACCAAAGAGTACACAACATAATTAAACTAAGTCTATCTTTATTTTAAGTCTCTAAGGCACAGGTCCGCCCTAGTGTCACGATCATCATCCGAAGCAACAGCTCCTGAAACACATGTGAAAATAGGTACGTCAGCATAAAAATGCCTGTGAGATACATAGGTTTTGTGTAAAATAGGATTCATGACTTATAAGTTTAGAAAAAAGTTGTTTTAACAAAAGTCAGTCATGAATCTTGTTAATTGTTTTGTTTTATAAATCTTTTAAAAAGCGATGATAAATTAGATGATATGTAAAAGAGTAATGTGAGGTTAAATGAATAACCGAGTAAAATGAGTTTTGTATAAGATAAGTTGTTTGTAAAACGATGTCTTAAAAAATATGTTATTTGCATAAAATGTTATATGTCTAAATTGAAATGATTCAAATAACGCTACGATATGTAATACCATACAAGCACTTATATATAGGAAGTACCAGCGGCGTATCCACCATGCTTGTATCATATTACACACGCCTCGTTACTCAACTCATTTTACCCAAACAAACCACCAATGTAAATTGCCCATGTCTAAACCATTTGTCAAATGTCTTTGTGTAAATCATGTCAAAATGTTTATGTCAAAATGTAGTCCATGAAATATGTATATCAATATCAAAATGTCTATGTCAAATGTTAAATATGTAATGTGTAAACAAAATGTCATGTATGGCAAGTGAAATATATATATCTACTGAGCCACAGATAAAAATGCACAAAACAATGTATTGAAGTAAAACGTGGTTTAAATCAACGTTATGTCTTGTGGAAATACATGCTATACTGAATACAAACATTTATGCGGTATTGTAAAAATGCATACATCCAAGCCTTGTGACTGTGGTGATAAGCACTTAAACAAATTAAAGGTCTATCTGTGTTATGTTTTATCGGATTCGGTCATTCCTTTCATCCAAACATACATAGGATGTCAGGAACGGGAGTTGTCAATTCATATGGAACCATTACCTACTAACGAGCGGCGTGATCAAAGTTAATGAATGTATATGGACTCATTAAACAAACCAAATGTCATATCAAAATGTAAGCATGTGATGAAATGAAAATGTACTAAGCATGATGAACATAGATAGCATGAAAAGGTAATGTAAAACAATGCACTAGGTATGCACTAAATAGACATACATAGCGTGAAATGTAATGAAAACAATGTACTAAATATACGCTAAATGAACATACATAGCATAAAATGTCATGTAAAACGATGTACTAAGTATGCTACAAAGGACATACATAGCAAAAACACAATGAAATCATGTACTAATAATGTACTAATGAACATAGCAAGTATATGATATGAAAGCATGGAAAGCATGAAAATAACAAGTAGGCACATGTGTTTCACCCCAAAATGTTTGAAAAACAGTAAAAGAGGGGTCTATGTACTCACTTGAGATTGCTCAATAGACTTTAGATATCCACCAAGCAAAGCTAGAAGGTTACGGAATCAAACGTCACCTAATATAGGTAACTACATTAATAAACGAACCTATTCGGAGGATCGGGTAGCATGAGGGTTCGTAAACCAAATGAGTGTAGGAACTCATGTAATATGGTTTAACAAAGCCTACATACTAAAACGAAACTTATCCTAAGTGCTTTTGACCCGTTACGACCCGTTTAGGTAGCTTATGCTACTTTAACGCGTCGTTCGCGTAAAACGCGTTCAGATCGCCTAACTAGCCCCATGACATGTAAGATATGCCTTAACATGTTTAATATTATTGCTAAATCAGTTTAGATGTCAAAAGTTATGTCATATAGGCTTAAAATGAATTTTGGTGCGAAAGGGGTATTTTGGTAATTTACCTAAGGCATAAGAACTACTTATCATACAACTACTCAAACGATGTGACCATATGGTATAACCTCGGAAGGTTATTCCCTATACTACTATGGTCACCTAAAGTGTTTGGTCGGATCCTAATGATCGACCAAATGGGTCGGGTTCGAAAGCATAGGCGATTGATTAGATCGCTTACCCTTACGACCCTAGACAAGCACAAATCTAAAAGTGACGAGCTAAACATGCTAGAACATGTTTAGTCAAGTTAGAAAACAGGTTTTGATATCAAAACAAACGGTTTTGATACCCTAGAGTAGTTTGGTTACAAAATACGCAAGAACACGTATTTTGGCCGAAACTACGACTCGTCACTAAGCCTAGATAACGTGGTAATCAGTAGGTATAGTTACTAGGGACTATGACCATCGTGATTACGCTCATGTTATGAAGTTCAAACGAACCTCGCATTGACCATAAACTGGTCAATGCAGAAAGTCAAACGCCGTTTGACTTTAACGCTAAAACGAATGAAAAGAACGAAGGAACACTTACAAAGGGTCCCCGCAAGATTGAATTTCCAAGTATTTCTCGGGTATGAAGTGTTTTCACACATCAACTTAGGGAAAATCTTAGAATTCAAGTGAGTTGCAAGTGAACTATGGAGGGGTATTTATAGTTTTCGTAGAACCTTTAGGATCGTTTCTTGAAAACCGTGATTCAATCCTAGCCATACACATCAAGCCCATAGATTTACAAAACCAGGGGAGCCCATAGAAATGCTTAAAACCATGTGCAAAGGTGCCCAACAGCTGGATCAAGCTGGAAACAACATTCTGCTGAACTGGGGACACCTTACGGACCGTAAGCTGGTCTGCAGATCAGCAACTTTGAAAATTGGCAGAACAGGCCCCTGTGCGCGTATGGTCGTGTTTTGGCACTTCTAATACTCGTCAAACCCATTTTTAAGCTCCCTATGGATGTTAAAGTATAGGGAACATGAAACATGCTCAAAAATATGTCGGATGTCGGTTCGTTTGGCCGTACGGTTGCGTTGTTCGGCTAATTACGACGGAAGTCGTAACGGACGCAAAAACAGTCCAAATTGCGCGACGAATGGATTTTTGACAAGCCAAACACTAAAACATAATATTTTAATGATTACATAAATTTTTGGATGTCCGGATGTATTCAGAACGTAAATTATGCGCGAAAATGCAAACTTGTGCACTTTTTGACGCTTTTAGTCCCTGAATGAGCATAAGGTTTATTTTAGCACACCGAACCCCTCAAAGCCTATTTCTAAGCTATGTAAAGGATATTTAGGGTGTGTTTAACTTATGATCATGTTCCGGAATGTTTGTTACAGTTCAAATTGGCATACTTTCGCAGTTTGTCAATTTTAGTCCCTGTAAGCGAATTAACTTGATTTTGCCATACCAAATCCTTCAAAACTTATTTCTAAGTTATGTAAAGGTTATTTAAGGTGTGTTAAGAATATATTGATGTTCCGGAATATTTGTTGCGTTAAACTGATTACGTTTACGCACCAGTTTGTGTAAAACTCTCCAGAAAGCGATATAGAGTTTGAAATTGAATAAAAACCAAAACATGAAAAACATCAAACATAAACAAACAAACATTGGGATCAAATAACTTTATTTCATTGATAATTGAATTGTTTACAATGATTACAAGCACATATGTCACACAAAGTTGTGAAATGTAAAAGTGTTGGTCAATAAGTCAACAACTGAAGACAAAGTGTTGGTCAACAATTAAGTTAACAGCTGAAGAAAAAGTGCTGGTCAACTAGTCATGGCTGAAAGTAGAAGAGTTGGAAACCAAAAGTACTAGACTCTTTACAATAGTTTGGTTTCTCAGATGTTTTCATTTATATTTCCAGTAGTTTAGCTTTTCAGATGTTTTAACTTCCTGTCCAACAATTACACCTTTACTGGGTTGTTTTGGATCGCTTTTACGGTGGCATCACCAGCAGTTCACTCCTCTTATAAATAGAACATTACACTATATAATTTGTTAACTCTTGTGGCTGAATATCTCAGATCAAATAACCTAGAGAGAGAAAGGCTAAAGTAAGAGAGAGAGAGAGAGAGCATCTAGTGAGGGGAGTGACAATTTTACTATGATGTCTTGTTGAAATCAGTAATAAAGAAAGCATTTGACATTCATTCGTTACAATTCCAGTTTATGCTCTAATTGATGTGTTTACTATTAATTTCTATTAATGATCTTTTGAATCATTAAATAATGTTTGTCAAAAACACACACAAGCACATACTCTCAAATCCAACACATATGTTCGTGTCCTACTTTCTTAAACCATCAACAAGAATATCCAAAACATCAAACGAGTAAAGAAAGAAGAATTGTTAACTAGTAAGAAACGAAAATGAGATGACATTCAAGGCACAATCCAACACTAAATAACGGTAAAGATCAAGGCAACCTTAACAAGTAAGAAACGAAAAAAATCAGGACAAACATGAAAAACAATTGCACACAGTACAATTGCAAATTTGAAAGCAACACGAGCTAATAGAAATGACATCAAACATATTAAACATTGATTCTTAAAGCTAACATCGAGCATGCACATACTTCGTCATACAAGACATAAAATTTAAGGTTGATTTATGTTTGTTTGTTTAAATTGAGGTTAAAATCACTTACAAATGACTACAGTTTCATAATGCGTATAAGCACTTTTATATAAATTAGAGTAAACTGCCATTTTGGTCCCTGTGGTTTGGGCAGTTTTGCCATTTTAGTCCAAATCTCAAACTTTTTAAATCTGGGTCCCTGTGGTTTGTATTTTGTTGCCATTTTAGTCCAAATCTCAAAAAGTCTCATTTTTAACTATTCCAACATACCTTTTTTGTCTTTTTGTGCAGGGGTAGTTTTGTCCAATTATTTTTCATTAAAACATTTTCTTAATTAAAAAACCAAAATAAATCATCTTCATCTACCTTCTTTTTCTGCATCTCCCCGTACAAACATTCAAACAAATCCATTAGACACACCTCTCTCTAATCTCTCCTTCACCTCCTTTCTGAAAAACCATCACCATCATCGTTTACATCTCCATCAATAGCACCGCCGCCATCAAAACCCACCTCCATTAATATTTATTTTCGCCAACAAAAAAGAGTTCATCCCTACAATTAACTCAACTGATTTATGTTATTATAAAGATGAAACAATATTCCAGTGTACTTAAGCTCTTTAAACAAATGAGATTGATGGATGTAACACCTCGAAAATTCACGTCCAATAATGTATTGACACGTGTGAAAGAATGTCTAGAAGGACTAAAGTTGACAAACATGGAAAGTATGTGAATATAAGGGTTCAAATTGTCAACAAGGGATAAATATACCTTACAGTAACCCTACATGATGCTCATACCTTCAAACGAATAAATCATGGATCATACGAGGCTAAAAATGAAAGAAAGTGAGAGATTACAAACAACAGGGGTTAAATGTGTCAACATGTTTAAAGTATACCTCTGAGTGACCTTTTAACAAACCCGAAGCTTTGTAACGGTTAATTATGCTCACTAGAATGCACGATATAAATTTCATAAAGTTTCGTTTTCGTATGAGAAAGTTATGATCTAATTCGTATACAAGGGGTTAAAGCGTCAACGATGAAGTTTGTGACTTTTCGGGTGACAATAAAGTTAACCGAGGACTTAACAAAGTGGGTATATGTCTTGAAGCCCTTATAAGTCAAATTGGAGGGTTCAAAATGCAAGAAATAATGTCGAAACAATGTTATAAAGGACCAAGGACCAAAACCTAAAAAAATCAAAAGATTGGATTTGATCAGAAGGGGCATCGCGTCACGCGAGGGACCCTAGGGAGGCTACGCGTGGCGCGAGGGTCCCTCTGATCTGAAAACTTTGGGATGATGTTGCTAGGTGTCTGCTATGAGCTTGCAACTGACTTAAATCAGATATTTTCACTATATGGGCGACCCCTAATCACTCCTAGGCCCTTAGGGACATCTGTGGATGATCCATGGCCATTGCTAGGCTTGTGTGTCAATGATCTAAGTGAGATTGAACACTATATAAATGCCTCTTGTTGCAACCATTGATCACACCATTCCTTCTGCATTTCTGGAGCTTCCTGGAGCTTAAGAGCAGACCCAAGACATTCCTAATCGTGCATAGGACTTCAGTAAGTATGCTTAACCTTTCTTAGTTGAGTTTTTACTTAGTTTTAGCTTAAAAGTCAAACCGTCGTAATTAACGGTTGACTTAGCAATTAATCACTAATGGTCCAGTGATTAGTCGAATTGAAAGTAGTTATAAGTTGGTAATTATGTGGGCAATAAACCCTTAAAAGGGCACCCTCTGATTCCCACTATAACTAGTTCAAATGTCGGGTCAAACTTGTTATTAAAAAGTCAACAGAATGCTTAATTTCCAATTTATGCATAATTAGCAATGTAGAACCCATACAACCTGGTTGATCATTAATATAACTTGGTAATTAATGTAAGAACATGTCCAAACATGTTCAACCCGACAAATTTTCAGTAGTGTCCCGGTTCGGAACCGAAAGTCGCATAATTTGACTTTTGCTTTGACTTTCAGTTCTGACCCGTTTAAGCATGTTATAGAAATGCCTTAGAGCTTTAATTGGACTAGGTTACATGCTGGTATAACCCTTTGTGATTATACACCATAGTTCATTAGTTATCCAATTAATATGCATGATTCCGTTAATTGCCTATATGTTGACTATTATGCCCTTTTCACCATAAAACGTGATTTTTAAAGATGTAAAAGAGTAGAAACCTTAATTACTGATTTATAAACTTGCACCCAAAATTTGACATCAGTTTGTGGTGTAGATTGAGAGTTATGCTCATTAGCATAATTTGAAAGCTTTTTAGCGATTAAACGACATAATTACCATATAGCCTATTTAAACCCACTTTTTGATATCAAACTTGCTACCCAATGATGTAATAAATTATTTTGGGATTTTTGAAGATTTTTAATTAATTTTAGGCTGAGCATAACTTAGAGTCATAAGCTTAATTCGGTAATTGTCGGTTTTGCCCTTTTGGGCTATAAAATGAGTTTTACATATCTTTTTGAGCCCAAACCTTTTGCTACTGATTTTATATGATAAATAAATTATTTTAAACCTTTTGGACTAATAAAAATATCAGCTTTCTGTTTAGAACCCGGAAATGGCTTCTAATCGCCTTTTAAGCGTTTTTAACGCATAATAAGTGCTAAAACCATTTTAAACATACAAGAGTTGATACCTACTGATATATTAGGTAAATTATAATATTTTAACAGTAAGCAAAAGTTGTTTAACTCAGACTTCAGTTTTGAGCTTTTCGGCTTATGTGAAATTACCAAAATGCCCCTACGGTGCATAGTTTGGTTCTAATTGATAAATTTCACATATATGCAATACCCTACTGTTATAACTTAGTAAATTAAGTATTTTTGCTGATTATATCAGACCTGTAACTCAGGTTAATACTTAAACTCTTTTATAACCTTGTAAATGACCAAACTACCCCTACGGGGCATAGTTTGAGTTTAAAATCGTTTCGGGCATAATAAAAGACATCTTACTGATGTCACAACATATTTGAGGCATATTAACTTAGGAAACCTGTAAATGACTCTCATGTTTACCCGTTACGCCTCTTGCGCGTTCGGTTCGATTTATGTAACTAGGTTGCATAAATTAGCCGAAACGGGTCAAACCTTATCAGTTTTATCTCAAAATTCAGAATGTGCTTAGATTACCCATATAAGGCAAGTCTTCAAACTTGTCGGGTCTAAATCACATTCTATTACGGTCTTCGCTTAAATCGTGCGTGCGAACCGTATCTTTAAAACTAACCGGTCTAAGTTTAGGCTTAATTAAAGTCCCGTTAGGATTCTAATAGGTTATTATAAACCTTCGTTCCAGAATAGGAGGACCAGTAAAAGCTACTTGCATTTGTTGTTTGTAAATTATACTTGCAAAGGTAAATACTTTTAACTTATTTTCCCTTATACGGGCTTGGGGTACGGTATATAAAATACCGCTTGGTCGGGCATTCGACCTTAATCGATTGGTGGTTAAGTATTATCGAGATGACCCGTTTAAAATATGTTTTGTTTGCTTAACGCCTTTGGGGGGTTAATGACCATGTCCCGGATATCCTTGGCATCATTTTACGAAATGGCCACGACCTAAGCGCGGGGTGTAGGCGTACACCCGTCAGTGCCAAAATAAATAATGTGGTGTGTCTATTGATCTTTAACCCGACACGAACCGGGCTACTGAACGCATAAGGAACATGTAATCCTTTTACAAGTTTATATATTTAAGTAATTATCCCAAGTTATAAAATGTTTGTGCCACGTGCATCCAAATCAATTTTTAACCATTTTTAAAATGAGTCGGTTAATTGTATTTACCAGTGTAAACTGACGTATTTTCCCAAAAAGATTAAGTGCAGGTACTACTCGAAATAGGCTGGATTTCTCCTTAGCATCAATAGAAGTCTCGCAAGCTTAAGATGCCTAAAGTCTGTTGAACTACTGTTTCCACTTTAGTTTAATCCACCTGTGGATAAACTTTCGACTGTTGTGATACTTGTTATTACACATTATTCGGTTGAAATATATTTATATCTTTCATTTGCTTCCGCTGTGCATTTAAATATTGTGTTGTTTGACTGTAATGTTGCCAACCACGTCACAATACTCCCCCACCGGGCCCACCGGTGATACGTGGAAATATCGGGGTGTGACAGGTTGGTATCAGAGCCAACATTGAGTGAATTAAACACTAGCCTTTTTTGTTTAATCTCAATGACACAATTGCACATTCCTAAATTTTCGAGTCCAGACAAAGAACATAGGAATAATCCAAAATGTTTTGTTTTTATCGTAAACTTGTCTTTTATATTTTGTTGTTATCTTATGTTATATTGACAGGTCTAAATATGCCGCCAAGATTTTTCAGACGAAGAGGACGAGGTAAGGGGCCAATCACCGCTCCCAATGACCACGAGGCCGGCCCTTCGCACATGCGAGCTCCTTCTACCACTGCGAGTGCCGATCCTCGAGAGAACAGGAGGAACCTTTTTGAGCATGCGAGATGGTCTGTTTCGCACAGTTCAACGCCTCCCTATCATAACTCCTATGGGCCACAGTCAGGAAACGAGCCCAATAACCCACAACCTTCTTACATACCTCTACAACGATCCCTATCGCACCATTCCTTTGGAGACCCCACTCCCGTATTTCAGGGCCGGTTTAACCCGGCAAACTACATATAAGAACCAGTGGGTTTTAACCCATTGGGGTCAGAGGATCATTTCTCCGGCGATCATGCAGAGGACATGGGCGAGGACACGGATCCCGTCGAACCTGTAAGCGGTACACCCAACCATCCTATCGAGGTTTCTGATGGTTCGTCTTTTCATGGATCACCCTACCATGGTCCAGACAGTTACCAGGCACGGTTTAACCAGTTCGAGTGGTATTTTACACCCTCGCATCATTCGTCGCCTCACCAGCAGCAGCAGGGTCCCTCTGGGGGTTCGCGATTCGTGGCAGTCACGCCACCGCCTCCACCGCCACCAGTTCATCAGGCACCTCCAGAACCGCCGAGGCGTAGGAAGACAGGCGCACGGATATCCGCGCGAGGAGGGGATTTTCACTTTAGCTCCCCTCGTCACTCAAGTGGCAGTCATTATCCGCCACTTCATGAAGACCCGCAAATGGGTGGGCCTTCAAACCCAGCTGCACCGCATCCACCACCGATGGGTTTTGATAACCCGATTCCTGCCTACACAGGTTCAATGGCATATAACCCGTTTGAGCAGCCGGCTCACACCAACTATAATTACGCTGAAGCCGACCCATACTTGGTAGCGGCCAACTATAACGCCCTTCATCCTGAAGGACCGTATGGAGCTCCTTGGGGAGTAGGGTACCCAACTCATGGGTACCAAATACCTGCTAGACCTATATTTCGGCAACAATCGCAGCCGCCACGGTTTTCCCCACCCGAACGAGAAGAAATTCTTCAAAGATTGGACCAAGTCGAGCGAGATTTTCACAGAGATCGTAGGGAGCGACAAAGTTTCTTCCAGGGATTGACAAGTTTAATAAAAGGGAAGAGCAAGAAGGACCATTGAATCCTTCAACTGTTGGTTGTACTTTCCTTGTTTCAGTTGAGCCCCTGCGTGGGCCTGTCTTGCTGTTTTGACCCCTGCGTGGGTATGGTTGTCTTTTGAGCCCCTGCGTGGGCCTATCTTTATGTTAACCCCTACGAGGGTATGTTGTTTGTTTAAGTCCCTGTGTGGACTAATATTTCAGTTTGACCCCTGCGTGGGTAAGTTGTTCTGTTTAAAAAGTCCCGTTTAGGGCGATGTGTAATTTTTAATAATTAATGGAATGTTAGGTTTATAAATTTCACTTTTGTCATTATATGCATAAATATATATGAAATAAATAAATCAAAATAATTCCTTTTTATAATAATCTGCCTATTAAATATTAATGAAAATCTTAAAGGTATAACCTAGCCTACATGTCAGTATAAGACTTGGCCAAGATGGTAAGACCTGTTTAAAAGATTCGGATCCCTGTTAACATCTGAAAACATGTTAACACTCCTGGCAGAAGTGATTCGTTAAAATCACACACGTCATTCTTATTATTGGATTCTTCAAAAGATCCCTAACCCAACTTAATGATCTATGAATCATGGGTTTAAATCATCAATTAAGATGATCATATGTTGACCATACATTGGTAATATAGTGCCTACGGGCCATACACATTGTCATGTAAGACAAAAGACAGTAGTAGTCTACGACTCCCTGTCAGAAAAAGGTAAAGAACTATGTTCAAACCTTCATGCCTTGATTCTCTGAAATCATGGCTTATGATTTAAAATGTCCCTGTGACTAGGCCTTTTGTGCTAATAATACTGTTATTATTTTATAATTAGGATAAGTTATAATAAAATCCTAAATAAATGTGAGTAACAAATTAACCAAATATGGTCTATTTTTACCATGGTTAATGAATTGCCCTAAGAGACAATTCCATAATAAACTCCCAAATAAATTAGTGTCGATGTCTTATGTAACAGTTAAAACTTCAATGGCTGACTCTGACGAGATCAACAGTCATCCCGTGGAGAATAATGAGAATGCCAGAATTAATATAACCAGGGAAGAGCTTCGTACACTGATCGATACGGCAGTATCTAAAGCTATGGAACGACAGTATAGTGAAGCTAGCGGGACTCGAAGCAAAGCCTCATCTGTACCCCACTCTAAGTCTGCCCCTAAGACTCATTCCGAGGCTCATAGCAAGCCACCACCCTCTAAAAAGGAAGAGCCAAAGAAAGATGATGATCGACACTCCTCAAACCAAAACAGTGTCCCGTCTCAAAAGATTGTATTGAATCAAGGACCCCGTGAGAAGGGTTGCTCCTACAAATACTTTGTTTCCTGCAAACCCCGGGATTTTACTGGGGAGAAAGGGGCGATAGACTGCATAACGTGGTTAGATGAGATGGACACGGTGGTTGACATCAGCGGGTGCGCTGATAAAGATGTTGTAAAGTTTGTATCTCAATCGTTTAAAGGTGAGGCCTTAGCCTGGTGGAGATCATTAATTCAGGCTACCGGGAAGATTCCCCTGTACAATATGACATGGGAACAATTTGTTACCCTCATCAGAGAGAACTACTGTCCTCAGCACGAGGTCGAAAATATTGAGTCGGATTTTCTGTCATTGGTAATGACAAATCTGGATTGCCAAGCCTACCTCACGAGCTTTAATACAATGTCAAGATTGGTTCCGTATCTGGTGACCCCGGAACCCAAACGAATAGCTCGTTTCATTGGGGGCTTAGCCCCAGAGATCAAGGTAAGTGTAAAAGCCTCTCGGCCAGCTACTTTCAGATCTGTAGCTGATATATCTTTGTCCCTTACACTGGACGCGGTCAGACAAAGATCGCTGAGGAACAAGGATGCCGAGAAAAGGAAACATGAAGATGACAATTCACGGAGGTCAAACAAGAAGCACCGAGGAAACAGTGACCACAAGAGGGGGTCTGAGTCAAAGAAGGATGGGCATCAATCTGGTGATAAGCCCAAGTGCAAAGTCTACAAGAACAGCACTTCGGCAAGTGCAGATATGAATCGAACTCGCAGACACAGTCGAGAACTTTTGCATGTGGGATATGCAAGTCCAAGGAGCACAAGACCTTGGATTGCAAAAAGCTAAAGGATGCAACATGCTACAGTTGCAACGAAAAAGGGCATATCAAGTCCAATTGCCCAAAATACGCAAAGAAAGCTGATGAAGGAAAGAAGACCAATGCTAGGGTCTTCAGGATGGATGCAAAGGAAGCTGTGCAGGACGATAATGTGATCACAGGTACCTTCCTTATAAACGATGTCTATGCAAGAGTACTTTTTGATTCAGGCGCTGATAAATCATTTGTAGACAATAAGTTTTGCAAATTGCTGAATTTGCCTGTTAAAACCTTAAGTGTGAAATATGAGGTGGAGCTAGCAGATGGCACCTTAGAAACCGCCTCAACCATATTAGATGGATGTTTTATATCCATTAAGAACCACTCTTTTCCTTTGTCCCTACTTCCTTTGAAGTTAGCCGGTTTCGACATAGTTTTAGGTATGGATTGGTTATCTCATAACCAGGCCCAGATTGTCTGCAATAAGAAGCAAGTGGTGATCAAGACTCCGTCTGGTGAATCACTTACCATTCAGGGAGATACCCAATATGGACTGCCTGAGCAAGTGACTATGCTCAAGGCCTCTAAGTGTTTGAAGAAGGGTTGTGTCATCTACATGGCACAAGTGACCATTGATGAGCCGAAGCCCAAGATTGAGGATATCCCGGTCATTTCTGAATACCCTGAAATCTTTCCTGAAGAACTACCTGGTTTACCACCAGATAGACAAGTAGAATTCAGAATTGACATCATCCCTGCAGCAGCACCTGTTGCTAGAGCACCTTATAGATTGGCACCAACAGAGATGAAGGAATTGAGAACGCAACTAGATGAATTGCTAGCCAAAGGTTTCGTTAGACCTAGTTCGTCTCCTTGGGGAGCACCAATCTTATTTGTCAAGAAGAAGGATGGATCGATGCGTCTGTGCATCGATTACCGTGAGATTAATAAAGTCACTATCAAGAATAGGTATCCATTGCCCAGGATCGACGATCTGTTCGATCAACTTCAAGGGGCAAGCTACTTCTCTAAGATCGATCTGAGGTCAGGCTATCATCAACTGAAGGTTAAAGACGAAGATGTACACAAGACAGCATTTAGGACTCGTTATGGTCATTCCGAGTTCCTAGTGATGCCTTTTGGGCTCACTAATGCACCTGCCGCATTCATGGATCTCATGAATCGCGTCTGTAAGCCCTACTTGGACAAATTTGTCATCGTCTTCATTGACGACATCCTCATCTACTCGAAGAACCAAGCTGATCATGAGAAGCATCTTCGAAGTATTCTTTCACTACTTCAGCAGGAGAAGCTCTACGCCAAATTCTCTAAGTGTGAATTCTGGTTTCGAGAAGTCCAATTCCTTGGACATGTGGTTAGTGAGCGTGGTATCCAAGTGGATCCTGCTAAGGTTGAAGCTGTCATGAATTGGCAAGAGCCGAAGACGCCCACAGAAATTCGCAGTTTCTTGGGATTGGCAGGATATTATAGGCGTTTCATTGAAAATTTTTCAAGGATTGCTGCACCCCTGACCTCTTTGACTAGGAAGAAAATAAAGTTCGAATGGGGCCCTAAGCAGCAAGAATCCTTTGATATCCTTAAGCAGAAGTTAAGCAATGCACCTGTGTTGACATTGCCTGATGGAATAGAAGAATTCGTAGTCTATTGTGATGCATCACACACCGGGATGGGATGTGTGCTTATGCAGAGAGGCAAAGTTATTGCCTATGCTTCATGACAGTTAAAAGTGCATGAAAAGAATTACACCACCCATGACTTGGAGCTGGGTGCCGTTGTATTTGCACTGAAGCTATGGAGGCACTATTTATATGGTATCAAGTGTGTGATCTATTCTGATCACAAGAGCCTCCAACACCTGTTTAATCAGAAATATTTAAACATGAGGCAGCGCCGATGGATGGAGACTTTGAATGATTATGATTGTGAAATCAGATACCATCCCGGCAAGGCGAATGTAGTCGCCGATGCCTTGAGTCGAAAGGAAAGGGTGAAACCCATCCGAATCAATGCCAAGAGCATTGAGATAAATAACAGTTTGAACGAAAGGTTGTTAGCTGCACAGAAGGAAGCTGTGTTGGAAGCTAACTATCCTAACGAAAAGCTAGGAGTAACTGAAGAACAATTATCTCAGGGTAAGGACGGAATCCTGAGGTTAAATGGACGAATATGGGTTCCAATTTATGGAGGACTTCGGGATGTTATCCTCCAGGAAGCCCATAGCTCTAAATACTCCGTTCATCCTGGAGCTGACAAGATGTACCAGGATTTGAAAGCAAAATTTTGGTGGATAGGCTTGAAGAAGTCTATAGCCACCTATGTAGCTAAATGCTTGACGTGTGCACAAGTCAAAGCTGAACATCAGAAACCATCAGGTTTGCTACAACAGCCTGAACTTCCCACTTGGAAGTGGGAAATGGTAACTATGGATTTTATCACCAAGTTACCTAAGACAAGGAAAGGAAATGACACCATATGGGTGATCGTAGATAGACTGACTAAGTCAGCACATTTCCTACCCATTAAGGAGACCTACAGCTCCGACATGTTAGTCCAACTGTACGTCGATAAGATTGTAGCTCTACATGGCGTACCAGTGTCTATTATCTCTTACAGGGATACGAGATACACGTCACATTTTTGGAAAAGTTTCCAACAATCTTTGGGCACGCGTTTAAATTTCAGTACGGCTTACCATCCTCAGACGGACGGCCAGAGTGAGCGTACTATCCAAACTTTGGAAGACATGCTTCGAGCATGCGTGATTGACTTAGGTGGTAGTTGGGATAACCACCTGCCGTTAATCGAATTCTCCTACAGTAATAGCTACCATACCAGCATTAAGGCTGTGCCCTTCGAGGCCTTATACGGTAGAAAGTGCAGAACGCCCGTTTGTTGGGCGGAAGTTGGAGATGTCCAATTGTCAGGACCGGAAATAGTCTTTGAAACGACGGACAAGATTGTCCAGATTCGTGACCGACTCAAAGCTACCCGAGATAGGCAGAAAAGCTACACAGATTTAAAGCGTAAACCTTTTAACTTCGAGGTAGGCGACAAGGTGTTGCTTAAAGTATCACCCTGGAAGGGAGTGATGCAATTTGGTAAGAAAGGCAAGTTAAGCCCGAGATACATAGGACCGTTCGAAGTCATTGAACGTGTCGGATCAGTTGCCTATAAGTTAAACTTACCTGAAGAGCTCAGTGGTATTCATAATGTATTCCACATCTGCAATCTGAAGAAGTGTTTCGCTGATGAATCACTTGTCATACCGCATACATATGTGCACATAGAAGAGAGCTTGAAGTTTGTTGAGAAACCTATGTCGATCGAGGATCGACAGGTTAAGAAGCTTCGAAGGAAGCATGTACCTATAGTAAAGGTTAAATGGGATGCCCGTAGAGGTCCCGAGTACACGTGGGAGGTGGAGTCCACAATGAAAGAAAAGTACCCTCATTTGTTTCAGTAAATCTCGAGGTCGAGATTTCTTTTAAGGGGTGAGGATGTAACACCTCGAAAATTCACGTCCAATAATGTATTGACACGTGTCATAGGGTTGAACGTGTGAAAGAATGTCTAGAAGGACTAAAGTTGACAAACATGGAAAGTATGTGAATATAAGGGTTTAAATTGTCAACAAGGGATAAATATACCTTACAGTAACCCTACATGATGCTCATACCTTCAAACGAATAAATCATGGATCATACGAGGCTAAAAATGAAAGAAAGTGAGAGATTACAAACTACAGGGGTTAAATGTGTCAACATGTTTAAAGTATACCTTTGAGTGACCTTTTAACAAACCCAGAGCTTTGTAACGGTTAATTATGCTCACTAGAATGCACGATATAAATTCCATAAAGTTTCGTTATCGTATGAGAAAGTTATGATCAAATTCGTATACAAGGGGTTAAAGCGTCAACGATGAAGTTTATGACTTTTCGAGTGACAATAAAGTTAACCAAGGACTTAACAAAGTGGGTATATGTCTTGAAGCCCTTATAAGTCAAATTGGAGGGTTTAAAATGCAAGAAATAATGTCGAAACAATGTTATAAAGGACCAAGGACCAAAACCTAAAAAAATCAAAAGATTGGATTTGATCAGAAGGGGCATCGCGTCACGCGAGGGACCCTAGGGGGGGCTACGAGTGGCGCGAGGGGCCCTCTGATCCGAAAACATTGGGCTGATGTTGCTAGGTGTCTGCTATGAGCTTGCAACTGACTTAAATTAGATATTTTCACTATATGGGCGACCCCTAATCACTCCTAGGCCCTTAGGGACATCTGTGGATGATCCATGGCCATTGCTAGGCTTGTGTGTCAATGATCTAAGTGAGATTGAACACTATATAAAGGCCTCTTGTTGCAACCATTGATCACACCATTCCTTCTGCATTTCTAGAGCTTACTGGAGCTTAAGAGCAGACCCAAGACATTCCTAATCGTGCATAGGACTTCAGTAAGTATGCTTAACCTTTCTTAGTTGAGTTTTTACTTAGTTTTAGCTTAAAAGTCAAACCGTCGTAATTAACGGTTGACTTAGCAATTAATCACTAATGGTCCAGTGATTAGTCGAATTGAAAGTAGTTATAAGTTGGTAATTATGTGGGCAATAAACCCTTAAAATGGCACCCTCTGATTCCCACTCTAACTAGTTCAAATGTCGGGTCAAACTTGTTATTAAAAAGTCAACAGAATGCTTAATTTCCAATTTATGCATAATTAGCAATGTAGAACCCATACAACCTGGTTGATCATTAATATAACTTGTTAATTAATGTAAGAACATGTCCAAACATGTTCAACCCGACAAATTTTCAGTAGAGACCCGGTTTGGAACCGAAAGTCGCATAATTTGACTTTTGCTTTGACTTTCAGTTCTGACCCGTTTAAGCATGTTATAGAAATGCCTTAGAGCTTTAATTGGACTAGGTTACATACTGGTATAACCCTCTGTGATTATACACCATAGTTCATTAGTTATCCAATTAATATGCATGATTCCGTTAATTGCCTATATGTTGACTATTATGCCCTTTTCACCATAAAACGTGATTTTTAAAGATGTAAAAGAGTAGAAACCTTAATTACTGATTTATAAACTTGCACCCAAAATTTGACATCAGTTTGTGGTGTAGATTGAGAGTTATGCTCATTAGCATAATTTGAAAGCTTTTTAGCGATTAAACGACACAATTACCATATAGCCTATTTAAACCCACTTTTTGATATCAAACTTGCTACCCACTGATGTAATATATTATTTTGGGATTTTTGAAGATTTTTAATTAATTTTAGGCTGAGCATAACTTAGAGTCATAAGCTTAATTCGGTAATTGTCGGTTTTGCCCTTTTGGGCTATAAAATGAGTTTTACATATCTTTTTGACCCCAAACCTTTTGCTACTGATTTTATATAATAATTAAATTTTTTTTAAACCTTCTGGACTAATAAAAATATCAGCTTTCTGTTTAGAACCCGGAAATGGCTTCTAATCGCCTTTTAAGCGTTTTTAACGCATAGTAAGTGCTAAAACCATTTTAAACATACAAGGGTTGATACCTACTGATATATTAGGTAAATTATAATATTTTAACAGTAAGCAAAAGTTGTTTAACTCAGACTTCAGTTTTGAGCTTTTCGGCTTATGTGAAATTACCAAAATGCCCCTACGGTGCATAGTTTGGTTATAATTGATAAATTTCACATATATGCAATACCCTACTGTTATAACTTAGTAAATTAAGTATTTTTGCTGATTATATCAGACCTGTAACTCAGGTTAATACTTAAACTCTCTTATAACCTTGTAAATGACCAAACTACCCCTACGGGGCATAGTTTGAGTTTAAAATCGTTTCGGGCATAATAAAAGACATCTTACTGATGTCACAACATATTTGAGGCATATTAACTTAGGAAACCTATAAATGACTCTCATGTTTACCCGTTACGCCTCTTGCGCGTTCGGTTCGATTTATGTAACTAGGTTGCATAAATTAGCCGAAACGGGTCAAACCTTATCAGTTTTATCTCAAAATTCAGAATGTGCTTAGATTACCCATATAAGGCAAGTCTTCAAACTTGTCGGGTCTAAATCACATTCTATTCCGGTCTTCGCTTAAATCGTGCTTGCGAACCGTATCTTTAAAACTAACCGGTCTAAGTTTAGGCTTAATTAAAAACCCGTTAGGATTCTAATAGGTTATTATAAACCTTCGTTCCAGAATAGGAGGACCAGTAAAAGCTACTTGCATTTGCTGTTTGTGAATTATACTTGCAAAGGTAAATACTTTTAACTTATTTTCCCTTATACGGGCTTGGGGTACGGTATATAAAATACCGCTTGGTCGGGCATTCAACCTTAATCGATTGGTGGTTAAGTATTATCGAAATGACCCGTTTAAAATATGTTTTGTTTGCTTAACGCCTTTGGGGGGTTAATGACCATGTCCCGGATATCCTTGGTATCATTTTACGAAATGGCCACGACCTAAGCGCGGGGTGTAGGCGTACACCCGTCAGTGCCAAAATAAATAATGTGGTGTGTCTATTGATCTTTAACCCGGCACGAACCGGGCTACTGAACGCATAAGGAACATGTAATCCTTTTACAAGTTTATATATTTAAGTAATTATCCCAAGTTATAAAATGTTTGTGCCACGTGCATCCAAATCAATTTTTAACCATTTTTAAAATGAGTCGGTTAATTGTATTTACCAGTGTAAACTGACGTATTTTCCCAAAAAGATTAAGTGCAGGTACTACTCGAAATAGGCTGGATTTCTCCTTAGCATCAATAGAAGTCTCGCAAGCTTAAGATGCCTAAAGTTTGTTGAACTACTGTTTCCACTTTAGTTTGATCCACCTGTGGATAAACTTTCGACTGTTGTGATACTTGTTATTACACATTATTCGGTTGAAATATATTTATATCTTTCATTTGCTTCCGCTGTGCATTTAAATATTGTGTTGTTTGACTGTAATGTTGCCAACCACGTCACGATACTCCCTCACCGGGCCCACCGGTGATACGTGGAAATATCGGGGTGTGACTATGGATGTTCCTGTTAGTATCCCTACAATGAACATATCCATTTTAACTGTTATTGTCGCCTGAATCAAGTTGCTTATGGTTTTGCCTTACTAGCAACCCTTTTCAAGCAATGTTATTCACCCACTTTGTCCAGCTATAGCATTCTCATAAATGGGCTTGTTCTTGCTGATTGGGTTTTTGAAACGGTTGAGTTATTCAAGAACTACTTCGAGATACTTCGTGAACATTAATTTTTTTGACGGAGGTGGGTTTTTGTGTCGGTGGGGATAGGTGTTTCAGAGAGAGAGAGAGAGTGCAGAGAGAGAGAGAGAGAGAGAGAGAGTCCGGGAGTGAGTCGAATCGGTCGAGTAGTTGTGGTTTGGGTGAGAGGATGCATGGTGGTTCAGGGTGGAGTCTGGTGGTGAGATCTGGGAGGAGAGGATTGTGGTGAGATCTGTCACAATTAAACATCAGTTTGGCCACCAATCGGTTTCAAACCAACCAATCGTACCAACAATTACCCCCAAATCTGTTACTCCCGTCTCTGGCTCAACAATCCAGGTTTCCCCTGCTATGTCGCCATATACGGATGACGAATTAGCTCTTATAAGAGCCCAAAAGATTGCTCATGATGCCAATTTGATGAAGCAAGCTGGGCTACCTCCAAGTGGGTATCAATCTGCTAACCACAAAGCTGTAGGGGTCAAGATAAAAGGGTTTCAGAACCATATAGACGAGACGGCGGTGAGGGAGGTGTTACAGGTAGGGGTGTTCAAAAAAATCCGAATCCGAAACCGAATCCGAAATATCCGAAAACCCGTATCCGAAATATCCGAATTTTCGGATATCTGAATTTTCGGATATCCGAAAATTCGGATTCGGATAGTGATTTTGAGAATTTTCGGATAATCGGATTATCCGAAAATATCCGAAAATTTAATTTTTATTTTTTCGGGTATCCGAATATCCGAAAATATCCGAAGTATCCGAAAAATATCCGAAGTATCCGAAAAATATCCGAAGTATCCGAAAAAATATCCGAAATATCCGAAAAATATCCGAAATTTATATTCGGATATCCGAAACTATCCGAAAAATCTGGTTCCAAATATTAAAAAATAATAAAACAATAAAAATTAAATAAAAAATTGGATATTCGGATATCCGAACCCGAATCCGAAATTTCGGATATCCGAAATTTCAGATTCGGGTTCGGATGTCAATATTTCACTATCCGAAATTTCGGATATCCGATTTTTGGATATCCGAAAACCGGATTATCCGATCTTGAACACCCCTAGTTACAGGGAAGAAGAAGGAGGGGAGGGCGTCGGGTGTGCTCGTCGGAGAAACAGAATGCCGGACTACGGTGTTTGGGTTAGGGTTTGGTGTGGGGTGGGGTGAAGATGATGAAGATTAAGTGAAGATGATGAAGATGAACTGGGGAAATGGATATTTAAGTTAATTAATTTAATTAATAATATGTTATATTAAAATTAAATGGACAATTTGCCCCTGAACAAAAAGACAAAATAATCAGTTTTTATTAGTCAAATAAAGGGTGATTTGAATTTTGGACAAAAATGGCAATAAAAGTGAAACCACAGGGACCCAGATTTAAAAAGTTTGAAATTTAGACTAAAATGGCAAAAGTGGCCAAACCACAGGGACCAAAATGGCAGTTTACTCTAAAAATTAAGATAAAAAATGTTATAAAATAATTCAAGATTTAAAAAAGATTGGTTTTAATTAGAATATAGTGTGAAAACTAAAAAAACATGCATTATGATGTTATCACATGACATAACAAGTTATATAAATTTAAAGAGTTTTCTATTGAAAAAACAAATATTTTGAGATCTTAAGTAATACTCATAAATTTAAAACATTTTGTAAAATAAGACAAAATTTTATAAAATATTTTGTAGTTATGCAAACACTCAAAAGAAAAAAAAAACAACCAACAATGTTTTTTTATGTAAAAAATAAAATAAAATTCAAGTGCTCATAGGATGAGCATCCCTATGGATCGACAACGTAACACCCTTTGCAAACATTACACCAGCCATGTGCATTAGAAATTTTGTTCACATGGAATTCCTAACCTTAAATACTATTAATGCGTTTTGGGCACATTAAATTTAAGTGGAAGGAGAACTCAATAATTAAGCGTTATTAGGTGTAGATTATCTAAGGGTGTCCGGGGCACCCTCGGTGACCCCATGCGGGGACCGGTTTTACCGAGCGGGGAGGTGCTGCCGAAGGCGGATAGAGGGCAATCGGGGAGGTGGGTCGGGGTGAAGTCACCGAAGAGGGAGAGATGAGATGGTGGGGCCAGCCTCATTTTCAACCAATCAAAACTTTTACTTTTTTTTTTTTTGAATAAAAAAACAAGTCACCTAATAGGGGAGTGCCGCCATCAAATTGAGGTGCGAGGGGAGTTTAAGAGGGGAGTTGACGTGGCATAACCTGATTGGGTATGCGTAAGAGAGGGGACTCCCCTAAGAGGGGAGTGCCCCTCTCACCCTAAGGATGATGAGTGACGTCATGGGAGTCTACACTCTTGTAACATAAAACAAAGTCATGAGATCTTAGTGGGGAAAGTGGATATTATTGATTCATATGAAGGGTTGAATGTTACTAACAGATTCACTCATTTGCTGTTCTAGATGGCATGACAAACCTCATCATTAACGATGAGTCTTTAAGGGTGTCTGGAGCACCTCAGGCGGAACTATGGAGCATTAGTGGTGTTTGTGATGCCGTAGACAAATCTCACATTAACCATGAAAGGAAGAGATGTTGGAGCTCATAAGTAATATTCAACCTCAAATTTCATTAATATGTTTTTGCACCTTGATTGTGGATGAAAGGAGAACACCCTAGTTAAGTGTGCTTTTTTTTTTTTTTTTTTGGGGGGGGGTAATATAATGATGCGTGACCTATTGATAAGTCTCCACCCATGTAACAAAAAACAAACTCACGAGCATCTAGTGGGCAAAGCAAATAATATTCGTTAGATGCTATGGCGACTACTTTAGTATTGAGACGTAACAATGATATTTACCATCTTAGAGAGATACTTTTGATAACTCTAAACTATTGTTTTGTCAACAAATGATCTTTACCAATCTTAGAGAGATACTTTTGATAAATCTAAACTATTGTTGTTGTCAACAGTCAGCCTACATGTTTTATGCAAAAACTAATATATCAAGAACATTCTTAAACACCTCTCTTTTCACTATGAAACACGGTGACATATATAGTTTGACATAAATATTGTGGCCGAATTAGATAACCAACCTTCAAAAAGCCATTTAAAACATATGTATAATCTTGTTATGCTAATTAAACGTGATTATGTTTACCTCAAGAATCAAAACATATTAGGTTTATGTGGATATCATAAAGGCATATGTTTTGCATTTGAAAGGAATAACTTCACATGGAGCTTCACTAGAAATTTGGTGCCACAAACAAAAGATTCCGGCATTATTTGTGTGGCCAAGAGGCCATTTGATAGTATTAGTGAAACATAGGGACAACAAGTGGCTTGGCTTCCAATCATTTCCTCTGTTTGTAAGACCATAAGGTCCCCTATTTGAAAGACCAAAAGGACTTTGATCTTCTATGGCATTCTCTCTCTCCATCTCTCTCTCTCTCTCTCTCTATATATATATATATTATAATATGTATGTGTATACAATATGTATGTATGTGTATGTGTATGTGTATAGGATTAGATTCAAGAGTGAACACTAGTGTAGCTTGCGAACTGAGTGAACTAATCCTGGCCATACACATGTGTAGATCAATAGCCAGGATTTGATGCTGAAATATGATGATGAGATCCTGGCCATACACGTGTGTAGATCAATGGCCAAGATTTGTTTACTCAGTTCACAAATACAATAGCATTCACTCTAGAACCCTATACTGTATCCATCATTCAACATCTTTCCTCACCAATATTGGATAGAGGTGACAATATTCTATTCATTGACATAACTTTTTTAGTACTACTTTTTCTTTATTTTAAAGAAAACTAATATATTTTTATTTGAGTCCTCAGTATGTATAAAACATAATAGTTCTATCTTTGAAAGAATATTATATTATTGGTTGTGGTCCATTGCCTTTTCCAACCTTGTATTAAGAATTATATAGATTTACTTTGAAGAGGGGTGCATGTATATATTCTCCTTTTACTTTATATAGATTTATCGTTACTAAAAGCGAAGGTCGCTTATACCACAAATTTCCGCAGTCAAATTTAGCGACCAAATTTTATGTCTCAAAATTAGCAACTGATTTTGTGATCAACATATTTCCGACCAATGTTGTGACGACCCTTTTGGCAGCCGTTGTTATGACCGAACCGACTGGTGACCAACTTCACTTTGTGGTTCAAGAAGTTGTTGTTAATAACTATTTGACACATGCCGTTCAAAAAAAACTATTTGACACATGTTATAGTATAAGTTATTTGACAAATGGTTCTTATGGTTTGCATTTTGTAAAGCATTTAATCCTCAGCTTTTGTTAAAAGTACATGAATGATCCTTGTGGTTTGCATTTAACTGCGCTGTATAAAATAATATAATATTATGTCTACATAGTACCTCATATAGTTTGCGTGAGACTTATATAATAAGGCATTTATAATATTATGTTTACGTAGTACCTCATACAGTTTATGTGAGACTTATATAATGATGCATTACATCAGAAAACATATATTTTTTAATCGATAAAACAAATGAAGAGTTAGTTTTTTCAAGTGTAAAAGATAAAAACTATTATTTATCTAAAAGTACATAGACTTATAGTATATGACATCTTAAAGATTTTATAAACTAAGCATTTATAAAATAGACCTACCTTCTTAATCAAAATCAACCCAAAGTATGTTATTAAAAATATATTTTTTATTCTTATTACAGCAATAGAGATTTAGTTGTATTAAATAACTTATTTATAAAAAAATAAATCAAAACTATTAATATTTAATCTGGTTAAAAAGAAAATCACAAATATGTTAACGTCAATATTCATGTTAATGAATCGTTAATTATGATTGTCTTTCAACTAGGTGCAGGACTCGGAAGACCCTTCAACTTTTTTGGCGTCGTGCAAAAAAGAAAAATCTATGTATCAGACACCCTAAGTATGTATGGTGATACCCTTGATATTTTTCTAGATCCACCACTACTTTCGATGTATATAACCTAACCCACAAATATTTCATAATAAAACAATATCATGTATATAATGTATTTCACAATTCGTCAAAACGTCATATCTTATATTTTTTTATATCTATGTTTTAATCGCAGAAAATCATAACATCCTCTTCTTTGGAGTTCATGTTGTTATGTAATTAAAAACAATTTTGATGCTTTGTAAAATTAGATTTGGTTCATTAGTTATTTTTCTTCTATTTTCATTTGATAACTAAAACTTTGTTTAAAATATAAGTGTACTCAATAAATATTTTTAGTATGATTTTTTTCGGTTTTAACCTTTTATCATCTTGTCCAACCCACTAGTACAACAACTAACAAAAAAAGATGATATTATTGTTGAGAAAACTTTGAATATTATTTATTCCTATTTTCTATATTCGTATCTGCATCTTATGCTTTTTAAGATGGATTAGTGGTGGAGGCTTGTTCACCTTTTGTTATGAGCCACGCCTTTTTTTATGGAAACAAAAAATGGAACATATCCCAAGCAATTGTAGCCACTGTTTTTTCAAGGCCATTGTGACCTTTTATTTTGATTTCAAGTTTTCCCTTCTCACTAAAACTTTTATAGAATTGTTGTTAACTATTGACGGATCTAAGAATTTTTTTTATTGGGTTCTTTTTGGTAGATTCTCACTATTTTTTCCAAATCATACGTGGTTCGCACTAATTTTTCCCATTTTTTTCTAACCGAATGAGTTTCTGGGAACCCACAAAAGTGGCCTAAATCTGCCCCTGTTGTTAACTACGGTTAAGAAAACAATAATTCAAATAACCAGATTAACTGGATGTGACATATCAGTTTTTTTTGACGGTAAATTTGGATCACTGACGGATCACTGGAGTATCATCGTGCCTCCAGCGGAACCACCCGATCATATCCATCTCCACTAGGCAATACATGCATATACATCAATTCAGAAGGAAACCCAATAAATCTAGGAAAATACCCTTTGCAGAAATCGAACCCAGGACCTAATGGTCTCAAATGTTTATCCCACCCTCAAGATGTCACTAGGCTATAATGTCATGGGCATGTGTCAGATCGGTTGAAACAGTTTAGCTTGTTAGTTTTGTTGATTACTTTCACGTAATCTTAGGGGGTGTTTGGCCTAGCTTTTTTAACAAAGTTTATAGCTTTTTTTAGCTTTTTTTACAAAATAAGCTTAACTTTGTGTTTGGTTTTGCTTTTTAAGCTTATACTTATTAGCTTATATAAGCTAATTTGAAGAAGCTTATTTGAAGATGGTTTTTTAGCTTATTTGAAGAAGCTTCTTTATGTAAGAAGCTATAAGCTAATCTAAACACTTAAAAAGAGATTATCAAATGATAGAAAATAAGTTATAAGCTACTTTAAAATATAAGCATAAGAAAAAAAAATAAAAGCTAGGCCAAACACCCCCTTACAACTATAGACCCCTTTTTCTTTTTCTTTTATGTTGTTTCAAAGTTGCAACGTATTTATGTATTTATTATTGAAAGCTTTAAAAAGCTATACATTTTTGGCTATCATGCATTATAACTTTACATTAGTAACCTTAAGATAATATTTTCTAAAATATATACTTATTTGGTATCAACATTTGCAAAACCAGTTTTGAATGATCAAACAAGTATCACCTAATATCATACTCATACTCATAATAAAACTATTAAAATGTTTATAGTTAACATCATAGTCGGTCTCATACTCGGGTATCATACAAAAGTTACATATTTCATTTTGTACCATCAAATTCAGGTTTTCTGTGATTATGATGTGATAGACTCGTGGTAAAGTGATGCATTCTTCAACCAAGTGATTATGAGTTCAAATCCTGTATACGACAGGTGTGGTGATTTTAGTCATTAAAAATATAAATTATCTTAAGTAACTATTACATAAAATGTATTAGTTATAGCTTATTAATTATTTAGATAAGATTTATTGGAGTTTTTCCCAAATGGGTGTAGATGGAAAAAATATTTATCAAGATAGGTGATTTGAAAAATATTTACCAAGATAGGTATTTTTCTTTATTTTCTTTTTTTACTAATTATATTATAAATCTTCTTTTTTAGTTCAATCAACCTATTATCACTTTTATACTCTTTTTCTTTAATCAACTCATTATATATATATATATATATATATATATATATATATATATATATATATATATATATAGGACAATGCTCTATAAAAAACCCCATTTTTTTAAGAAACTTAGCAAACTCAACATGTGGCTCTCATATGTCCACGTATCCCATATCCATTTCATCTACCTTTTTGAATAGAAGGGTAAATCAGTAATTGTCCCAACCCAAGATACTTTCCCAACTTGATTTGACTTTAATAATTAATGCCCATCAACTCCATTGTACAAATTACCCATCCCAATATTTTTTTTCATTATTTCTTTTTAAATATCTCCATTAACATCTTCTCAACAAGTTCATGTTTTCTCCATTAATTTCTATGGAGACAAATCCACCAACATTGGAGTTAATGTCGCCGATCCATAGTTTCCCCAACAGGTTTAACTCGATCCACATCAACTGACGACGTACCCTGTTTCATGAGAGAGAAAGATGAACAGGGAGTAATGAATATCTTGTGGGGAAGATAAAGAAGAAAAAAATTTGAACTGCCACCACTGCCCCTCCACCACCGCCATCCCCCAACCCCAACCCATATATTCAGATGTGGAACTGAATATATTCAACCCAAATGGCTATACTTTATTCCTTGAAGAACCATGTGGGTCCGTAGCATCCTCAAAATGGCACCAGATCAGAATGTTGCCATCATCAACTAATGCTCAAAGGTCACCGATGTCGACGAGCTCTTAAGATCATATAAAATATGATTTGTATATGTTGTTTCAGATCTGAATATTTGTGAGTTTTTTTTACACTTTTTTAGTTTATATAAAATATGATTTGTATATGTTGTTTCAGATTTTGGTTATTGTTTTGTATGTGATTTGTTTGAAATAATTTGTTGAAATTGTAAGGTGTTAAGAGTTGTTAAATCTGTGGGGTTTTTTTTTTTTTTTTTTTTTTTTTTTGTGTTAATGTTGTATAAGATTAATTTTACTAAACATGTGATTAATTTTACTAATTGTTGATTAGGAGTTGCTGAATTAATTGCTGAAATTGTAAGGTGTTATTGATTATATGTTAAAGAGTTTTTAGTTCTGTGTACTTTGTTAGTTGTTGTTTCAGTTGTGTAAGATTAATTTTATTAAACAGGTGTTATTGTTTAATTTTATTAAACATGTGATTAGTTTTACTGATTAATTTTACCTCGTCATACCCTAATACATGTTACACTTTATCCTATTAGACATAGCCATATAGTTTAAATTATTATAGTTATGACGTGTTTAACACATGCCCGATTTTTTTATTTTTAAACGTCTAATAATCGGCACATCTGTTTTTAGAAACGAAAAGCCAAGTTTGTCTTACAGGACAACCAACGTAACACGTGTTATAGTCTGAACTTCTGTTTCACAGCTAAGCCAAGTTTGTCTTACAGCACAACCAACGTAACACATGTTATAGTCTGAACTCCTGTTTCACAGCTAAACCATAGTAACATGTTATAGAGACATGTATTAGGGTATGACGATGTATTAGAGACATGTATGACGAATTAATTGCAGGTTTTTAGTTCTGTGTACTTTGTTAGTTGTTGTTTCAGTTGTGTAAGATTAATTTGCAGGTTTTTATTTTTGTGTTAAAAAGTTATGCTTGGTTTGGTTGCTTCTTTGGGCTTTTGATCTGAATAGTAACTGTTTTTTGTTGGTTTGGTTGCTTTGTTTGGGGCTTTTGATCTGAATAGTAACCGTTTTTGTGATGTTATTTGAGAAAAAAGATTTTCTGGCTATGAATGTGTTAACGACTTAACGGTTATCTTATCTTTTTGTTTATTAGGACGGTGATGGATACAAGGGATATAAGATCCAATTCTCGGGACCGTTGGTTTCGTCAAACGTGGATCAGATACTCAAGGATCATGACCATGTTTATGTTGCAGCACAACACAACTAACACGTGTTATAGTTTGAACTTCTCGGACATGCATGTGTTACATGTGACATGAAACCCATGTACAACGTAACACGTGTTACGTGTGACATGAAAACACATTTTTATAACATCCCTGGCATACGCACACCCACATGTTTACAAAGCGTTTCAAGACCGACCCAAACAATAAAGCAAGGGTAGCCGCTGAAAAGCTAAGGCAGCAAAGGTAGCCGCTGAAAAGCTAAGGCAGACTGTCAAAGGAAGCACCGCCATTTTCTTAGTGCTGTGTATTTTTGTTTACTAGTAATATGTAATGTGAGACTCTTATTGTTTTGTCTAGTACATGATGTTAAAACGGTATGGACTTAACACATTCTGGAAGTCTTAACACACGTTATAAAAGAGGCTTAACACACATTATATCAGGTATACTATGTTGTTATTAAGTTACTATTGGAGTTTATGCATCCATGCTGGAAGTCTTAACACACATTATAATAGAGGCTTAACACACGTTATACAATATTAACTTGTATGTTCCATATTAACTTGTATGTTCCATATACGGTGTTGCAATATTAACTTGTATGTTCCATATTAACTTGTACACATATTAACTTGCAAACCACTTTCATATACATGAATACAAGTCGGGTTATAATGGATGCTTACATGTTATCATATGTATACAAGTGGGGTTACAACAAGATTACGATATTAACTAAGCTAACCATTAAACTCATCGCCCCCGTCGACTGTTTTCACCCTTGTGACATGTTAAGCAATTACATGTTCCGAACAGACAAATTGTAACACCTGTTAGATCAGTATATACACATCATGGTGTTTTGTAAACCCCTAGCTTATACATGAATATATGTCAGGTTACAAAAATATTATAACAGAGGCTTAACACACGTTATACATTCCAAAATGTGCAAAACAAACACATGTTATAAATGAACGAAGAGTTCTTTCCCACGTTATATATCATTCTAACAGGGGCTTAACACGTGTTATACATGAACACATGTCAGGTTACATCATGGTGTTCTGTTACAGCTTGAACCACCAACACATGTTATAAATGGATGCTTACATGTTATCATATGTATACAAGTGGGGTTACAACAAGATTATGATATTAACTAAGCTCACCATTAAACTCATCGCCCCCGTCGACTGTTTTCACCCTTGTCACATGTTAATCAATTACATGTTGCGAACAGACAAATTGTAACACATGTTAG